>FNXX01000001.1:13217796-14417796 GCA_900108845.1 Iljinskaea planisiliqua | reverse complement strand
ATAAACCTAAGGACACTTAGTGTTTCAGAACTTGGTAAAAGACATCATGATATGGTTAAAACTATTGCTTAGGCATTGAGTTTTGTGTATAATGGTTAGTTTTATATCTTATGAAGATAACATAAACCATAAAAAAATTGATCTCAAATGGAGTTATCTTCATAGATTATATCCAGCCAGATGACAACCTAGGATCCATTTATTAAAGGTGTGTCATGAGATCAACTTGTCAAATCATCAAGAATAATAGTTTTTTTAATAGCCTATGACTTAAGAGGAGGTTTGGCGGTAACCTTATCTAATTAATTGACTTAGGTTCAAGGGGGAAACTAAGTCAAACTGAATCTGCCCAAAGCACTGTGAGACTCCGGTCTCTACCCAGTTCATAGGATGATTGTACAGTGCTACATGTAAGGTTTAGAGGATAAGCATTTGCTTTTAATGATTTGTGTCTATAACTTTGAGATATAAATGGAGTATTACAGGATACTCCTTTAAACAAAGTTAATGAAAAATCACCTTGTGAGTGTGAAATGGGGCCGTTTCTAGGAGAATGAAGGAAATATTATATTCTCTAAGTTCACTCATGATTAACCAGGGGTTCAAGGCCAAAACGAACACAACAGATAACATTTTTTCTGTGAGAGAATGAAGCTGTGTTATAGCTATTGTCTCGGTTTACATCGAAATCCGGGGGGGGGGGGGTGTTCAAGACATCATGGCCACCTCCTGTTCGAGTAAATCTGATAGCTATTAACAATAACTGGTTCAAGGCTGAAAAATGCTACCAACTCATCATACATCAAAAGTCCTTCTATCGAGTCTTAATTTGTTTAGAATGATTTCTATTCATGTGGGGGATTGTTGGAACTCAATTTTTCAAAATTAGAGTTTGTTTGAATGAGAAATGCTTGTCCAATGTTTGTTGTCTGAAAAGGCATAAAATAGATATAGCAGATACTGTGGAGAAGTTCTAACAAGGTTAAAGACCTTAGGAAAATTGTAGAAAGGAGAGAATCTATAATAAACCATGCGCGCGCGCCAAGCCGAGACAAGATGAGCTCGGCCTTTGGTACAGGTTTAAGTGCGGATTCGGGTATACGGGTCTCGGTCCAATAATCAGTCTTTTTGCTTTCGGTTTTTCTTTTGGTATATGATCAATAGTGAATTAAATTATGTCAAAGCATTAAGGTGTCATAATCAATTTAACAATTGATGACAAAAGATTTGTAACTCATTTCTCCTTATTGCTCAATTAATTTGAGAAATAATACTCCAAATATTTTAGACTATAAAACGATGGTCTATTTCTCTCATTCTATATACACAATGAATACAACAATCTCTTGCAATTCATTTTCTACTTTTCTCTCTTTTCATTTCCCTTTTACTTTCCATGAGAGTAACACACAGAAAAATGTTTGATAGGTTCTGTTCTTCAGTGATGGAAGACAGAAACATATGCAGTTGTATCCTGGGATTTTGGAATGCCATGAAACCGTCACACTACGGGGCATTTACAGAATTAAGGAAAGAGCGTCTCGTCTCTGCAAATCTGTCTTTCCTAATTATTGTATTGGTATTTTATGTATTTTATACCGATCTATTTATGCAAAATGCTTTACAATTATTCAGTTAGCCCTATTGTAGAATTTGTGTTCCTACAATAATATATCCAGTTTGACTAACTAAATCTTTACATACTAATTTCTTTTACAAATACACAATACTATATATATATATATATATGAATTATCGCATATCAAATGTACAGTTTATTCATACGTTTATATTAAAAATCTTATAAATCTTTTAAAACCTCTATAGACATCATAAGCAGTATTTCATTTACGAAGCATTTGCTTAAAGTGGCAACAACTATTCTTGACAATGCAATAACAACAGTAGAAATATGCAACAGATACACGAGGAAAACAAAGGTAAACACAAAAACTCAATTACATAAACAATTGTACTAAAAAACCAATCTGGATCCAAATAACTAACCTACTAAATGTCTTAATCTGTTTTCAGGGGTGCTGATGAAACCAAAAAACATTACAATTTATGATTTACAAAATCTTGAACTGGACCCTTCAAAATTGCCAATCATTATTTGAATCAACCGAATGTAGGAAATACAAAATCAGACAAAAAAAGGCAAAATGAGAATGGTATTACTTCTCTTGGACAAAAAGTTATACAATCAATTTAAGAAAATTATATATTTACTCATTTTCTTATTTACGAAAACTAAATTCTCAAATATGGTCAAATGATTGAAAGCAGAATGCAATATTTTTATGAAAACCAACATAAAAATAATTTTAAGGAAGGAGAAATATATGAAATTTCAAACTTTATAGTATATCCGAACAAAAAAAAAAATACAAACTCACACCACATCAATATGTCATTCAAATGACAACCCAAAAGACAACACTTTCAGTCAACGAGAATTCACCCAACATGCATACCAACACTTTCTGGATTCAAAAATATAGTCGGCTTCTACATCTACGAGATACCAAAACAGAACTACCATGTACTTTTAAATTTTTTACTAATACATATATTTAATTATTAATTTTTATTCTAAATAATAATAAATATTATCTCCAAAGATGTCATCGAAAGAATACACATCATACAAGGAACAAATCTCAAGAATCCACAATCTTAAACAGAGGTTATGATAGACTTACAACTAAACATGTACATACCGAAAACTTAATTTCTACATTTATAATAGTTTAAAATTATTCAAAAAAAAACATATTGCTTTTTTGCAGGTCTACAATAGTCCGTCTATTTTTATAGGATGAACAATCATCTAATTTCCGACACTTCTTAAGAATTAAAGACCAAAAACACTCAATCATGCTGGTGACAAACATCAATCCAAAAACATATAAAAGTAAATACATTTAAAATTCAATGTCAATTACCATCTTAAATAATTTTTAAACACATTTTTCTAAACTACACTACAGGAAAATTACTACTTGCCTCAACTCCAAGAACTAAATTCTACTTTGATAAATCCATAGATGCTATAAAAAAACTTCATAGAGAAAGAAAACTCACAAGCATAGATACAAGATTTCTCCAAATAAGAAAAGAACATCAACATCACAACAAAATAAGCACAACTGTATTACAATGAAGCAAATCGATGATTTTCGCTTTTCAATAAATATGTTGTCATTTTATTTTTAAACAGCCAAATATTTTTCAAAAAAAAAATCTTTTAAAACCAATTATTCCTTAAATAAAAGATTTTATCCACACAGATGAAAGTTCTATCTTCCAACTATATAATCAGTATCAAAAATATTAGCAAAACAATTAAATATTTTTAAAAACCCATTCAGCCAATAACAAATAAGAACAAATATATATATATATATATATATATATATATATATATATATATGCAAACACAATAAATAACTAAAATAAAAAAATACACAATCTGCGCATCACCTAGTCTTCTATATAATGAGTGACCAACTCTCTCCCACATAGTAACACGTCAGCACTCAAAAGAGTGACACATCTCTATTCCAAACCTTTATTCGGCGTAAAACAACAATCGAGTATTTCGTTCTGTTCACACTTCTCCCAATCGCGCCTGTTCCAATTCTATTTTTTTCTTTATATAGTTCTCTCTTCTGCATATCTTTCTCTTTGGAAAATCATACTCACCCATCATCTAATACAACCTATATCTTTTGTTCTCAAATCGGGGGTTTGATATTTCTCAACTTCAGATCATACCCTCTTTTGATCTCCTCCTCTTTAATTCCCGCCTATTTCGCCATAATATTTTTCTCCATCGTTTTCTCCACTCTTCGTTTCCGTGATTCCCTCTCTTCCCTTCTTAGTTCAGAATCATGAGTGAAAGGATCATTACGAGGCCTTTTAACATGATACAAGTAATCTCCCAAAATGATAAAAAAGGTATGTCTCTTCTAATTTATTCCATCGTCTGGTGTTAATTTCATTTGAATGACCTAGATATACATTTTAATTGGTCCAGTGAAAATATGGATTTCATGTTGTACTATAGTTCTAAGCGTTGCAAGCATTGTTAGCCAGAAAATGATTCTTTCTATGTCTCACTTCTCAAAATTAAGCAACGTAAACCTTTTTGTGATTTGGAATAAGCGATCACTGAAGTAAACTGTTATTTCACATTCTGTAGGGAAAGTTCTAGACATTCTGAGTTTAGGAGACTAAGCAAATCATGAGTTGTTGCATTGTTAACACCCAAATGAACGAAATCTTGATAACCATTATCCCAATCAAAATTGTGTTGTTGTTGTTGCTCATAACCCATCTGCCGAATCAAACTAATGTTTTTTTTTCCCGAATTGATTGTCACTAGGAGGAAGAGGGTTGATATGAAAATGGTGAGGTGGTGAAGAAGCTTGAGGACAGTCTTGTAGGCTGAGATGGAACTCAGGCACCTCTTCCACATCAACACTGAAAATTCTGTCGCTTAAGGACTTCCTCAACCAGTCTCCAACTACTTGTATTTCCGGTAAGTGTGAACTCGCACATTCTTCTTATTTTATAAAAAATCCATTATATGCACATTACTCATAAATATTACACACATGTTTTTTAAATTTAATAGTTGAGTGAGAGACTATACATATAGGTTTAGTTATCAACATATGTTGTGGATTATAGGTTCAAATTGTGAAGATAATTTGATTGGCCTACTCATAGTCTATATGTAGTTTGTATGTCCCTCGGATGAAAATACGCAAAGATGCATATAATATTTTTTAAACCTATTATAGATCTTATCTGATTCCGTTACAGTATTTTCCACTGTAGGATTAAGCTATCAGTCATCTTCATTTATACATTACAGAAACTCAACAGGCACTTGTCAATTCAGTGGAGCTCCAAAAAAAAAAATTAATCATCAGTGGCCTCAAAACAACAAAAGTTCGCCAGCCAACCTTCAATGACATATGGTGAGAATCTTACTATTTCTAACCAACCGTTTACAATTCAATGTATTCGTACGTTACAAGGCAAGAAGTACGAAAACACACAAAACATAAATTTTCATCTAATGTTCATATATAGAAAATGTCTTACCAACTTCCATAGTTACACATAGCCCTACAACTCGATACTTTAATATCTGCATTTAATTCCTCTCTGTTCAGTCACCCTTAAATATATAATCACCCATTCGCTTCAGCCAAGAATAACAGTTACTAGATCATTTGTCGAATTTCAGTGAAGAGATTAACTATGGATCTCTCCATCAACTCTCGAGTTTCTAATGTTTGTTTTTCTGATTTGCGTTTAAGTACTCCATCTCAAATTGTGAAAGACCGTTCTTCTTGGGAGGTTGACCAATGAAATGGTCTTATTATCCTATCGATTAATGAGAAGGTACAAAGTCATATATCTTATACAAATGTCCCACAAAATTCCCATACACATGACACAATGCAGATTTCCTTTGCCTTCCCTCAGTACTCAAGCTGCTCAAGTTGTCTGCCGAATATGAGGACTGATGGCTCACAACTCTGTTGGGATTGTCCTAAACATAACTTCTTAGGAGACACCAGGTACGTGAAATATATTCTCAAACCCGGTGACTCTCAACCTTATAATGTTAAAGAAATCTATAAGCTTCAAATGACGCAAAATATATACTGCAGATTACGTGCCGCCTTTACTGTTTTTGATGGATCAACAATTGCTACTTTCATGCTCCCAGGGACAGAATTGACCGGTTTCTGGTCTACTGCAAGAACCGTAACCAATATCCCTAAGGTATAGAATTTGACCTTTCCCATATTCATCTTCAATATTTCGAACCTCTTTTTTTAACACAAATCTCCTTCTTAAAAAATAAACTAAGAGGAAAGCAGTGTCCGTATCAAATCTTTCACTGAAAATGTGAAACAAATGGTTGGTGAAATTTACTTATTCAAAATACGGATCAGTTCACACAATTACTCGAGTACAAGCCAGACTTTTTCGATAGCCAAAAATATACACACAGGATATTAAAAGAAAAACGAAAAATATGAGTACTGAGGTGAGATCTTTGATACAAGGCAACACAACAACGCTTTTAAATCCTAAAAGCATATTGTAAGTCTTAGCTCAGTCAATGCCAAAGATTTGTTTTAGGAGGTATAATGCATCACTTGTAGTATTGTAGATTTGTTATTGTGACGGTGTTTGGCTATTTCGGGAGAGGTGAGTTATACAATGCTATGTAGAAGATTATTGAATTTGAATCAGGCCTTATGGTTTATAGAGGCTACTTATGTTTTTGTTGTGGAGACGCTTTATGTAATGTAATGAAGACAACAGTTGTTAACTTATTATTATCTAAAAGGAGGAAGCTATACAAAATACTGCGACTAGCGGAGTTCTTTGCGATATGAAGATAACATCTCCAACATATTCATGATAAATGTTTTATTTTGGAGATATTGAAGTTTCTAATCTTCGTAAGAAATTATGAAAAATGTGTATAGCATGAAAATAGAAAATTGTTTGATAAGTGAATTAAATGATTAAAAGAAATATATCAAAATGATTTAAAGAAGTATAACAAACAATAAATTAATAATCTAAACGTATATAAAATTGTAATTAACAACAAATAATTTAACATTATTTAAAACCAAAAACAAATCCTGTGGTATTCACCTACTAATCAATAATTTAACACATCTCCTCAAGATACACTAGTATAATTAAGATTAGTTTTGTTTGATATAAGACAGAAAACGAGGTCGCAAAAAATGGTAAAGAAGATCATTAGTAAGCTAATTAATAAATGCCACATGAAAATAAATGTAATGATAAGTAACACCGACATTATAACAGTAGATGAAAAATGATTAAGACAAAGTAATTTCAAATTCATCCGATAATGATTTAACCCATTGAAATTATGAGACAGTGAGTGCAACCGGTTTATATTCAACATTCATGGAAAACCAAGCTATCTGCCATGATTGATGAATCCATGTTCACAAAAAAAAAAAAAAACCCGAGCATTATTAGTTATTTATTTGAATACCAAAGTAACTTTGAGAAGCTAGCATGCAACAAATCTTTGGAGAAGTGTTATCTTTTGTACCTAGCCAGATAGATAACCAAATCAATTGATGATTAGATACCGAATTTTCTACTAACATACTTGTAGTAGTAGACTTGGGAATGTCCCTCGACGATATCTCTTTCAATTTGTAACTGCGGTTGTGGATTTGTATTACTTTGAAGCTGCTTGTTGATACTTTAGAGTGTGGATAAGCGCTTGGTTACGCCATTCGTTTTCCGTCTAGAAGCATTGAGTTGTTCATGCTTTCCAATTGCATGAGTTGTCTATGTCAAACTTAAGGAAATTCGACTTCGAGAGGAATATTACATTCTGTCTCACAGAAGAGTGCAAATAGTTTTTCTTTTGTGTTGGTGTTGGATTCCGAACCCTCGGGTCGGATTTCAGCAGAGAATGTCGCACGTCATATGAACAAGTCATTGTAAAGGGTTCAACGGTCAATGATCACTCCAGTCGAGCTCTAAGACAGAAAAGCAAACTATGGAGTTCGAGATAAATAGCCGAAGCGAGCAGCTCAGGAAGCGAACCTAAGAGCGCAAGCCAAAACCTCACACGAAGCACAAAAAGTAATGGGAGAAGAAAACTTGTATAAGTTCGAGGAGTTCAAAACAAGACGTTACTGTATTCACTGCGAAGATCGAAATAAATGCATTTAAAGAGAATAATCGTATTAATTAGACAAATTAAATGTCAATATTTGTATAAATACAAGACTTTTTATTTTCAAGAGGGGATAATATACACACTTTTGATTACGTATAGCGAATATATTTCTGAAACCTTTACTTATGTATTTCTCCACTACCAAAATCTCTATGATCAATACAAATATATGGTGTGGAGTCAGACATCAATATTTTGACACTAGAAGGAAGGGCTTTGGCATTCAATTTTATTACTTTTTCTGTTTCAGGAGTTTTTTTGGTGCAATCTAAACCATTATGGACGGTCAAGCACAAATACTCGAGCCTATCAGGCAGCAGGCTAACAACACTTCAGAGACGGCCAAGTATGATGGTTTGGAGAAGAACACGAGCTAACTCCAAGCTGCCAAGCGAGTCTGGTCGAAGGTCAAACTGTTGTATCTTCTCGAAGATACTCTTTGCATGCAGGGAATAGCAGCCAAGCCCGAAGAACTGTACCCGTAGCATCTGGTGTGCAAGACCCAGTGATAAACACACCTCCGAGTGTTCAAACAAATAATGAAACGATCCTATTGATGGTGAACACCACAATGAATCCATGGAGCACCCTGCGATTGGAGATGACGATCAAGAAAATGGCGACATACCATTGGATGAATAAGATAAAGGCCCTTATGAAATAAAGGAGATGAATCAAAATTTCACCAGGCCATTAGTTCGGGCCGGAGATCGATAAGGTTATCGAGGAGACAAGGTGTACGCCATTTACTCCGCACATAGAAAATCTTCACATAAAAGATTCTCAGAATGTGAGCTTACCGATTTATGATGGGATGGGTGATCCAACACTACAAAAATAGTTGATTATTGCTACCATTTATTTGATCATAATATATGAATATTTTGTCAGAATCAAATTATTGTGACAAAAATGATACAATTATAAAATTCACAATAAATTTTCGCAAATTTGCTTCAGTCTCAAAAACATCACAATATTTCGTGAAAAATAAGTATGGTATCAATTCGTTACAATTTGTGACATCATTTAAATGTCACAAAATGTCAATTCATGATAAACACTAGTCACAAATATGTCAGAGATTGTTATTACCATATTTTAGTAATCGACATGTAACAAAATTACGACAAAAAATGACACAAATGTGTCACAGTTAATGACTAAATTACTGTCATACAATGGCCATTATATGGTTTTAGTTGTGACACTTTTTCCTTACTAGATCTGTAACAATTTGTTACAAAACTTGTAATAATACATTTTTTTAAAAAAATTAGTGACAAACCATTATCAAATTATTTAATTAACTGTTATCACTGAATATAATTAGAAAACAAAAAGAAACAAAATCAAATTCAAAATAAAAAAGAACAAACAATAAACTGATAATACATCCTTAGAACTTAGAAGCAAACATCAATAACAAAGAAAATTATCTAAACAATGAAAATCTACAAACACAATTTTTAAAAAAAATATGAGTCTTAACAAATACAAACTTTAAAACAGTAATGAAAATAAATAGAATTTAGAATAACTAGATTTCATGGCTTTTTAACATCTGCCATTAACTTACTGGTGAAAATTGTAGCTGATAACCTGCGTAATTTACATATTACACAATATCAACATTTACTGAAACACACTATGAACAAAAGGTCTTTGGTATTGGTAGCATTCATTACCTGTGCACCACTTCCTTGATCAGAATGATATTTGGAATCTGCACTAGTTTCATCAGTATTTTTAAGTCGTTCAAACTTAGAATAAACACAAGGAACCAGAAGTCGAAAAGAGCAGGAAAAATAACTTACACTAAGCTTTCTACCAACATGTTGACACCATTTAAATGTCACAAAATGTCAATTCATGATAAACACTAGTCACAAATATGTCAGAGATTGTTATTACCATATTTTAGTAATCGACATGTAACAAAATTACGACAAAAAATGACACAAATGTGTCACAGTTAATGACTAAATTACTGTCATACAATGGCCATTATATGGTTTTAGTTGTGACACTTTTTCCTTACTAGATCTGTAACAATTTGTTATAAAATTTATAATAATACATTTTTTAAAAAAAATTAGTGACAAACCATTATCAAATTATTTAATTAACTGTTATCACTGAATATAATTAGAAACAAAAAGAAACAAAATCAAATTCAAAATAAAAAAAGAGCAAACAATAAACTGATAATACATCCTTAGAACTTAGAAGCAAACATCAATAACAAAGAAAATTATCTAAACAATGAAAATCTACAAACACAATTTAAAAAAAAAAATATGAGTCTTAACAAATACAAACTTTAAAACAGTAATGAAAATAAATAGAATTTAGAATAACTAGATTTCATGGCTTTTTAACATCTGCCATTAACTTACTGGTGAAAATTGTAGCTGATAACCTACGTAATTTACATATTACACAATATCAACATTTACTGAAACACACTAAGAACAAAAGGTCTTTGGTATTGGTAGCATCCATTACCTGTGCACCACTTCCTTGATCAGAATGATATTTGGAATCTGCACTAGTTTCATCAGTATTTTTAAGTCGTTCAAACTTAGAATAAACACAAGGAACCAGAAGTCGAAAAGAGCAGGAAAAATAACTTACACTAAGCTTTCTACCAACATGTTGACACCATTTAAATGTCACAAAATGTCAATTCATGATAAACACTAGTCACAAATATGTCAGAGATTGTTATTACCATATTTTAGTAATCGACATGTAACAAAATTACGACAAAAAATGACACAAATGTGTCACAGTTAATGACTAAATTACTGTCATACAATGGCCATTATATGGTTTTAGTTGTGACACTTTTTCCTTACTAGATCTGTAACAATTTGTTATAAAATTTATAATAATACATTTTTTTAAAAAAATTAGTGACAAACCATTATCAAATTATTTAATTAACTGTTATCACTGAATATAATTAGAAACAAAAAGAAACAAAATTAAATTCAAAATAAAAAAAGAGCAAACAATAAACTGATAATACATCCTTAGAACTTAGAAGCAAACATCAATAACAAAGAAAATTATCTAAACAATGAAAATCTACAAACACAATTTAAAAAAAAAAAATATGAGTCTTAACAAATACAAACTTTAAAACAGTAATGAAAATAAATAGAATTTAGAATAACTAGATTTCATGGCTTTTTAACATCTGCCATTAACTTACTGGTGAAAATTGTAGCTGATAACCTGCGTAATTTACATATTACACAATATCAACATTTACTGAAACACACTATGAACAAAAGGTCTTTGGTATTGGTAGCATCCATTACCTGTGCACCACTTCCTTGATCAGAATGATATTTGGAATCTGCACTAGTTTCATCAGTATTTTTAAGTCGTTCAAACTTAGAATAAACACAAGGAACCAGAAGTCGAAAAGAGCAGGAAAAATAACTTACACTAAGCTTTCTACCAACATGTTGACACCATTTAAATGTCACAAAATGTCAATTCATGATAAACACTAGTCACAAATATGTCATAGATTGTTATTACCATATTTTAGTAATCGACATGTAACAAAATTACGACAAAAAATGACACAAATGTGTCACAGTTAATGACTAAATTACTGTCATACAATGGCCATTATATGGTTTTAGTTGTGACACTTTTTCCTTACTAGATCTGTAACAATTTGTTATAAAATTTATAATAATACATTTTTTTAAAAAAATTAGTGACAAACCATTATCAAATTATTTAATTAACTGTTATCACTGAATATAATTAGAAACAAAAAGAAACAAAATCAAATTCAAAATAAAAAAAGAGCAAACAATAAACTGATAATACATCCTTAGAACTTAGAAGCAAACATCAATAACAAAGAAAATTATCTAAACAATGAAAATCTACAAACACAATTTAAAAAAAAAAAATATGAGTCTTAACAAATACAAACTTTAAAACAGTAATGAAAATAAATAGAATTTAGAATAACTAGATTTCATGGCTTTTTAACATCTGCCATTAACTTACTGGTGAAAATTGTAGCTGATAACCTGCGTAATTTACATATTACACAATATCAACATTTACTAAAACACACTATGAACAAAAGGTCTTTGGTATTGGTAGCATCCATTACCTGTGCACCACTTCCTTGATCAGAATGATATTTGGAATCTGCACTAGTTTCATCAGTATTTTTACGTCGTTCAAACTTAGAATAAACACAAGGAACCAGAAGTCGAAAAGAGCAGGAAAAATAACTTACACTAAGCTTTCTACCGGGTTTTCGGCTTATTCTCCTATAAACTAATTGTTGCCTGTTTATTTATACACGAATTATTAAGTCATGCCATAAACTATATAAACTAACTAAAATTTTAAATTTAATACATGATCTATTAAAATGTAGTCAATTTCAACAAAACCGTAACAAAAAATGGTTTATCTGATATCGGTTGCTGACGTGTCATACACGTGGACGAACGGTTTGGTTCGGTTTGAGATTTGAATTTTTGTTTTTTTTTTTTTTTACTAAAACGACGTCGTTTTGTTTGTTAAAAATTAGATGAAATGTGCCTGAATGGAATCAAACCGTGGGCTACAGCTCACCAGCATAATCTACACGCCACTAGACTACTTAAGTCTTTTTGGCATTCTTACATTACAATAATATTTATTATATGCTCATCAGATGAATAAATATAATTAATTGATAAAACAAAAATAGATTAAAAAACAAAATAATTTATCAATCTCTTCTTTTTTTTCCGGACAAATCATTTTTTTTCAAATCAGATTTAATTAAAAATTTGAAAGAAATTTTTCTTTTTTTCAATTTTATTAAAGAATTCAGAAAATAATTTATTTTTAATTGATTTTGAGGAAGAAAATTTTATTAAACAATCTAGAATTTGAGTGAATATTTCAAATCATAAATTTTATGTAATTAATGAGACAATGTGTATTTTCTGGGTTAGATATACACAATATCCTCTAAAGAATCTCTAACTAATTCAATGATATATAACCCCGAATATTCACCCAAAATCTAGATTGTTTGATAATTTTTTCTTCATCAAAATCAATTAGAAAAAAAGAAAAGAGTTCTCTTCTGAATTCTTTAATAAATTTGAAAAAAAAAAATTCTTTCAAATTTTTAAATTAAATCTGATTCGAAAAAAAATTGAAAAAAGTAAGAAGAGATTGATAATTTATTTTGTTTTTTTATCTGTTTTTGTTTTATTAATAATTATATTTATTCTCATAGAACATATAATAAATATTATTAACTCGGTTTTCCTCAGTTATAACTTAGAGAGAGATAAAACTCACGAAGACGACTTCCCCCCCGCCCCTTTGATTGGAAAAAATGAATTGTTCTTCAAACTTGACGTCAAAGTTTCAAAGCCTTGCGTTGTTGTTATGTTCATTGTGAAACTCTAGGAAAATAAAAACAGAGATCATATAAAACAGAATTTTGTAGGTGTGAAACTAATAGTACTCAGCATAAAAAAATAAATATCTAGAAAGAACCATATAAAACAAACATCATACATCAACGACCTCCACTTAATAAGCAATGTCAAAAAATAGGGTTGACTGTCTCAGACCCCTTCTATAGTGCTGTTTCCGCACTTTTTCCCCTATACTGTTAAGCTCTTTCTATTTCTCCCTAAATTATCAATTTAATTAGAAAATCCCCCTTTTGGATATTCCTATACACCCCCTCAAAACGAACGTCCGAGAGAGAGAGTCCGATTTTGACACTGAAATTTTCGAACCTCGCATGTGGAAAGGATTTTGTAAGCGTGGCGGTGAGTTGATCATCAGACGTAACATCCATTACTCTTAGTTGTCCATTTTAGGTGTAATATCGAATGATGTGATAATCCAATGCGATATGCTTCATTCGCGAGTGGAAGACTGGATTGGCTGCAAGGTATGTAGCTCTTTTGCTGTTGCAGTATATTACAGAAGTAGCTGACATCTAAATTCCTAGTTCAGTGAGCAATAAGTTAATCTAGACAATCTCTTAAGTGGTAGATGCAAATGACCTAAGTAGACGATGTATGCTCTAGTTGAAGTGTAGTCGTCTTTGCTGCCTGTCCAGTCTGCATCAGTGAATGCATGGAGAATCAGCTTATTGTTGGAGGGAAAGAAGATTCCCTACACCATTGTTCCGAACAAGTAACAAAGGATTCTATTCACATCTTGCTAATGCTCAGTTGTTGATTGGTGCATGAATTAAGACAGTTTTTGTTGGCAGTGAAGGAGATATTTGGGTGTGTAAGAGACAAGTGTTGCAAGCTTCAAACAACTGTACGGTATTTGGTTGGATCATCTAAGATGGTGCCTAATTGAAGGGTGAGAGACCAATTCGGATACATAGGTGTGGAAATGGGTTTGCAGTCTTCCATCTTTTTTTGTGCAGCAAATCTGCGATATAACGGTGTTGTGTTAGATGCATACCATTACTAATACGATATACCTCAATACAAAGGAAAATTGAAAGATCAGCTAAATCTTTTAAAGAGAAACACTGAGAAAAGGATTCAAGAAACTGATTTGTGTGAGACGGGCTGTTCCCAGTGACGATCAAGTCGTATATGTAGAAGCGCATATATATATTAAGACTCCTTTGTTGTTGTAGATGAACAAAGAAGCATCAGCTAAGGAGTTCTTAAATCTGGATTGAAGAAGGAAGGTGCACACCTCATTGTACCAGGCGCGAGGAGCCTGTTTGAGTCTGAAAATAGCTTTCTGCAACTTGCACACTACATAAAGATTGTCTTTGTCGATGAACCCAGGTGGTTGAGTCACGTAGACTTCATTTTCAAGGGTGCCCTGAAGAAACACATTGTTGACATCTAATTGACGGACTTTCCAATTGAGAGAAACAAAAATGCTGAGAACTGTTTCAATCGTTGCAGGCTAAATGTTTCATAATAGTCGATGATTGGTCTCTGATTGAACTCTTTCGCTACAAGCCATGCTTTGTATTGAGCTATTGTACCATCTGGATTCCTTTTGATTGTGAATATCCACTTTCACCCTACAACATTAGCAGGTCTAGATAAATTTGTTAGATCCCAAATTCTATTTCCTGTATGTGCTGCATACTCATTAGACACTGCCTTGCACCAGTGGGGGTCCTTGAGAGTCTGAGAAATTGTGGTTGGGATTTTCTCAAGTGCAGGGCTAACTGTGGTATGAAGGTTTAGTTTCTGGACTGCTTTTCTTACATGACTGCTAGCTCTCTTAGGTAAGGGAGGATTGACTGCTTGTATGGGTTCAACATTTGTGGTTGTTGTAAGCTAAGGAGGTGGAAGTGAAGGTGTAGGCTCAGGAGGTGGAGGTTGAGGTGTAGCGGTCTAAGTTGGAGAAGATGGTACACTAGGGGTGGTGTCTGCCACATGTGAAAGTAAAGGTGGGATTGTGGTTGGAAATGGTTGTGGGATGAGAGTAACCACTGGAAAATATGAAAGGGAAGAAGCGGGTTCTTGTGGTGATTCTATGGTCATAGAAGAAGCTTTTGAAAATGAAAAACTGATTCATGAAAAACCACATGTCTAGAGGTATAAATACGAGAAGTTGACTGGTCAAAATAAAAGTATGCACTTTTGGTGATGGAATATCCAAGAAAGGTACAAGGAGCCGATCTTGCAATTTATTTGTGAGATGCATAAGGACGTAATCATGGAAAACACAAGCACTTGACAACTCTTAGCTTTTGGTAATTTGGTAAAGAACCATGTAAAGGTTGAAAAATATGTTTGAAATTATAAAGCTGTTGTGGGCATTCTATTAATTAAATAGACTGCCACCACAAACACATAGGTCCAATATGACTTTGGCATAAAAGCATGAGATAGAAGGACAAGACCCGTTTCTACTATGTGTCAGTGACGACGTTTGGTACAGCCGAGCGTATGCAAATGACTTGTCATATGAGAGATACCATGGGTAGAAGAAGTTGTGTACGGCCAATATATTCACCCCCATTCTCGGCATATCGAGTTTAATCTTGTTTGAAAATGATTTTCGACCAAGAATTTAAATCGAGTGAAAACATCATGAACTTGTGACTTTTTCTTTAAAAGATATAACCAAGTATATCGTGTAAAATGATCAACAAAAATCACATAGTATTTAAAATGTCGACAGAAAATGTCCAAATATCGGTAAACACAATATCACTGTGGATAGTAAGATTGAAGAGTCGAATTTTGAAAGGCAACTTGTGCATTTTATTAATAGAACAAGCAGAGAAATGCGAAGCTATTAAAGCATTTGAAGAAACAGGTATATCAAATTGTCAAAAATAGTTTTTGAAGAATATATATAGCAGAATTTCCTAGGCGAGAATGCCAGTCGGAAAATGTTGCCTTAACTACGGAAGCAAATGCGAGAGATGGTGGTACGGAGGATGGTGGTTTTAGCCATTCATAGGTTCTGACTTTAGATTTGCCTTCCAGATGCAGAACTCCCGTTGACAAGTCTCTCACCTGAAAATATATCGAAGTAAATGTACCGAAACCCCATTAGTAGTGCATAGCTGTAATATGGAGATCAAGTTCTTGTCCAAAGATGGAACACAAATTTTTTTTTTTTTAAAAAAGAATGGACGAGTATAAGAGGGAAAGGATAGGGAACCCATATGTGAAATTTGTGATCCCAAGCCGTCACCAAGTAAGATGTCATCACCTCCAGCATATAGATTGTGTAGAGCGAGATTGGCTAGCTTTGAGGTAATGTGATGGGATGCTCCTTAATCTAGAAGCTAGGTGGCAGAATCTGACATCATTGAAGCATTTACACGAGGCTGCCACGACTGGGATGGATGAGTTACATTCCAGGGCTGGTGATTGAGCATCGGGATTGCTGTTGTGTAGGCGGAGCTGAGCCGCGAACAATACAATACTCTAGCGTCATGCCCTTGAGTCCCACAAGTTCGGCAATGACCTAAATATGGTCGGGAGAATCGATTTTGACCATGTTGTTGATTATTGGATCCAAATTGATTTAAATTGTTGTTGTTGCACAAATTGATCTAATTTGTGGCATTGGTTATAATCAGAGCAGGAGATGATGATTCAGTGCACAGAATATGGCTTCACAATTGAGAAGTCTCTCGTGTAATTCTGTGTATGAGATTGTCGTCTCACGTCTATTGATGGCATCGATATCAGGCTTGTAATCCTCACTCAAGCCGCTTAAGATATGTTACTTCAAATCTTCTAGATCCATCAGCTTTCCAAGGAGAGCGAGTTCAGCCGCTTTAGACTTGAGTATGTGAAGGTATTCGCTGATGGTTTGGTGCGTTTGACACATGCTTTGATTCGGTGTTTAAGTTGACGTATGTGCCCACGTGTAGGATTGCCAAAAGTTTCAGCAAGGATGGACCTGCCGTCTCAGGTCAATGTAGCACTTGAGACCACTGCTTGAATCGGTAATGATATCGCTCCAATGATGGAGCTGTAGAGAAGGCGGTCTTGACATCTCCACGGAGCGTAGACTGGATTTGGGGCAGATACACCATCAACAAGGATTGTCGGAGATGGAACGTCATTGGTATCTTCAATGAATTTCTTGAGTTCATGACCCTCAAGCAATCCCCTGACCAGTCTACTCCACATGAGGTAGTCCAGGTTGGTGAGTTTTGTGACATTGATCATATTGACCGAGAGAAGAGTGCTTTGTGGGTCTTGAGCATTGAAAACCAATGTGTGTTCCAGCCATTGATTCTGTCATTATGTAAGGAAAGAGAACAAGGGAGAAGAATGATGCAATGAAAGATACAAAAGAAGAAGAAGAAAGAGGAGCACAGCTAAGAGATATTAAAAAAGGTGGTTTAAAACCTAGGACAGCTCTGATATTATTTGGGAATAGGTTATCGCTTGATTATTGTTGATAACCAATGCTCTGTTTTATATGTAGATAACAGAGTATATAACGAAATATAATATACAGGAGTGAAAGAGACAATTTACGGAAGTTATAAGAACATAATTGTATGATATCAATTGATCAAATTTTGATATTCGTATATCTCTTCCTCACCAGATTTTTGAATCGATTTTACAGTAGATCCAGAAGGAAGTCTGTGTGCTGTGGATATCCAAAAGGAGAATCAACTGTAGTTTTTTACTGTTTTATTTCTGATGATTATCTGTGAGGATTCATTGTAGGTCAAATGCAAAAATTCATCGATGAAGATAGTGTGGTGGTGTGATGGTTTTGCATCGTGTGTGTTTTTTTTTTTTTTTTTTTAATTCTATCAAAGATAACTATATAGCAATGTGTTAAATATAAATATTCTAGAATATCTAGATACCTTAACTAACATTCAAATATTTTAAAGATTTAACAAAACAAAAATCTCTAAGCCTATCAATTCATAAACCCACATAACAAAGTAAAAATTTGTACAACTTAACAAAGTTCCATTTTAAATACTCGAATCTTAACAGATTTTTTATATAAAATGAGAAGATTTATTTTATCCATAATAAAAGAAAAAACCAAAAACATAGTTGCCAGTATTAACCCAACAGAATCTTATTTAAATTCTATATAAACCAGTACAAAGAATAGAACAAATCTATTTCAAAAGCAAAAGTTTTCTATATAGGAAAAAAAGAAAAAGCGCGACTCCCTATGCCCCTCATCTCTTCTTCAAAGTTCACCCGTGTTGTGGCCCCGTCTCCGGTGTCCGTTCCTCAGCTCCATCTTCTTCTCAATGAGAACCTCCGAGCATGCTTCTGGTCTGCCGTTCGTGCTCATTCCCAATGAGAACCTAGAAACAGCAAAAGAAGAATTCAAAGACTTCATTTTTGCAAGATTTGATGGTAAATGTTCGGCTATGGGGAGGATAATCAGTGTCATTAGTGCCATATGGGCTCGTGCAAGACCTAGAATCTATGTCCACAATATCGATCCAGACACCTTCCTCAAAGTCGCGAACCCCGGTCTCGTTAAATCCTTCTGAGCAGGAATGCCTAGAATATTGCAGGTCTTCCCGTGTTTGTGGCCTCCTGGTCTGCGGACTTTACTCAAGACCAGCTCCCTCTCTTCTCTGGTATTGTGCCAGTAGAACTAAGGAAAGTGCCATATCTCTTGTTTAAAAGAGAAAGTTTTTGTAGAATTGCGACTGCAGTTGGCAAGTCGGTCTCGCTCGCCCCGGAAACTGAGCGGAAAGAAAAGCTCGAGATGGCTAAATTGTTTGTCCGTGTCGGCTTAACAAAGAGGCTGCCATCAAAGTTTATTTCAGGTTTCTCGAGTGGGAAGGAAGTTGAAGTCCCACTGTCCTACCCATGCCTTCCCATGACTTATTCAAAGTGCTGGAAGTATGGTCAAGACCACTACACTTGCACACTCCTTCCCATTGCTAAGAAGATCGACCATGCCCTAATAAATCAGCGATGGTCTTTTATGTTTCCAGAAACTTATGCGGATTTCTTGGATCCGCAGTAATCCAACCATGCAGCTTGCCTTTTCCGTATGCCATCTTTGGTTAGGAGACCTTGCAAGCAGTTTAAACTCTACTATCAAATCATTGATCTTCCACAATATCATATCACAGTTAAGGAAGCTTGGAAATGTGATCAGAATAGGGGTTTGTGCTAATCCAAATTGTTTAGTTCACTCAAGTTGTTGAAGCTGGTTCTGAGGACGCTCAATAAGCGCAACTTCAGTGGAATCTCAGAGAGTAAAACTTGATTCACTGCAAATATTACTTCTCCCTAGGCCTGATCAGGTTACATCTCACAAGGAGCACATTTAAAGAGCAAAGTGGAACCGCTTAATTACAGCTGAGGAATTCTATCGGCAAAAGTCTATGGTAAGATGGCTTCATCTCGAAGACCAGAGCACCGCTTTCTACCACAAGATGGTAGCTAAGCGGGCATCTCAGAAACACATTCACCTCTTAGTAGATTCGAATGATCGGGTGATATGATCTGTGGATGAGGTCACAGAGCATTCTGCTGAGTACTTCAAAAGCATCTTAGGGTCCACTAACATGCTTCCCTCTCCTGTCACTGTGGCCTAATTTCAGGAACTGATGTTGTTTCGCTGCTCGGAGGACCACGTCAGGGATCTTTAGAAGGAGGTTACTGAAGAGGAGATAAAAGCCACCCTATTTGCACTGCCGTTGAGAAATAGCCCAGCCCCGACGGTTTCTCAGTGGAATTTTTCGGGCATCATGGGAGACAGTTGGCAGTGATGTCATTGTGGCACTTAATGAGTTTACCAGAAATGGCAAGCTCCTTAAGGACATGAATACAACGACAATTGTACTTATTCCTAAGAAGTCGTAGGCTTGTAGATTAGGTGACTACCGTCCCATCAGTCGTAACAACCTTGTCTACAAGATCATAGCAAATCGGATCAAACCAGTGTTGCTTCATAGCATTAACCGGAATCAGGTGGAATTTCTGAAAGGCAGGAGTTTGGGGGAGAATTTGTTGCTCGCTTCTGAGCTAATAAGAAACTACTCCAAAACATTCATGTCTAAAAAGCTGCATGCTCAAGCTGGATATCTGTAAGACATTTGACACGGTCTGTTGAGATTTTTTCCTGAAGCTATTGGAGGCACAATGGTTCCTATCAGTTTTCGTCAGCTGGATCAAGGAATGTATCTCATCACCAAGGTTCTCCGTCTCAATCATTGGGGAGCTTGCGGGTTTCTTTCCCAGTAAGTAAGGGCTTAGGCAAGGAGATTGTATTTTCCCGTATCTGCTTATCATGGTGATGGAAGCTTTGTCCAAGCTATTGGATCAGGCGGTTAAGAAAGAAAAAATGAAGCTGCATCCGCTCTGCTCAAACCCGCGAACCACACACATCATGTTTGCAGATGATCTCCTCATATTCTCTGATGGGTCACACCATTCTCTGTCAGGTATTTGGGAGGCTATGGCCAGTTTCAAGATTATGAGTGGACTGGATGTTAACCAAGCAAAGTCCGAGATTTTTTCGGGGACTATGATGATATCCAAGTGGCTGTTTTAAGTGGAATCTCTGGGTTTCGGGTTGGTTCATTTCCCACTCATTACTTGGGTATCCCACTAAACCCAAGGAGAATTACGCTAGCAACGCTCCAGCCCTTCATTGAAAGGATCACAGGTAAGTTCCACTCTTGGACTGCCAAATTCTTGTCATTTGCGGGGAAAATAAGGTTGATACCCTCAATCGTATATGGCATGGTGAACTTCTGGAGTTCCATCTTTGTCCTGCCAAAGCACTTCTACACAAAGATTGTCTCCTTATGTTCCACTTTCTTATGAAAGAATAAGCTAGACTCAGCTAGAGGGGCACCGGGTTTGAGCCTCAGATCGCTAGAGGACTTCAAATTGATTTTCAGGTTCAAGCAAATTTGGAAATTTTTTCACTACCTCGGACTCCTTATGGGTTTCTTGGGTTAAGAACAATATCTTCATGCGAAAGAGCTATTGGATAACAAAGGACACGTCTCACTTTTGGTGTGCAATGAGCATCCTAAAGTTAATGCATATTCTGGTGGACTTCCTTGGATTTGTGATTGGTTATGTTGAATTTGCATCATTTAAGCATGACTATTGGATGGAGTTGGGTCCTTTGATCTTGGCTTTAGGTAATACGGGTCCGCATCAGCTTCGTATCGCCCTTGATGCAAAGGTTAGCCGCACTTTATCTGATGGGAACTGGAGGCTGCCGGCTGCTCGGTCAGAGGCTGCCCATCTCCTGCAAAGTGCCCTTAAAAAATGACTCCTCAACACTCTTCAAGAGGGGCGGATACCTATCTCTGGCGCAATGCTTCAGGTGCGTTCATATCCTCCTTGAACTCTAAGGCCATTTGGGAGTGCTTGCGTATTTGATCTCTGCTTGTACCATCCAGCAAGGTGGTTTAGTTTAAACAGGAAATTATGAGATGTTCCGTTGTTGCCTGGAGGGCTATCAACGAAAGATCTCGGCTTCCAACGAAAGATTGTCTTTGGTGTTGGGGTATTAATGTTTTTGAGGTGTGTGTTCTCTACGTTTAGGCTCCGGAGCCACATAATCACCTCTTCTTCGAATTTCCATTTTCATCCGAGCTATGGAATAGCTTCACGGCTTCGCTTGGATTTACTCAACCTGCGATTCTACACGAGGTGGTTTCGTTCATCACCAACAATCGTACATTGGCTACACCTTCGCTGTGTGCAGTCATCAAGCTTCTCCTTCAGAGTGTTGTTAATTCTCTTTGGACAACCGGCGTATTTTTTCTGCAGCTACTTCTTCTTTTAAGGCCGTTCGTTCTTGTGTGGACCAATTGATGCACGTTGCTCTCCTTCTCGGAGTTCAGTGACAGTTCGCAGTCGCTATTGGAGGTGTTCTTTCAGTTTCGTCTTTAAGTTGTAAGTCTTTTTTTCCTTTTTTTCTGTGTTTGCCTTTAGCTTCTTGTAATAAACTGATCTTCTAGAAAATCTTAAATTCGAAAATGGTATAAAATTTAACATTCATACTAAAAAAAAAAAAACTTTTCCATATAGTGATTTCTCAATAGCTTCAACAAAATGATGAATTTTTTCCTATTCCTTTCTAAAAGACATCAAACCTTTCAAAAAGGCTTGGAGAATTCAAATTAGAATTATGCATACATGGAAACAATAGGCATCCAAATCAAGAGAGACTTTTAAAATATTTTTGGCCAACGCTAAAGTATATTGTATCCAATCTATATAAATCATTACTATCTGCATACTTATCTACCAGTACTAGAATATAGGTGTAACCATTAATCCTCAAAAATGTTGTTCTGTTTGTAAAGATTTGTCATAATTATTGTTTTAATTTCTTTTATCTATATTATTATTATTATTTTATATTTTAGTGATGAAATTTAATAATGTTTTTACACTTTATTATGTCATTCATATTCTTTTCCAGTTATGATGTATTTTTGGGTTTATTTTCTAAAATTAAACCTATTTTTTTTCTAATTAAAAGTACATCACAACCTATGACCAATTATAAAGGTCATTAAAACAATAAGTAATTGTGAAAACATACTTACAAAACATGTGTAACCCTGAATGATTTAAGTTTTTTTCACAAAAATTCGCATAATTTAGTTACTAAATATAGTCGCAAGTAATAGTATTTGTTACTATATATTTGGTAACAGTTACGTCAATATTGGTGACAAACGTTTGATACTTTTAATTTGGTAACAATATTATGATAAAATAGTGACATTTTTATGACTAAATAATTTTGTATGTAAATCGTCACAATATTGAAACAAAACAATTATCCACTTTGTTTTGGTAACAATAATAAAGGAACCATCTAGCAGCTTTCCAAATTTCGGTAGGTCGCATCAATCTGGAGAAGCATGAGGAGGACGCGGGCTACTGCTAACTGTTTTTCGAGAATTTTTACGGATTAGCCTTACTATGGTTTACCCAAGTCGATCTAGGAAAAATCAGAAGCTTTAATGAGCTCTCTTCTGTTTTTCTCAAGCAATATTTAATGTTCATGGATAAGGGAATTTCTGATGTTGACCTTTAGAATCTACCGCAAGGCCCAAATGAACCGTTATGGTGGTACATAATGAAGTTCAAAACGTAATGTCGCAAATTTCTGTAATACCCCGCAGTGCGGCCATATCGGCGTTATGAAAAGGCCTATGGCACAAATGTAGAATTCGCGAAGACCTCATTCTTAATCGTCCTTTTACTATCCAAGACGCCTTATTTCGAGCCAATAGTTGGATAGAAGCCAAAGAGGAAAAACTAAGCTTCACAAAGAAGTACCGTCGGGCGAAGCAAAGTGTCAGAGTTCCCTTCGAAAACCTGAGCCAAGAAATGACAAATACCTAAGAAGTTTTGATCCCAACCAAGACAATAACAACATTGGGAAACCTTCTCCCGGGCAGGAAAATATGGCTCTACACCATATAACACTTGGCTACGTGACGAAAAAGCCTATTGCGAGATCCATAGGGCGAACAGACACAACACTAAAGACTGCAACGTCCTCAAAAGACACTTGATGGAACTCTGGACATCAGGAGATCTCACAAGTTTTAATCTCGGGGACTTCGCGAAAAGTTTCCACGAAGAGAAAGCCAGTGTTGAAGTGTCCCAATCAGGTGGGAAGAGATCAAGAATATTCAAAGTCGAACCGTCGGGTTATCCGAAAAAGAAAATCAGTGTGTTAATGGGAGGATCCAAATCATACAAAGATTCTGTTAGAGTGATTAAAAGGCACATACGGGCTGTTTCGATGAAGACTAGTGTGGTCGACGAGCCGAACACCCTGGCGGAGGTCATATCTTTTGATGAGTAAGAAGCTCATCACCTCGTGAAACCGCATGATGACGGTTTGGTGATAAAGTAAGATATAAGCAACTTTGAAGTATCGAGAGTTTTGGTCGATACAGGAAGTTCGGTGGATCACATCTTTTGGAGCACTTTACAAAGGATGTAAATAAGCAAACCCGACATTATAGAACCTCCAACTCCATTGATAGCATTCACGAGCGATACCACAATGTCTCTAGGGACAACAAAACTACCTGTCTTGGTGGCGGGTAAAAAACTAACTGCTGACCCAAGCAATAAACATGCGAAACAAATATAAGGCTAAAGCTCGTTCCAGAGCGAGCCTAAGCTGTAAATGATGAGGCTGATAAACTACGGAAAATCAGTTCTATCCGAGAAGTACAATATCCAGACTGGCTGCCAAATCCGGTGGTCGTGAAGAAATATAACGGGAAGAGACGTGTCTATGTTGACTTCATGGATCTCAACAAAGCCTGTGCAAAAGATAGCTTTCCCATGCCTCACTTTGACCGGCTGGTAAAATCCACCGCAGGATATGAACTGCTTACGTTCATGGATGCGTTCTCAGGATACAACCAGATAATGATGAACCCCGATGATCAAGAAAAAATCTCGTTCATTACTGATCGAGTGATCTTTTGTTACAGGATGATGCAATTTGGATTAAAGAACGCCATCACAACGTACTTGTGACTCGTAAACCATGAAGGTCTATATAGATGACATGCTGGTAAAATAACTAAAAGAAACAGACCATGTCCGCCATTTGGAGCAATGTTTCTAAATTCTGAACAAGTTCGAAATGAAACTCAACCCAACAAAGTATACTTTTGGGGTGCCATCAGAAGAATTCCTCGGATACATAGTCACCAAGAGGGGTTCAAAGCCAACCCCACTCAAGTTAATGCATTGTTAACACTGCCATCACCGAAAAGCATCGAAGAAGTTCAGCGACTCATCGGACGCATAACGACTTTAAACCGTTTCATCTCCCAATCTACGTACACAAGTGTCTACCTTTCTACCAATTGCTTAAAGGAAACAAACAATTTCAATGGATGAAGGATGCAAAGAGGCATTTGGTGAAACTCAAAACGTATCTTACCACCCTGTCGATTCTCTCCAAACCATGCAATAAGTGGGGTGATCATTCGAAAAGATAGGGGAGAACAAAAACCAGTCTACTTTGTTAGTAAAATGTTAACTAGCCCGTAGATTCACTACATGATGATGAATAAGCTAGTGTTAGCAGTTGTAACATCTGCTCGAAAGTTACAGCCCTATTTTTAATCTCATCCAATTGAAGTTCTCACCACGCAACCTTTGCGAACAATCCTTCACAGTCCAAACCAATCCGGACGACTGGCGAAGTGGACAATAGTACTCAGTGAGTAAGACATCAAGTACAAAAACCGTAATAGCATGAAAGCCCAGGTTCTTGACTGAGCTCCCATCCACGGATCAAGCTCACAAGGAAGATAACAGAACTTGGAAGTTGCATGTTAATGGATCATCATCCAAGCAAGGATCAGGAATCGAGGTTTGGCTAGTAATTCCAACTGTAAAAATCCTCAAACAGTCATTCCGACTTCTCTTTTCGGCTTTGAACAACAAAGTGGAGTACGAGGCTTTAATCGCAGGACTCCGTCTCACACTAGAGATTAAAACAGAAGAAATTATCACATACTGCGTGTCCCAATTGCTGGTAAACCAATTCAAAGGAGATTATAAAGCAGAAGACCCAAGGATGGAAGCATACATTGTGCTCGTAAAGAGTTTGGCGAGATGTTTCGCTAAACTCCAATTGATCAGAATCCCGTGTGAAGAAAACTCATCTGCCGATGCACTGGCAGCTCTAGCATAAACATCGGATCCGGATCTTGTGCTCGTTGTTACAAGATCACAAGCGACCTGAACCCTCAGAAGAATTATAGGAGTTACCCGATAAAAGGAGCCAAAGAGCACCAAAGATCATAGACATACCTAATGACAACCCCACATACAGTACTATAGAAGACAATTCCAAGTACGTAAACAGCTCCGTGAAGCAAGTTCAACTATTTTAATTTTTTTTTAAAAAGGAACATACAATAATAATAATCATGGATCTTATTCCAAAGGAGAAGAAGAGCTCGTACCAAAGCGTAAATGTTGGAACACTAAAATTGCAAATGGTGAAGAAGTAAGACAAAAAATAGAAAGGACAAAACGACAAGGGTTTATACCTCGGAAGAAAATCAAATCCTTGACCAACCAGATCGATGAATTGCCTCATACAATCAGGAATTGTATAACAATACTTCTCGAAGCAAAGATCGATCCACTGAGATGGGTGTGGTTCAAGAATGCAAAGTTCTCGATGAATCTGAATAATCCGTCCCTTCATTTTTTTTGTCGTTTCTGCCTAAGATAGTCCTTCTCATGATCGAGTCATTTTTACATGGAAATTAACTATAAAATGCAAGAGGAACCAGTATCGACACCACTCATTATCACGCTGCAGCAACCGCTTAATCAAATTTCTCTTGATATTTGTGTACATGGCGAAAGTTCTGACTACCCGGGATTCCCAGATATGGAGAATTTCGAGGAACTCCACGGTGATTAGGGTGTAACTCGCTTCCGCCGCAACCATACGACAGCACAAATCCGAACACAGGAAGTTTGGCACTATCTAGGACAAGACTTTTTCTAGACGAACCAAGTACAAGATCAAAACCTCTGGCAATGGGAAGAACAGACCACAGCCTTTAAAGTAAATCTCATAAACGCAGCAGTACCCCTCCCGAACCATCTCTTGCGATTCGTCGGGCCCTGGAAGAACAAAATCGATATTCGGAGAACCCGACAAAGACTCCAAAGCCGGTTCAGAGAAGAGGGAGTGGAGAGTGTAAGGTAAAGAGGGCCAAAGTTATCTCCCCAGTTGGGTGAATTGATTAACGTCCGTTGGGATAATGGTCATGTCGTTCGACGGCGAACCACCGCACTGGGTGCCGGCATTATCACTTGAAGTAGCAATTTCCCAGAAATTTAAAGTGGAGTAAAATGCCAAAGTCGAGGGCAATCCTTAATCGACAGCAAAAGTGGTTTCTAGTAAAAAAGCAAATCTGGAAAAACACATATATATATAAAACCAAGAAGAAGAATGAAAAGACATATCTTCGTAATGCACTGCTTGAGGAAGAGTGAAAGACGCGACAGTTTGCCCTTAATTTAAACTTGGGGATTAACCACATTTATCACTAGAAGTGAATCAAGGAAATAAAAAAATTGCCACAAGACTCGAAAGATATGATGACGAATTATGGAAATAATTAAGGAAGCGACAACAAACCTGAAAAAGGAAGTAATTTCCGAAACTTAAGTCCTCCAAACTTGAGCTACAGTTGGAAGGACTGGGGGCTGAATATTGGTCTCGGATTCTGAATCCCAGGTTGGATCCCAGCGGAGAATACCACGTCATATAAACACATCATCATAAAGGGGTCAACGATCAACGATCACTCTAGTCGAGCTCTAAGACATAAGAGCATACTAAGGAGTTTGGGATAGACATCCAAAGGGAGGAGCTCGGGAAGCAATCAAAGCGAGCCTAAGAGTCTGAGCCAAAGAGCTCGCACGAAGCACAAAAAGTAACAGGATACGAGGACTCAGATAAGCTCGAGGAGTTCAAATCAATGCGTTAGATTATTCATTGTGAAGACCGAAACAGACATTTAAAGAGAATAATCGTATTAGTTAGAAAAATCAAATGTAAATATTTTATAAATACAAGACCTTGTACATTGCAAGAGGGGAATATACACACTTTTGACTACTCATAGTTAATATACTTCTGAATACTTATCTTATATGTATTTCTTCACTAACTAAACCCCTCTGATCAATACAACTATATGGTGTTGAGTCCAGCATCCACACAATGTTGATCTTTGTGGAGTTGTTTTTCCCTTCTAGGCGTTTTATTAGTCCACCGAGGATTATTTTGTTGGGTGCTCCATGTTGGCCATCCCCTATGGTGCACATAGTGCGTGGATGTTCAAGTTTTTGATCTAGCAATTAAGGCTTCGTACTGTCTTTTGTTCTTGGAAGATGTAATGTGAGTCGGAAAGATTGTTCCAAGATTTTTCCGATTGGAGATGTCAACCATTTTCCGATTCTGGATCCTATCTTTGATGATGGTCCGTCCACGTTCAGCATTCATGTAGAATTTTAAAGTTGGCTCTTTGCTCCCCTCAGATGGAAGCATGAATGAGAAGTCGGCTAACACTTGGGACATCGAACAAATCCTGGCCCTATACTTTATGTCATATTCGCTAAACTCCACTATCCACTTGGCTAATGACCCGGAAAGGGTGGGGTTGTGTAGAATCGTTCAGAGTGATAAAGTGGTTAGGACAATGATGGGGTGTCACTGAAATACGGCCTCAGCTTCCTACCCAACATCAGCACAGAAAGCACCATCTTCTCCATCTGAGGAAACCGCGTTTTAGTCTTTGTTAGCGTTTACCTTACAAAGAAGATTGGCTTTTTCTTACGCTATTACTCCCTTATGAGCACTCCACTTATTGTGGTTGCTAAGGTTGCTGTATTTAAGAATAATGGTTTTCCATCCACAGGTTTGGAGAGTACGGGAGGACTCGCCAAAAAATGTCATCAGCTGCTAGAAAGGTTCTCCACATTTCTCCGTCCACTCGAAATTCTTGTTTCCCCTGAAGGTGTTGTAGAAGGGAAGATGTGAGAGTCAAAACTCACACAATCAAACATTATAATAAATGGGGACTCGAAAATCCTATTTTAAAAGAACTCAAGGACCGAGATTGAAAATTTGTTATATTGAATGATCTTTTTGCTAAATACAAGGGATTTCATAAAAAGCTTTATAGTCTTACAATACAAAGTACAAAGTACTCAGAATGTAATGAATTAAACCTAGTACATGCTACCCTATATATAATGGACAACTTGGGATGATGAGAAGAGTTCTTACCGATGTGGGACGCTGTCAAGTCCAGGAGTATGCCGAATATGCCGATTTAGATACCATCTAACAGACTTATGCTTGATCTGCGGCCCAAATCCTTAGCACATCATCGTTTGGTCTCGTCCCGACCCAGCTTACCATGGGTTTGGTCCGGTCTGATATCTTGAGACTATGATCAGGTCGTCATGTTATGTAAGACAGACATGCGACATGCCTCTTCCTGGACGAGTTCGCCATGTTCCGTAAGACGGATTGGCGACCTGCCTTTTGCTGGACCAGGTCACCACCATTCGTAAGACGTATTGGCGACCTGCCTCTTGCTGGACCAGGTCGCTATGTTCCGTAATAGGGACTGGCAACCTGCCCCTTGCTGGACCAGGTCGCCATGTTCCGTAAGACGGACTGGCGACCTGCCTCTTGCTGGACCAGGTCGCCATGTTTCGTAAGACCGACTGGCGACCTGCCTCTTGTTGAACCAGGTCTCCACCCTCTCTCGGAGGGAAGTCGGCGACCTACTCTCGTGTTCTGATATCTTGAGACTAGTCTTTCGTGTGAATACTAAGATTTTTTGGTTCATCAATCCTGAAGGGTGGGTTTTTACCCCAACAGTTAGCCCCCAGCTCGTTGCTTTTGTTTCCCGAAGTAATGAGCTTTAAGTAAAGCGTTAATCGGGAATGGTGGACCGAGATGGTAAGATGTATGCCAAGTTGTGTGTCCCAGGTTTTGTAGAGTCCGAGATTGGCGAGCTGTTATTTTTATTGTTATATATATGTTTCTTTGCTTCATTCCAGAATGACTACGGTCCCATTATATTTCCATGAAAAACTGTGCCCTCTTTTCTATAAGAAGAGCTCTCTTCTTCCTCACTTTTCACAACTTCATTTTATATCCACGTTTCTAAGGTAGTTCCTCTATCTACTATCTCTTTCTACGTTCTTTGGTTTCTTGTTTAAGTGTCAGATGTCTAGCCCTTATGATGAGCACGTTAGGACTCCAAGCTCGTCACTTGGTTTGTACGAGTTTGACTACGGCTTTCCTTGCATCCCGTCTGAGCTAGGTCTTCCATTCGAATACGATCCGCACCTTGATACAAGCTTTGTGTGTGGCGGGGTGAGTATGGAGCCCCAGTTGGAGAAGATTGTGAGCTGCTTTGGGGAAGAGAAAATGGCGACCTGCCTAGTTTCGGTGGAGGTGTGAGCTGCCTCCCTTTGGTGATAGTGGCGACCTGCCTAGAGGTGGAGAAAGAGGCGAGCTGCCTCCCTTGTGTGATAGTGGTAATCTGCTTAGAGGCGAAGAAGGGGGCGAGCTGCCCTTGGTTGGAGACGACGGTGATTAGCCTAGAGGCAGAAATGGGGGCGAGCTGAACGTTATACTGCCCGACTTACTCTTTCCGGAAAATGATTTTGTCAAGCCGGGGCCTACTTTTCCTGGCGAGTGTGCAGCCTACTAGGGCTTCAGGTCGCCCATTTTTAAAAGTAAACCTCTGAAACCCAAGAGGACTAGGATATGCCTGAAGAAGGACACTCACTTGAGTGCCACACGATGTACAAAAGATTCCTTGCTCGATCTAAGGTGTAGATGTAATGTTCATAACGACGTTGTATTTAAGCTTCCCAGTGACAAAGATCACATCGATAAATGTCCAACGGGTTACTTTGCCATGTATGAGGCTTTGCTTTGCAAATCTTACTTGTGGTTCCTGATTCCGAAGCTGATTCTTGAGTTCTTGGATTACTACAAGATTTCGATTTCTCAGCTTGGTCAACAAGCAGTACGTCACCTAGTGAGAATCACGGTACGCGGCATAAATTGCGGATTGGATTTGGAGCTGGCTCACTTGATGAACTAATTCTAAATCAAAAGATATTGCTCGGAGAAGCATTTTTACTACATCACAGTCAGGCATCCTCTTGCCAAGCCCTTCTCCGTTGGATTTGAAAGTAACTGCAAATCTCCGAAAGACGCGTTCATCTATGTTGCTGCGACTCGCGCTCCGGTTGGTCCCGAGTTTTGTGACAAGATGCAGTATGAGTGGACATTCGTTGGTAGATGCCTGCAGGCAGTCGATGAATGCTCGATTATTACATATTTATTATTTTAAAGTGCTCGGAATTTTCCTAACACTTGTCTCTTGTCCGTTTTGAAGCCTCTTATTGTTTTCCGAGTTGGGTGAGCGATTTTTCAGAAGTGGTTGAGACTATTTTCAGAAAGAAGATCGATTTGAAAGACGAGGGTCTTTTGGATTAGTTTGAGGAAGCTCAGCTCATCTCCCTTGGACTTGCTCCGGTCAAGATTTATGACTTTTGCAATCCGCCGGCTGATTTCACAGGAATGGAAGGAGTCCGAACTTATCGCGGCCAGAAAGATGCAGCAAGCCAGGGTGAGAGCATGTCGGGACCAGTCCACCTGTTCCTCGAGTATCGGCGGAAATCGTGTGTGGGACTTCTTCCTTCCTTCCACCATCCAGTCCCTCTCGATGAAAACACGCCTCTGCAACTGAGAAGGGAAAAAAGGTGGCCAGTGTTGAAGGTGAATTTAGGAGAGCTAGGAGTGCTAACTCCCAGCCAGCCGGGTCTCCGAGATCTGGCTTTATTTTCAATGCTGCCAATGTGGTTCACGGAGGTCACTCCGAGTCAGTCAGGCTTTTAGCCATGATCAGCGACTCTTGTTTGGCTGTCTCCGAGCCTTGGGCTTATCCGGATTCGTATGGGGACATGGCTACTCAAACGATGAAGGTAACATTTGGGTCTTCCTTAAAATTTGTGTGAGATTTTGACTTTTGTTTCTCTTGTTGAGTTATCTCTGTCTTTTTTTTAGCTTTGCTCGGCTACGAATGCCACCAAGACGGCTCATTACGCTAAAGTTCGTGAGTTTCTGCACAAGGCTGAGGAAGCCGCTCTTGCGGCTAGCGCTTGGAGGACCAGGCGTGAGAAGGCTGAGAAGAAGGCCGCTCGATACAAAGCGAGCAAAGAGAAGGCCCTCTTGAAGATAGCGGCCATTAAGGAGAAACTCAAAGGGGAAAAGGCCCTTTGCGAGTAGCGCATCTTTGAAGCATAGAAGAAGCAACAGTGGGATTTGGCAGAGTTGTATCACCTTCGCATGGCTAAGGCGAAAGATTCCCTTGCCAAGTTGGCTGGGACCAATGGGAAGGAGATGCACCTGGCCGAGTTTGCTGGGAACCTGTACTTGCTTGCTGACCTCGAGGGAGGTTTGACCATTGCTGAGGAAAAGACCTTGGTGCAAAGATGGGCGGATAAGCATAAGGGTGAATTGGGTTGCTTTCGGCGAGCCATGGGCGGTTTTACCGGGGAATTGCTGATACGATCTTCCCAAGGACTCTGCACTCTGAAGTTAGTAAGGTGATAAGCTTTGAATCCAAGAAATCGTAAAGTCTCAAAGATTAAAGGTTGTGGAGCGAATGGTCGCACAGAAGTTGCAGAAGACTTCTGATGTTCCGGTTGATCCCTTGGATATGACGCACCATGACAGATCGAAATGGATTGAAGGAAGCATCAAGGGTTGCGGAAGACCCTTGGTATACCCACTCAATACCCTAGGATATGACACATCTAGACGACAAAGAGGATTTGATCAATGGAAATTACACACCATGATCAGAAAATGAGATAACCTCTCAAAAGGTTCCAAAATAACAAACAAGACTTTTTTTTATTCCTTGCACGAAATAGTGCTTAAATAGATTACAATTTTGTTAAAAACTAGGATAAATGTGGTAAAAACAATGTAACCTAGAAATGAGAACAAAGACCATAGATTTTGACTGAATTAAACACTTGTTTGAATGACTCTTCAGTTCAATTGCCTCTTGATCTTCATATGCACGTCTGGCCTTGTAGAATTGGGCTGAATCCACTTTTATGGCTTCTCTGATGGACCAAGATTGTAGAGCAATTCGGTTTGTAGCTTAATTCAATTTGGTCTGGTCGGAATTCTTCATTGAATGCGTGCATGTCTAAATCATGTATAATTGAAATCACCTGATTTTTAAATGGCATAACTCCTTCATTTGATTATGTTTGGTCTGAATCTTCTTTGAGGAGTTCCGTAATTGAGCTGAGAAAATTCTCAACTGGTTTCATGCGTAGAAGCCTTGTGGTTGCGAAGATATGCTTCAAACAATTAACACATGTCTTTACTGCTTCTCACGATTATATCATTTACCGTCTTCTCATGTTTCTCTGTATGTGTCAGAATGTGCTCTCGGCGAGGACCGGATCGGGGACGAGGCTGCCGAGGTCGGAGTGGCGGACTTTGGCGGTACCAACCACGATGTTCAGGATGAGTGTTTCGGTGCTAGATCTGATTAGGACAGCTCTTGTAACTTGTACTTCTGCTTCTTGGTTTGGGTCATTAGACCCTTGTTGTATTATTGACTTCTCGGGGTTTTTGAATCCTTTTTCTTGAACTTGGATCTTTTCAGAGTTATCCTTTGTGTTTATCTTGGACTTTCTGATCGACTTGAGTCTCGGGCGTTGTGAAGGGGATGCTTTTCCGGGCACTCTGATCTTTGGAACCGCGTATCTTTTTCCGATACTCTTCGGGTTTGTGAATGATTGTTAATGCTTAGCATTGTCCTTAATATTTCGGAGTTTTCAGTGTCTTCGGCCTATGAACTCTTTTTTTGGTGACACACATTTATAATCTCGTACCAGAACCAGTTTGGTATTGTATTCATGAGATGTAAATAGTAACAGTGTTCCTTGGATGGCGTTTACTGGGTTAGCGAGTTTATTTCTCGGTTTATGTTCCACAGTAATTCCAATCTATGGAATGCTCCTGAAGATTAACTAAATCGAATATCGTTATGACATTTCCCGCATTCCCGATCAGGTTGCACCCTTTGGATATTTGTCTGGAAATTTATACCCGTTTATGGATGTTAAACTCGAGAGAGCTGTGGAGTTGAGCCGGATTACTCCGTTGGCTTCCATCGTTCTTTCGGTGAAATCAATCAACGTTTTTGGATGGGCTGTCAGATTCCATGTCTTAGTGTTCATCCTCCAAACTCTTTCTCATAATATGATGTTTGTTGGTTATCCCCATTCTTTTTGTGAAAACAGTCAACGGTTTCGGATGGGTTGCGAGATGCTAAGTCACAGTGTTCATCGTCGGTACAAATTCTCGGAATATGACGTTTGCGAAACTCCTTGTGTTGATTAAGAAAACTCGAGAGAGTTGCGGGAGTATAGATATATACGGACCCACTCCCTCCTTTTTTTAGAAGGGGGGGGGGAGCTGAACCCATTTTTGAGGCGACCTGCCTACATATCCTATTGAGAGAGGGATCAACCCACCCATAGTTTTGTTTTTTTTTGTTTTTTTTTTCCTAGACTAATCCTTGGAAGTATTTACTACTGTCACGATTTTCGTCATTTTGGAAATGGTTTTCTCGGCTGTTATCAAATTTTCCGGGACGACACCTTTTTGGGTTGTATCTTCTCCGACTTCTTGTTCTTTCCGCCTTTGTTGGTCTTGGGGACCTTAACTTGTGGCTCGACTTCAACATTCAAATTTTTGTGCTTTGGGTTTTACATTGGCGAGACCGTCGAGATCTGGAGTTTGTGTTTGGCCAAGAAACAAATTCGGGACTCCTTCTGGTTTTCTAATATTGTCATAATTTCTCGAAGATGGGAATTTCAGACACAAATGTTAAGTTGACGAGATAGCGCGCATCGAGTTGATCCATGGGGTTCCCATGATGACGTTGTAAATTGCAGGAGGGTTGGCCACCCCCATCCAACATGGACTGCAATCTACAATCTTCGTAACCACCAACATGGACTGCAAGTTGGATCGTTCCGTCTGTTATGGTTACCTCGCCAGTGAAGCCAGTTAACGATCTACGGTTGGGTTGGATGTAAGATAGAGTGACACCCATCCTTCGGAGGATTTCTCAGAATATCACATCCACCTAGCTTCGTATGTCGATTAAGACTCGGATACGTCACAATCATTGATCACTAGTTTTACCACCATGGGATCGTCGTGAGGTTGGTCGAGTCCTTCGGCGTCGATTTCTTCGAAATTGATCAGGTTGTCGTCTAGAGTAATCGGCTCCTGCGTGTTTGAATTTTTGTCTCCTCTACGTTGAAAGGCATTTGTGGAAGGGATCATGTCTCAGCAGTACTGAGAACCTCTCATGATCATGTTGATATTTCTTCGGTTTTTTTGTGGAGGCTCCTTCATCTAATCTCCTTCCCCGTTTGGGGGTTTCTCCGGCCGGCTTTTGAGGGCTCTCCTCATCGGGCTCATTATCTTGTGCCTCGGTATTCCTTTCGGCTTCTCCGAGGCTTTCCATTCTTACCGCGTCTTTGAACTCTCCTGCCAAGAACTTGGCTGCGAGTCTTCTTGCAACGGTCTTGCAGTTTGCGGTTGAATGACCGTTAGCCTGGTGGAAATCGCAGAAAGCTTTCTCGTCATAACCCGTGCTAAGGCTCCAGGCTCCCTTTCCGCATCCAGCTCCAGAAAGCGATCTCTCTGTGCTTACTTGGTAGTTATGCGTTCCACCGGAGGTTGGCCCTTCATAGTTGATGTAACTGCTAATACGCCCGCTCCACCTTTCGCTTGGGACGTGGGATGGTTGGGTCGGACCCTTGACTACTGGCTTTGGTGGGCCATGCTTTTTCGTTAGAATTCTCATCTCCTCTTCGTGAACGATGAAATTTGAAGTGCTATGTAGAGCGTCTTGGATGTTTAGCGGGATATTCAGGCAGACTTCTTCCCGGTAACAGGATTGGTACCATAAAGATTTCCGCAGAGCGTCAGTCGCAGCCTTAACGCTTAAGTTGTCGACTTTAGACACCACCACCTTGAATCTTTTCATGAAGTCTTGGAGACTTTCCCTCGGTCGTTGGAATAGTTAATAAAGATCCGCATTGGACGTTGATCGGCTTATGAATAACGAATAATGCTTTAAGAATGCTGCCAACAGCTGATCAAAATTTTTGATCGAATCCCTTTCTAAGCGGTAGAACCATGTCTAGGTCAGTCCCTTCAAGTGTTCGACAATGAGGAGGCAGAAATTGGCGTCCACCTCTTCGCTTTTGAACCTGGCTCGGCCCATGGCGATCCAAAAAGCTGTCATGCGGACTTTCGGATCCGATGTCCGTTCGTAGAACGGGATTTGAATTTTCCCAGGATTGGAAGGCTTCATATTCGTGATTCGAGACGTGAATGGGATCTTCTGGGACTCCTCCTAAGACTCGATCGATTTTTGGGGCGGCACTGATGACCCCCTCTCACTTGTCGTTAGGTCAAGTTTGGCTCACAGCTTGTCCATTTCGTTTTTCCGGATGGTGGAGAGTATCATCCCACTCGGCCGGCCTGTCCTGCCTTGCTCCTCGCCTTACCTTTGTTGCTAGACCCCGAGTATGTTCTCCTCTTCCTCGGTTAGATCCCTTTCCTCGTCATCGGTGTCACTTCCAGCATGCCCGGCCCCAATTTTGGTGGTTCAGGTTTATCCTTCGTTATCTCCCTCGGTTACCGTTGCTGCCGGTTGATCGGTACTCCGTCCGGCAGTGTTGTTACGTTGCAAGGGTGGCGGTTTGGATGGGTCGATCCTTGTTCCGGTGGAGTTTGCTCCCCTGAGGTTTGTCCTCCTGGTGCCACCATTTGCAGCGAGAATCAGAGACGCCTCCCTCCAATGGGCCATCGGATCTGCTCTGAGTCTCCTCTCGGAGGTACGTTCCTGGGTTGGCTTTTCTCGAATGGGCTCCAATTGCTGAGCCACTATCCATTTGAGTTTCTTATGCTCGGCATGTCTCTCTAGGAGCGTGGCTAGCATCATTTTCAATTCGGTCATGGAAACCACTGCTCCCTGAATCGACCGCTCTGCCTAGTTGGTTGTTTCCTCCGTTGTTTCCGTCCTTTTTACTCCGTCTCCGGATATTGCTTTATTTCTTGTAAGGTTTAGAATATTTCTCATCCCCACAAACGGCACCAAACTGTGATAGTCAAAACTCACACAATCAAAACTTATAATAAATGGGGGCTCGAAAATCCTATTTTAAAAGTACTCAAGGACCAAGATTGGAAGTTTGTTTTATTGAATGATCTTTTTGCCAAATACAAGGGATTTTGTAAAAGCTCTATAGTGTTACAATACAAAGTCCAAAGTACTCGGAATTTTATGGATTAAACCTACTACATGCTACCCTATATATACTGGACGACTTGGGATGCTGAGTGGAGCTGCTACTGATGTGGGACGCTGTCGAGTCCACGAATATGCTGAATATGGCGATTTAGATACCATCTAATACGCTTGATCCGTGGCTCAACTTCTCAGCACGTCGTCGTTTTGTCTCGTCATGACCAAGCTTGCCTCGGGTTTGGTCTGGTCTTATTTAAGTTTGTTTTGCTGTCTTGTTCGATTTCTCTCGCAGTTGTATGGTTGATTTGTGAAAGGTATCATGAACAATGTCCCATGAACAGTGTTGTAAATAGTGTTCCGAACCCGAGTAAAGCTAGACCAAATCTTCGGGTCACAGCTTTTGTGTGTGGTTTATGAACAGTGTTCCATGAATAGTATATAATGAATCGTGCTGTGAACATTCTTCCAAACCCGAGTAATGTGAGCCAAACTTTTAGCTCGTCGGTTCGGCCAAGAAAAACGTAAAGAAAACACGCGAAGGATTATGTTGCCTGGATCCATTTGGTGAGGTTGGCGACCTGCCCTTCGAGTGACTAGGTCGCCACTCTCTCGTGTGAGGAGATGGCAACCTGCTCTGCATGACCAGGTCGCCCAACTCTCCTGGACAAGAGTTGGCGACCTGCTCTGCATGCTTGCAGGTCACCAACTCCTCCATGGGGAGAGTGGGCGACCTGCTTCTTTGAGAGTGGGAGACCTGATCCTTGCATGACTAGATCGCCACTCTATCATGGAGGAGAGTTGGCAACCTGCTCTGCATGCTAGCAGGTTGCCATTCTCTCTCGGGGGAGAGCCGGCGACCTACTCGTATTCTCATGTCTTGTGATCAGGTCGCCATATTTCGTAAGACGGGTAACCTGCCATTTTCTGGACCAGGTCGCCATAATCTGTAAGACAGACTGGCGACCTACCTCTTGCTAGACCAGCTCGTCACCCTCTCTCGGAGGAGAGTCGCCGACCTGCTGTCGTCTTCTGATGTCTTGAGACTAGTCTTTCGTGTTAATACTTACATTTCTCGGCTTATCAATTCCGAAGGGTGGGTTTTGACCCCAGCCCATTGTTACGGCTTGTCGCCCAAGACACTTGTTCGTTGATCACAAAATGAACCAACTTTGCAGCAATGCGCCTGGTAGGTCTTTGGACTTCTCACTTGGTTTTTGGTTAGGACGAGTTAATTGGGTCCAAACTCTATCACCCATTCTTCTGATCTTATGGTCCGCTAGGAAACAAGTTTAGTTCCTTCCGCTTTGCCCAAAAACTTGGGTCCAAATTCGGTCACTAGGTCTTCTGAGCTTACGTTCTGCTAGTAAACAAGTTCTCAATTCCTTCTGGTTTTTTCAAATTTTATAGAGTCCTTCATGAGTATGGAATTTGATGCATAAGTGATACGTCGATGGAATAGCTCTCCACGAGTTTATCCACGGCGTTCCCAATGATGATTGCATTGCAGAATGATCAGTCACCAATAGTTCTATGATTTTTATTATCTTTTCCATCTGGACCGGCAGGTTGATCGTTCAGAAAGTCGTCACAATTTTTTGGAGAATCCAGTTAATAGTTTCATAGCTGCCGATATCCTGAAAAAGTTGGTGTTCATTCTTCGGAGGATTTCCCGTAGTACAATTTTTACCATGCTTTCGGTTTCTATCAGTATTCTGGAGACATCGTGACTTTCAATGACTATTTCTATTATGAGAGGGTCTTCGTGGGGTTGGTCGATGCATGTCGTCTCGTTTTCTTCAAACACAAATTCATCGCCGGGTTTGTCGGACATCCTAGATTGGTTCATGGTTGTTTTCTACTCTGTGCTGGAAAACCTTGATCGATGCTACCATATCTTGGAAGAATTGCGAACTTCCTATTATCATATTCACCTTTATTTCCATTCTTGGGAGTTCTTACTTGCCCACTGGTATCCTCCGCTCATTTCTCTGTTACTTCCAAAGGATCGCTGCTCTAGTGTGGGGGCATTGGGCTGCTTCATCCCTCAGCCTCTTCTTTATTGGTGGAGACAGCTACCATTGGCATGTTCAGGCATCCACTGATGCTGGTTTCACCCTTCTGATTTGGTGCTCATCCGCTTTCTTCAAGGAGAAAGACTCTATGTCTGCTTGCTTTTTAAAAAGCATATCTTTTCACTTGTCATTGCTCATCTCCTTACTTTCCCTTTGAGCGATGGTATGTCTCCGTCGACATTCATCTTTATTTATCTTGTACACTCTTGTTCTTATAGGTCAAAAAAACTTTAGTCCTCACAGACAGAGCAAAATTGTTGGAGTCAAACTCGTACAACTAAATTTAGAAAGTTAATTTCGGGATCCAAAATTATTAGGGGGGAAACTTGAAAAAAAGATCGGAATAGAGATTTTATTGATTATAGCTGAACCTTGAGAAAGAGTGTGTACATACCCTTTAGGAAGGGATAAACCAATCGTAGTTCGTTTTTGTATAAAGGTCCTAAGAAAAAGCGTAAGTCTAATGCCTAGTTATAAGATACAAAAAGTCTGAGATCTCCTTAAATCCTAACTATGATCCTCCTTATATACTTAAGGCTTTGGAGCCTTAGAGAATGCTTTTACCGATGTGGGATCTTGCATATTAGTATTTTACCAAATTTTGGAGAATGCTTCTAAAGTCTTTTGGAATTTGACTCGACCCACAAAATGCCTAATGTTGATATTGGCTTAGGAACTTAGTTTAACCCTGGTCTGGTTTGCTTTGGTACACTTTCGGTTCGGCCTGGTTGTTCTACAATGAAACTCTGGAATAACTTGCCATGACGCGGCAGAACAGCTCTGCATGACACGGTAGAATAGGTCGGTATGACACGGCAGAACAGGTCAGTATGAAATGATAGAATGGCTTGACCTGAAGCTGCAGTATGGATCAACATGATGTAGCAGAACAGGTCGGCATAACGCCCTAGAACAGGTCGGCATAAAGCGGGCTTAGAGGTTGATGGCAAAGCAAATGGCTCGGAAGATTGATCGACCGAGTCAGGAGGTGGTCAAGCCATTTTGGCTTGGCAGTCCAAGGAGAGATAACGGCCGAGTTGTTTTGGCTTGGCAGGATGCAAGGAATTCGTAACAGCTTAGGAAATCAACAAGAATGAATCACAATGACCAACAAGAAGGCAAGTAGCCTAGCCATTTCAGCTCAGTGGATAGATGGTAACAGAAGATGTGGCTGACCGTTTTAGGCTCGGTAGATACATGGTCGCCGAACAGTCATGGTCGAGCCGTTTGGCTCTACAGGTTGATGGAACAGTCATAGCTGAGCCATTTTTCTTGGTAAGCTAACAGAAATGTCTTACCGAGTAATTTGGCTTAGCAAGTTGACAGAACGGTCATGGCTGAGCCATTTAGCTTGGCAGGTCGATAAAATGGTCATGGCTATGCTGTTTGATTTGGCAGGTTGACGGAGTTATCGTGGCGAGCCATTTTTCTTGGTGGAACAGGGAGGAAACCACAGCCAAGCAATTTTATGACCCAGAGGTTGGTCAGCTGTGATATACTGTTTTGTATGTCCTCCTGGTTTACAGCCTTGTCCGTCTTAATCAAATTTCTCACTAAATGGACCAAAATGTTAAATATATGCCTATTTCCTATACTTATTCATTTTTATACATTGATCTCGAAGATACAGATTTTGACCCAACACGCCTTTTTCCATTGATAACCAATTTTTTCTGTGAGTGTGAGTGCAAGTGTAGTCAATAACCTACTACTCAACTTGTGTAGTATAGAGAAGGGGTTTAAGGATACTTCTTAAGCCCTATTGTGAGAGTTGAAACTCACAAAATCAAAACTTATAATACATGGGGGCTTGAAAAACCTATTTAAAAGAATTCAAGGACCAAGATCGAAAGTTTATTTTATTGAATAATCTTTTTGCCAAATACAAGAGATTTCTTAAATGTTGTATAGTCTTACAATACAAAGTTCAATGTACTCGGAATGAGATGATTTAAACTTAATACATGCTACCCTATATATACCGGACGACTTGGGATGTTGAGAAGACCTGCTACCGATGTGGAACATTGTTAAGTTTAGTAATCCACCAGTTTTAACGGGCTGGGCCTAATCCGCAGCCCAACTTCTTAGTACGTCGTCATTTGTTCTTGTCCTGACCCATCAAGCCTCGGGTTTGGTCCGATTCGATTTGAGTTCAGTTCGTCATCTTGCTCGCCTTCTTTCCCGGTCTTATGGTCGGTTTATGAATAGTGTAATGAAAATTTTTTCCTGAACCCGAGTAACGCTAGACCAAATCTTTGGGTTGTTGGTTTTGTGAACAGTGTTCCATGAATAGTTTTTCGTGAACACTTTCCCAAAACCGAGTGACGCTGAGGCAAACATTTAACTCGCCAGTACAGTCAAGAAAACCGTAAAGAGCATGTGCGAAGGATCAGATAGCCTGGAACCGTAAGATGAGGTTGGCGACCTGCCCTTCGGGTGACCAGGTCGCTACTCTCTTATGTGAGGAGATGGCAACTTGATCTTTGCATGACCAAGTCGCCACTCTCTATCGAAGGAGAGTTGGCGACCCCTTCTACATGCTAGCAGGTCACCACCTTCTCTTGGGGGAGAGTGGCGACCTGCTCTTCATGCTAGCAGGTCGCAACTTATCTCGGGGGATAGTGGGTGACCTGCTCTGCATGCTCGCAGGTTGCCACCTTCTCCCGGGGGAGAGTGGGCGACCTACTCTCGTGTAATGATGTTTTCCGGACAATGGCTAGGTCGCCATCTTCTCTCGGAGGATAGTTGGTGACCTGCCCTCGTGTTCTGATGTCTTGAGACTATGATCAGGTCGCCATGTTCTGTAAGACGGAGCTGCCGACATTCCTCTTGGTGGACCAGGTCGCCATATTCCGTAAGACGGAGCTGGCAACCTGCCTTTTGCTGGACCAGGTCGCCATGTTCCGTAAGACAGAGTTGGGGACCTGCCTCTTTGTGGACCAGGTCGCCATGTTTCGTCAGACGGAGCTTGGGACCTGCCTCTTGCAGGACCAGGTCACCATGTTCCGTAAGACTGAGCTGGCAACCTGCCTCTTGCTGGACCAGGTCGCCATATTCCGTAGGATGGAGCTGGTGACCTGCCTTTTGCTGGACCAGGTCACCATGTTCCGTAAGACGGAGTTAGGGACCTGCCTCTTTGTGGAGCAGGTTGCCATGTTCCGTCAGACGGAGCTGGGGACCTGCCTCTTGGTGGACCAGGTAACCATGTTCCGTAAGACTGAGCTGGCAACCTGCCTCTTGCTGGAGCAGGTCACCATGTTCCATAAGACGGAGCTGGCGAGCTGCCTCATGCTGGACCAGGTCGCCATGTTCCGTAAGACGGAGCTGGGGAACTGCCTTTTGCTGTACCATGTCACCATGTTCCGTAAGAAGGAGATGGCGATCTACCTCTTGTTGGACCAGGTCGCAATGTTCCGTAAGACAGAGCTGGAAACCTGCCTCTTGCTGGACCAGGTCGCCATCCTTTCCCGAAGGAGAGTCGGTGACTTGCTCTGGTGTTCCGATGGTTCTTGGACAAGTCTATCGTGTAAGTACTTAGACCTCAACAATTAGCCCCCCCCCCCAGCTCGTTGCTTTTCTTTTCTGAAGCATTAAGCAATAATTGGGATTGGTGGACCGAGATGGTAAGACGTATGCCAAAGAGGTGTGCTCCGTGTTTTCTCGAATCCAAGATTGGCAAGCTCTTGTTTTTATTGTTGGATATATATATATATATATTTCTTTTGATTTATTCCGGAATAAATATAGTCTCGCTAAATTTCCATGAAAAACCGTGCCCTATTTTCATAAAGTTTTCATAAAGAAAAGCTCTATTCCTCTTCACTTATCACAACTTCATTTTCTCTCCAAGTTTCTTAAGGTAGTTGCTCTCTCTACATCCTTCGCTTTCTTGTTAAGTGTTAGATGTCTAGCCCTCATGATGAGTACATTAGGACTCCAAGCTCGTCACTTGGTTCATACGAGTTTGATAACGGCCTTACTTGCGTCCCGACCGAGCTAGATAATCCCTTCGCCTACGATTCGTGCTTGATTCAAGTTTTGACATGATAATCGCGTAGTTGAATCTAGATGGAGCTAACGAAAATGGCGAGCTGCCTTGGAGGGGGGAGTATGGCGACCTGCCCCAGTTGGAGAAGATGGCGGGCTGCTTTAGGGAAGCGGAAATGGTGACTTGCCTAGCTTCAGAGAAAGAGGCGAGCTGCCTCTCTTCGGTGATAGTGGTGACCTGCCTAGAGGAGGAGAAGGGGGCGATCTGCCCTTGGTTGGAGACTATGACCAGGCTGGAGGCGAAACCAGGGGCCAGCTGAACTCTAGGGTGTCCGACTTACTCTTTCCGGAAGATGATTTAGTCAAGCCGGAACCTGGTTCTCCTGGCGTCTGTGCAGCCTACTTGGGGAGGGGATTGCCCATTTTTAAGAGTAAACGTCGGAAACCTAGGGTGACAAAGACATGGCCAAAGAAGGACGTCCCTTCGGGCGCCACACGATGTACGAGAGATTCCTTACTTGATCTAAGGTGTAGATGTAATGTTTCTAATGACATTGTGTTTAAGACTTCCGATGATAAAGATCGGATCAATAATTGTCCGCCGGGTAACTTTGCCATGTATTAGGCTTTGCTTTGAAAGTTGTACTTGTGGTTCCCGATTTCAAAGCTGATTCTTGAGTGCTTGGATTACTACAAGATCTCGATATGTCAGCTTGTTTCGCAAACATTACGGCACTTGGTGGGAATTACAATCCGCGGTATGGAATACATATTAGATTTAAAGCTAATTCACTTGTGTGACTGTTTCCTAATCAAGAGATATAGCTCGGAGAACCTTTTTTTACTATATCGCAGTCAGGCCTTCTCTTGCCAAGCCCTTCTCCATTGGATTTGACAGTAACTGCAAATCTCGGAAAGATACGTTCTTCTACGTGGCCTCGAATCGCGCTTTGGTTGATCACGAGTTTTGTGACGAGATGCAGTCCGAGTGGACACCCATTGGTAGATGCCCGCAGGCGTTAGATGAATGCTCGATTATTATATATATATTTTAAAAGTCCTCAGAAATTTCCTAACACGTTTGTCTTTTATCCATTTTTCAGCCTCTTATCTTTTTCCAAGTTGGTCGAGTGATCTTTCAGAAGGGGTTGAGACCACTTGCAAAAACAAGATCGATTGGAAGGATGAGGGTCTTTGGGATCGGTTTGAGGAAGCAAAGCTCATCTCTCTTGAACTTGCTCCGGTCAATACTTCTGACTTTTGCGATCCGCCGTCTGTTTTGCCAGGAATGGAAGGAGTCCGAACTTATCGTGCCAAGAAAGATGCAGCAAGCCAGGCTGTGAGGTCAGAAGGTGGCGAGCCTGTTGCCAATTTTCCCATTTGCCAGGCTCAGAGCATGCCGGTCCATTTGCCTGAGGCCGTCAAGACCAGTTTACATGTTCCTCGAGTTCCTGCAGAAATTGTCCTCGGGCTTTCGTCCTTCCTTCCTCCGAACGGTCCCTCTCGAGCAAAGCACGCCTCTGCGACTTAAAAGGGAAATGGGTGCCCAATGCCAAAAGTGGGCCGACGAGCGCTCAGAGTGCTAACTCCTAGCCAGCCAGGTCTCTGAGATCCGGCTTTATGTTTGATACTGCCAAGGTGGTTCGCGGAGATCGCTCCGAGTCGGTGAGTCTTTTAGCCATGATCAGCGACTCCTCTTCGGCCGTCTCCAAGGCTTGGGCTTATCCTGATGCGTACGGGGACATGATTGCTCAAACGATGAAGGTAACATTTGGGTCTTCCTTAACACTTGTGTGAGATTTTGAATTTTGTTTCTCTTGTTGATTTTTCTCTTTCTCTTGTCTTTGCTTTGCTCGGCTATGAATGCCACCAAGGCGGCTCATGATGCCTAGGTTCGGGAGTTTCAGCGCAAGGATGAGAGTGTGCTCTCAGTGAGGAGCCGATCGGGGGCGAGGCTGCTGGGGTCGGAGTGGTGGATTTTGGCGATACCAACCACGGCACCCTGGATGAGTGTTTCGGTGCTGGTTCCGATTAGGACAGCCCTTGTAATTTGTACTTATGTTCCTTGGTCCGGGTCGTTTAGACCCTTGTTGTATTATTGACTTCTCAGGATCTTTGAATCCTTTTTGTTTATTGAACTTGGATCTTTTCGTAATTATCCTTTCTTTCGTGTTTGTCTTGGACTTTTTGATTGACTCGAGTCTCGAGTATTCTGAAGGGGATGCTTTTCTGGGCACTCCGATCTTTAGACACGCGTATCGCTTTTGATACTTTCCGGGTTTGTGAATGATTCTCAATGCTTGGCATTGCCTTTGATGCCTCAGAGCTTTCAGTGTCTTAAAACTATGAACTCCTTTCTTTGGTGACACACATTTATAATCTTGTACCAGAGCCGGTTTGGTACAGTGTTCACGAGATGTAAATCGTACCAGTGTTGCTTGGATGGCGTTTACTGGGTCAGCCTAGCTTACTTCGCGGTTTACGCTCTGCAGTATTTCCAATCTACGAAATGTTCCTGACGATAAACTTAATCAAGTATCGTTCAGGCACTTCCCACATTCGCGATCAGGTTGCACCCTTCAGATATTAATCCGGAAATTTATATAGGATGCTACTTTATCCGTCTCTAGATGTTAAACGAACCATGGTTAAGGTCCTTGCTTGGACTATAGCTGTAACACCCTCGAACCGGTCTAGGTCAAAGTTGATTTGTCGGTCGTGCAATAATCAAACAAGAACGTACACGACCAACCTTAAAACCTGAACCAGTCCGAAAATGCCACAATGACGGATACTATGGCCGGTCGAACCAGGTTTCTAGAACTAAATCCAAAGCCCGGTTGATCAACCCTTAGTATCATCCCTCTTGATCAAGGCATAAAGCTTTTTAACCCGTACCCAAATCTGAAAGTTATGTTAGCTCGGACAAAGCTAATATTAGAGAAAACCGAGTCAAGATACAAAATACTTCTTTATATATATATATATGTATATGTTTTCAAAACGTAGAACCCAACACTTATGGTTCCTTAGTTTCGGGCCTAAATGCTCCAAAAAATCTTATATAAAACCGGAAAAAACATTATCTTACAAAGACAGATCTCAACTCCACTCAAACCCCCCAAGCACATGTTACCACCTCAAACATATAATTTACTTACCAAAATGCAGTGCAAGATTTGAATAACCTTAACCGGATCTAACATAAATACAACAATAAACAAGCATGGAACCTATCAGGCAATTACTAGCAAGCATCAAAATAAATCACAACTCACAGTGCTTTCAGTTGAAGGTTTCCTAAAATCGGGTTATCTACCATGAACGGACCTGGGCTCTTTGGCTAGACTAATTTGTTTCTTACATTTTTCACAACCCATACGACACTCCCAGATCTAACTAGCTCACAAAAATACCCACAGCCAAACTTGAAACAAAAAGGACTAACTTAAGCTTTTCTCGGGTTTTTGGAATAGGTGAAAAATGAACTAATGGCTGAGGGATATGAATCTTAGAGGGTATTTATAGGGATTTGGGAATGGCATGGGCAGCCAGGCCAGGCAATGGCTGATTAGCACAGGTACTGATACACCTGCCCATCTCTATCAAATTCCGACCAATCATAACGCGGCATTCCTTAATTGATAAGATATGTCATGCCTATCTCTTCCCAATCAATCAGATCATCGCACTCCTTTAGCAGCTTCAGATTTATCCACTCTCAACCAATAAGTATGTGACCAGTCCATGCTTATCCACTTCCGTTTCGTCCTTATCCTCTTATCTTCTAAACCATGTGCCACCATGTGATTGGCTTGGCTTCAGTCTGCTCCCTAGACCCGGGGTCAACCTAGCTTCACAGTCCAAAGATCAGTCCACAAAATCTCATGTGCTTATCTTCTCGATACAGCTCGTTTCGCCTCTCGGATGTACCCGTCGGTTTCTTCAATTTTTTACTCGTGCTGGCTGAATTTTTCTTCAACTGATATCCATCTTATTGAATTAGCTAGGTCCTCGGCTAGGTCCATGCCCGTTCCCAGAATTTTTAAAATTTTGCCTGATCCTCCAGTCAACCATTTATTCTTAGTGTTTGGTAGGATCATTACAATAGCTGTCTTGTTGTGGCTATCAACAGACAATCTTTCGAAAACTCGAGAGAGTTGTGGAAACGGAGTTGGATTGCTCCGATGGTCATCGTATTTCTTCTAGTGGAACCGGTCAACGGTGTTTGGAAGGATTGTGAGATTCAAAGTCTCAATCTTCATCCTCACCTTTCTCAGAAAATTGTCATCGTCGTTCTTCCGATGGAATTAGTCAATGGTTTTAGATGGTTTGTGAGTTTCAAAGTCCTAATGTTCATCCTCTGAACTGTTTCTCAGAATATGGTCATCGTATTTCTTCCGATAGGACCAGTCAACGGTTTTAAATGGGTTGTGAGATTCAAAGTCCCAATGTTCATCCTCCGAACTGTTTCTCGGAATATGGTCATCATCGTTCTTCCGACTGGACCAGTCAATGGTTTTAAATGGGTTGTGAGATTCAAAGTCCCATTGTTCATCCTCCGAACTGTTTTTCGGAATATGATCATCGTCGTTCTTCCGACTGGACCAGTCAACGGTTTTGGATGGGTTGTGAGATTCAAAGTCCCAATGTTCATCCTCCGAACTGTTTCCCGGAGTATGGCCATTGTCGTTCTTCCGATAGAACCAGTGAAAGGTTTTGGATGGGTTATGATATTCAAATTCCCAATGTTCATCCTCCAAATGTTTCTCGGATATGGTCATCATCGTTCTTCCGATAGGACCAGTCAACGGTTTTGGATGGGTTGTGAGATTCAAAGTCCCAATGGTTATCCTCGAAACTGTTTCTCGGAATATGGTCATTGTCGTTCTTTCGATAAGACCAGTCAACGGTTTTGGATGGGTTATGAGATTCAAAGTCCCAGTGTTCATCCTAAGAACTATTTCTCAAAGTATGAAGTCCACCGAACTCTCTATGTTGACTAGACAATCCGAGAGTTGTGGGAGTATAGGTATATAAGGACCTACTCCCCCCCACCCCCTTTTTTTTTGGGGGGGGGGGGCAGCTGAACTAATTTTTTAGGCGAGCAGCTTAAGTACCCTATTGATATAAGGATCAAGCGACCTATAGTTCCATTTATTTTTTAATTGCCTTATCTAATCCTTGGAGGTAGTTATTTCTTTTGCGACTTTCGTCATTTTGGGAATGGTTTCTTCGATAGTTTTCCTAACTTCCAGGACAGCTCCTTTTCGGGTTGTGCCTTCTCGTTTTTTTTTTTCCTTTGTCAGTCTTGGGAACCTTAGCTTTTGGCTTGATGTTCACACCCACCTTTTTGCACTTCAGGTTTTATATTGGCGAGACCGTCGAGTTCCGGAGCTTGTGCTTGGCCAAGAATCAAATCCAGGATTCTTCTGGGTTCCCCAAATTTTCTTAATTCCACTCGAGGATGGGAATTTCAGACACAGGTGATAAGTTAACGAGATACCGTGCATCGAGTTGATCCACGGGGTTCCCATGATGCCGTTGCAAATTGCGGGATGGTTAGCCACCAAGAAATCTACAATCTTTGTAGTTCCGCCAGCATGGACTGGAAGTTGGATCCTTTCATCTGTCAAGGTTACCTTGCCAGTTAATCCAGTTAGCGATCTAGGCTTTATCGCTTAAACCGTCAAGTTTAGACACTACCACCTTGAATCTCTCGATAAAGTGTCGGAGACTTTCCGTCAGTCCTTGGAATAGTGAATAAAGGTCCGCATCAGACGTTGACCGGATTATGAACAACGAATAATTCTTGATCGAATCCATTTCAATACGGGAGAACCTTGTTAAGGCCGGTCCTTTCAGGTGTTCGAGAAAAAGGAGGCAGAAACCGGCATCCCTTTCTTCGCTCTTGAACCTGGCTCGGCCCATGGCAATCCGAAATGCTGTCATGTGGGCTTTTGGATCCGATGTTCTGTCATAGAACGGGACCATAAAAAGGTCGTGAAGGTTCGAGTATATTTATACCTAGGGAATAAACACGTCCTGCAGTTTCTCGTAGCTTAAGTGGCAGTGCCTCGATCACAGGACGAATTGGGGGTGCTGTAAGCGGTTTTGGCTTCTCCAACGCTAACAAGTTATTAAGCCTTGTACTGGGATGGATCATTGGACATGTACTCGCATAATGCTCCTTTTTTCCGTATGCAAACCAAGTGATATGCCCCTGATTGGATGATTGTTCTATTTTTGGAAATTTCCGCGCAATGTGTTCAATTCCTCCACACGTTCATTTCTTGGTAATCTTTGTTCTGGTAACACATGATCTGAATGGCCAAGTCCAATCAATGGAGACTCGGAATGTACCGATCTAGTCGACCCATCAAGATTAGATTTATTCAGAGTCTCCCCATCAAGACTAGATTTTCATTGCCAAATTCTTCCTCCAATAGCCTAACACTTTCACTTACAACTTCCGGCTCAGTATCATCCGGTGACCCCCAATTAGATTCCGTTTCTGAATTAGAATAAGGAGGATAATAAAAGTTTTCACCTCTTTGTCCTGTATGCGATCGATGTGAGTGTCCCCTTACTAAAACTTGTATTGGCGTCATCTGCATCGACCATCGAGGGTAAGTGTTAATCCAACTACCTAATGCAAAGAACGTACCAGCTTTCCTAGTTGTCTTTCCGACTCCTTATGACTTGATAAAACATTTTGAAAACCAAGTCTCATATAGCATGATCAAATAACCATGCACTGATACCACCATTTATAGCACCCCCGAACCAGTCTAGGCCAAAGTTGACTTGTCGGTCGTGGAACAATCAAACAAGAACATGCACGACAGATAAGATCTTTAGAACTAAATCAAATCCCCGGTCAATCCATACTTAGTACCGTCTCTCTCGATTAAGGCATAGGGCTTTTCAACCCGTACCCTAACCAAGATAGAAAATACTTCTACATATATATGTATAGGTTTTCAAAACGTACAACCAAACACTTAAGGTTCCTTAATCCCGGGCCTAAGTGCTCCAAAAGATCTTACATAAGGCTGAAAAACATTATTTCACAAAGCTAACAAAAAACCTACACTGGCTGGCCTAACGTTCCTCGCTTCCACCTAACGGTTTCTGACTACTGGTTTCCTGCAAAAGAGAGTGAGGAATGAGTGCTACTCGCTGAGTGAGTTATGGCCCCCCTAGCACGCAATTCATCCCCCCTAAAACCCAAAAGAACACACACCAAGCAACCATCAATCAAAGCATAGCATACACAGTCTTATATGCCATTCATAATAACATAACACTAACACCCCCATCCCAAACTATACCCCAACCAGCAAAACGGCTAGACTACCTGGTGCACCCAACCACAGACACTCTAATCACACTCGAGGTGTTGGCCGTCCAAATCACTGACACGATCATGAAAGTCCGTACACTCATTATCACAAAGAGAGGAGAACCCGTAATTCACTTATCCCACCCCAAGTCCATCTGATCAGTTGGAAACCATTTTTTGCACGAATGGCCACGACCATGGGAGATACCCGAGATCTAACCGTGTGATGCGGTTTGTCCATCCCCAACCTAGTTTCTCGCTTCTGGATCACTATTCTCTATTAATAATCCAGGTACTCAGATCTCAACTCCAACTCCTCATCAGGCTGATTGTCTTATTCCTCAGTATTTCTTTCCGTTGCTCCAAAGCTTTCCATCGTCACCACGTCTCTGAAATCTTCTGTCAAGAACATAGCCGCGTGTCTTCTCGCAACGGTCGAATGACCAAGATCCTGGTGGAAATTGCAGAAAGCTTTCTCCTCATAACCCGTGTTACGGTTCCAGGTGTTCCAGGCTCCCTTTCCGCGTCCAGCCCCATCAGGCGATCTCTCCATGCTTACTTGGTAGTTATGCGCTCCCCCAGAGGTTGGCCCTTCATTTGACGTAACCACTACTACGTTCTGATATGATCATGGCTGGCACCAAGGATGGAGAGCTTGAACAAGACCCGGAAGCTGAGCTTAAGGCCGTGAAAGAGCATGGACCAGAAGATATGTAGCATGTAGCTGAAGACGCTTTGCAAGTACCAGCTGGAGCTATGACCAGGGCACGGACCAGGCAGCTTTCTCAAACACTAAGTTCCTTACATAGTTCTGCCAATGTTCAGTTCAACCTTAAAGAGGGAGATGTGCAACACATACTTTGGTAATGTTCAAAGAGGATTCAGGAACCCCTTCCTAAATCGGTGAAGATTTATGGGTCCTTTCGTAAAAGGCGATTCGCATTGCAACAAGGGAAAACTCAGGACCGCGTGTGCACATCAGTTCAAGAGTCAGTCAACATGGAACCAATTCAGTCAAGTGTTTTCTTTATTAATGTATTGTTTTCGTGTTGTCTTATTTTCTGAAACACAAACACTTTCTTTATATGTATTCCAAAAACCATTGAATCAATAGGAAGTGAAGTTTGATCATTGTGATTGTTTTGAGAGTGAATCTCTGTTGTTCCTTGTGAACAAAATCCTTATTCCTTGGTTAGTCATATCCAAACAACAAACCCTTCGTTACTGTCTAAGTGAGTCATTCTTATAGTAATGAACATTGGAATATCCAAGCCTTTTCGCAACCTTTGTGAGACCAATCGATCCATTCCTTTGTTCTTGAGAGCTAGTAGCTTAATTGAGTTCCAAGTCTATCCAAATTCAACTTCGAAGTGCAATCCATGGGAGAGATTTCTCATCACGTTCGCTTCGCCTTTCGCTTGGGACGTTGGATGTCGGGTCGGACCACTGATCACCGGATTTGGTGGGTGATGCTTTTTCGTTAGAATAATCATCTCCTCTTCGTGAACGACGAAGTTTGAGGCGCGATGTAGAGCGTCTTCGATGGTCAGCTTGATATTCGGGCTGATTTCTTCCCGGTAATGGGATTCATACCATAAAGATATCCGCAGAGCGTCCATCACGACTTTATCCATTAAACCATGGACTTTAGACACTACCACCTTTAATCTCTCGATAAAGTCTTATAGACTTTCCGTCGGTCCTTGGGATAGTGAATAAAGGTCCTCATCGGACGTTGATCGGCTTATGAACACCAAATAATGGTTCAGGAATGCTGGAGACAGATAATCGAAATTGTCGATCAAATCCCTTTCTAAGCGGGAGAACCATGCTAAGGCCGGTCCTTTCAGATGTTCGAGAAAAAGGAGGCAGAAACCAGCATCCCTTTCTTCTCTCTTGAACCGAGCTCCGCCCATGGCGATCCGAAAAGCTGTAATGTGGGCTTTCGGATCCAATGTTCCGTCGTAGAACGGGATTCGAGTTTTTTCAGGATCGGAAGGCTTTACATCTGTGTTTTGAGACGTGAACAGACCTTCTGGGTCCCTTCTAAGACCTGATCGATTTTTGGGCTGCGCTGATGGCCTGCTGGATATGAGAATTCACCATCCTCATCTCGTTTGTCGCAAGGTCCAGTTTGGCTCGGAGCTCGTCTATATCACTCGTCCGCCTGGCGGAGAGGTGTGTTATGATCGGCCGGCCTGTCCTGCCTTGGTTTTTGGTGATACAATCATGGACCCGGACGGACCCGCGGACGATGACGAAACCAGGACGGAGGTTTCCCGAGGAGACCCTAGGATCGACCGCAGGCCGAGGCTCTACGACCGCAGGATGAGGCCCAATGACCGAACCGTGTTCCGTATCGATCCGACGAGACCGGGAAGCGAATTAAGGATGGAAACTCGACCGAAAGTGACAGTTCCTCGACCCAGCCGTGAAGGACTTCGAGCAAGAGAGCATTCCGAAGCTTTGAATCGAGACCAAATTGCTTTAGTCCATTCGGCCCTTGGAGTTGGTCGAGAATCGTCCTTTCTCGACCAAGTGGTGGACCTACTGTGTGGACCACTCACCCGAGTGCAATCTGATCAGCTTAGGACCAACTTGGAGATCGTCCTTCTTAATCTCTCTTGTGACCAAGAGCCTTCAACCGAGACAGCCTTCATAACCGTGATCCAGGTCGTTGAACACGACCACGGCCGTGTGACCGAGTAGCCGAAGAGGTCACTTTGACCAAATTTAATTATTGAGTTTGCTAAAACCTATGCCTAGTTTTTTGTACCATAATCAAGTTTTCTTGACTTGATATTCTATTTATTTGTACTCGATATCATTTTGTAAGAACTTTTTGATCATTTTCTATTGAAACTCCTATTCGAGCATTCTCTCTTTTGTTCTTCGTGAGGAATCTGTTGTTTCGTGCGTCACATCCACTGAACACCCCCTGATCCAGCATCTTGGTGAGTCATATCCAAGGTTGGCCAAGGGTTTGGAATACCAGGAGACTTCCGCATCTTCTGATGGTGCAAATCGATCCACCCAGTTCCCTAAAGTGTTCATCCACTTCTTGGTTCATATCCAGTTCTTGAAATACCGATATTCAAGTGCCAGTCTTGGGGAAGATTGTATCACTCGGCTTGTTGTTGTTGCTCGACCCAGAGTACGTTTTGCTCTTCCTCCGTGAGGTCCCTCTCCTTGTCATCCGTCTCACCTTCGTCTTGACCGATTCTGGTTTTGGTGTTTCCGGTTTGACCTCCTTTTTCACCCTCGGTTACCGTTGACGCCAGTCGATCAGTGTTCTATCCGGCGGTGTTCTTACTCTGCAAAGGTGGCGGTCCAGATGGGTCCACCCTTGTCCCGACTGGGATATGCTCACTTGAGGTTTGTCATCCTGGTGCCACCATTTGCGGTGAGAATCCGAGATGTCTTCCTCTGATGGGCCGATGGACAGGCTTTAAGTCTCCTCTCGGAAGGATGTTCCTGGTGCGGCTCTCCTCTTAGATACCCCCAACTGCTGGCCACTGTCCTGTTGATTTTCTCATGCTCGGCTAGTCGCTCTAGGAGTGTGGCTAGCATCATTTTCAATTCGGTCGTGGAAACCGCTGCTCTGTCTGAGTCGGTCGCTCCGCCCGGTTAGTTGTTTCTTCCATTGTATCCATCATTGTTTACTCCATCTCCAGACATCGCTTTCTTTCTTGTATCCTCTTATTCTTAGGGTTTAGAATATTTTTCCTCCCCACAGACGACGCCAGACTTTGAGAGTTGAAACTCACAATCTAAACTTATAATAAATGGGGGCTCAAAAATCCTATTTTGAAAGAACTCATGGAACAAGATTGAAAGTTTATTTTTATTGAATAATCTTTTTGCCAAATACTAGGGATTTCGCAAAACTTGTATAATATTACAATACAAAATCCAAAGTACTCGGAATGTGATGTTTTAAACCTAATACATGCTACCTTATATACCGGACAACTTGGGATGCTGAGAAGAGCTGCTAACGATGTGGGACATTGTTAAGTTTAGTAATCAGCCGATTCTAATGGGCTCGGGCCTGATCCATGGCTCAACTTCTCAGCACTTTGTCGTTTGGTCTTGTCCCGACCCAGATCGCCTCGGGTTCTTTTCTTTTCCGGTCAGATTTAATTTTGGTTCGTTGTCTTGCTCTGCTTCGTTCCTGGTCTTATGGTTGGTTCACGAACAGTGTCCCGTGAACAGTGTCGTGAATAATGTTTCATATTCGGGTAACGCTATACCAATTTTTTGGGTTGTCGGTCTTGTGTTCGGTTCGTGAACATTATTCCGTAAATGGTGTTTCGTGAATAGTCGTGAACACTGTTCTGAAACCGAGTGACGCTGAGCCAAACGTTTAGCTCGCCTGTTCGGTCAAGAAAAAGGTAAGGAGCATGTGCGAAGGATCAGGTCGCCTGGAAACGTAAGATGAGGTTGGCAACCTGCCCTTCAAGTGAGAAGGTTTCCCACTCTCTCGTGTGAGGAGATGGCGACTTGATCCTTGCACTACCAGGTTGCCACTCTCTCTCGGAGGAGAGTTAGCAGCCCAGCTCTGACTGCTAGCAGATCGCCACCTTCTCTCGGGGGGGGGGGAGACAGTGGGCAACGTGCTCTACATGGTAGCGACTTGTCTCATGGGGGAGACTGAGCAACCTGCTCTCGTATACTGATGTTTTCCGGACAATTACAAGGTCACCATCTTCTTTCGGAAGATAGTTGGCGACCTGCCACCGTGTTCTGAAGTCTTAAAACTATGATCAGGTTTTCATGTTGTGTAAACCTACTTCTTGCTAGACCAGCTCGCCATATTACGTAAGACGGAGCTGGCGACCTGCCTCTTGCTTGACCAGGTCGTGATGTTCCGTAAGACAGAGCTGGCAACCTGCCTCTTGCTGGACCAGGTTACCATGTTACCTAAGATGGACCTGTCGGCCTACCCCTTGCTGGACCAGGTCGCCATGTTCCGTAAGGCGAAGCTGGTGACTCACCTCTTGCTGGACTAGGTCGCAATGTTATGTAAGAAGGAGCTGGTGACTTGCCTCTTGCTGGATCAGGTCGCCATCCTTTCTCGGAGGAGAGTCCGCGACCTGCTCTCATGTTCCAATGGTCCTTGGACAAGTCTTTCGTGTAAGTACTTAGACTTCTCCGAAGGGTGCGTTTTGACCCCAACACCCATGATATTAAAGAGATTTGGCAGTCTTCCTAGATTCCTAGATCCATCATTGTGAGCACATGTGGGTACTGTGTCGCTTTGAACTTCATCTTCTTTCTTGTAAGCAGCTTGCTACTAGCCATGAGTATTCGTGACACTATTCGCGAGATATTATTCACAGAACACTGTTCATAAACCGACCATACGACCGAGAAAGAAGCCGAACTAGGCAACAAACCAAATTCAAATCAAACTGGACCAAACCCGAGGCGAGCTGGGGAAGGATAAGACAAAACGATGACGTACTAAGAAGACGGGCCGCAGATAAAGCCGAAACTCATTGATGTCGGCGGATTACTACACTCAACGATGTCCCACATTGGTAGTTTTTCATCTCGGTGTCTCAAGTCGTTCAGTATATATTGATAACATGTATTCAGTTTAGACCATCCCATTCATTGTACTGAGACTTCGTATTGTAAGACTATTAAACTTTTACGAAATTCTTTGTATTCAGCAAAATGATCATTCAATAAAATAAATGTTCAATCTTTATCATTGAGTTCTTTTAAAATAGAATTTTGGAGCCCCATCTATTATAAGTTTTGATTGTGTGAGTTTTGTTTGTCACAGTATTCAAGCCGTGTATCTTGGTTTGCACCTCAGCGACACGTTTGTGTATATATGTTTGAAGATGGGTCTATCCCTGAAGGAGTTGCTTAAGTGATCCTTCTAAGTCGATGTTTGGTGGAGGAGGATGATTGGTTGGACCTTGTTGGAAACCGGGATGTGTAAATGCGTGTGGTCTTGGTTAAAATCCACAATGAAATGGGTTTTGTGGAGTGAATCCCTGTTGGTTGTTGTAGTTCACAAATCTCTTGCTTCCTCTGGCTTGTTGCTGCTGAAAGGATTGGTCACGTGGGTTTGCAAACATTTTGGTTTCACTAGGAGAGGTTTTGGGTGGGTCACCAGATATGGTAACCTCCTTGAGCATTAATGTAGTTGACATCTTCATATTGGATCTCCTCCCATTCTTGTTGCTGTGTATATTCTCTCACAAAGTGAACCTCTTTCTGTACTTGAGCAAGAAGCAACTTGTCAAGTTTGTCATTGAGTTCTTTGATCACCTTCTTACTTAAATCAGTTGACTCTTGGATGAACCCCTGATGAGGGAACTGCATTGTATAACCCTTGGAGTGTTCCCATCCCTCGCCAAAGCTTTCATTAGCTTTTTGTGTGAAGCCGCTGATGTCTTTGCATAGTTGTGCTGTGCGGCTTGTTGAGAAGAACCTTGTCAAGAATGCTTTCTTAAAGTCGGCCCAACAAGTAATTGACCCTTTCGGAAGAGTCTTTTCCCATATGTGCGGCTTGTCTCCTAAGGAAAAGGGAAACAACTGCAGTTTGAAACCATCCTTGCTCATGCCATTAATATTTGTCATTGCACAAACTCAATAGAAGTTGTCGAGGTGATCATAAGGATCTTCTAATGGGAGACCAAAAATTCGGTTCCCTTGTACCATTGAGTTCAAACCGCTCTTGATCTCGAGAAGTTGTTCTTTGCAATCGGTGGAGGTTGTATCCTTTAGCGGTTGGTAAAGGTATTGGACGTGTCTCTGGCACCGACCGATATGGTGTTCCACTCGTTGTAGTGGTAGAGCTCCAGCTGCTCCCTGGGAGCCTTGAACCCCTTGAGGCCCTTGTGGTCCTTGTTCACCAGGAACGCCTTGCTCTCGGTATGCTCTGTTTATGTTTGGCAAGTACATCTCCTCACGATCTTGGTGAGCAATCTGTCCCCTTATTCTTGTTCGGGCCGAACGTTTAAGGAAATGAATGTCATTCGTAGTGGGAACAGGGTTGTATGCACCCTATGATCGGAGGTTCATTCACCACCTAGCAAGACAAATATCCAAGTAAACGAGTAAGAAATAACAAAACAGAAAATCGTGTCCTTAAACCAAGTAAAAACCATAATGATTAAACTACTTCCCCTAATGACAACAGCGCCAATTGATATCCACTTTTTCTGTGCGTATGAGTGCAAGGTTAGTCAATAACCCACTACTCAACCCGGGGAGTATAGAGAAGGGGTACTCAATCGATTTAAAGGAATGCTTAATGCAATACGGTTGAAATTATAAGTATATGTTGAAGTTGTAATTAGAGGTTTGTCCTTTGATGTAACTAAATATAAAATAGGCAATAAGAATAGGGCTTGTGTCACTCAAAACCATAATAAAGAGTAAATGAGGTTAGACAGTGTTAAGTTAAGAAGCATGATTAAATTGATTAAAGGAGTTAACTTTACGTTAAAGAAAGCGTTAGGATGGGTTTTATGAGTGATGGGGTCAAAACCCACCCCTCGAAGATTGCCGGATCGAGAAGTCAAAATATTAATACGGAATGCTTATCCGAGGATCGAACCAGCTAGCCAACTTCCTCGAGAAAGGATTGGGCTAGCTGGAAATTCATACGAAGACATTTAAACTCGTACAAAAGATATTTAAACTCAACAAAAGACTCCCCGGCCACCAGTTTTTGGACCAGTCTGCCATGTATTGGACCAGTCCGCCATGTATTGGACCAGACCGCCAAGTATTGGACCCGGCCGATAAGTTCTAAACCAGGCCGCCGGTTTGGCCAGTCCACCAAGCAGAACAGGCCGCAATGCCTCAGTATCACATCAGGCCGCCATGTCCTTTCCTCCGTATCAGGACAGGCCGCCATACTCTTTCCCTCGAATCAGGTCGCCTTAAACCAGGCCGCCGGTTTGGCCAATCCACCAACCAGAACAGGCCACCAGTTTGGCCGGGCAACCAACCAGGCAGCCCGCCCTGCTCCAGTCCAGGCCACCCTGCTCCAGTCCTCCCTTCTCCAGGCCGCCCTCGGACAGTCCACCCGGCTCCGGTCAAGTCCGCCCTGCTCCAGTCCGCCTTGAACCAGTCTGCCCTAAACTAGTCCGCCGGTTTACTCTCCTCGAACCAGCCCGACAGTCCAGTCCAAATACCGGGCGGGCTGAAAGTTCATACGAGAGAAATGGGCGGGCTGAAAGTTCATACGAGAGGAACGGGCGGGCCGAAAGTTCATATGGGAAAAATGGGTGGGCTGAAACCTTGACTCGGAATCGTTCGGTTTGGAACACTGTTCTTCCGGGGTTATCCGCATAACACTATTCACGTAACACTGTTCACAAACCGGATAAAATCAAAAAGATGAAGATTCGGTTTGACATAAAGACGGAGCCGGGTTACGGCTCATAAAACACTGTTCTTGGGATACTGTTCACGGCAATGTTCACGTACTGATCCGAAAACCGGGAAAGGAGTCCAAGAAAGGCGGAAGATCGAAATCAGGATGAGTGAACCAAACCGGAGGCGGGCTGGATCAATAATAGACCTAGTGGCGACCTGCTAAGGACATGGGCCGCGGACCAGGCCCAAAGTCCGTCTAAGTCGGCGGATGGAAGATTAATATATGTCCCACAATGGAAATAAACTCCCTGAGCACCCTAGGTCACCCACTATGTATATGATAGCTTGTATCAAGTTTAAGGGCATCCAATTCCGAGTATTTGACTTTTCGTATTGTAAGACATTAAGGTTTTACGAATTTTCTTGTACTTTGGCAAAAAACATCACTTAATTAATCAACTTTCGATTTTGGTCCTCCAGTTCTTTTAAAATAGGATTTTCGAGCCCCCATTTATTATATGTTTTGATATTGTGTGTTTCGACTCTCACAGTTTAGCGCCGTCCACCGTCTGTGGTGACGAGAAATATTCTAAGCCCTAAGGGCAAAAGGATACGAGAAAGAAAGCAATTTCTGGAGACGGAATAAACAACGAAAACAACGACAAACAGAATGATGGAAACAACGACGGAAACAACGGAGCAAACGTCCAAACCAGCGGAGCGGCCGACTCAGACGGACCGGCTGTTTCCATGCCACACTCTTGGAGCGGCAGGCCGAGCAGGAGAAAATCAACGCACATTGACTCGACAATTGGAGACAATCCGGGATGTGAGCCAAACCAGGAACGTTCCCCCGCGAGAAGTCTCGGAGCAAATCAGCCAAACATTCGCAGCAAGGTGTCTTTGATTCTCACCGCAAACGGTAACGCTGGGAGGGCAAAACTCGAGTGAGCAAACCCCACTTGGGACAAGGGTGGACCGGTATGCGCCACCACCTTTGAAACGTAAGAACACTACCGGACAAAACACCGATCAGCTGGCTTCAACTGTAACCAAAGACGGAAGGGGAAGAAGAACCGGAACCATCAAGAACGGAACCGGGCAAGAAAAAGTCGAGACCAATAACGATGAAAGAGACCCCACCAAAGAAGAATAAACGTACTTTGGGTCGAGCAGCAAAGACTAACAAAAAAGCAAGGAAGAACGGGCCTGATGGGAAAGATGACGCTCTCCGTAAGCCGGGAAACCTCCGATGCAGATCTTTGGATTCTATCCCAAGGCCCGAATGAGAGTCTGCAAAATTTCATGGGACGCTTTGAAGTAGTCACGTCAAAGATTGATGGGCTCAGGAATGAAGCCGCACTCGCAGATTTGACAAGAGCCCTGCTGTTCGAGTCTCGCTTCTGCGAAGAAATTTACCTGAACAAACCGCAAACCATCCAAGACGCCCTCCACCGCGCCTCGAACTTCGTTGTCCACGAAGAAAAGGTTTTGGCCCAGAAGTATTGTACTTCGAAGCAGCAAAACCAAACCATACCTCTTGCTCCAACAACCTCGGACAACAGGGAGATCAGTCAGAACGGCGGCTGTGAACACTTAGAAGTAGCCAACATGGGAGGAGCCTACAACCGTCAGGTTGGTTCGGAAGAACCTTCCACTAGCTCTGATCGGCCACAAACGGTCTCTAGACGTGACAAATGTCCATGGAACACATGGGACTAGAAACTCGGGGAACGTCCACGAAATACCGTACTGTAAACACCATCACCTTTACAGCCATTCAACGGCATACTGCCACGCTTTAAGAACAAATCTCACGACCAAGCTCTTAACACAAGAACTCAGAGAGGTCAGACCCCAAGACCAAGACCGGAATAAACAGCCAAGCAGCAACACTGACGAAGACGAGAAATCAGAAAAAGAACAGCCCGAAGAGAAGGAAGTCATTCCCGAGGATTCAGTGATGACACCTGCCAAGAGCATCCCCGGAACGACTGAACCTACTAAAGACAATGTCATTTCGTAAAACCAGTCAACGAACGATCTAAAAATAAAACGAACTACGGGTGGTTTGATCCCTTTTTTGAAGGGTACGTAGGCAGCTCGCCTAAAAAACGAGTTCAGTTAACCCCTCAAAAAATAAAGGGGGGAGTCGGTCCGTATATATCCATATACTCCCGCAATTCTCTCGAGTTTCTTATTCCGGGAAATAGTTTGGAGCATGAACACTGGGACTTACCATCTCACAACCCATCCGAGGAAGCGGACAGTTCTCCAAAAAACGAGAATAGAACGCAAACTCCGGATGAACGCTGAGACTTAGCATCTCACAACCCATCCAAAGAAGCAGACAGTTCTCCAGAAAACGACGAATAGAACGCAAAGTCCAGATGAACACTGAGACTTAACATCTCACAACCCATCCGAAGAAGCGGACAGTTCTCCAGAAAATGACGAATAAAAAGCAAAGTCCGGAGGAACACTGAGACTTAGCATCTCACAACCCATCCGAAGAAACGGACAGTTCTCCAGAAAACCACGAATAGAACGCAAAGTCCGGATGAACACTGAGACTTAGCATCTCCCAACCCATCCGAAGAAGCGGACAGTTCTCCAGAAAACGACGAATAGAATGCAAAGTTCGGATGAACACTGAGACTTCGCATCTCACAACCCATCCGAAGAAGCGGACGATTTCTCCGGAAGCACGATAAAGACACAAAGTCTGGATGAACACTGAGACTTAGTATCTCACAGCCCATCCAAAATCGTTCAACAAAAGACTAACAAACGAAAGATCAACTCGGACTAGCTCCCGTAACTCACTCCAGTTCTTCAAAACTCTGTCTGTTGCTGGCCACAATAAGACATCTATAACCCAAGTAAAGATTTCAACCATGGTTCTTTTAACATCCAAAAACGGATAAAAGTACCGCATTAAACAAATTTCAGGACTAATATTCGAAAGGTGTAACCAGATCGGGAATGCGGGAAGCGTCTAGACGATATTCAATTCAGCATATCTTCAGGAGCGTTTTCGAGATTGGAAATACTGCAGAGCGTAAACTGCGAAATAAGCTGGCTAAACCCAGTAAACACCATCCGAGGAACACTGGAACAATTTACATCCGCAAACACAGTACCAAACCGACTCTGGTTTGAGAGCATAAATGTGTCGCTAAAGAAGGAAGTTCAAAAGCTTTGAAAACTCCGAGTTATCAAAAATAAACGCTGAGCATCAAACCCACAAAGTATCTCGGTTATACACTGGTCCAAAAGATTGGAATGCCCGACATAACATCCCCATCACGATACCCAAGACTCAAGTCAATCAAAAGATCCGAGACAAGCCAAAGACAAAAGGTAATTCATAAAGGATTAAAAGATTCTAAAGAGGGGACAATACAAATTACAAGTGCCTTCTTAATCGAAATCCACACCGAAAAAAACATGTAGGACACCGAAGTTGGTACCGGCCGTATCCGTCACTCCAACATCTGCGTCTTCGCCCCCAACCGGATCCTCACTAAGACCGCACTCCGACACGTACGGTGAAACAGGAGAAAAAGTCAACCCTCCGACACAACCATTCATAGCCCTCTGAAAAGAGCATATGCCGCCCTTGCGCTCCTCGAGCAAAGCCTTCACTTTGGTTTCCTCCGCATCGAGAGTGGTCCAACCCTTCTCGAGCTGGTCGATCAGGATCAAGTTCCCGGAGAACTCGGTCAATTTAGCCTCCGCAATCCTGGTCCCAGACAACTCGTCAAGGGAATCTTTCGCCTTCTCTAAACGAATGCGGTACTTCTCCGCAGAACCCCACTCTTGATTCTTCACAGGCTTGCAGATTTTCCGCTCAAGATCGAGTTCCTTCTTCTGGAGGCTCTCTTTGAGAATCTTCACTTCGGAAAGGGCCTCAGCTTTCTCCACCTTGTAACGATGGGTTTTCCTGTCTGACTTCTTGGATTTGGCCTTCAAAGTTTTAATCTCCTCAGCTCTACGCTGGATCTCGCGGGCCGCGGAATCGTAAGCCATCTTGGTCGCAAACATCTCAGAAGAAAACTGAAGCAAGAAACAAAAGCTTTAGCAAGTAGTACGAAAAGAAGAATCGAAATCCAACACAAGGAGAAACAGAAAGATACCATTACCACACTCGCGGACATACTCCCATACGACCTCAGATGGTCAAATGGCTGGGAAACGGCCGGAGACGAGCCGCCAATCATATCCACGACTTTCATGGACTCAGAGAGATCTCCACTGGCCGCCTTGCTGGTGTCAAACATAAAGCTGAATCTCAGAGTTCTGTCCCGATGGGAGTAAGAATTCCTAGTATTCCTCGGCCCGATTTCATCCTCGGAATCTCCTTTACATTTGTCAACCGCGGAGGCACGTTTCCCCGATGGAGGACGAACAGTGGGGATTCCGAGCACAATTCTAGCGGGCGAGCTGGTCTCGGTCATCTCCGGCTGAGTCACAGGCATGCTCTCTTGCTCGTTTGATGAGCCGAGGCACCACTCACTCCGGCCTTCTCAAGACGATAACTATACACGCCCGCAAACCCATGGTACCTCGTCATCGGAAGATAAAAAAAGTCAGGACCCTTGCACATAATAAGTCCACGATGAATGTCTTGGGCTTCCAAAAAATGACACCAAAGATCTTCGCTCTTCCAAAAAACTTTCTTCGAAGCAATGGCACTAGCTATCTGACAAAAATCACTTATCCACTCTGGAAAAGGATGAGACGCTGCAAAAGAAGATATAACAAGTTATGAAACTTCCAAGTGTATTTAAAGAGAAATAAAAAAACAATCATTTACCAAGATCTCCCCAGTCGGATCGAATCTTACCTTGAAACTCAGGGTCGACCGAAGCAAAGTTGGCGGACACATAAAAGAACTGATCCTACGAGACTTTACAATTATCACTAAAATTCTCTGAGAAACGGCTAGCGATTTTGGTTTTCTGGGAGACATAAACAAACAAAGACCCGAAATGAACCTTCCTAATGTAAAAGAGGTTCAACAAGTGACCCAACTTTAACTCTATCCCGCATTCGATGATGCGGACCACTGTGCCTATCCGTTGTCGCATAGCTTGCGGAACAAGCTGCGAGATCGCGACCCCAAAGTAGTGCAAGGAGTTGAGTATCAATTTCGGAACCGGGAACCAAAGAAATGATTCATAGAATAAACTTTCGTACAAAGCGAAATCTCCCGGTGGACTTCTGTTTATCAGATCATCATCGTTAGGCAGAAAGAACGAAACATCGTTCGGGATCCGGAAATGATACCTCAGATCATTCAAGGACTCTTCGGTGCTCCGAGTAGCGCCCAGAGGAGCATCCTTCCTTGACCTCGAGCATCTTTTGTTGGGTTTCGGTTGTGAAACCTAATAGCTTGAGATCGGTGCACCCCAATACGCATCTACCTCGCCCGGAGAACAAGGCTCCCACTTAACTGAGTGGTCTTCTGGAGACTGTAAGTCGGGGATCCTGCCGTCTTGCTCATATTCCCCATCGCCTCTAGGCAAACAACAATCTTCGCCAACTAGAGGAAGCACACCCCTTCCGCTAGAGCATGGCTGACCACCATCTCCCTGACACGGTTCATCACCCGAACAAGACATATCTCCACTCCGGTCGCACTGCTTGCTACCATGATATGGAGAAGGCAGCCCACCACCCCTGTGGAGGCATCCCACCATTTTCGTCAAAGGCCAGGCCGCCGTTCTAACTGCATGAAGGCAGGACGCCATTTTCTTCGAAAAACAGGCCGCCATCATCAGATACCAACAGCAGGCCGCCAAAACCAGCACTCCAATGTTGCCCGCCAGTTCCGGTCGCACTGGTTGGAAAGAACTCATCGAGTAGTGCCTCATCAAAGTGTGCATTCGAAACGTAATCAAAAGTAATCTCAAATGATTTTGATGAAAGACCAGAAGTTCTGGAACGTACATAAGGAGAGGCAGACATTGCAAATAAAAAAATAATGAGTTTGAAGAATGAAGAAGCAGAGAACTCATATATAGGAAAGAGGGCACAAATTCCTGTAAAACATAGCGGGACCGTACCTATCTTGGAACATAGAAAAAGAATGACACAAACACTCAGAACTAGCATCTTGGCACACGACCTACCTTGTCGATCCATCAATCTTCATAACGATTTACTCAACGCAATTGCTTCGGCAAACGAAAGCAACAACTTGGGGGCTAACCGTTGGGGTCATAACCCACCCCTCGAAGATTGACGGATCGAGAAGTCAAAATACTTATACGGAATGCTTATCCAAGGATCGAACCAGCTAGCTAACTTCCTCGAGAAAGAATTGGGCTAGCTGGGAAACTCATACGAAGACATTTAAACTCGTATGAAATACATTTAAACTCATACGAAAGACATTTAAACTCGTACGAAAGATATTTAAACTCATACAAAAGACTCCCCGGCCACCAGTTTTTAGACCAGCTGCCATGTATTGGACAAGACTGCCAAGTATTGGACCGGGCCGTTAAGTACTAAATCAGGCCGCCGGTTTGCCCAGTCCACCGACCAGAACAGACCGCCATGCCACAGTATCAGAGCAGGCCGCCATGTCCTTTCCTCCGTATCAGGACAGTCCTGATGGAAATCTTCCCGAGGATGATGCACTCTAAGCTGCTAGGGATAAGCTTTGCATCCGGGAAACCGTGAAGTCTCAACGATCAATGGATGTGGAGTGAATGGTCGCACAAAAGCTGCGGAAGACTTCTGATATACCGGCTGATCCCTTGGATATGACGCACCAAGATGGATCAAAGTGGATCGAAGGGAGCGTCAAGGGTTGCGGAAAACCCTTGGTATACCCACTCAATGTCTTAGGATATGACACACCTAGACGAAAAAGAGGTTTTGATCAATGATGTAACCCACCATGACCAGAAAATGAGTTAACTTCTCAAAAGTTCCAAAAATAACAAAAATGCTTATTTATATTCCTTGCACGAAATGGTGTTTAAATAGGTTACAATTGTGTTAAAAACTACGATAAATGTGGTAAAAACAATGCAACCTAGAAACTAGAACAAATACCATAGACTTTGACTGAATTAAACACTTGGTTAAATGACTCTTCAGTTCATTGCCTCTTGATCTTCATATCCACACCTGGCCTTGTAGAATTGGGTTGAATCCACTTTTCTGGCTTCTCTGATGGACCAAGAATGTAGAACAATTCGGTTTGTAGCTTAATTCAATCTGGTCTGGTTAGAATTCTTCATTGAATGCTCGCTGGTCTGAATTCGCGTATGCTTGGAATCACCCAATATGAAAATGGCATAACTCCTTCATCTGAACTTTTTTTCAGCTGATTCTTCTTCGAGGAGCTTCATAATTGAGCTGATCACATTTTTCAAGTAGTTTCACGCGTAGAAGCCTTGTGGTTGAGAAGATATGCCTCAAACATTGAACGTATGTCTTTGCTGCCTCCCATTATTTGATCATTCCCCTCCTCTTAAAAAAAGATTTGTCCTCAAATCTGGCTCATATAAAAGGAAGAGTATACACAAAGCAATTTCCCCCTTTGTTATCTTTTTTGACGAAAATAAATAAATAAAAACAGAAATAGATTATGAAAGAAGAGAAGATGGATGAAAGAAAATGAAGAGATGAGAAAATGATAGAATGATAGAAACCAAATTTAAGAGTGGTGCTCTGATACCAAATGATGGAAAATCTTCGCGAGGATGATGCACTCTAAGTTGGTAGGTATATGCTTGGCATCCGAGAAACCGCGAAGTCTCAAAGATCAAAGGATGTGGAGCGAATGGTCGCACAGAAGCTGCGGAAGACTTCTGATATACCGGTTGATCCCTTGGATATGACGCACCAAGACAGATCAAAGTGGATCGAAGGGAGCGTCAAGGGATGCGGAAGACCCATGGTATACCCACTCAATGTCCTAGGATATGACACACCTAGACGACAAAGAAGTTTTGATCAATGATGTAACCCACCATGACCAGAAGATGAGATAACTTCTCAAAAGTTCCAAAAATAACAATAAGCTTATTTTTATTCCTTGCACAAAATAGTGCTTAAATAGGTTATAATTGTGTTAAAAACTAGGATAAATGTGGTAAAAACAATGCAACCTAGAAACTAGAACAAAGACCATAGACTTTGACTGAATTAAACGCTTGTTTGAATGACCTTGTAGAATTGGGCTGAATCCACTTTTCTGGCTTCTCTGATGGACCAAGATTGTCGAACAATTCGGTTTGTAGCTTAATTCAATCTGGTCTGGTCGGAATTCTTCATTGAATGCTCGCAGGTCTGAATTCGTGTATGCTTGCAATCACCCAATTTGAAAATGGCATAACTCCTTCATCTGAAGTTTTTTTTGAGCTGATTCTTCTTCGAGGAGCTTCATAATTGAGCTGAGCACATTTTCCAAGTAGTTTCCCGCGTAGAAGCCTTGTGGTTGAGAAGATATGCCTCGAACATTGAACGCATGTCTTTGCTGCCTCCCATAATTCTATCAAGGCCGCCATACTCTTTCCCTCGAATCAGGTCGCCCTAAACCAGGCCGCCGGTTTGGCCAGTCCACCAACCAGAACAGGTCGCCCGATCTTTCATCCAGGCCGCCGTGCTTTGCCTCCCTCGGACCAGGCCGTCCTCGGACAAACCAGCCCACCAGGTCTCTCTCCTCAGACCAGCCCGCCAGGTCTCTCTCCCCAACCCAAGCCGCCAGTTTGACCGGGCCGCCAGTTTGGTCGGGCCGCCAATCAGGAAGCCCTCTCTGCTCCAGTCCGCCCTCGGACTGTCTACCCTGCTCCAGTCCAGGCTGCCCTGCTCTAGTCCGCCCAGCTCCAGGCAGCCCTCGAACAGTCCGCCCTGCTCCAGTCCAGTCCGCCCTTGAACCTGTCCGCCCTGAACTAGTCCGCCAGTTTACTCTCCTCGAACCAGGTCGCCAGTCCAGTCCAAAGACCGGGCGGGCTGAAAGTTTATACGAGAGAAATGGGCGAGCCGAAAGTTCACATGAGAGAAACGGGCGGGCTGAAAGTTAGTATGAGAGAAATTGGCGGGCTAAAATTTCATACGAGAGGAACGGGCGGGCTGAAAGTTCATAATAGAAAAACGGGTGGGATGAAAGCTTGACTCGGAATCATTCGGTTCGGAAGACTATTCATCCAGGATTATCCACAAAAGCACTATTCACGGAACACTGTTCACGAACCGGATAAAATCGAAAAGACGAAGATTCGGTTGGACATAAGACGGATTCGGGTTACTGCACCATTCAAGTACTGATCCGAAAACCTTGAAAGGAGTCCAAGCAAGGTGGAAGACCGAAATCAAGGTGACCCGAACCAAACCGGAGGCGTGCTGGATCATGAATAGACCTAGTGGCGACCTGCTAAGGACATGGGCCGCGGACCAGGCCCAAAGTCCGTCTAAGTCTACGGATGGAAGATTAACATGTGTCCCACATCAGAAATAAACTCCATGAGCACCCTAGGTCGCCAACTATATATATGATACCTTGTATCAAGTTTAAAAGCATCCAATTCCGAGTATTAGATTTTTCGTATTGTAAGACATTAAGCTTTTACGAACTTTCTTGTACTTTGGCAAAAAACATCACTTAATAAAATCAACTTTTGATCTTGGTCCTTGAGTTCTTTTAAAATATGATTTTTGAGCCCCCATTTATTATAAGTTTTGATTTTGTGAGTTTCGACTCTCACAATGAGATTGGGGATTCTCGGATTCTTTCTGTCAAGTGAAGCTGTTATCGCACGAAGAATAGATCTTGATATTGGCAATTAGTTAGAAAGATCCACAAACAGGTTAGTCCATGGTTTTTGGACTAAACCCTCTGCAATATTATCACCTAGACTAGCTTTCGCATAGTGGTGCAATAAGGAAAGCAAGCAAGATCGGAATCCTCCTTGTGGAACCGTGAAACCTCCTAGATGGCTAATGTCTTAGGCTAGGAAAGTCTCACATTTGCTCATGGTTCCAGCTAATCTCAAGCATTGTGTGTGTAACAGACGCCTAACGACTTCAGATAAGGTGATCAGACTAAACCGAGTAAGAGAAACTTTGAACAAAGAAGAACAAAAAATTCTACTCTAAACTAAGCAAGATGATAATACGAGAACTCTTTTTTCTCTTTAGCCCATCGAAATTCCTAAGAATTACTATTCACGCTCCATGAAAAAAGCTTCAAAAATCATAAAGATGCGAAGATTCACCACTGTTAAAAGCGATAAAAGAAGATTAAAATAAGATATAAACTAAGTTTCTTTAAGGAAATACAAGTCATACAAACTTCAAAAGCTAAAATCAAACTAAAACTTCAAATCAAACTAAAACTTTAAGCTTTTTGCAAGCTTTTAATGGCAGAAGATATAGAAGAAGAAGTTCGACAAAAGGATCTAAAACTAAAAAAAAAAAGAACGAGTGTCCCCCAAAGTTTAATTGGAAAGTCTCATTTATAGGAAAAATAAAAATACATTTATACAAATAACACAATAATTAAGATGTTATTTTTTTCCAAGATACCATAACTTTTACAAATTATAAGTATACTACAAATTTGTATTTTATAAAACTTATTAGGCGTTCACTAACTCTTACTAATTGAAACTGTTCTACCCGTCTTAGTATATTAATTTGAAACACAGGAATAATTGCAATCACACACAAGTAGATATATATTTATATATCCTTTTTCTTATTTATACATTGTATACGGTTTTTTATTTCAAGTTATTAGTTTATGGAAAAAAAACACTTATACATTTGAGTTAAAGCTATTAATTTTGTTATAACTAAAATTTCCACTTCTGTTATGGGTCTTAACGAGAAAAAAGAATAAATTATTTATGTCTTATCCAATGGTGTATATGTATCAGTGCTAAAAAATGAAGTATTTACATGTAGGTATATCTTTTTGTTTTTATATAGTAGATAGATTAATAATGATAGTATGTACAATGTACATGTTGTGTTATTTTCTGTTTAAGGCCCATAACGAACGAGTAAATTTTCTTATACGAACGATTGGGACCACAGACGATTACGTTAGTCTTTTTAGAGAGCCTCTCAATAAATAGATTTATATCAGTATATAGTTATTAAAAAGCCGGCAACAAAAAATTTCTCTCCCAGGCACGTTTTCATAGGAAGTTGTTAAGAAACTTGGTTCGTAGCTTTAATCACTATCATACCTATCCTTTTTATCCAATTTAGTAGGTTGACCCTTGGAAAACCTTCTCTCGTGTTCCCCAGTGTCCAGCCTTGACCTGGGTCGGAGGGTCTTTTCTTTACCTCGTAAGTTTTCTTCCTCCTCCCGGAAAACCAGCTAATGACGAGCTTCCTAGCTTTCTCCTCTTGAATCCTGCCCAATACAACGGTTCTTAGCCAGAAACTCAAATCCCTCTTCTCTGAAAACTTCTTTAATGGTATTCGTACTCTATCGAACCATCGCTTTCCCAATGTTGATGTCAAAATCCACCCATCGGATATTTGATAAGCAGAGAAGACTAAGTATTTAAACGAAAGGCTTATAGGACAATATAAACACAAGAGTAGGTTGTCATCTTCCTTTAGTAAAGAATGGACCTGGTACTTGTTCGAAGGCATGAAAACTAATCCGAAAACTATCCATACAAAGGCATGTCGCCACTTACCTTCCCCGGAAAGTGGGCGACCTGCTCAACACCAAAGGCAGGACACCACTCACCTTCCCCGGGAATCGGACGACCTTCGCAAGATCAAGGTAGGTCACCACTCACCTTCCCCGTAAAGCGAGCGACCTGCTCAAGACCAAGACAGGTCACCACTCACCTTCCCCGGGAAGCGAGCGACCTGCTCAAGACCAAGGTAGGTCACCACTCACCTTCCGCGAGAAGTGGGCGACCTGCTCAAGACCAAAGCGGGTCGCCACTCACCTTCCCCGGGAAGTGGGCGACCTGCTCAAAACTAAGGCAAGTCGCCACTAAAATTCCCCGGGAAGCGGGCGACCTGCTCAAGACCAAGGTAGGTCATTACTCGCCTTCCGCGGAAAGCGGGCGACCTGCTCAAGACTAAGGATGGCCGCCATTCACCTTAACCGGGAAGTGGGTGACCTGCACAAGACCAAGGTAGGTCGCCACTCACCTTCCCTGGGAAGTGGGCGACCTGCTCAAGACCTGAACGACACCATAAAACGGTGACCTGATCATTCATACATGCATTCTTCGCTCGACTTGCCCGAACCGGCAAGCTAAAATTTTGGCCCAGCATTACTCGTTTTTGGAACAGTGTTCACGACACAATTCATGAAATACTATTCATGGAACACTGTTCATAAACCGAACAGAAAACCTCCGACCCGAAGATTTGGTCTAGCGTTACTCAGGTTTGGAATACTATTCACGACACTGTTCATGACACTGTTCACGAACTGACCATAAGACCGGGAGAGAAGCCGAACAAAACAACAAACTAAACTCAAATCAGACCGGACCAAACCCGAGGCGAGCTGGGTCGGGATATGACCAAACAACAACGTGTTGAGAAGTTGCACTGCAGATCAAGCCCGAGCCGGTTAATGTCGGCAGATTACTACACTTAAAGATGTCCCACATCATTAGCCTTGCTATCGAAGACCATGATGTGGCGGGAATTCTAATTGATACAAGAGTTTCGGGGAACGTCATATTTCGAGAAACTCTTCGGAGGATGAACACTGGGACTTTGCATCTCACAACCCTCCTAAACCGTTGACTGGTTTCACCGGAGTAACAACAATGACCGCTGGGGCAATCCGACTCCCCGTGAAAGCAAAAGGAGTGGAGAGAGAGGTAGATTTCTTGTTGGTTGACCGCCCATCAAGTTACGGCGCAATCATGGGAACGCCTTTAATCTCTGTCGTCCCCAGATTGTGTCAATTCCGGTTAGGGTCAGAAACATGAGGCAAAGGTGGTAAGTCAAAGGGATTGCCTTCATCGAACTGGGGACTAAGAGGGCCAGTGATCGAATCAGTCACTATGAAAAACCAAAGAAGACAAGGGTGGAACGGCAGCTCACGAAACTCGAGTACAAATTGGAGATCGAAAAAGCTCGGAAAATGGAGAACAATTCCCCGTGAGAACCGGTAATCTCAGTATGCATAGATGAAGTACATCCGGAGCAATGTACGGAGATCCGAGCTAACCTAGAAGAGCCAATCAGATCAGAATTGGTTTCTGTCTTAAAAGTAAACGTGAACACATTCACATGGGCAGCAGAAGATATGCACGGGATCAACATCAACATAACAAGCCACAACCTTAATGTAGACCCGACCATTAAACCGGTAAAGCTAGAAAAGGCGTAAACTCGGACCAGAATGATCCCATGCGGTGAATGACGAGGTGGAGCGATTGTTAAAGGTCGGATCCATCATGGAAGTAAAATACCCCGATTGGCTTGCCAATCCGGTGGTACTGAAAAAGAAAAACGGAAAATGGTGAGTCTGCGTTGATATCAAGGATTTGAACAAGGTGTGCCCAAAAGACAGCTTTCTGCTCCCACATATTGATCGACTAGTAGAGCCCACGGCTAGAAAAATAAAGTTGTTTTTCATAGATGCATTTTCTACAACATTTTCCAGATACAATCAAATCATGATGATCCCTGGCGACCGGGAGAAAACCGCATTCATAACAGATCGCGAGATATATTGTTATAAGATGATGCCATTCGGCCATAAAAACACCGGAGCGACATACTAAAGACTCGTCAATAAAATGTTCGCCGGACAGCTCGGAAAAACGATGGAGGTTTATATCGACGACATGTTGGTAAAATCCCTAGAGGAGAAAGATCACATCAAACATTTGCAAGAGTGTTTTGAGCAGCTCAACCAACAACATATGAAGCTGAACACGACGAAGTGCACATTCGGTGTAGCATCAGGAGAATGTTGTGACACATCGAGGAATAGAAGCAACCCCGAAACAAATCAACGCTTTGATAAGAAATGGTGTCTCCAAAGAAGGAAAGAGAAATCCAAAGGTTGACGGGGTGAGTCGCGGTGCTGAAACGATTCATCTCAAGATCGACGGACAAATGCCTGCCATTCTATGACATCCTTACGAGAAACAAGAAGTTCGAATGAATGGAAAAGTACGAGCGGGCATTATAGGAGTTGAAGAAGTATTTAGTGAATCCACCTGTCTTAGCGAAGCCGGTCTAAGGGGAGCCCTTATTCATGTACATCGCGATGTCATCCATGACAGTAAGCGGAGTGCTCATTAGGGAAGAGCACAACAAGCAAAAACTGATCCTTTACTTGAGCCAAACTCTGACGGACAAGGAGACTCGGTACCCATTAATGGAGAAAGTGGAGTTGGTGGTAGTGATGTCGGGACTGAACCTACAACCGTATTTCCAGTCACATATGATTGTCGTGCTAGCTACTTTCCCCCTCAGAACAATTTTGCATAGTTCGACTCAGTCGCGGCGACTAACAAAATGGCTGGTGGAACTGAGTGAGTACAACATCGAGTATCGAACGAGGACATGCGCCAAGTCCCACGTGCTGGCAGATTTCATTGTTGAACTTCTAACCGTGGGGATCGAAGAGCGAACTCCAGACTCAGTTTGGACGTTTCACGCGGACGGATCATCTTCAAAGCAAGGTTCAGGAGTCGGAGTGCAATTAACAAGACCCACTGGAGAAATCTTGAGGCAATCACTTCAACTGCCGTTCAACGCCTTCAATAATGAAGCATAATACAAAGCTCTTATCGCGGGACTAAGGCTCGCCCTTGGTCTTTAAATCCAAAATCTTCAAGTATATTGCGACTCCCAGCTGGTCGCAAAGAAATTCAGCAGAGAATATGAGACAAGGGACGATAAGATGGAAGCCTACGTCAAGATTTTCCAAAGTTAGGCCAAACAGTTCAAGGAGTTGGAACTCATGCGGATTCCTCGCGGAGAGAATCCATCAGCTGATACATTGTCGGCCCTAGCATCGACATCGACACCCGGAGAAGGGCGAGTTATCCCAGTAGAATTTATTGAGCAACCAAGCATCGTCCACCCCAAGTTGTGAACCTTATACGACCACCAGAAGAAGAAGAAGGAGAAGAAGACCCTTTAGAAGAGGAGTTAGCAACCGACCCGCAGGAGGAATACGGTTGCGATCGCATGTGGATAGGCCTGATACGAACCTACATCATGGGTGAAGAGGTGCCAGCGGAAAAGTGGTCGGCCCAAAAACTGAGAGTGCAGGCCTCCTGTTTCGTTCTAATAGACGGAAATGTCTTCAAGTGGAGGCTCTCCGGACCATTAATGGCATGTGTAGAGGGCGAAGAAGCAAAAAAAAAAAGAAGTCAATAGGGATCATGCGGAAACCATTCTGGAGGAAGACCTCTCGCAATCAAAATAAAGCGGTATGGACACTACTGGCAGACCATGGTGAAAGACTGCGAGAAATTTTCCCTCAAGTGTGAAAAATTCCAAAGACACGCACCGACAATCCACCAGCCAGATGAAGTCCTATTGTCCATTTTTGCGCCCTACCCGTTCATGAGGTGGCCAATGGACATCGTGGGGCCGATGCATAATTCGAAACAGATGAGATTCATTCTGATTCTCACATATTACTTCTTGAAATGGGTATAGGCCGAATCTTACGCTAGTATCAAAGACGCTCAGGTAGAACACTTCATGTGAAAAATATCATTTGCCAACACGTTGTACCATACGAAATCATCACCGCTAAAACGCTCCTAATTCATCTCGACCCGATTTGAATGATTTTGCGGGAAGTGGAAGATATGGCTTAGCAAGTCAATGCCGCACTATCCAAGGAAACGGCCAGGCCAAAGCAGCCAACAAGACTATCTTCGGCGGACTCAATAAGGGCTTAGGAGAGAAGAAAGGCCGGTGGGCGGACGAGCTCGAAGGGGTCATATGGTCTCATCGGACAACTCCAAGGCGAGCTACAGGAGAAACAGCACTTGTGCTTATCTATGGCACCAAATACGTCATCCCATCGGAGGTCGAGTTCCCCAGAGTCATACGTGGACTCCCTTCCGGACAAGAAGGCCTGAACCACGTAATGCTACTCGACAAGCTGGACCTGATCAACGAAAGGCGAGACCAAGCACATGTCCACATCCAAAACTACCAGCATGCAGCTTCCAAGTATTACAACTTCAACGTTCGCAGCCGCAAATTTAAAGAAGGATATCTCCTCCTCCAAAAACTTGACCAGAACATGGTAGAACCAAACGCGTGAAAGCTAGGCGCCAAGTGGGGAAGGACCATACAAAATGACGAAGGTGGTTCGCCCGGGAGCATACGGACTCGCAAAAAAATTGGGAGACCCCGTACGAAGGTCTTGGAAACCGATGCGCCTGAAGAAATATTATCACTATATTTCATTGATCATTGCAAAACGAACTACGGTTGGCTTGATCCCTCATTCCAAGATACGCAGGCAACTTATCTTTTGATACGTTCAGCTGCCTCCTTTTAAAAAAAATTAAGATGGGAGTGAGTCCTTATACATGTATACTCCCACCAATTCTGAGGAAGCTCGACCACATAAAAAAAACATATACTCTGATAAATTTTTGCCTCTTCGCACGCATCTTACTGTCTTTTGCTGATCACAACAAGACGAATTAATAACCATGGTTCTATAAACATCCGTGGATGGATAAAATAGGCGCGTAAATTTTTGTATTAATATCTGAAGGGCATGACCTGATCGGGTATGCAGGAAGTGTCCAAACGATATTATTTCTAGCATATTTTTAGGAGTGTTTCATAGATTGGGAATGCTGCGAAGCGTAAACCGCGAAATAAGCTCGCAAACCAAGAAAACACCGTCCCTGGAACACTGGTCTTACTACTTCTCATGAACATAATACCAAGCGGCCCTGGTATGAGATTGTAAATATGTTTCTTCGTCGAAAAACAGGTACGTAAGTGGAAAATTCTGCACGCCCTAAAACCAGACAAAAACTGTAAACCCAACAAGACATTTCACATCATGCTGTTCAATAAATACTGTTAAACCTAGAAAAGATTCTCTCTTGAGCACGCTGGTACTTCGATGAGAGTCCGATAAAGCACTCTCATCAAACTACTCTTGACTCGGTAAACGCCCCTCGACACGCTACGCAAATATGATCTTCTGGTACAATATCTGTAGGCATAAGAGCACTAATACAACTCCTCATGAAGGTCACCAATAAACAAGCCATTTGGACTAGTACAATCGAAGAATTTTTGTATAAAATCCTTGAGTAGAAACAAAACCAGAAAAGAGTCAATTCAGAACATAAAATGAAAAGCATGGAAGCAAAAACATAAAAAGCCCAACAAAACTGAAAACTCAAAAAACAAAAACCAACGCAATGAGACTAAGGAGGATTCGGGCCAAATGCCTTAGCAAGGGCAAGGTTGAAAATCCTGAAAACTCCATCGTTCGATCCAGCAGGATCAGCTACTCCAACCACTGCAGCCTCATCGTTAAGTGATTTTTCTCTAAGCTTAGAAACGGCTCCACCTTGGGAAGGCGGAAAATTCGGCTGCGACTCGATCTTTTCTCGAAACTGAGCGATCACTTTGTCAAACTTACACGTCACTCCAGCTAAATCCTCTTTCCACTTGGACCGAGTCTTCTTCCTCTCATCCAGACTCGAAGACTCGTTCCCTTGGAGCAAAGCAATGCGCTCAAGATTGTCACCTCAGCAAGATCGACCTTGTTGGCCTTCGCTTCAAACAAGGACTCGAGTAACTGCCTTAATTCGCACAGAAGAGTGCAACACTTGCTGGCATATGCTTTCTGATCATCTCCATAAGCTCGCTGAACCTTTGCCTCGCGCGAAGCTTTGGAATGAGGAATCAGACCTTCATTCCAAACAGGGCCATGTCCATGTACTTCACGGATTCTTCCAGACTGTCGCAGGAAGAAAAGTGAAAATCCGTATCCGTGATCGAGGAGTAAAACTTTGTTGACTCTCGACCGTTCCGACAAATTGCCTTAGACGAACAAGACTCATGCGGAGGATTTATTGCCACATCATCAGAAGGCTATGTTCCGAGGGAAGAACTCATTTGCCCCTTAGCATTGCTACCTTCGGGACATCCTACCCCCTTCTTAACATTCAATCCATGCCACTTTTGATGCAACGGAGAATTAACCGCGGGTAAGCCACAAATATCACCTTGATTTGACGGCCGACTTGGAAGAACGCTTCGCTCCATTCCTAGAATGGTTAGCGACACCTCGCGCCAAGATCACCTCCTTCTTCAAGGGAGTAACCACAACAGTTGACAAAACCAACCTATTCACAGGCCATTTAGTGGGAGGAAGGGTGAGGTCGCCCACAAGAGACTTCACCTCTGAAGAGGAGATCGCCAACTTATCAGGAGAGCTCGCGCTTTTCCTCTCACACCTCTCCTTCTCCTCACTCTCACGCCTCTCCTTCTCCTTCTTCGCATGAAGTGTCAATCCGGCCATGATGCTAAAAATCAAAACGAGCTATAAATTCTTTAATAGAGAGGCAGCAAAACAGCTCTCGAAAAAAGTTCGTAAGGATACAAGGGAGAAAAGAGAACACATATGTATACAGAGCCATCTCGAATCCTAACTAAAGGAGGAATAGGATTTTCCTTTATCCTAAGCCGAGTTTTCGGAATATTCAGGTATAAAAGAGGATTTTCCATTTTCTAGCTCGCCAACTTCGGTTTTCGAATATGTCAATCCAAAAACAAAAAAAAAACCTATCAGGTCGCCTCTTGGCATACATCTCAACACTTCGGTTCATCAATCTTGATTAACACTTTACTTAAAAACTCTTCACTCCCGCACACGGAATTAACGAGCTGAGTGGCTAACTGTTGGGGTTAAAACCCACCCATCAGAGATTAACGAGCTGAGAAGTCTAAGTAATTGAACAAAAGGCTTATCGGACGATAAAAACACAAGAGCAGGTCGCCATCTTCCTCTAGTAAAGAGTGGAAGACCTGCTACTTGTCCGAACGCGGGAAAGGGATTGGCTGCTCCTGAGGAACCTCTCAGGGCTCCCAAGATCAAGATCCCTACTTTCAATTCCTCGCATCTACAAGAAAAGCATGCTCTACGTTAACATGAAGAGTAACAAACCAAGATTCCAACGAATGTGGTTTCTTTTCCCTTTCTTCACTGAACACTGGAAAGTCAGTTCCCCCCCCCCCACCCCCCCTCATAGGGCCGGCTTGGGAAAGGGCCTTTTCCAGTTCCAATTTGCTTTTAAAGAAGATCTACAAAAGGTTCTGGAAAACCATCCTTACCACTTTGCAAGATAGATGATTGTCCTCCAACGCTGGGAACCCTCAACGGTGGCGTCCTTCCCATCGCTAATCCCCTTCTGGACCTCATAACATGATATTCCTCTTCACCTCTGGTCGGAGGCTACAATGCTCAGCATCGCCAGGAATATTGGGTTCTTCGAAGCGCTAGAAATAAACCTGAAAGTGACAAGAGTTTGGTCTACTTCCCCTCATAAAAACCCTTCATTTAGAATTTGAAACAGAGGAAGAGTAGAAGCAACCCTCATCTATGAAAAGCTGGAAAGTAACTGTTCGCTATTCTAAAAGCTGGAACATGATATCAAAGACTGTCCCCTAACTCAAACTGCCATACCTAGCAAGTCACCAGGCGATGCCTCCCGCGACCGCTCTGAACCCGAAAATTCCTTGATTCCCCCGAGATGGCACAAACCCTCGAGAAACTCTGGCCCTCAACCCACTCTGTCTAACTATATCAGACTTGAGCTCCTCTATCACCCTAAATAAAGAACTGAACCCCGATCTAACAAACACCAGAGGTACCACCCCCTGTCTCAACATCAGGGACATAAAAACTAAGGATACTAATAAACTCAGATTTACCATAGAGTTACTCTGCCAAATTCAGAGGCACAGAAGGAAAGTTTGACCATCAATGATGGATCTTCTCCTTAGCTTGTCCATGTCAAAACTCATTACCACATCACCCAAATCAAGCCATAGTTTCCCATTGCTCACATCTCTGATGGCACCAGCTGTAGCAAGAAGGATCTTCCCATAATAAGAGGGTCCTTAGGTTCTGTACCATATTCCAAAACCACAAAGTTTGTGGGAATCATGCACCCTTCAATTTTTGTACTAACATCCGCTAAGATGCCTTATAGGATCCTTTTTGATAAATCAGTTAGGATATGAGGTATCTTAGTTGGCTTGAAATCAGTCATTCCAAGTATAGCAGCAACAGAGTAAGACATCAAATTAATGCATGAGCCAAGATCACAAAGAGAATGAAGAAACATTCCTATTGAGATTGAGCAATCTAGCACAAAGCTTCCTGGATCAGGTAATTTCTCTGGAATTCTACTCTGAATCATGGCACTGACCTTTTCAGAGACTATCACCTTCTTATTCTTTGTTGGGGTCTTGTTATAGAAGATTGCACTTATATCCCTGGTAAGCAATGCTCCTTCCTCAGGAGTCACATCATTGCAACCATCCACTTAGCATACCTCTTAAGTGAAGGTGAAAGTTTGTGTGTATGAACTAAAAGAATTTCATCTATCAGTTTATCCATCGTTTCCTTGCAACTGGCTTCTTATATCTCTTGTTTAGACCACCTAGGAGCTCTGGGGTAAGGAATCTTTGGTTTATAGACTCTTTCTTCCACCACTTTTTGACTTGTAACAGGTTCTGCCAGGTCATGTGCTTGGTGTCGGATGACACCCACCGTGGGTGTCGGGCGTGTAGTGCCGGACTGGATCGACACTGGTCCGTCAGAATTCAAAATATTTGGAATTTGTACTGGTGTCGGGCGACACCCACAGTTTGTTTTGGGTGACACCAGGGTTGAATAGTCAAAATCTTCATTTTCCAATTCTTCTAAGTCCACGAAATCATCTGTATTTCCACCTTTTCTGAACACAGTTTCTAGCTCTTTTTCATCTCCCAATGTAATGGCATTAACATGATGCATCAGGTTAGCATCTACCCTTCCATGAAGGTATCCTTGTTACCTTTTAGTGTTCCTATAAGTTTGAGCAACTTGTATATCCAATTGCTTGACATGAATGTTTAAGGACTCAATTTATCCATTCAGATCTGGGTACAGAGCATCTATCTTTCCATTGAAGTTCATTGACTTGGCTTGTTGGAGGAGGTGACTGAAAAGAAGAGGAACCATAATTCCTTGCGAAGTTATTGTTGCTCTAATATGGCTTCTGGTAAGTGGACTTCTGAGTGTAACAGAAGAGTTTTGATTGCCTACAAAGGTACTCTTCTGATCATGTTCAGTATAGTTCTTGTTTCTTTCATACATCTGCTGATTTCCAAACCTTTGACCTTGATGCCCAGCTCCATTGATGTAATTGACATCTTCTTCCTCACATTTTTCTTATGGCTCACAAGTTTCCACTTCTGCAGCAAAATGGAAATATTTCTTGTTCACAAAAAGATTGTTAACATAATCCAGCTTAGCTATAACTTCAGCAATTTGGTTTCCACTCATCCCAACCATTTTACTCCTCTCAAAATCTGCTTTTTTGTGCTATTGCTAGCTGTCAAGTTCTCAATGAGTAGAATGGCTTCATCTGGATATCTTGTCTTGAAGTTTCCATTGCTTGCAGAATCTAGAGCCATCTGAAATCTCCAGTCAATGCCTCTGTAGAAGATTCCCAGCAGTTGAAAGTCTCGGAGGGTCCTTGGGAGAATGTAGAGATCTGATTTGTCAGCTCCTCAGATCTTGCATCATCAAAGAAATGATTGAGGAAAGTGTTTTTGGTCTCCCTCCAGTTAGTCAAAGATCCTGGTTTTAACTGCTTCAACCAGTATGATGCATCCCTAGAAAAAAAAAATAAGGGAACAGTTTACAAAATATGTAGTCTTCAAATACTCCATTGGCTTTGATGCTGGTCGCTAGATCTTCAAATTTTTTACATGATCCATAGGATACTCATGAGGAAGTCTATGAAACTGATGCTGACCCACAAAAGTGTAGTAGGCAGGTTTGAGCTCAAAATCGTTCCTCTAGAAAGCTGGAGGACGAATGGCAGATCTGTTAGCATAAAAATGATCAGGTCTATTGAATTTAGCTTAAGTCCTCGCACATCCTTTGCCTTGATGACCAACACCCACCTGAGGTGCTAGTAGACGTTGCTAGACGTTTTGCTCTCCGACAGGCTCGTCTGCAATGATGTTGCCTTGATCTTCGATTTTTCGGCCCTATTCATCTCTCAAGTGACCCTGCAGGTCTCGTAAAGTTCCATCAGCTTCTTGCCTTAAAATGACCGAATTGACCATTTCTACTGAGACTTATTTCCTTGCTTTGTTGCTCGTTCGTTCCGAAATTCCTAAGCTCCTGATTCGTAAGACTCAAAAGCTATGCATTTTTCTTCCTTCTGGTTTTGCGATCAGACATACACCTGAAAACAAAAACGAAGAAACCAGAAAAAACGCGTGAGTAAAAACGAAAAGTAAAATATAGTCGAAAATAAATACGTAAATCTAATGGTGAATCGTAAAAACCCCGACAACGACGCCAAAATTTGATAAGCTCAAATGTACCCTAGAGCTACTCTGCAAATTCTAAGGCACATAAGTAGTATTTAGGGATCGAATCCACAAAGATTCTAGATCACACAGTTAATCGTAGTATTTATATTAAGCTAGACGAAATCAATTTAATTTAAAAGCATTCAAAACAAATAAACCGGTTGTAAACTTATCAGGAAAAAAAATGCTAGACCTAGGGACAATTTGCAGAAAGAATCAGATTTACAGAATGGATAATTTGTTCGTGGTTTTATTAAGAACTGTTCTTGAAATATCAACTCTAATATAAAATTAACCAGTTTTTGTTGCGGAAATTATCTATGTTTGAATCTTGCAATTCCAAATTTCTTTGCAAATTTTAGACAGTAAAAAAAGCAAGAAATTCAAGTTTCATACATTCACAAAATTCCAAAATTAAATTTCTTTGCATATAGTCATTTTTCTCATCTAAATTATTTTCAGGAAATCAATCAGACTTTCATGCCAATTAATTATCCTAGGGTCGTTAATCTAAATCATCAAGCAAGATTAAGCATTAAGAACAATTCATATGAATAACTCTACGGATTACCCTAACAGTTCATGCAATTCTAACAAATCATCATCAACCTTTGAAAAACCCTAAATCTAACAAGTAGATTACTCAGACATGACCAGAGAAACACAAAGCATTATCAATAAGAATTCCAAATATATTAAGAAAGTAAGGGAGTGGTGAAATCTTCTCTCTAAAAGGAGTTTTGCTTTCTCTCTACTCTGGATTCTAAAATCTTGTTGAATAAGACTTCTGTAAAAAGATTGATCTCAGACCCTATTTATAATAGCCTAAAACTACTAAAATATGGAAAAACACGTTTGAGGCTTCTTTGCAAAATTTAGAAACTTTGGGGCACCTCAGAAATTTATCAAAAGTTCCTTAAAACCAGTCCAAGAATCTGTCTGTGTGATTGGTGTCGGAAGACACCAGCGGATGGTGTCGGGCGACACCAATCCTCTGATTTGTCTTTGACTTCAGTTTTTGCGCATCTTCTCCAAATTAGCTCCAAAATGCTCCAAAATCTCCAAATGTGCTCCAAACATAGGTAGACCTGAAAAGACTCTAAAAGGACTCTAAAAACACATAAAAGACTCTAAAAACAAGACTTTTATCATGGCTAAAAACACTAAAAACCATTATATATCAGCTACAAAGAAATATCCTTCTCCTCCTCTTTCTAAGAAGATAGAAGGCCATACCCAGTCTGATTCCCATTACCCCCCCCCCCTCTCCCCAAAACCTCGCTCCCGCAGACACGGTCTTACCAACTCAAAGATGGCCTGGGTGGAAAAGATACATGAAGATGAAAGTAAATCTACTCCCCCTCTCTGTGCTACCCCTTCAGTAACCTCTACACATCGACGTCCTCCCTTGGATAAAGAACCCACTCCCGACTTACCTGACGAGGATGAAAACCTTCCCTGGGCTATGTATGAGCTTAGGGATGTTATGATCCAATATTATAATTGTGCAGATCCATCTGTTAGTGCAGCTCGCAAGTAATGATGTAGGGTAGCCGAGAAAAGAAAGACAGATGGAGGAAACAGCTACGCAAATGGTCCAATCCGCCATGGCGCAACAATCCCGCCTCCAATAGGAACATCTTAAACCCCTCCAGCATGAACGAACCCCTGCCTCCCAGCGCCTTGGACCCTCACCTGCTTCAAACATTACATCCCCCATAAACAAACCCAACCAGACGATATTTAAATGCCTTAACAGACCTCTGGGTGCCAAAAATAGGCTAGGTGGAAAAGAAGTTTTACAACGCGGTCCCTCTCGTAAACCTAGGGTACCTGGCCCCATCCCCTCACTGCGGAAATGTCTGTCCAAAGGCACCTTCCCCCAACTGGGAAACCTGCCAAAGAGAAAAGAGCAGTCAGATCAAGTCCAAACCCTAACTCGCTGAGAGATTAGGCTGTTGAACATGCACAACAAATGAGAATAATACCGCCCATAGCCAGAGACAACCGGATGGATTTTTCCAATCCATCCACTCTTCTTCCTTAAAAATGATCGTCTGGAACTGTCAAGGTTTGGGAATCCCTTAACATTTTGAATTCTCAAGTAGTTTAAAAAGAGTCTCGACCCTGATATCCTATTTTCTGAGACAAAAAACCCTGATGAGTTTGTTGTTAATACACTGGATTTAGTGTTTCTATTTTCTACTGCAAGTGCACATCATATAATTGTAATACTTAAAGATTTGAATTCCGGAGAACCACTGTTACACTATGTTTCTATAAAGATTAAAACTAAGCTAAGACGAAATATGAGTTTTGTTCTTTGTTGTATAAATGAAAATCGATAAAAACGATGTAAAGACCAAATAGGCAAAGCGTTAGGTCAAGGGCAAGTTCGCAGGAATTTAGAGATCGTGAACTAGAGAATCGAGTAGGGGTCATTAAGAGTGTTCTAGAACTCAAACCACTGATTTATAACCAACCTACTGTCGTAGTATCAATTAGTATGTCCAATATCCTAAGATTCTAAACTGTCTTTTGAATTTTGGAAACTAAACATGCATTAAGACCAGGTTTAATATGTTCACAAAACACATTACAATCAAATCTTCATTTATAGCCTCCTGGTGACCTGAAAGGACACGATAAAGACCAAAAAGACTCGATAAAGACTCGAAAACAATGGTTAGAGTGAGCCAAAATCGCCTCATATCAACTCCTCCAGAGTTAGACCTTTGTTTGTCCTCAAACAAACTCAAGCCTAAGTCGTTGAAGATAGATTTGAAAGCGCGGGAACTCTCAAAATCTCAGCAACCGTAATTCAACCACAATCTGCAGACCACATTCTTTAGAACAAAAGTAGCATATCCTTACCAAACCCATCGAACAACTTCTCAAACCCTATTACATACTTCTACTCACAAAATCACAAAACTCACCATCCAGACAATAAACTCTTTACATTCAATTAGGGGTGGCGTGAGCTTCTCATTAAGGGCACTACCTGTAACACTCCCAATCCAGTAGGTCAAAGTTGACTTGATAAACCGTGTAACAATCAAATAAGAACATGCACTGCCAACCACCAAACCCGAACCAGGCCAAAGATGCTACACTGGGTACATAGACATTCATTTTGAGGTTTCTGAAACGAATCTAGAGACCCCAAATCAAACGTCCGAGCACACATATCGTATCTAAGAAAGCTTGAGGCTTTTCAACCCGAGAAATATTCGGTAGTTAGTTAGTCTGGACTAGGACTAAAACCTTATGGAAACTCAAGTATTTTAAAAACTCGTTTAATTCATATAGTACTTAATATTCACATGTAACTAAAGATGCATATAGATCTCATGTGGAGCACAATGTTCAAAGCGTTATCATATAGATCTACATGCATTTACAAAAGGCAAAACTAGGGATGTTAATATGGCCTTTTTAAGTAGGTTTTAAATGGGCATTTAATCTAAATACAAAAGTCCGGATAAAACTCATTTATTAAATGGGTACCCGCGAAACCCATTTAAGTTTTTTTTTCTACACCAAAAAATGACGCTAAACGGGTCTAAATGAGTTTTGGGATTTTTTCGCGGGTCTAAATGCGTAAGCGGATCTAAATGGGTAACGCTAATAGACCTTGAATTTAAATGGGTCTAAACAAGTTCGGGTTTAAATGGGTGGGTTTTAAATGGGGTGGGTCTAAAGGGGTCAGGCATACCCATTTTAATATCCCTAGGAAAAACACTACACCAGCGTTTTCTAAGTTCCTCCAGTCCGGCTGGACATATTACAGGTTACCTGCAAAACATGTAGAGTCATGAGTAACTAGTTTTCTCAGTGAGTCTGGCTTCCCCATACCCGCAATATCATTCCCCCAAAAATCCAAAATAACTGTCAGTAAGCAACACATCAATAGACATGCAATCATAGCAATCAATGCAACAATCATCATCCTAAATGCATATATGCATAATATATATATATATATAGTTTACCTCCATATATAGGTCTTTTTGTACATTTGACATTGTCAAACTTACACTATCCAGTCACGATTGTGGCCTATACTGATCATAGCTACACAAGCTAAATGATCAGATGGTCATTGGGTTATACACATCCGACTGCCTATAAAAACCAGTACGCCTGGATACCTCATCATTATGCAGAGTACGACCCTTGGCTGAAATCCCATCCCTCTGTAAATTTATAGCACTGGCCTATTTCATTTGTGACTGGCCAAGGCTAAAATCTCGGGTTGTCAAATGGCATTTAATTACACTTATATATATATATATATATAATGCATTACTAATGGATATGCCAATCAATCAATCCATCAAACATGATCATCACAATATCTCACAAAGATGGTATTGTCTAATCTCAAATAACAATATCTAAGAATATCATGATTATTTCATATATTTAACCACCTAGGCCAAATGGCCATCATGCAATTGCCTTTTAGTAAAACAATAAGCATAACCAGGACTCAGCTTGGCTTTTTTACAAGATAAGAAAATGACATTATATGATTCACGTCGAGTTTTTGGGCCTCCTAGACAAAAACCCTTGTTCTTAGACTTTTCCCCCCTAAGCTCCTCGGAAGTTTCCTGAATGACTTCTAAACCTGGCCGAAAATTTATTTATCTATTAGTTTCTTTACATATGGTTTTTGATGTGATGAAACTAATGAAGAATGGATATCCTATTTATAGGAAAGGATAGACGAAGCTGATTCACAAAGGTAGCCACCGTACTCTTCCCAGAACGCGACAAATTTCTGTGCTGGAGCGATGAATCACCGGAAACTACTGAAGCAGGACATTTATCAGATCAAGAAGAACAAGCTGCTGAAGTAAGAGAAGCAAGACCGGTCGCTAATAAAAATTATGTCCCTACTAACCAATAAGCCAAAACGAACTGCTGAATGCTCCGCTAGTTCCAACTCATTTCCTCAAGATCAAACCATATTTCTTAGCTTCTCTGGGCCTCAACTTCATTCCGACATTTGGCATGGCTTAAGTCGAACAGCCTTGGCCTGAAAAATTCCCAATAAATGCTTCGAATGGCTTATTGATGATTCCATGCAATCCAAATCGTTTCTCCATTGATCCAAACACAGCTCTCAAAACTTTATAAGCCTTCTAAAGTCTTGTTACTCATTTCTAAAGTCAAAATTCTTACTTGGCCTGAGTGCATCCATCCCGTTCTTCTTGAAATGCATAGATTATGCAGATCGTCTATCTGAGCAGTCTGCGACTTTCAAGTTCAATTTTGTTCGGCCAAACATTATTTTCTCCCCTATTCTCATATTTAAATTACCCTAAGGTTCACCAAACCTTAGTATTTCACACCAATATGTTTGAATGCCTCTGACCTATCCTGGGTGTTCAGAAACTTTAATGGCCAAATTGATCCAGTTGCTTGGCTAGATTTGATTCCAATCGATCAAATCCATTTTTTCCATCACCATATATTCTGCTCTCAATCCTTTCTCTCATTCTCATATGATTCTGATCACTAATGTTGACTATTACTGGTCAAACCAGTTCTTCTGCGGCCACGTGTCAGTCCTTCGTACGGGGTATTACATTGTCCCGAATTCTTAAGGGCTTGAACTCCAAGCTCCATGATCTCTATCCACTTCGAAGAATGATGAGACATTTAAAACTCCTCTTCATCTGTCCTACTATTGATAATTCGATGTAGGCTTTCCTTGAATGAAACTCCCAGTTCATCCATCTTTTCACTTATCTAACTTCTTTGGAAAGATTGGAGTCTTCTTTCTGATGACAATTTCAATGACAGCTACCCTTAGCTTTCATGACTCTTCGAAGCTCACTTGAAATTTTTACCATCAAATAGTATTTCCTATGCAATATTGGTATACTTCCTTTCTTGGACTCTCCCACGCTACTTGGCTGTTTCTGTACTTTCTTTCAGCAACTCAATTTCTTCATTCTCCATTTATTTGTGATAAGCATTCTTCTGTTCTCTCATGCTTTGACTGAATACTCTTTAAATCCAAATATCCATTCCACGGACATTACTTTCTCATTCTTTAAATCTTGGCTTTTAGGAATATGATATTTCTTAGCAAATAAATTCATTTGGGGCAGGATGATGACTGTTTACACTTCAATCTTCTGATGTACTTTGCCTTATGAGTTTGCCTTTCTTAGTTGCTTCTTCTGCATCCATGCCTGGTTTGACGGCATGATCCTTTCCACCCCCATCTCATCACTACTTTCTTTTCATCTCAGCACTTTAAAGTTTTCTTCTTATAAGCCTTGTCTTCCCAACATGACGATCTTCAGCTTTGATCGAAATGCTGCTTCTATGTCCCATACCTTGGAACTTTGATGTTTCTTTCCCTCTTGCCAACCTTTCTTCTTACTGGTTTTCCATGCTTTCCATATTTTCTTTACAATTTCCTATGCATACTTCTTGCATGACCTCAACTTGGTTTATGACTTGTAATAGCAATGGCTCCCACATCCTTCCTTCCATGTTTAGTAACTTGCTCTTCCTAGATTCAACCACTAAGGCTTTTACCATCATCCCTGTCCATCTTCATCTTCCGAGGACACCAATCAAGATCTTCAGTCATCCTTCCCCAAAATAATTCATCCGTCATCTTCGGTGTTGGATATTCTTGTGACTAATATGAGCTGGTATACTCCTTCCGCTTATCAATGCTTCATTCTTATTAGGCACCATCACCTTAAACCACTTTACAAGTAACATTACTTTCTTCTTGTCATCATTGCGTTCACATAATGATAAGCATGGGTATGCAAATCACATTCATTTTCATAAATTAGAAATAACAACGATAACTCTATTTACCCCAATCATCATCTCATCCCAATGCTTTAAGCTATTGTAGTCTTCTCCTATGCTTCCTTCATTTCACCACCTGATTTGGATCTCTTGCTTATTGCCCTTCCTTCGAGAGTGTGTATGTAACAACCCAAAACCAAGCCCAGCAAGGCCCAATTTAGTTTCAGCAGAAAACCCTAGGTTTTCCCTTTAAATAGCCTTTTCTCCTTTTCTTTTTCTCCCAAAACTTCAACAAAGCGAAGCTCTGTCAAAATTAATTCGTCGGAGAGTGTTAGAGGTGATTTCTCGTAGCCACCGCGTAGATCTATCAGTGTATCATTGAATCCGAGGCAAAGGTAATCCGGAAACCAATTTTCGATAACTTTCCGCTTCATCCAAACAGTATATCGTCCATAACTTTCTAACCGTGTCGAATCTCGCAAATCCAAGGCCACCATCGGATTCAGGACGACGAGGCGAGTCCGTAGACACCAAGGTCGCCGCAAACCGCCACCTGACGCGCCCACAATCGCCGTTGGAAGCTTCGCGCGTGTCGCCCACGCGCCGTCGTTGACCGCCGCCGCCGCCGTTGACGGCCACCGCCGCCGCCTCCGGTAAGGCGTCGCCGCCGCTGAGTTGACTCGCCCGACTTGACTCAGTGACTCACCGAGTTGACTCAGCCGACTCGGTCTGGTCCGGTTTGGTCCAGTTTAGGTCCGGTTTGATTCTGAGTCCGGTTTGGTTCGGTTTGAGTCCGTTTTGACCGTTGACCGTTGACCGCTGACCACTGACTGCTGACCGTTGACCACTGACCGCTGACCGTTGACCGTTGACCGCTGACCGTTGACTTTCCGTTGACTTTTTCGTTGACTTTTTCCAGCTGATCCGTTATCCATTTTTCGCCGTTCGAAGACCGTTCTCACTCGAATTTTCGTGCTGATTCCAGATTTAGCATCCGTTTTAGCATCCGTAGTCTAGAAGCCGCAGTTATCAGCCATTTTTTCTAAGGTGAGGGTGGCTTTTCCACAGAGATCCGTACTTTCTTCTGGAACTTCTGAGATGGAATTTAGAACTATATATGATCCGTTTTTCTGATCAAGTCTATGTAGTTTTGTTTGTGAATTGGACTTAGGAATATAGATGATTCAACCCATTGATTGTGCGTTAAAATGTTAATTGTTTTCTTTATACATGTTTATTTTCTTTAGTAGTTGAGTAGGTTAGACGATAGGGATTGCGGGGGTACATAGACGGACTTCTGTACTTGTGTCGCGTGTTGTGTGCGAGATGGTGCTGGGCAGGTTAGTGGATCTGTTGTCAGTACCTTCAGAGATCGATAATCATCTACGGGTGTTGCCATTGGACACTTATTCCATGTTATCCTCTTCGGGGGGTGCCGACGGTCACAGAATCCGTCAATAGGACAGTTGGTTGTTGTTTAGGTACTTTAGGTGCCGTGTTTGTTCATGTTTAGTTTCTTTTTACCATATTTGGAGTGCTATGACCGGAAATGCCTTTTCTGTGTTTTAGCATCCCGTACCTCACTGAGTAACTCCCTTGTTACTCACCCCTCTTTTTTCCTTTTCAGGTGAGACGGACGAGTAGTAGATGTGTATCGGATCTGGTGCTATTTTGGGATTTTCACGTTTTCTTCGTATTTTATTTTAGACATTGGTTTTATGATTTATTCGATATATTTCAGATACGGATTTATTTATGGATTTATTTATGGAGTTATTTATGGATTTCCGGAAATCAAGGTGTATTTATTAAATTGGAGTATTTGAGTTTTGAGATGTGTTTAGTGGCACGCCGTTCTCGGGTGAGGATGAGACGGGTGTTACAGTGTACTTGTCTATAACTCCAATAGACTATACATCATTTTGTTTGGTCTTCTCATCCACTTATAATGGAACTCGTCATTATCATATGATTTTTCCAATGACGCCGTTCATTTTGAATAATCTTCTCCTTCATTTCTTTCACTTCTCCACAAGACTCGAATCCTCTCCATAGTGGCATTGCCTCCATGACTGAATCATCTTGTCTCTTTTGCTTCCTCTTGGCTCTCCTTTAAGTGAGATGATAACCAATAATACTTTCCCACTTTCTTACTCAATTTGCCGCCAATAATATACTTCAGCCTTCAAGTAAATGTCATAATCTTCTCATGACCATTAGCTCATGCATGAACTCTTCACAACAATCAAGCCATCTTTAGAGACTTTCTTGTGTTGGGTGAAATCTGTCTTCTCCTTTTTGACCCAATATAGTTCATTTGCGGCCACACACTATCTGACCATATGCTTCTCAAATTTCCCTTGAAAGAGTGGGAACTGACTCCATGTTCCCTGCTCCAAAGAAATGGTTTACTCCAATGAACCTTATTGTCGTTGCCAATTATAGGCCGTCATTGTTTCCTTTGAGTCTTCTAACCAATCCATCTTCCTTCCCAAGTATTCTACAAACTTCAATTCTTCCTTTGGACAGGGGTTAGGCTGGAACTCTTCACCGTAATGAGATTGAAGGGATAAAATTCTCCTGCTCATACAATCTTCCTTCTTCACGATTTTGACTCCATCTTTCGACAAACATCACTTGAATTAGTTCATAATCTCAAGGGTTGTACTTAACCCAAGTGATATGACAATGGATTTCTCCAGGAAGAAGACAATCCCTGAAAAGAGTTTGGGCACCTCCTTCCTTATCTTCCCTTGAATCATTCCTGAGTGTGAGCCAGAAAACTCAGTTTACTTGCTTCAATCTTCTTAGCAGCATTCTCCAGATCTGAGCAAAATCTCCATGCAGTTGAGATATACTTCACATTTATCGTCTGTTAACCTTCCTTTCGATTCTCCAAGTGACCATATAGATGATTCCATTATATATATATGATAGTCCTTCATCTTCCTTTTGTTTCTTACTCCTGACCATTTGTTAAGAGTCCCTTGTCATAGTGCCTAAACTTGCGGCTGCACTTAGACTCAATCCATCATGCTAAGCAATCCATCTTGCTAAGAATTTCTTCTTGTGAAGACATACATGCTACTAGTCTTTTATCCTTTTGGCCTCATCTTTCTCTTCTATTTCCCTTTTGAAAATTCTCTGGTTATAACACTCTGACCTTTTTACTTTGCAACCACCAACATTCCCGACTTTAATCAAATCCAAGTCTTTAATGTACTTCGAGATATCTTTTCTATTGAACGGATGACCATCTTCTGTCTTCCTCTACCATTTGAGTCCCCTCCGAAAGGTGCTTAAGGTCTCATACTTTCCGCTTTCTCATCCAATATGTATTCTTACCAGTATACTCCCACAACTAAGTAGTTCCAAATACTTTCCGAACAGTCGCCTCACTTCCCTTGTTGATACTATACTGTGATCCTCAACAATCATCTTTAGGCCTGACGCCTCCGCGGTCACAAATCAACTGATCTTACTATGTTCAGGTTGGCATCCCATTCCCTATCTTTCTAGATCTCTCCTAAAACATTACCACTAACTGGCTTAAGAAATACCTTTCTTTTCCACCAAACTGACCAAAAACACGCAACATTATATGTCACGTATGACAAGGTTTCGCTTCCGGGTTTTCTAAAGGACACACACACCATTACTACCGCAAAGATTTTATCATTACTCACATATCTCGGTGATACACCCGAGATAAACAAAACGTGGATGGAGTGCACCAACACTTAATGTTATCAATCAAAATTTTCAATTCCCGTCACCATTCAACATTATTCAATTCCATTTCTAACCAACCAACCATTCATATCATATTCACTTTCATCAAATATCTTAACCATCAATCAATCATACTACGAGTTAAAACCCGCACATACCTGGAAGATCAAGATTGTTTGGGTTTAACTTAACTAAGGGATCAGCTTGTCTTACTTTTGATGGCACCTTCTCGCAATGCTTAATTACCACCATTTCGGTTGCTCCTTTGTCTCTTACGGATGCACCATTGAAAATAAACGACCTTGCTGACATGAGGTAAGCCAAAATCCTTCCTTCAACACCAATCACAATAAAGGTAAATCATAATCCCATCTACTAAATTAAAGGAGCTAGCTGGTTTCTTAAATGCCTTTTGCGACTCATTTACTCTATAAAACGTTGAAAAGATTCTCATATAAACATGGCAGAACCATGATCTGATACCACCTATATAACACCCCTGATCCGGTCTATGTCAAAGTTGACTTGATCAACCATGCAACAATAAAACAAGAACATGCACAGCCAACCATCAAACCCGAACCAGATCGAATATGCTACAATGTGTACAAAGACATTTATTCCGTGGTTTCTGAAACGAATCCAAAGGCCCCTGATCAAAGGTCCGAGCACACATATCCTATCGAAGACGACTCAAGGCTTTTCTTCCAGAGACATATTTGATAGCTAATTCATCCGGACTAGGACTAATAGCTAATGGAAACTCAAGTATTTCAAAAAGTCGTTTTATTCATATAATACTTAAGTTTCACATGTAACCATAAATACATATTGATCCCATGGGGAGGTCAATACTCAAAACATTATCATACATATTAAATAGGATTTTTAACACTAAAACCCTTCAACTAAAGATAGATCGGGTGAAAGCCCCTAAATTAAAAACGTAACGTAGAAACTCCTTAAGTTATTGTCTGTTAATGTAATAGCCCCTCCGTCCACTGTGTCGTTAAATCAAAACGCAACGTTTTGATTTTGTCAATAGATACCTACTTTCATTTACAAAAGGCACAACACTACACCAGCGTTTCCTAAGCTCCTCCAGTCTTATTGGACATACTATAGGTTACCTGTAAAACCAGTAGACTCATGAGCAACTAGTTTGCGCAGTGAGTGTTTCTTCCCCGTACCCGCAATATAAGTTCCTCCAAATCCCAAAATAACAATCAGCAAGCAACACATCAATAGACTTGCAATCATAGCAATCAATGCAACAATAAACATCGTATATGCCTATATGAATAATATATATATATTTATATAATTTACTTCCATATATAGGGCCTTTTCGCACATTTTACATTGTCCAACTCATTCCACTATGTCACGATTTTGCCCCATACTGATTATAGCCACACAAGCTAAATGATCAGATGGTCATTGGGTTATACACATCTGTCTGCCTACAAAAACCAGTACACCCGGATACCGCATCATCAGGGCTAAAATCTTGGGTTGTCAAAAATGACCTTTAATAATACTTGCATATACATATTTATATATATATATATATATATATATATATATATATATATATATATATAGAATAATGCATTCCTAATGCATATGCCAATCAATCAACCCATCAATCATGATCATTACAATATCTCAGAAACATGTTATTGTCTAGTCTCAAATAACAATACCTAAGTATATCATGATTATTTCATATATATAACCACCTAGGCCAAATGGTAATCTTGCAATCAATACAATCAATAATACCTTGTGTATCAACTATCAATCATCAATCAATATCTCATATTTGCTTTGCAGTAAAACAACAAGCACAACTACGACTCACTTTGGCTTTTTTCGAGATAATAATACGACATCATATGGTTCACATTGGGGTATCGGGTAGACAAAATCCTTGTTCCTAGAGGTTGCTCGGAGGTTTCCAAAATGGCTTTTAAAGCTCGCCGAAAATCTTTTTATTTATTAGCTTCTTTACTTTTGGTTTTTGCTCTGATGAAACTATTGAAGAATGGCTACCCTATTTATAAGAAAGGATGGATGAAGCTGATTCACAAATCTAGCCACCGTGCTCTTCCCGGAACGTGACAAATGTCGGTGCCGGATAGACAACTCACCGAAAGCTTCTGAAGCAGGATATGAGGTGGCTGGGGCACGCAAGCAAGTGATGCAGGTCAAGCAGGTGAAGCGAGACACTCATTAGATGAAGCAGAACAAGCTGCTGAAGCAGGAGAAGCTTCTGAAGCAGGAGAAGCAGGACCGGTCATTAATAACAATTTTTCCCAGACTAACCGATAAACTGAAATGATCCGCTGAATGCCCCGCTAGTCCCAACTTATTTCCTCAAGATCAATCCACTTTTATTAGCTTCTCTGGGCCTCAGTTTCATTCCCACATTTGGCCTGGCCTAAGTTGAACAGCCTTGGCTTGAATAATTTTCAATAATGCTTCGAATGTTTTATCTATGATTCCATGCAATCCAAACAGTTTCTACATTGATCTAAACTTAGATAGCACAACTTTATAAGCTTTCTAAACACTTATTACTCATTTTGAAAGTCAGAATTCTTACTTGGCCTGAGTGGATCCACCCTATTCTTCTTGAAATACATCTATTGTGCAGATCGTTTATCTGAGCAATCTGCGGCTTTCAAGTTCAATTATGTTCACCCAAACATTCGTTTCTCCTCTGTTCTCTCATATTTGGAATACCCTAAGGTTTCCCAAATCTTAGTAATTCATACCAATAAGTTTGAATGCCTCTTGGCCTATCACGGGCGTTCGGAAATGTCAATGGCCAAATTGATCGAGTTGCTTGGCTATATTTGATTCCCATTCATCAAATCAATTTTTGCCATATATGCTGCTCTCAATCATTTCTCTCATTACTGTATCAATCTGATCACTTTCTTTCGTTTGGACAAATGTTGACTATTAGTGGTCCAACCGGTTCTTCTGCGGCCACGTGTCAGTCTTTCGTACGGTGTATCACACTACCTAGGAGAGACAATGCTAGGGAATAAAGAAGCCAATTTAGCGGTGGAGTTCAGAGTGTTTAGGGGTTACCGGAATTTGTAGAGGATGCAGCATATTGCACAAAATGACAAGAGAAAATGGACTCATTGAAGTTCCAGAACCCCGAATAACTCTTCTTCTCTTGAAAACTCTAACTCCTCAAATTTATACTCTTTCTTCTTTGAAGTTTGTCATGTGCTGAGGGACACATCCTTGAGTTACTAACTCTCCACTCCTCATCATCGATTTTTAATATATGTTTTTTTTTAGATGATGAGGGTATTTACATTAATGTGTGTCCCTCAAGCATGAAAATTTTCGTTTTGTTGATCCACATACCCCAGTAAAGTCGGTTGATAGATTTCCTTCCACATTGAGTTAATATGCAACTTAGTTGAGTGGGTGCTCCAGCTTGGAGCAGGTGCTCTGTTCCATTTTTGTTCTCCACTAACGACATCTTCGGCAAGAGTGAGTTAGAGGTTGCGTCAATCCTTTTCTATCCGGCCCTTTTGCACATATCTGCACATATGAAACTGAAAAACGAGAATGTAAGTAGTCTTAAAGGAGATTACGTTCAGGGTGGGTACTAGCTTAAGATGAGATATCTATTCTGGATCAGCAAGAGTGGTAAAAGGATAATAAGTCCTGAATATCATTTTGTTCCCTTAAATTTAATGTGCATATCAAGAAAAATTGCAGTTCAAATTAAGACAATATAAAATCGAGTTCATGTCTTTCCGACGAAACCTCGATAGAATGGGATGTTCTGGAAATGGAAAGATCCGAATGTGGTGGTGTTCCAGGTTGTCCACGCACTCAAAGTTCTGCAGTAATGTTCACTTGAAAGATAGTCAAAATCACACAAGTGGCTAAATATCATCACAGATTAAGGTCCTAATTCCCAACAAGTTTTTAACTCAGTAAAACAAACTGACCCTATAAAACAAACTGACTCTAAACAAGGAAAACAACCGAAATTAGTAGCAACAAGCACCTTCCCCCAGACTTACTTGACATTGTCCCAGTGTTAAAGTAAATCAAGAGAAAGACTAAAACACAAGTAAGACGTAAGATAGATAATACAATGGTGAAGGAACAAGAAGACTTACCTGGAAACATGCACGGGTGTTATGGATTATTTTTTTTCTGAGCACCATGTCGGAGTAGATGCTCCAAATTGGGCTGGAGTGTTCTATCGTAAAATCTCCACCTGGAGTGATCTCGAGGAGCATTCTGAGAGTTTGGAGCGGGTGGTCCGGCCAATTTTTCATCATTTTCACGTGCTCTTCTTCTTCTCATCAAGAACACCTGTCTACTTTTTTTATGAAACAAAGGAAACTAAAACTAAAAGTTAGAAGTAAAATAAAAGCCAAAATGCAGAGTTTGTACAATTATTGGTGGGTTTCCTCCCACCGGGCGCTAGGTTTAAGTCACTAGCTTGACTTTGGTGCCATGCATCAATCAGATTGGGCTTGAGAACTTGCTCCAAAACAAACTCCACAATCAGACATCTTTAAGCTCACATCATCTTCCTCAACATACCATTCACAACATCCATGCCGTTCTTTTTCAACTCTATGGGAATAATACCTCTAACTTTAGAGAAAGGTTTAGGGGTACATTTGCATTTCACCTTGTCCTTAATTGTGTTTCCATCACATCCTTGAAGAAAAAAAGTCATTTTGGGAACTTCTTTAGACCTTTTGCTCTAGAATTTTTCCTTTTTCCTTGCCTTCTCCCTAAGTTCCTTGGTAATAGTACGAGGATTCCACCCATAACTTCTTTGATCTCACTCTTATCACTATGACCTTTCTCAGAATTGACTGTAAGCTTCTTTTCATCTACTGTTGAGATGGAGGAGGCGTTTTTGGTGGCTGCTCTAGTGGGAGTGGCTTTGTAGAAAACTGTTATGTTGACATTAGAAAAGAAGAGTCGCTTATTAGGCATACCCATAATTGCACCCACTGTAGTCATGAATGGTGTTCCAAGAAGGCATATCACAACCTTCTCTCATCTTCACAACCTGAAAATCAGTTCGAATTAGACAATCTCCAACTCTAACCTCCAAATCTGGAAAGGTACCATGTAGAGTACTGGTGGAAGAGTTTGCAAATCTATGTTTCATCTGAGAAGGTTTCATCTCAGCAATTTTCAACTTCTCTGGAATAACCCTTGACATGATATTCACACTAGACCCAGAATCACAGTGATATTCTTCAAATTCAACTCCTGCAATGGAGCATGGAACAAAAAATGTTTTAGGGTATTCAACTTTAGGCAATAAGCTCAACGGTCTTGGTGTACTCCTTACTTAAAGATTGCATTAATCTCTTATAGAGTCTCTCTGCAGTTTCAAAAGAAATCATATATGGGACGATTTTCCAAGGCTTCTTCAAATGAGATATCTTTAAAAATCTTTCTCACCATCTTGTTAAAAATAGCTAGTTTCTCTGCACTGATGGGCTCCATCAAAAATCTAGGTGGAACTGGATAAGGAAACTTAGGAGTATAGACTCTCGCTGGAGGATTTTCTGTAGGCCTGGTTAGAGCTCCCTGTTGGAGCAGGTTCTCTGACGACGAACTCGGGTACTCCATCGTCAAATCTCAGCCTGAAGCAACCAAAGTGGAACTCGGAGAAGGTGCTCCGGAGATTGGGGAGTGCTATATCATCAAAGTTACGCTTGGAGCAGGCACTTCCTCTTGGAGCGAGGGCTCCTCAGTGAACTCATTTCCCTTTGCTGGTCATGCGATAGGTGCTGCTGCCACATAAATTGTCCTTCCAGTTCTCAACTCAACTGTATTGGTATATTCAGTTGTAGGATGCTTCGTAGGAAGGGTTTCAGGTGATCTCTTGACAGCTTCCGCAGTTTGGGCAACTTGGACATCGAACTTCTTCATATGAGTCTACACAGCCTCTTATTTGCCATTTAGGTCATTGTACATGTTGTTAACCTTGACACTGATCTTAGTGGCTGAGTTTTGATGATTTATCAGAAGTTGTTGCATAAGATTCTTCAGTTCATCTTGGGAGTTATTTACAAAAGTATGGAAATTCTGAGGGGAATTCTGATTCTGCACTTAGTCTTGACTGCTCACATAGTTCACCTCTACCTACTGCTCATGTCTTTTGTTCTCACAAAGCTGCACACTTCTCGGTTTTCCCTTCAGAAACAGATTCACTTTTGCTGTCAGCTCATCAATCTTTTGTGACTTAACGCTGTTGACATATCTAGGCCGATCATACTCAGGGCAGCGATTGGTGGAACTTGCAGCCAAGTTCTCTATTAACTGATATGCTCCTTCCCTGGTCTTGTTTATAAAGTTCCCATTACTAGTAGCATTGTGAGCATCCCAATTGACTCAATCATAAAAAATGCCAAGAATCTCATCATCTGAAAAACCATGGTGAGGGCATTCTCTGCGATACTCTTTAAATATTTCCCATGCTTCGCATGAAGACTCCCCTAAATACTGCTCAAAAGTGATGATTTTGTTTCTCAGTGAAGCTGTCCTGAACTTGGTGTAGAAGTGGTTCAAGAAGGCAGCTCTACATTGATCCCAAGTGTTCAACGATCCTGAAGGAAGTGGCTTAAGCCACCTCAATGCTTTCTCAGCTAAATAGAATGAGAAGAGTTTGCATTTGAGGAAATCAGGAGGTACCCCGTTAGAGCTGGTGGTACTGCAAATGTCTTCGAAGTTCTCGATGTGGTCCGTCGGGTTTTCTGAAGCCAAACCGTGGAAAAAATGTTACTTCACCAATGTGATCAGTTGAGGCTTGATTTCAAAATCTAGCCTTTGAATGGCTGGTGGACAAATAGCAGCTCTGTTTTGGTCGGAAGCATGAGGCGTGTGTATGTTCCCATTGGCATGTTGTTGTTGTTGTTGTTGTTGTTGTTAATGCTGTTGCAACTGTTGCATTTGCTGTTCTAGCCTCTGAATAGCAGCAGCTACTTGACCAACTGCAGCTCGGTTGTCAGTTTCATCGTCCATGATGGCTGAATTTAACTTCTTTTTCTTGTTAGCTCGTTCTAACATTATTAGCTCTCGATGACTAACTGTGAGAAGGTGTAATACACCTGAAACATACATAATAAATGAAAACTAGAACAAGTTAGTAAATCTTAAACTAAATTTCAATCCAAGAATCAAAGGTAATAAATTGGTCCTCGTCACAACGGCGCCAAAAACTTGATACACTGGATTTAGTGTTTCTAATTTCTCCTCCAAAGTACACAGCATATAATTGTAATACAAAAAGATTAGAGTTCCAAAGGACCACTGTTACACTATGTTTCTATAAAGATTGAAACTAAGCTCAGATGAAATATGAATTTTTGTTGTTGGTTGTAAATAAATAAATAACGATGTAAAGATCAAATAAGCAAAGCGTTATATCAAGGAGAAGTTTACAGGAATTCAGAGATCGTGAACTAGAGAATCGAGAAGAGAAACCATTAAGCGTGTTTTAGAAGTCAAAACACTGATTTATAACCAACCTACTGTCATAATATCAATTATTATGTCCAATAACCTAAGATTCAAAACTGTCATTTGAATTCAGGAAACTAAAAATGCATTAAGACCAGGATTGATATGTTCACAAAACGCATTAACATCAACATTTGTTGGCTAAGGACGTTTTGCTCATCTATGTTTTTTCATACATTTAAACAAACACTTTTGGTGCATTAAACAACCTAATATCAGTTACTAGGTAACTAATCAAGTTTCAGCATTAACATCAATAATAGATGAAGAACTAGAAGATAGATCCCTATTCTAACAAATATGGTTCAGCTATTCATGAATTCCCTTGAAACCCTAATCTAATTAGAGAACTACTCAAACATGGAGAAGCAAATCACAACAAGAGATGAAGAAAATCCATGAATGAAATAAAAAATAGATAAAAGGGGTTCAGAATTCTTCTCAAGGTATTGCAGAGATTTCTTCTCCCCATATCTTTTTAGACGTAAAGCTCTCTAGATAATCTGTGTAAAAACTGTCTAAAAAACTCAGAAAGTGATTGATCCCCTTTTTGCAAAAAGACGGCTGATTTTTTTATTCACCTTCCTTGCGTCAAAAACTAAGCAAGTCGAGTTTCCTTATTTGTCTTCGGCGGTTGGAGCGGGTGCTCCGACGTTGAACGGGTGCTCTTTTGAGTGCTTTGCATAAAACGTATGCTCTTTTCCTTTATTTTTACTCATATTTACTCTATTTTGACTTACTTTGGTTCCAAAGGCTCTAATTCCTCAAATATTCGTTTATAGTCTCCTAGTGACCTAAAATGACTCGATAATGACCAAAACGACTCGATAAATACTCGAAAACAATTGTTAAATGAGCCAAATCACCTCATATCTGTTGTGTAGGAAACGATTGACTTAAGTTTCACTCATCATTTTTTAGTTCCACCCGAAGTGCAGGCTAACAGTGGGTGAGTGCTGCTCTAGAAACAGTAAATCTAGTTGATAGTCCTCACTTCCTATGAACATTTTATAGACACCAGTATTAGCTATGAATGACAATCCTTCTATGCTACTTTCTTTTATACATATACCAATAAATAATGAAGAAAGGGCATTTGGGATCAACTCTCCTCCATTACCCAAGCTAGAGATGCCCTCTGGTTTGTGTCGGGTGATTTCAATGATATTATTGATAACTCCGAAAAAGGAGGGTGGTCCACAAAGACTGAAAAGATTTTTGGTGATTTCCATTGTTTCCTTTCATAATGTGATCTATACGATATTCAACACTCGGGTGATAATCTATCGTGGACAGGAATGAGAAACACCCACCTTGTTAATTGTCGCTTAGATAGAGCTCTATCTATTAGCACATAGGCTGAACTTTACTAAACTGCAGGATACGACTACCTAAAGTATGAAGGATCTGATCACCACCCATTAATCACGTACCTGGACCATTTGAGGACGAAGAAAAGGAAAAAAAATTTGGCACGCTCGAAAAATTGCAAGAATACGAGGAGGCCAAACTTCTAATTGCAAAAACATGGTCAAAATGCCCTGCCTCAGCTATGGGATAAAATAGACAAGCTGAGGAATGCAATAGTTCAGTGGAATAAACTACAATATCTAAACAGTCAGGAAAAGATTACCGTTCTGATGGAAAGATTGGAAGAATCCATGAATAATTCAGCCTAGGAGGAGGGCATAATCACTAACCGATTCTCAATGATGTGATCTCCAAAAATCAATCTGTGTTTGTTCCGAAACAAGCTATATCTAATAACGTCATGATCACACACAAAGTTATCCACTACTTCAAAACCTCCAAAGCCAACATACACTGGTGCATGACTGTGAAGACAAACATGCCCAAGGCATACACCCAACTGGAATGGCTTTTTACCCAAGCTGTTGATATGTGCCTTGGTTTCCACCAAACTTGGATAAATTGGATTATAAAATGTGTCCAAACAGTGAGTTACTCGTTCATAATCAACAGTGCAACATGGAGTAAAGTCATCCCAACCCGGGGGATCCGGCAAGGTGATCCCCTATCACCCTACCTTTTCATTTTATGCAGTGAGGTCTTGTCGGGTCTCTGTCGCAAGGCCCTTGAAGATGGTAGCTTAAGAGGTGAAAGGTTAGCCAGATGAAGCCCCTACATTAATCATCTACTGTTTGCAGATGATACCATGTTTTTATGGCAAGTGAATATTACTTCTGCTACATCCCTACTCGCGATTCTACGAACGTATGAAACTACCTCGGGCCAGAAAATCAACTGCTTGAAGTCATCCATTACTCTCCACTAGAACCCCCAAACCTATCCGTAACCAAATTCAAACAATATTTGGGATTAGTAAAGTAGGCAAAGTTGGCAAGTACATGGGTTTGCTGGAATACTTTGGGCTGAAGAAAAAGGACCCTTTACTGCTATAGTGGATCACATCTGAAAGAGAGCTGTTAGCTGGTTAACGTGTTTCCTCTTCTTGACAGGAAAACTATCACTCCTCCAGATTGCATTAACCTCAATGCCCTCCTATTCTATGACATGTTTTCTCCTTCCTCAATTGCTGCACAAACGGATCCAGTCCACCCTTACCAGATTTTGGGTAGACTCCTCCGATAAACGAAAAATCTGCTGGGTTGCGTGGAGTAAAATAGGTAGGGTAAATGAAGTACGCGTATTGGACTTCAAAGACATATGTACCTTTAACGTAGTCTTACTTGCCAAAAGCAGTTGGCAGATACTTCAAAACCCCACCTACCTTTTTGCTTGTATCCTTCTGGGCAAATATTGCCAAGATACCAACTTCCTACAATGCTCATCCCCGAATTCAGCATCCCATGGTTGGTGAATCATTATGGCGGGGAGGGATCTTATTGCTTCTGGAACAGGATACACCATCGGTGCCATCGATGTGGCCACGATGAATTTATCCTCCAGATTCTATTTAAGTGCAAGTTTGCGAGGAAAGTTTGGCTTTTGGCCCCCATTGATAAGCTGTCGCCTCTCCCTCGAGATCACTCCCTCTTTTACGGTCTCTAATGAAGAAGCCCCCCCCCCAACTGATTTGGAAGCTGGATACCTTCCTCCGTGGATATATTGGACACACTGAACCAGTAGGAATCAATCGATATTCCAAAACAAAACCTTCTCTACGGAAGACAATCCACAAAACTGTTTTAGCAGCTATAAAGTTGTATTGTTCGCCAAAATCACAGATAACTCAGAAGAACAGACAAACCTAAAGAACCCAATCACATACCTTCGCAGACTCCACAGTCACATATCAATCGGATGGCGCTTGGTGGGCGGATTTTCAACCAGCAGGAATCGGCGGGTCGTCTTTCAAGATGATATCATGTTCTCTCATTTTGTTTCTAGCCACAAATGCACCAGATTGGTCCTGATAGCCGAAGCTATTGCAATCCGAGCAGCCCTTCAACAAGTTGTCGCCCTTCAGTTTAAACGAGTTCCTATCGGATGCTTTCCTCTTGATACGATCCATTGACGCCGGAGACCAGATTGCTAAAGTGCATGAAATCATGTTTGATATTTCAATCCTATCATTGTCTTTTGACTCTTTGTCTTTTCGGTTTATTCCCCGGGCCAGTAACTTGGTTGCAACCTTTATTGCAAAGAGGGCCTTGAACGATTTATTTGTGACATTGGGCTACCCTATTTTTTTTTATTAATGAATTTCTCTTGTGAACCAAAAAAAAAAAAAAATCATTACGTAGTTATAATAAAAGCTAGCCAAACATTTTGTTTTCCTTAATGTTTTCTCTAATCAAATTTAATACTCAATTTCGTAATATTTCAACGATCTTTTTATGTTCTTCTTTCATTGAAAATATTATTATGACAAATAAAGTTGTCGTGTGTGAAATAATGTGTTCCCACTTTGCATGTACTGAAAAAGTTAATATTACCTAAAAATATATATATAATTGAATTCATATTGTAAACATATGTTTATCGTATATGAATTTCATTATTTAAAAAAAAAAATTTGATGGCCCATTTAGATAAAAATAAGCACTGACAAAATTTTGTTATTCAAAGTTTCAAACATGTTGGTCTGATAGCTTTTGCAGGTCCCATTAGGTCTGGGCACTCGGGTTTCTGGGTGGGGTTTGGGTCGGGTCCAATCGGGTTCGGGCTTTCGGTAAATGAGTTGTGGACCCAATAGGTACTTATAAAATTTTGGTTCGAATTCGGTTTGGTTTTTCTCGGGTCCGGTCGGTTTGCTTCTAAATTTGTTATACATGCAAAATGCCCCAAAATAATTTATCCGTCGGTTTCAATCTCAAATATTCAGATATTTCGGTTCTTTTTACCTAGAAATTTTCGAGTCCGGGTCGGTTCCAAGTCCGTTTGGATACTTTTTACTCAAAAATCCAAAAATATATCCGAAAATTAAAAGAATTACCAACGCTTAACCAGAACAAACCGTAATAAAAGTCGAAATTTCAAAATAATATCCATGAATCAGAAAGAAAAACTAGAAAATTTGTTTCAGTAATAATTAAAATGAAACAAGTAGTACAAACTGTATCAGTTATCTAGTACTAGTAGTAGAGTAGCACTCTGTCATAATACAGATCTGGGTTCGAATCCTACATGGTGGAATAATATTTTTGGGTCTTTTGGGTACCCAATCGCGTCTCGGGTAGGACCCCGAACCGAACCAAGAACCGTTGATACATGAACCATAAAATGAAAGATTATGCGGAATAGATAAGAAGAATATGAGAGTTTAGGTGAGAATGAGTGAGAGTTTCATCTAGAACGAGAGAGAATGAAGAATAGAGTGAAAGAGGTAAAGAGATTTCATTGTAACCAAAGAATCAATCGTTTACAAGAGGTGATACAAGCGTTTATAAAGAAGAACTCTGGCAAGAATATGCCAGAGGATCTAGTGACTCATAGGGACGCGTCATAAAGCAGGGAGCAGACCGAATCTTTGGTAAAAAAGGAGAAAGGGACGTCGTGACCAGCTGGCCTTATCCACAAGCGGTCATGACCAGCTGGCTCGTCGGTCTTCTAGGAAGCTTCCTATAAGCTTCCTTATTGTCCTCTTGTGCCCGGGCTTTGCACACGCCTTCAATCTTCTAGGAAGCTTCTTAGGACGGTACGGTCGAGCTGGTACGGCCAGCCTTGTACGGACGGTGAGGCCGTACGGTACGGACGCCCGGACTTTGCACACTCTCCACACTTCTTCCAAAGAGCTTCCCGGGACAAACGGACGTGGATGTACGGCCGGCCTTATACGGACGGTGCGGCCGTACAGTACGGACGGTGCGGCCGTACGTCCCAAGGTCAACAAAAAAAGCATAATAGGTTAAAAGTAAAAGATCTGAACCCGACCCGAGCTAATATTGTCGGGTCGGTTTTGGATCGGATTTTTGGGTCCGGATAAAATGGTCAGGCCTAGGTCCCATTGTTCGTCTTATGTCATGGAATTCATGATTCTCTAATATTTTTAATATACTCTTGATAATTATTTTATTTTTCATACAAAAACTAACAATCAAATTAGCTAAGTCAAAATTTGCTTTGTCCATGAGTTTTTTCTTCTTTTCAAAATACTCTTGATCATTCATTTCAAATTTTGCATTTGATGACTAACGAATTAACTTGATAGATCTATTACAGGCGCTGTGTTCTGGTTTCCTCTGGTCTGGCAATGTTGATATCAAAAAACCGGCAAGAGTGGCTTGGAAAACGGTTGTCTACCGAAGGAAGGAGGGATTGGTCTCAGGAGTTTTGGTGATTGGAATAAAATACTGTGTCTAATACTGGTTTGGCTTTTCTTTGCCAACAAAGGGTCTTTGTGGGTTGCTTGGCATACCCATCACCACATCAGGGACAAGAGTTTTTGAGCACTAGAAGAGAACAATTTTCACTCATGGACGTGGAGATCTCTCCTTCACCTTAGGGCTCTGGCGCAAAGATTCATCTGATCTTCCATTGGTAATGGACAGAACACTAGCTTCTGGTATGATCACTAGACTCCGTTTGGCTCATTGATCACTGCTGTGGGGTTGACTGGACCGAGATCGTTTAGAATCTCACTTCACGCTAAGGTTGCCGATGCCTGCACCGCTTTTGGTTGGATCTTGCCATTACCTAGGAATGACGTGGCTTTAAATATACACACTCATTTAACCACAATTGTGATGTCGTCCCTTTCTACCGCCGATGACGTCTTTGAGTGGGTTGTTGAAGGCTCCGACTATGAAGGATTTTCAGCAAAGAAAAATTGGAATGTGTTAAGACCACGCAGCCAATTGCAAGCCAGGGCAAATGTAATTTGGTTCAAGCACTCCATCCCTAAGCACTCCTTTACAATGTGGATTGCAAACATGGATAGATTGCCAACCAGATGTAGATTGGTCAAATGGGGCTTAAACATCTCATCTACTTGTTGCCTTTGTTCTCAATCAGAGGAAACATGAGACCATCTTCTCCTAACGTGTGAGTATAGCTCGGAAATCTGGAATTGTGTTCTATGACGACTAACCCCCTCCCAGAAGCCATTTACAAACTGGACTGAGCTGTTGGACTTGTCCGACAATGATTCACTGAGTGCACCGCCGACGCTGTGTAAGCTTTCCGCTCAAGCAACTATCTACACCTTTTGGAAACAAAGGAACAATGTTCTGTACAACCACTTTTCTATCCCAGTAACAACTATCTTCAAAATTCTGGATAGAGAAATCAGGAATATCTGCCTACCAAAGAGGTAAAGGAAAAATTGCGATTTTTATTGAAGTGGCTCGACTGACATGATCTTCACTTGACTTCTCAAATCTGTTTTGCTGCCTTGTTTGTTATCTACATTTTTGCCGAGGTACCAAAATGTAAAAGGTTTCCTTTTCTGTAATCTTAAACTTTCATTTATTAATGATATTTATCATTTAACAAAAAATAACAGTATTCTTATCTTTTTTTCCGGATGTAGTCGAGCTATGTCGCCAAACTCAGGGGATGAAGAAACATTTAGGCTATGTTGGTTTCGCAATCGTTAACGATAACAATCAGCAGCAGCGATTAACAATAAATTTTATTGTTCGGTTGACAATTGTAATGATTGTGAGACTGATCGCCTCAACTGATCATTATATTGTTTGTTTTGTTATCGCTATCCTAGCGATTATAAAAAAAATTTGTAATCTTAATTTACTTTTTTATTTTAAAATTATTTTATTTTTAAAATTTAAAATTAATTTTCATTTTACTTGAATTTCTTACAAAAAAAAAATTAACTTAGTTTTAGTTTAATTTTATATTCAAAAATGTTATTTTAAATTAATTTTTTTTTCAATTTAATTATTGATATTATTTTTTAATACTCTAATTTTAAATCTATGATTTATTTATTTATATTTTAAATTATATTTGAAGTTTAGTTTAAATTTAGATTATATTTTTAATTTTAATTTTAATTTATTTTATTTACCTTAATTTGAATTTATTTTAAATTTATTTGTATTTTATTCTATTAAAAATTTAAATTTTATTTTGTTTTTTCAGTATTTGCACCCCTTGAGTAGAAATGTGTTGGTATTGAAGTGGTTGGACATTCTGTTGTTCGATCACTCTGTAACTTAATTTAATACGATTATATCCCTATCTCTAATAGAGTTCTGCGGCTAGTTAGTCACTTCAACCGATATACAAAGCATTTTTGTTTGCCTTTTCTTATTCTCTCCATCTCTTCTACTTTTTTCATCTCTCTATAATTCTCTTTCTCTTTCATGGTTAGATCATACTTTTCCTCTGTCATCATTTTCTCTCTCTTTGTTTTGAAAGTTCTTCTTCTACAACAGTTGTTTGGTTTATTTCTAGTGGTGGTGGGCCGTATAATCACCATTAGGAGGGCTTTGTGTTTTGTTTTTTAATTTCATATGTAAACTCTATTCTACTCAAATCCCACATCTCTTCTTTTTCTTTTAAATGATATTTACTAGATCTAGATTTTTTTGGTTTTGAAAATATTGATCTTGCTCAAATCTGCTCTTCTCAGAAAGAGAAAATATGATGCACAAATTCATAGGATGAATTCATCCAAAATCAGAGAGAGAAAATGCACAAGTTCGCCGATCAAATCGGGTGAAAATTTCAGAAGTGTAATGAAGATGAGGTACACGATTTATGTTTGGATACATGGGTATAGATTCATCTCCATAATGGTGAGAATTCTAGACAAAGTTTGTGTGTACAACCGGTATAATTTTTTATTGTTACCGGATAATATGATAAATTTATGTCTAATACTGGGTTTACGGCCTATTCCCCTATGAACTAATCAACGCCTGTCAATTCATACACGACTTATCGACTAATGCCATAAAACACATGAATTATTGAAATATTTGAATTTACTACATAATCTTTTTAAATATGGTTAATTCCATCAAAACAGTAAACGGTGTTAACTTTCCGTTAATTAAAACGACGTCATTTTGTTTTTTTTGTTAAAAGTTGAAAAATATGAGTTTGGTGGGATTCGAACCGCGCTCCTGAGCGCTCACACACACTGTCTTTACCACTGGACTATTTGTCATTTTAGCAAATATTGTTTATCACAATAATATTTATAACATAAATCTAATAATGTGTTATAAAATAAATATAATAATATATTTAATATTAATAAAATAATATATTATAACATAAATATAATAATGTGCTATAACAAAAAGAAAATAATATTATTAATGATTTATGATTCATAATAATATTATTATAGTTATAATATAAATATAAACATAAACATATGATAATATGTTTTCATTTAATATTAGTAACATAAATACTTATAAAAAACATGAATTTCAATTATTTTTATGTTATAAATATTATTATTGATGGATCATATTTCTATATCATTATTATTTATGTTATAACAAATTATTATATTAATGTTATAGATATTATTATATTTATGTCATAACATATGATCATTATAAGTATTATTGTATTGCACTATGTTTACCATTGCATAAGTAGCCCAGTGGTATACACGTGAAAGGAAAGAGCTTGAACCACGGTTCAAATCCCATCAAACTCAAATTTTTCAATTTTTAACAAAAACGACCAAAACGACGTCGTTTTAGTTTCATCCGTTTTTTTTTTTTTTAATCAGCACTAGTTAACGGAAATCTAAACACTGTTTACTGTTTGATGGAATTGACCATATTTCAAAAGTTTATGTAGTAAATTCAAATATTTAAATAGTTCATGTGTTTTATAGCATTACTCGATAAGTCGTGTATAAATTGATAGGCGTTGATTAGTTCATAGGGGAATATGCCGTAAACCCGTCTAATACTATTATAGTTAGCCACTACAAATGTATAAGAAGATTGTATGCAAAGATTTTGTTGTTGCTGCATATGTAGTATGCATTATGTTTGTGTGGGTGTAAATCGATGTTGTTGTTATTCTATATATATATATATAGTCGTCTGAGAGATTAAATAACTTTTTATTTAACCAGATAGTATGTAAGTTAGACAAACCTAAAGGTTCTCTAAGAGATAATAAATGAGGAAGACATGTTTGTGATACACCAGATAGACATTGAAATAAACCAAAAAAGTATGGTTACACCGAACTTGGTCAACGCTCACTCTCTCTCGAAAAACAAAATCATTGTGGTTGTAGTCATTATTGTAAAATATTTTGTTAAATGGAGCACATGTTAGCCGCATAATTTTATTATTTCTTTTTAAATATTATAATTAATGTAAATGTAAGGATACCAAGAAAAATATTGGCCGATTAATATTTTTATATCTCAAAGTTGTCTATATTGAATGTAAATTAAAGGATAACAACTTCCATGTTAGCTGGTTAATAAATTTGTTTTCAATAAATGAACAAATTGCATGTATTTTATAATAACTACAGATTCCTCCTTTTTCATTGTTGATTAGATGGACTTCCCAATTCATTTCCATCTTAGCTTTTCTTAGGTTCTTGCTAACATCATGGAATTCAAAATGATTTTACATCATACAAATACAAAAATTTATCCATTAATTGAAAACAAATTTATTAACTGGCTAACATGAAAGTTGTTATCCATTAATTCACATATAATATAGAGAACTTTGGGATATAAAAATATTAACTGACCAACATGTTTATCGGTATCTTTATATTTACATTAATTATAAAATTTATAAAAAAATTATCCGGCTAACATGTGCTCTATTTAACCAATATTTTACTATAATGACTTCAACCACAATGATTTCCTTCTTTGGGAGAGACTGAGCATTAACCAAGTTTGGTGTAACCATTTTCTTGGTTTATCTCAATCTGAATCTGGTGTATTGTAAGCAACTCTTCCTCATTAATTATCTTTTCGAGCACCTTTAGATTTGTCTGCCTAACTTACATACTATTCGGTTAAATAAAAAGTTGTTTAATCTCTCAGCCGACAATACTTATATATTGAAGAATAACAACATTTACGTACACCACACACACATAATGCATACTACATATGCAGCGACAACAAAATTATTGTATACCAATCTTCTTATACGTTCGTATTGGCTAACTATAGTATTATACATAAATTTACCATGTTATCCGGTAACAATAAACATTTATACTGGTAATACACAAATATTGTATGGACTTCTCACCATTCTGGAGATGAATCTATACCCACGTCTCCAAACATAAATTGTGTACCTCATCTTCATCGCACTTGTGAATTTTCCACCCGATTCGATCTGCGAACTCGTGCATTTTCTCTCTTTGATTTTGGATGAATTCATCATATGAACTCGTGCATAATGTTTTCTCTTTTTGAGAAGAGCATATCTGAGTAGGATCAAAATCTGCAAAACCAAAAAAACAAATCAAGATTTAGGAGAGAGCATGTAAAACAGAGAAAGGAAGTGGGATTAGAGTGGAATAGAGTCAAACTACATATGAAATTAAAGAAAAAAAAAACACAAAGCCCTCTCAATGGTGATTCTACCAGTCCACCATCATTGGAAAAGCTAAACACCTGCTCGAGAAAAAGAAGAACTTTTATAGCAAAGAAAAAGAAAAGGAGGAGAGAGAAAAATGTATGATATATACATTTATAATGTATTATATAGTAATAAATAAATGTAGGGTGTAATAATCAGGTTGAGGTTAACGTTTCTTGTTACCCGTGAATAGTTACAGTAAAAATGGTTTCTACAATTTTTTGTCCAGTTACCTAAATTTTTCATTTTACTTTTACTTTAATTTATTTTATCTTATTTTTAATCTTTTGTTTTAAATTTTTTTAAAGAAATTTTATTATACATTTTAATGGGTAAATTCGGCGTATAACCATAAAAATCAAAATTAATAAACTAGCCAAAATACTTAGAAAGAGATATGAAAAAATAGAGAGAGAAAATGGAGGAAATGTTTAGTTTTTAAATTATGATTTTTTTAGTTATTGAATCATTTTTCTATTTTAATTTTATATAAGTTTCTGTTTAATTTTAATTTGATTTTGATATGTAGATAAATTTATATCGAAAAAATAGATTAATCTCTGAAGTTGTTTATTTTGCAGTTATGCAACTAATTGTAGCGATTAATTGCAAGATTATCATCCAATCACTAAAAAAATTAATGGTCAATAGCAGCAACTTTGGGACCATGTTCCTCTTTACAATTTGCTAGCTTCTGGTTGCTATCAAGACTTTGAAGTTTTATGTAGTGCCATACTAAACGATATTTTCGATTAGTACATAGGCATTTAGGTCTCTCGATATTTCCTAATTTTTTTGAAGTACTTCACAATATTTTACTTTTTTCTTTTTTTCTAGCAGATATCACATTGGTTTTGTATAAGACTTATCTGCCTTATCTAGCGGAAACAAGACATGTGGAGGCATTGCATTCCCCATAGCCAGATGTATGGATATATTAATTAACTTGCGCTTGCTTTGTTTGTAATTTTTTATAAACAAAAAAAAAACTTAAACGTTGCATTTCAGTGGATGAAGATTTTATTAACCGTCTTTTGTTATTTTTATATATCTTCGGTTTGAAACATTGGAATTCAATAGTGAAATGTATTATAAGTTAATTAATACATATGTAGAGCATAGTTTTATTAGTTATGTATTTCTTCTATTTTTATGTATAAAAACGTTAATGTTTAAAGTTGAGCTGTATTTTTAGTTATTGACTTTCAGTTCAGTAAAAAATTTAGTTTAGTTAGGATAAAATTTTTGAGGTATAGTTGAAGATTAACTAAATCATTTTGTTAAGAGAGTTGATCGTCTGTTTACGAAATATTCTTTTATACGATAAAGTATAGAAAAATAATTGTTTAATCATATAAATCAGTTAGTGTATAACAATGATTGAGGGAAAATTTTTAATTTGTAAGTATAAATATAATGAGTATTAATTCTTATTATAAAATTTTGTTTATTTAAGTTGTTAATAATAAGACATTTGAATAAAAGTCTAGTATTATTGTAGTAGTATATAAAAATGAAATTTTTTTTATTATAAGTGTATAGTTAATAATATTTATTGTCAAATTATGTTAACTAATAATTGTTTTAATGTGTATAAATATATATAATATATATATATATATATATATTTTTTTTATATATTTTTTTTTTCCTTTTTTTTTTTTTAGCAGATTACGCATTAGTTTTGTATAAGACTTGTCTATCTTATCTACCGGCAACAAGACATGCAGAATCATTGCATTTCCCATTACGTAGTCTAGCCAGATGTATACATGTATTCCAAATACCAAAAGATCTTACCAGTTTGAGGGCTGGGCTGTGAGGTTTTCCCAAGCATGAACTCTTGGAGGAGCCATCTCCAAAGCCTAACCAATTTTAACATTAGAAATTATTACATGTATATCATATTGATATATGTTAATATCTTTAAGGCTTTAGTTTTTTTTTGTTTGATAAAACAAGGTTTCTGCAGATCTGATTGGAAAAATGTTTCAAGTGCGCTCTAGTTTAGTATTACAGTATGTAATACGACTTATATTATTTTTAACTCAAATTTGATTGATATTTTGTTTATTAAATTTCAACTTCAATCTAATTTGTTTTTTATTTTTTTATATGGGTATAGGAACTGATAACTTGTATTCACTAAAGCTAAAGAACTGCCAAGCTCTTTAACTCTAATGATGGTTGGTGCACGTTGTTGCGCAAGTGAACATGAAGAAAAGAAGATCTAACAACACTGGCGATGCCCTGTATGATGCTCTGTACGTTGCTGTGAAATACGATAACATGGTCTTCGTGTAAGAGATTCTAAAAATGATCCCGGAGTTGATTTGGAGCCATGAAAACTTCCTGGAAGACAACCTTTTTATTCTAAATCACCGTAGATGCGGAATTGATAAAAGGCGGGAACTACTAATATTGCAGCCGAAAAAGTCGATGAAATGTTACTCCAAGTGGCTCTGCTTGAGGATTACCTGTATTGAGCTATCCTGACATCGAATTATTCCTTCGACCAGTACGTCTCCTCGCACAAGTCAGCTTGATTCTCTCCATCGTCCGCATGCTCGGAGCCTTTTGCACGGCCCTCTTCACTGTGGTGAACCACAAGGTGTGGGTCATGGTGGTTGTCTCGAATTTTTCGTCCTTACCACTCAGTGTTTTTCTTGGTGGTGAAGCTTCCGCTTATAATGAAAATGGTTTGTTCAACATGTGTAAAAGGGTTGTTCAATTGGACCAATTGATACAATTCTGGTCAGCCCTAAAACCGATATGAAATAAGCTGAGCTTGAACAGGATGGAAACAAGGAGCAAGGCATAAGGAGTTCATGGAGGGACCAGATGGCTTAATCCATCATGCTGATGAACTCATGACCGGCCAAATTCATCACTTGGTTGCATCTGGATTAAGAGATGGTCGAAGCAGCTTTCTACCCAGCCAAAACGAGCTAGTTAGACCACCCGACCAACTTCAAACAACTACTCTTCTTCATGATGATGTAATGCACGTTTCAGCAAGGCCCAAGATGAGTTTTCAAGCCCAAGACGTTCAAGAGGCTTTAGGATCAATTGCGTAAGCCATTCTGAACCCGTTCTAAAAAGGAAGCACTAGTATGTCGAACAAAACCACAACTCTATTATGCTTGACCAAAAACATGCCAATTTGTAACTGAAGAAACATATTTGACCATCTGAAGAGTCATTCAGCATAGATATAATGATATTGTCAAGTCTTGTCTAGTTTTTCGGTCCTTTCTAGTTTTCCACATACTCTACTTAGTTTTTAGCATTTGTAATCTTCTATATAAGGTCTTGCACGACCAGATGAAAGAATAACCCTTTTTTATTTTAAAGTTGTGTTTATAGAAAGTGTTTATCTTTTGTTCCTTATGAACAAACTGATTGCTGGTGTGATATCCATTAATCAAAACCTTGTAAGTTGTTAAGGTGTGTTATATCCTAGGGTTTGGAGTTTGAATATCAGAGATCTTCCGCATCATCTGTGTGACTTAAAGATCCACATCACCTTAATTTTAAGCTAATAGTATAGATTGAAGGCATATCCCTTAAACCAACTGAAGAGTGCAATAATAATTGGGAAAATTGTATCACCAATAAAAGCTGGGTACATTCCAGATTTATTCTACCTTATGTTAATTCTACAATTCTTGTTTGTTTTCTCAAAACAATTAAGAAGTTTATTTGTCTTTGAAAATACTTTATAGGCATTTTGTCATTTCCTGATCTCTTGTCTCTCTCTTACTCTAATCCAGGTAGTTTGTTCAAAATTGTTAATAAGTTAAATTTATCCTTGGTTTGTCCTTGGAAATACTTAATACACATTTTGCCATTTCCTTGTCTATTATCTTTCTCTTACTCTATTTCGGTTTGTTTGATCAAAATTGTTAATAAGTTGATTTGTCTTTGGTTTGTCTTTAAAAATACTTTGTAAGCATTTTTTCATTTCCTTGTCTCTTGTCTCTCTCTTTTCTTACTTTATTATTGTTTACTCTTTTCTCTCTCTTACTTTCCTTATCTACTCACATACATAGTTTGATTTATCAAGATACCCACAAACTGGGCTTCAAACCAGATTTGGTACTTATTGGGGTCAAAACCCACCTCTCGAAGATTGACGAACAAAGAAGTCTAAACACTTATACGAAATGCTTATCCGAGAACCGAACCAGCTAGCCAACTCCCTCAAGGAAGGATTGGACTAGCTGGAAACTCGTTCAAAGACACGAAAAATTGTTTAACTCGACCATGCTCTGGCCAGGCCACCAATTAAGGCCAGGCCGCCACTTAGAACCAGTCCGCCACTAGGCTATGCTCTGGCCAGGCCGCCATTCACGATCAGGCCGCCATGCTCTCACGGACCAGGCCGAAGCTCTCACGAAGCAGGCCACCATGCTCTCACGGACCAGGCCGAAGCAGGCCGCCCGGTTCTCCTTGAAGCAGGCCACCCGGTTCTTTTCCTCGAAGCAGGCCGCCATGCTCTCACGGACCAGGTCTAATGGATCCCTCGGTAGGAATGGACTCTTTGAAGGTAAGATGGATAGGAATGAGACCGCAGCTACTAGCTTTTACGGTTCAGACTGATGGATCGAAGGAGACCGTCAAGAGATGTGAAAGTCTCTTGGTATTCCCCACTCCAAAGATTCAAAGAAGTAACCCTTGCAGTGAATCTGAGGAGGTTGTCGTTTGGAAGTAACCCTTGCCAAACAGACGATATGTTCCAGAAGAACAAAGAGATTTCCTCTCAAAAACAATAGCTTAAAATTCTTGCTAATCCACGAAAATGAGGTTTGTTACAGACTTATAGAATTCACAAGTAGATAGAAAAGACAGAGAGTAGAGACGAAGAGTTTTTGTGGATTCCTAGGCTTAAAATAAATAAAGAAGACCAAGTCCAGATCGAGTCAAAATCGCCTTCAGTCCACGCAGTTTGGTGAAGTTGACCCTTGAACTTCTGGCAAAGTTGACCCTTGAACTTCTGGTGAAGTTTAGCTCGGTGTTTCTCGGGCACGGATGGAGCAGACAAGATCTTCATGGGGCAAGTCTGGTTCGGCTCGTGCCAACTGGAAACTCCCACGTTCAATCATCTCCTTTAGTCTCATAACACGCAGCCTCAGGTTTTGGTCGATGGAAAAATCCATTAAGTCTTGGAATCTTGTTTCTTCCCATGTTGGCCTGATATCCGGACGTCCATTCCAGGCTAAAACTGGAGTGTCACGTTCGGTCTCTGAATTGGCTCGGGCCATTTGGATTCTGTCTTGACCGTTGGCTTCCTCAGGACTTTTGGGTCGAGATTGGGATCGAGTGTGTCGAGTGATTCGGTCTTTAGATCTGCCGTCCCTTCGTAGCTTGCTCCCGTGTCCAGCCGGGTCAATACGGAATACGGCCGTAGCGTCCGGATGTCCTGTTCCTTGAGCAGAACTGGTTTCCTGTCGATGAACCTCGGTTTCCTCACGAGCAGAATGTTCCTCAGCATGTTTGCCCGGTCCGTCCTGCTCTGGTACGTGCTGTTCCTCAACTTCTGAACAGTCCGCGAACGTCTGGGCTGGTACGGTACTCCGGTGTCTATCATTCTCCCCCTCTTGAAAAGGACTTGTCCACAAGTCTGGTTCATCTGAAACAAAAGGAGATAAGTCAGATACGTTAAAACTTGAAGAAATGTCATACTTACCTTGAAGATCTAGTTGATAGGCGTTGTCATGAATTTTCTTGACCACCGTGAATGGTCCATCCTTTCTTGGCATCAGCTTGGAATTTCTCTCCTCTGGGAATCTTTCCTTCCTCAGATGTACCCAAACAAGGTCACCTGGTTGAAACACCACCTTTCGTCTATGCTTGTTAGCATACTTTTCATATTGTTTTGTCTTTGCTTCGACGTTTGCTCGGACCCTTTCATGAATCTGCTTAACAAGTTTGGCCTTCTTTTTGCCATATAAACTTACCCTTTCATCAACAGGTAGAGGAATTAGATCAAGAGGAGATAAGGGATTAAAGCCATAAACGATTTCAAAAGGTGAATGCTTAGTAGCTGAATGCACTGAGTGATTATATGTAAACTCTACGTGTGGCAAGTGTTCCTCCCATGATCTAAGGTTCTTTTTAACCAATGTCCTAAGCAAAGCGGATAAGGTTCTGTTAGTTACCTCCGTTTGGCCATCGGTCTGAGGGTGACAAGTGGTTGAAAACAACAGCTTAGTTCCTAGTTTGGTCCACAAGGTTTTCCAGAAATAGCTTAAGAACTTAGGATCTTGATCTGAGACTATGGTTCTAGGCATACCATGAAGTCGGAAAACATCTCTAAAGAATAAGTCAGAAATGTGGGAGGCATCATTCGTTTTTAAACATGGTATAAAGTGGGCCATTTTAGAAAACCTATCTACCACAACAAAGATGGAATCTCTACCCAGACTAGACTTAGGCAAACCCAAAACGAAATCCATAGAAAGATCAGTCCAGGGATGGTAGAATTGGTAAAGGAGAATACAGACCTTGGTTTGTGTTTTTGGACTTAGCCTCCTTGCAAGTCACACAACGGCTTCAGATCCTCTCTACGTCCTTCTTTAGCCCTGGCCAGTAGAAGTGATCCTGGAGAACTTTAAGGGTCTTTGCTGGACCGAAATGTCCCATTAGTCCTCCTCCATGAGCTTCCCTGGTAAACACTTCTTGCAAAGAGCAATGAGGTACACACAATCGATTATCAAAGAAGTGAAAACCTTCGGAAAGGTAGTACTTGCCATGAGCATGTCTAGAACAAGCGAGGTAGGGTTCCCTAAAGTCAGTATCAGCCTCGTACAGTTCCTTAATAAACTCAAATCCTAACAACTTGGTTCCAAGAGAAGAAAGAAGTGCATACCTCCGAGATAGAGCGTCGGCTACTATGTTTTCTTTACCTTGTTTGTATTTGATGACGTACGGGAAGGTTTCAATGAATTCCACCCACCGTGCGTGCCTCTTGTTGAGCTTTTGTTGGCCCTTGAGATGCCTTAGGGACTGATGGTCGGTGTGTATGACGAATTCCTTAGGCCACAAGTAGTGTTGCCAGGTTTGAAGGGCTCGAACCAAGGCATACAATTCCTTGTTGTAGGTCGGATAATTCAAAGTTGCTCCTCCTAGTTTCTCACTGAAGTACGCCAATGGCTTTCCTTCTTGCATCAGGACAGCACCTATACCAACACCAGATGCATCACATTCTATTTCAAAGGTTTATAGAAAGTCGGGAAGAACAAGTAAAGGGGCTTGAGTTAACTTCCCTTTCAAGGCCTGGAAGGCGTCTTCTTGAGCTTGTTCCCACTTGAACCCCACGTTCTTTTTGATGACCTCAGTAAGAGGTACCGCAATGGTGCTGAAGTTTGGGAAAAATCTCCTGTAGAAACCAGCTAATCCATGGAAGCTCCGGACTTCACTCACGGTCTTTGGACTGAGCGAGTCTTTGATTGCTTTGACCTTTTCTTCATCTACACGGATGCCATCAGCTCCTACAACAAATCCCAAGAAAACTAGGTGATCTGCTCCAAGGATACATTTCTTTTCATTAGCAAACAATCGTTCTTTCCTAAGCACTTCCAAGACTTGTTCTAAATGTCTAACATGCTCATTCATGCTCTTACTATAGATCAGGATATCATCGAAGTATACGATAATAAATTCACCTATATATGTTCTAAGAACATGATTCATTAAACGCATAAAGGTGCTAGGAGCATTTGTCAGGCCGAACGGCATAACAAGCAATTCATAAAGTCCATGCTTAGTTTTAAAAGCTGTTTTCCATTCATCCCCTTCCTTCATTCTAATTTGATGATACCCACTTCTAAGATCTATTTTAGAAAAGACCTTTGAACCATGCAATTCATCCAACATATCATCTAAACGGGGAATGGGATGGCAATACTTAACCGTAATGTTGTTGATGGCTCTGCAGTCCACGCACATTCTCCAAGTTCCATCCTTCTTGGTACAAGCAAGACTGGGACCACACAGGGGCTTAGACTTTCCCTGATGTAGCCTTTGTCCATCAGGTCGTCAACTTGCCTTTGCAACTCCTTGGTTTCAGTCGGGTTGATGTGATACGCTGGACGGTTTGGTAAGGAGGCTCCCGGTACTAGATCGATTTGGTGTCCTATCCCTCGAATGGGAGGTAGTCCACTGGGAGTTTCTTCTGGAAACACGTCCTGAAACCTGTGCATAATATGCTTAAGTTCACTCGGCAGTTCCGGTGGGACGTTAGAAGCTGTCAGTGTTTCTTTATAAACAAGCAAGATAAAAGATGGACGGGAAAACAAAGTTTTCTTTACCTGAATTGGCTTGATATAAAAGTTGGATTTTCTGACCTGTTCCGGCTGCTTTTCTAGCTCCCGGCTCTTCCGAAGCTGTACTTGGTCCTGGTGTACTTCGGTTGGAGATAGAGGCATAAGAGTGATTCTCTTTTCTTGGTGCTCAAACATGTGCCGGTTAGTGTATCCATCATGGACTGCCTTTCTGTCAAATTGCCAAGGCCGGCCTAAGAGAATATGGCTGGCGTCCATAGGCAGGACATTGCACACGACCTCGTTGTGGTATCGGCCGATGGTAATAGGGACGGTGACCTGCTCTTTGACGTGCTGGACTCCTTCATTTAGCCATTCTAGCTTAAATGGCCTCGGATGGGGTCTGGTTTCCAGTCCCAGTTTCCTGACAAGGACATCACTGGCCACGTTAGTACAACTTCCACCATCAATGATCAAAGAACAAACCTTATTATTGATTAAACAACGAGAGTGGAAGAGATTCTCTCTCTGTTCGTTGTCACTGGTCTTAGGTTGAACGCTTAGTGATCTCATGGTCACAAGTAGATTGCCTTGGGCCGGATAGTCAAATGATTCTTCCTCGTCAAAGATTGGTCTGATGTCTTCTCCCTCCTCGTCCTCGGATTCCACTTCCCCATTGTCAAGCAAGATCATGATCTTCTGGTTCGGGCACTTGTTGGCATAGTGTCCTAATCCATGACACTTGAAACACCTGATATCTCTGGCTCTACTCGTGGATTCCACGGTTTTGCCCTTATCAAGACGTGAAGGTTGGTTAGTTTTAAACTTGGTATTTGCTGGAAGAGGAGACTTACCTTTGTCTTGGTAGTTTGGCTTAGGTGAGTAGGCCGGTTTTGGAGCATAGGCAGGCTTAGAGAAACCTCTCCTTTTGACCTGTTGTTCAATAAGGATCGCTTTGTGGCGCATGTCTTCCACACTTTCAAACTCCTGGAGCTCCAACCGGTCTTGTATCTCTCGGTTTAATCCTGCCAGAAAGCGAGCCAAAGTTGCATCTAAATCCTCCTCAACATCAGCCTTAAACATAAGGGTTTCCATTTCCTGGAAGTAGTCCTCAACGTTCTTTGTTCCCTGTGTCAAACGTCTTAGCCTCTGATGAAGATCCCTGTTATAGTGACTAGGAACAAATCTTTTCCTCATTAGCTCAGTTAGTTCTTGCCAAGTAGTTATTGGACTTTCTCCTATCCTTCTTCTAAGAGAAACTACTTGATCATACCAATTAATGGCATAACCGCTAAATTCAGAAGCAGCTAGTCTTACTTTCCTAAGTTCAGAAAAGTTTTGACAATCAAATACAAGCTCAGTTTTTCTTTCCCATTCTAGATAAGCGTCCGGATCGTTCTTACCATCAAAGGTAGGAATTCTCAGCTTAAGTCCACCAAGCCCATCGTCCGTTCTTCTGGCAAATGGGTTTTCTTCATCCCGGTTCCTGTGGCCTCTCCTGGCCCTAAGGGAACGATTGCCTTCAAATCGATCTTCCATGTCCTGGCCATCGAATGATCGGCTGTTCCTCCTGCCACGAGCTCTCCTCTGGCCTGGCCTGGCCTGGCCTTGTTGGTCTTCCTGGATTTTGTCCAGACGGACATTCACTTCTGCAAGACCTAGGTTCACAGCTCTCATCAAATGGTCAGTCAAAGCTTTCATTTGTAAGCTAGATAAACCGCTTCTAGAATTGTTGTTCCTTTCATCCTCACTATCAGACATGGCTTCCTGAAAAGAAACTGAAGCAGATAATGTTATAAACAACAATACCCTCGCACTCAAGTGTTTATTCTCACCACTCAAGTGTTTTATCTCACGGGTTCTGTTTAAGAAGCACTCAGAGTTGTTTCTCAAGGTTCTAAACGAACAAATCAAGCCGAATCCAGCAAGTAACTTCCAAACAACAAAAGAGAAGGGTCGGACAGAAATTTATGAAGACAGAATCCGCTTTAACCACCTCAAGGCTGGGTTTTCTCTTCAGCCAGCAGGATTACTCTTCCACCACCCTCCCAAACTGGTTTTCTCCTTAGTTTGTACGCAATTTTTCTTTTTTTTTTTTACTGGTTTTTTTTTTTTTTAAGCTTATAAAGATTTGGACAGAAGAAATGGAGGGTAAGAGAGTGCCCCGGATTGCAATGGAAAAATATCAGAATTTGCGAATAAATAGTTGGAGAAGATGAACAGTTTTACCAACAAAGAGTGGCTCTGATACCACGTAATGGATCCCTTGGTAGGAATGGACTCTTTGAAGGTAAGATGGATAGGAATGAGACCGCAGCTACTAGCTTTTACGGTTCAGACTGATGGATCGAAGGAGACCGTCAAGAGATGTGAAAGTCTCTTGGTATTCCCCACTCCAAAGATTCAAAGAAGTAACCCTTGCAGTGAATCTGAGGAGGTTGTCGTTTGGAAGTAACCCTTGCCAAATAGACGATATGTTCCAGAAGAACAAAGAGATTTCCTCTCAAAAACAATAGCTTAAAATTCTTGAAAATCCACGAAAATGAGGTTTGTTACAGACTTATAGAATTCGCAAGTAGATAGAAAAGACAGAGAGTAGAGACGAAGAGTTTTTGTGGATTCCTAGGCTTAAAATAAATAAAGAAGACCAAGTCCAGATCGAGTCAAAATCGCCTTCAGTCCACGCGGTTTGGTGAAGTTGACCCTTGAACTTCTGGCAAAGTTGACCCTTGAACTTCTGGCGAAGTTTAGCTCGGTGTTTCTCGGGCACGGATGGAGCAGACAAGATCTTCATGGGGCAAGTCTGGTTCGGCTCGTGCCAACTGGAAACTCCCACGTTCGATCATCTCCTTTAGTCCCATAACACGCTGCCTCAGGTTTTGGTCGATGGAAAAATCCATTAAGTCTTGGAATCTCGTTTCTTCCCATGTTGGCCTGATATCCGGACGTCCGTTCCGGGCTAAAACTGGAGTGTCACGTTCGGTCTCTGAATTGGCTCGGGCCATTTGGATTCTGTCTTGACCGTTGGCTTCCTCAGGACTTTTGGGTCGAGATTGGGATCGAGTGTGTCAAGTGATTCGGTCTTTAAATCGGCCGTCCCTTCATAGCTTGCTCCCGTGTCCAGCCGGGTCTATAGGGAACACGGTCGTAGCGTCCGGATGTCCTGTTCCTTGAGCAGAACTGGTTTCCTGTCGATGAACCTCGGTTTCCTCACGAGCAGAATGTTCCTCAGCATGTTTTCCCGGTCCGTCCTGCTCTGGTACGTGCTGTTCCTCAACTTCCGAACAGTCCGCGGGCGTCTGGCCTGGTACGGTACTCCGGTGTCTATCAAGGTCGCCCGGTCCTTCTCCTTGAAGCAGGCCCCCCGGTTCTCCTCGAAACAGGCTGCTCGGTTCTCCTTGAAGCAGGCTGCCCGGTTCTCCTCGAAGCAGGCTGCCCGGTCTTTTCCTCAAAGCAGGCCACCATGCGCTCAAGGACCAGGCCGCCCGTAATGGATCCCTCGGTAGGACTATACTTTTTGTGGGTAAGTTCGGGATATTAATGATGCCGCAGCTACTAGCATACACGGATCAAGCTGGTGGATCGATTGAGACCGTCAAGAGTTGCGGAAGACTCTTGGTATTCTCCACTCCAAGGGATTCAAGGAAGTAACCCCTAACAATGAATCCAAGGGAGGTTTGTTGATTTGGAAGTAACCCTTGCCAAAACCAACAAAATGTTCAAAAAGAACAGTGAGATTTCCTCTCAAGAAAAAGATAATTAAAGCTTCGATTCTTCTGTAAAAATGATGTTCTTACAAACTTAAAGTAATTCGCAGCTAGAAGATAGAGTATTACGAAGAGTTTTTGAAGATTCCTAGAATTTAAAATAAATGAAACTAGACTAGATTCAGTTCAGGTCAAAGTCGCCTTTGGTCCACGCGGTTTGGTGAGATTGACTTTTGAACTTCCGGCCAAGTTGACCTTTGAACTTCCAGTGACATTCAGCTTGGTGTTTCTCGGGCACGGATGGAGCAAAGGAGACCTTCTTGGGGCAAGTCAGGTTCGGCTCGTGCATTCTGAAAACTCCCATGTTCGATCATCTCCTTAAGTCCCAATTTGTGCTGCCTCAAACTTCGGATGTTGGAAAAATCCATATAGTCTGGAAAACTTCCTTCCTTCTCTGCTGGGTCAATATCCGGACGTCCGGTTCGGTCTAGAACTTGAGTGTCACGTCTGTTCTCTGAATCGGCTCGGGCCATTTGAATTCTGACTCGTTCGTTGTCTTCTTCTTGGCTTTTAGGACGAGATTGGGATCGAGTCCGTCGAGTGATTCGGTCTTTGGGTCGGACGTCCCTTCGCAGCTGGCTCCCGTGTCCGGCCGGGTCTATACGGAACACGGCCGTAGCGTCCGGAAGTCCTGATCCTTGTCCTGAGCTGATTTCCTGTGGTTGAACCTCGGTTTCCTCACGAACAAGTTGTTCCTCAGCATGATTGCCCGGTCCGTCCAGTTCTGGTTCATCATCCTCCGATCCGTCCATGGACGTCTGGCCTGGTTCGGTACCTCGGTATCTATCATTCTCCCCCTCTTGAAAAGGACTTGTCCACAAGTCTGGTTCATCTGAAACAAAAGGAGATAGATCAGACACATTAAAACTTGAGGAAATATCGTACTTACCTTAAAGATCCAGCTGGTAGGCGTTGTCATGAAGTTTCTTGACCACTGTGAAGGGTCCATCCTTCCTTGGCATCAGCTTAGACTTCCTCTCCTCTGGGAATCTTTCCTTCCTCAGATGTACCCAAACGAGGTCACCTGGTTGGAATACCACTTTCCGTCTGTGCTTGTTAGCATACTTTTCGTACTGTTTTGTCTTTGCTTCAATGTTTGCTCGGACCTTTTCATGAATCTGCTTAACAAGTTTGGCCTTCTTTTTGCCATCTAAACTTATCCTTTCATCAACAGGTAAAGGAATGAGATCAAGAAGAGACAGTGGGTTAAATCCGTAAACAATTTCAAATGGTGAATGTTTGGTAGCTGAATGCACAGATTGGTTATATGCAAACTCTACATGCGGCAAATGTTCCTCCCATGATCTAAGATTCTTTTTAACTAACGTCCTAAGAAAAGTTGACAGGGTTCTGTTGATTACCTCTGTTTGGCCATCGGTTTGAGGGTGACAGGTTGTTGAAAACAACAGCTTAGTTCCCAGTTTGGTCCACAAAGTTTTCCAAAAGTAGCTTAAGAACTTAGCATCACGATCTGAAACTATGGTCCTAGGCATTCCATGAAGTCTAACAATTTCTCTAAAGAACAGATCGGCAATATGAGAAGCATCATTCGTTTTTAAGCAGGGAATGAAGTGTGCCATTTTAGAGAAACGATCTACCACAACGAAGATGGAGTCTTTACCTAATCTAGACTTAGGCAATCCCAAGACAAAGTCCATAGAAAGATCAGTCCAGGGATGATAGGGAATTGGTAAAGGGGAATACAGACCTTGGTTTGTACCTTTGGACTTAGCCTCCTTGCAAGTCACGCAACGGCTGCAGATCCTTTCCACGTCCTTCTTTAGCCCTGGCCAGTAGAAGTAATCTTGTAGCACTTTTAGGGTCTTAGCTGGTCCGAAATGTCCCATTAAACCACCTCCATGGGCTTCCCTGGTAAACACTTCTCGCAAAGAACAGTGAGGTACACACAAACGATTGTCAAAGAAAAGATAACCTTCAGACAGATAGTACTTGCCATGGGCGTGTCTAGAACAAGCAAGATAGGGTTCCCTAAAGTCAGTGTCTGCCTCGTACAGTTCTTTAATGAATTCAAATCCTAACAACTTGGTTCCAAGAGAGGAAAGAAGCGCATACCTCCGAGATAGAGCGTCAGCTACTATGTTCTCTTTACCTTGTTTGTATTTGATGACGTACAGGAAGGTTTCAATGAATTCCACCCACCGTGCGTGCCTCTTGTTGAGCTTTTGTTGGCCTTTGAGATGCCTTAGGGACTGGTGGTCAGTGTGTATGACGAACTCCTTTGGCCACAGGTAATGTTGCCAGTTTTGGAGGGCTCGGACCAAGGCATACAACTCCTTGTCGTAGGTCGGGTAGTTCAAGGTTGCGCCACCTAGTTTCTCACTGAAGTACGCCAATGGCTTTCCTTCTTGTGTCAGGACAGCACCTATACCAACACCAGATGCATCACATTCTATTTCAAAGGTTTTAAAGAAGTCGGGAAGTACAAGTAAAGGAGCTTGAGTCAACTTCTCTTTTAAGGTTTGGAAGGCATCTTCTTGAGCTTGTTCCCACTTGAACCCCACGTTCTTTTTAATGACTTCAGTCAGAGGGGCCGCGATGGTGCTGAAGTTTGGGACAAACCTCCTGTAGAAGCCGGCTAACCCGTGGAAGCTTCGGACTTCACTCACGGTCTTTGGGCTGGGCCAGTCTTTGATGGCCTTAACCTTCTCTTCGTCGACACGAATGCCATCAGCTCCTACAACAAAACCCAAGAAAACTAGGTGATCTGCTCCAAAGATACACTTCTTTTCATTGGCAAATAATCGTTCCTTCCTAAGCACTTCTAAGACCAGTCCTAGATGTCTAACATGCTCACTCATGCTCGTGCTATAGACTAAAATGTCATCAAAGTACACGACGACAAACTCTCCTATGTATGATCTAAGTACATGATTCATTAATCGCATAAAGGTGCTAGGGGCGTTCGTCAGGCCGAACGGCATAACAAGCCACTCATAAAGGCCGTGCTTAGTTTTAAAAGCTGTTTTCCATTCATCCCCTTCCTTCATCCTAATTTGATGGTACCCACTTCTAAGATCTATTTTAGAAAAGACCTTTGAACCATGCAATTCGTCTAACATATCGTCTAAACGAGGGATAGGATGGCGATACTTAACCGTAATGTTGTTTATGGCTCTGCAGTCCACGCACATTCTCCAGGTTCCATCCTTCTTGGGTACAAGCAAGACCGGGACCGCACAGGGGCTTAGACTCTCCCTGATGTAGCCTTTTTCCATTAGGTCGTCAACTTGCCTTTGCAACTCCTTGGCTGTTTCTCCTGCCACGAGCTCTTCTCTGGCCTGGCCTCGCCTGGCCTTGCTGGTCTTCCTGGATTTTGTCCAGGCGGACGTTGACTTCTTCAAGACCTAGGTTCACAGCTCTCATCAAATGGTCAGTTAAAGCTTTTATTTGTAAATTCGATAGACCACTTCTAGAATTGAGGTTCCTTTCATCCTCAATGTCAGACATGGCTTCCTGTTAAGACACTTAAACAGATAGCGTTAAAGTCACAAAACCCTCACTCTCAGGTGTTTATCCTCACCACTCAAGTGTTTGATCTCACGAGTTTGGTTTAGGTAACACTCAGAGTTTTTCCCAAAGTTCTAAAAGAACAAATCAAGCCGGATCTAGCAAGTGATTTCCCAAGCAACAAAAGAAGAAAGGTTGGACAGAAATTTCTGAAGAAAAGAATCTGTTTTAACCACCTCAAGGCTGGGTTTTCTCTTCAGCCAGCAGGCTTTCTCTTCCACCACCCTCACAAACTGGTTTTCTCCTCAGTTTGGTACGTAATTTTTTTTTTTATAGGTTTTTTTTTTTTTTTTTTGACTTATAGGGGATTAGACAGAAGATATGGAGGGTAAGAAGGTGGCCCGGATTGAAATAAAATAGATCAGAATTTGCGAAGAAAGAGTTTAAAGAAGATGAACAGTTTTACCAACAAAGAGTGGCTCTGATACCACGTAATGGATCCCTCGGTAGGACTATACTCTTTGTGGGTAAGTTCGGGATATGAATGATGCTGCAGCTACTAGCATACACGGATCAAGCTGGTGGATCGATTGAGACCGTCAAGAGTTGCGGAAAACTCATGGTATTCTCCACTCCAAGGGATTCAAGGAAGTAACCCTTAACAATGAATCCAAGGGAGGTTTGTTGATTTGGAAGTAACCCTTGCCAAAACCAACAAAATGTTCAAAAAGAACAGTGAGATTTCCTCTCAAGAAAAAGATAATTAAAACTTCGATTCTTCTGTAAAAATGATGTTCTTACAAACTTAAAGTAATTCGCAGCTAGAAGATAGAGTATTACGAAGAGTTTTTGAAGATTCCTAGAATTTAAAATAAATGAAACTAGACTAGATTCAGTTCAGGTCAAAGTCGCCTTTGGTCCACGCGGTTTGGTGAGATTGACTTTTGAACTTCCGGCCAAGTTGACCTTTGAACTTCCAGTGACATTCAGCTTGGTGTTTCTCGGGCACGGATGGAGCAAAGGAGACCTTCTTGGGGCAAGTCAGGTTCGGCTCGTGCATTCTGAAAACTCCCACGTTCGATCATCTCCTTAAGTCCCAATTTGTGCTGGCTCAAACTTCGGACGTTGGAAAAATCCATATAGTCTGGAAAACTTCCTTCCTTCTCTGCTGGGTCAATATCCGGACGTCCGGTTCGGTCTAGAACTTGAGTGTCACGTCCGTTCTCTGAATCGGCTCGGGCCATTTGAATTCTGACTCGTTCGTTGTCTTCTTCTTGGCTTTTAGGACGAGATTGGGATCGAGTCCGTCGAGTGATTCGGTCTTTGGGTCGGACGTCCCTTCGCAGCTGGCTCCCGTGTCCGGCCGGATCTATACGGAACACGGCCGTAGCGTCCGGAAGTCCTGCTCCTTGTCCTGAGCTGATTTCCTGTGGTTGAACCTCGGTTTCCTCACGAACAAGTTGTTCCTCAGCATGATTGCCCGGTCCGTCCAGTTCTGGTTCATCATCCTCCGATCCGTCCATGGACGTCTGGCCTGGTTGGTACCTCGGTATCTATCAGCCCGGTCCTTCCCCTCGAAGCAGGCTGCCTGGTTCTCCTTGAAGCAGGCCACCCGGTCTTTTCCGCAAAGCAGGCCGCCATGCTCTTATGAACCAGGCCGCCCGGACCTTCTCCTCGAAGCAGGCTGCCCAGTTCGTCTCCTCGAAGCAGCCCGCCATGGACAAGGCCGCCCGCTATCTTTTCCTCTTGGCCAGCCCGCCATCTTTCCCTCCTGGAACCAGCCCACCACCTTTCTTCCTTAGACCAGCCCTCCAAGTCTTCTTGGACCGGCCCACAACTTTCTCCTCAGACCAGCACTCCTTGTAGCTCTTAGCTCGACGTTCATCTCTTCCTCATAAGAAATGAGCGGGCTTAAGTTTATGCGAGAAATGGGCGGGCTGAAAGGTCATACGAAAGAAACAGGAGGGCTGAAAGTTCATACGAAAGAAATGGGCGGGCTGAAAGCACATACAAAAGAAACGGGCGTGATGAAAGTTCATACGAAAGAAACGGGCTGGCTGAAAGTTCATACAAAAGAAATGGGCGGGCTGAAAGCTTGACTCGGAATCGATCGGTTTGGAACACTGTTCATCCGAGATTATCCGCAAAATACTGTTCACGAACCGGATAAAATCAGAAAGACAAAGATTCCGTTTAACGAAAGACGGATTCGGTTACTGTTCATAAAAATATTTTTCATGGGATACTGTTCACGACACTGTTCACGTACCGATTCGAAAACCACGAAAAGAGTCCAAGCAAGGCGGAAGACCAAAATCAGGGCAAACTGAAACAAACCGGAGGCGGGCTGGATCAAAACTAGAGCTAGTGGCGACCTGCTAAGGATTTGGGCTGCGGATCAGGCCCAAAGTCTATCTAAGTTGGTGGATGGCAGATTAAAAGGCGTCCCACATCGCTAATAAATTTCTTCAGCACCCTAGGTTGCCCACTATATATATGATAGCTTGTATTAGGTTTAAATCCATCTAGTTCCGAGTATTAGACTTTCCGGTATTGTAAGACATTAAGCGTTTACGAGATTTCTTGTACTTTGGCAAAAATATCACCTAATAAAACAAATTTTCGATTTTGGTCCTTGAGTTCTTTTAAAATAGGATTTTCGAGCTCCCATCTATTATAAATTTTTATTTTGTGAGTTTGGACCACCACATTACTACTTAGATTCAGTCATTACCATATATAGATATGACTACGAAATTCAAAGTAGGAAAAACCACAAAGAATTGATTTTATCACTTTCACTCATCTAATGTTTGGGTTTTGCTTTGGTCTCGATCTTATCCCCTGGCTTTGGCATTGTGAGCTGTTACGGGCCGGAGTTCATAAAGGACTTGATCAGATCATAGAGATCAAAGCTCTCCCTGCTACATCATCATTTGCAATATCTCTATAACATCTGTTTCATCCTCACTCGAGTACAACGTGCCACTAACCTTAACTCCAATGGAACAAAACTAAAGTCGAATTAAATCAAACCGACCGGTTAATCGAGTTAACCCAGCTAGTCACTCAGTAACCCTAGTGAGTCACGGCTGCGGCGGCAGTGGCGATGGTGGATAGGCGGCGACAGTGGAGAGGTAGGACGGCGGCGATGGAGAGGCAGTGACTCGTGGACAAACACACACGAATGTCCGGCAGCGAGTGCGGGCGCGTACGGTGGCTGCTGTGGCTTTTTGTGCTCTGGATTCATGTCGATGTCCTCAATCTGATGGTGGCCTTGGTTTTACGAGATTCCAAACGGTTAGAAAGTTATTGAGGTTTTACTGAACGGCTTACCGGAAAAACTATCGACATTGGTTTTTGAGATTACCTTTGACTCAGATCCGGTGATGAACTCGACGATCTACGATACTGCTGAGGTAAATTGAAGATAACAATTCCCGATGGCTCGGTTTCTACAGATCTTCGCCACTATGAGATTTTTTTATATAAAAATAAATGAGAACAATGACTATTTATAGGGAATACCTCTAGGTTTTTTACCTAAGGAATTTGGGCCTTACTGAGCTCGAACTTGGGTCGTTACAACTCTTCTCTACTACCGAAGAATTCGTCCGCGAATTCAAATCCTAACCCGTCTATTTGTTTACATCTTCAAAAAGTTTGAGATAATCTAACTTCATATAAGACTCGAACTCCCAGGTCTCCTCCTGAATTCCATCTCTCTCCCAACAAACTCTGACCCTCACGATTACTCTCCCCTGAACTTCCTTGCCTTAACGTTGTAGAACCGCGACAGACACAACTTCAAAAGACTAACACTTGGACGAAAATTGGATTTACGAATCTACGCGAAACTCCAAAATCAAATAAGATATAAGCTACCCCACCCCCCAAACAAAAACGAACCCACACTAGTTTACAAACTATCAAAGATTGATCCATCAAATACCAAATACTCACAAACCACCAAATAATCAAAACAAAAAGTATAGACAAGAGACATGTACCGGCTATCGGTTCGGCTCCCTCGTGATCTTCTATAACAAACACTCATAGAGTAATGGCTTGACGCTTGGGCCGTGGCAGAAGCAACGTCTGTGCCTGCTTTGGACAGTCTCTGGAGATATGACCTTGCTGGCCACAAACATAACAGAATCTCGGTTGCATCTGCTGATGCTGCTGGCGGTGGGACCTAACAGATGAATGGTACATCCACTAGCTTAACCTGAAAGTACTTGGAAATATGCCCTGTCTAACCAAATGAATAACACTTACTACACTCTCCAGGATGATGGCGTCCACAGTGTGAACAAAATGGCAGCCTTGACTGATCCGTCATCCACCTCTATGTCTTTGGGGCCTTTCCAGGCTTGGGCTGAGTCAACTTAAGGAATTTATGCTCCTCAGCTATCCATGCCTCCTGAAGAGCGATTTTCTCAACCAGTTCTATCATACTGTGGTAGTCCCTCACATTACAACGATTGTAAATATGCACTCGCAGACCCTTCATGAACATCCTGATCAAGTCTTCCTCATCCATGACACTCCCATAAAATCTGCGGAGGTGACTGAACTCCATCTCATACTCCCTGACATTCAAGATACCCTGAGAAATAGCCTTAAAAGCATTCGTCTTCTCGGCCACGGCTTCTCGAGGAAATAACATTTTAGTGAACTCCCTGTAGAAGTGGGTGTAGGTCATCTTATAACAATTGTATGCCGCGTCTGCAACTCCCTCTTACCAGGATAGGGCATCATCTCTCAAGTATTGGGTGACCAAATCCAATCGATGCTTTGATGGGCACCTCATATGATCCAAGTTACGGTCCAGCTTCCTCCTCCAATTATCTGCGGTAGCAGTATCCACTGTCCCTCCAAACTGATCCAAACCCATGTCTACCATCTGTCTCGTCAGCTCCCTTTACATAGATCCCTCTCTGATTCTGGCAGGTGGTGGTGGTGGTGGCATATGATCAACACCCCATAGTGCATGCTGTTGTGCCCTACCATCACAATGAGCATCCTTGCCAATCTGTATTCCACCCATCTACTGATCATACCTCTCACGATACATCTTCAACTCCTCCCACAAAGCAAAATTACCGATGGTCGACTCTACTCCCTGAACATTAACTGGTGGTGCCGGTGAAGCAGTGGTGGTTTGCTCTGCCTGAAGAGCAAACTGACGAGCAACATCCTGCGCAGCTACCCAAGCAGCTTCTGACACAGTTACCCGAGCAGTCTCCTGAACAACACGCTGCACTGCATCCTGAGAAGCTTACATGGTTGCCTCCTGTGCAATCTGTCTGACTGCATTCTCATTGATTTGCTGGACGACAGTCTGATTACCTTTAACTTGATTTCCTGCAGCCTGGCTAATCTCCGCTGCTTCCTCACGATTATTGGCCATAACTGGAGCTGATATAGTTGAATTAACTCTAGAGCTACTCTGAAAATTCAGAGGCACATAAATAGTATTTAGGGATCAATCCACAGAGATTCTGGATCACACAGTAAATCGCAGTATTTGATTTAAGCTAGACAAATTCAAGTTAATTAAGAAAGCACACAAAAAAAATTCAAATCAGGAGTAAAATCATTTGGAAAAAGCGCTCGACCTAGGGAAAATTCGCATGAAGATTCAGATTCATAGAATTGATGAATTGTTAAGGGTTTATTTAAGAGCTGTTCTTGAACAAAAGACTCTAATGTTAAATTAACCAACTTTCGTTGCGAAAATTATCTATGTTTAAATCCTGCAATTCCTAATTTCTTTGCAAACAAGCATTAAATTCAAGTTTTATATATTCACAAAATTCCTAAATCAAATTTCTTTGCAGATAGAAATTATGCTCATCTAAATTCTTTTCAAGAAATAAAGCACACTTTCAAACCAATTAACTATCCTAGGTTCATTAATCTATGTGATCAAGCCAGATCCCCTAGATTAAGCATTAAGAAAAATTTAGATGAAGAACTCAACAGATTACCCTAATGATTCATGCAATTCAAATAAATCATCATCAACCTTTGAAAAATCCTATATCTAACAAGTGGATTACTCAGACATGATCAGAGAAACACAAAGCATATTTAAAAAGGGAATTCCAAATAAATTGAAAGATCTTTCCCTGCTTTGAAATCCTTAAACTTTCTTGAATAAAACTTATGTAAAAAGATTGATCTAAAATCCTATTTATAATGGTCTAAAACTCCAAAAATATGGAAAACACATCTAGACTTTCTTTGCAAATCTTGGAAATTTTGCGCCACTTCTGCAATTTATCAGAAGTTCTTTAAGACAAGTCTAGGAATTTGTCTGCGCAATGTCTGTCATACGACACCCAAGGCTGGTGTCGGGCGACACCATTCCTCTGATTTGTCTATGACTTTAGTTTTTCTGCATCTTTTCCAAAGTAGCCCCAAAATACTCCAAAACATCTGAAAGTGCTCCAAATGTACATAGACCTATATAAGACTAAAAAAAACTCAAAAAAACACATAAAAGACTCTAAAAACAAGACTTATATCATGGCTAAAAACACTAAAAGCGATGATATAACATGTTCCCTAGTGTCCTGCAAACAAATACTTTTCCTTGGTGGCATCTGAAAAAAGGGAAAATGAATCGATTAAACTTCAGTTGGAAGTGAGACTAACGACTAATAGACTAGTATCAAACGGAACGGAAGGGGAGCTATTTTCAAATATATATTTACATCATTGTAATCGGTTGTCGGAAACGACACTTTTCACAATCTCACCTGGTCTTTGATTGCATTTAGGTTCTTCAAACATCAAATCCCATCCACTCCGGTCCTTAGTGATCTTTACTAGAACTGAGGTGAAGATGGGCACTCATTTTGATTATGAAGAGCTTTTATAGTTCCAGTGAAGATGTAGCAAAAGTTATGTTTTTCATCTGTAAACTCTGTATACTTTCCAGTGTTCGTATCTTAAAATTTTAAAATATAATGGATACAAAAGAATTATCCATCCTCTGTAAATAAAAATACAAAAGAAGATAAAACATATAGATTCTCAAAAAACGATTGACAGTAAAAAATAAGACGGATTAAATACGTAGATATAAAATTTACCATGAAATCAGAAACAAAACAAATACTAATCACTTTATATTGCGATTTTTAAGAACAATATTCAGCGTGTTCTAAACCAAACAAAAATTTCTAGTTAATATAAATTAATTATTATATTGAATAAGAAGACTTTTTCCTTTTTCATATTAAGAAAAGAGTATCATCATATCACTTATTATTACTCAAATCCCATATATCACAATTTAATATTTTTTTGTTTTTTAATTATGTCATTTGATTATGTTTATGCTTACTTATAAATTGTATTTTTTATTAATAATAATACAATTCAAAAACATTTTTCATAAATCAATATTCCTCACGGCCCATTTAATTTGTATTGATCAAACAAAAAATCAAAAATACTGTTAAAAAATCAATTTTACACCGTAAACTTGTTTATTAACATTTAAGTCTCCAGTTTAGTTGGAATTTTCTTCTCTTCAATATACTCATAATGTATTTTAGTGTATTTCAAGTTTTTGAATATTGTTATAAATCATGCATTATATATGCTATATACATACATAAATATGTTCTTAATAAATTTGATGAGAGAAAATATAAAAGTGTTTATTAAATAATTATTAGTACTTAAAAAAATTTTAACTATAAAATATATTGATTTATATAGTGGTAGAAGTAACTCTAAATTTTCTAAATGAAAATACTACAAATGTAGTTAATATCTTTATTTTTAAATGTATTTTTTTTAAACTAAAAACCTGATATATGTCAATAATTTTCTGTAACTTTTTTAATATTTGTGATTTTCATATTCTCCATATAGTCGATTTCATCGATCTTTAAATACCCCTAACAAAATTTCACCTGGTAGCATATTTTGATACTCTTAGTCTTATACATAAAAGATTAAAATAAGCGCTTTCTAAATGTAAAAAGCATTATATTCCAACATCTACGTTTTGACATGATATGCCCTGGTGTGATGCTTAGAGAAAATAATTAACCATATGCTATTTGAATATCTTAACTTTACTTTACAAGTGTGAGCTTTTCCGAAGTTGTTGTCTTTTTCAGTTCTCTTCCTGAATATATCTCTTTATAAAATATAAAACTGTTGATTTAAAAGATAAACTAAATGTGTTTTTATTTTTTTTTCTGAACAAAAGATAACTCTCAAATTATATAGTATATATAGATGGTAAAAAAGAATAACATGTTCAACAAAAAAGAAAATTTGTTTGAAGATACTAAAATACCTATACCCAAAAATCTTTTTGTAAACTTATCACAGATTTTTAGTAAAATAATAGATAAAGCATCGCCGTGAGTAATTAAAATTATTGAGACTTATTTAAATATATATGTTTGAAGGTTACAATACAATTTCTTCGAAATAACCCTATAGAACTCCCACGTTTGAATTATTCAATCTCTCCATGATCTCAATAGTCTCACGCTTTAACTCAATCAACTAGTCCTCATCTGTATCATAAAAAAATGTGTGAGTACTAACCTAATGAAGACGATTATACCCGCCTATATGCAAAAGAATAAAACAAACAATTCCATCAAACTATACATTTCATACTAACAATCTATTCATTTATTTCATATCTTAACAAATTTCATATACTTAGATATTATTAGATTACTTAACTATTTTATACATTTCCGATCCTAAAGACTGTTTAAAATACGAAGATCCCCTTATGGTCCAAAGCCAAACAACCCTAAAGTTTCATATATCCTGAAGGCAAACAACCCGAAAGTTCCATACAACCCGAAATTAGACGCTCCCGAAGATTTCATACGGTATGAAACCTACATATGCCCTAAAGCTAAATGACCCCAAATTTTCATACGGTTAAAAAGTAGACTGTATATCAACTCAATACTAATATATCTGATGAAAAATGCCTTAAAAGAACAACTGACTTACTGTTTTCAGTTTTGTTTTTCATTGATGGAAACTGAGTTGCGATTGGAGCATGATATATATTAAAAGAATTCAAGAAAAAAGATTATATGTGAATCTTAAACCAATAAATATTATATAGTTGCTCATTCAAAATAAGGATATATTTTTTTTGTCTCTCTGACACTAAGCTCATACCTTTAAATTCGATACCAACACCACTATAACCTTTTTGCATTGGTTGTATATGATATTTGCCTTTTATAAGGCCTTTCAACTCAGAGAAATGACAATACTGTGAAAGTTTTTTGTGATTCTCTTAAAATGGAGATCAATTCTTAAACACAGAAGATTTGTGACTTTGCTTTATTTTATATTTATTTTGATTAAATGTCTAATCATCTTATTAATAAAACCCTACTTCTAACACATGACAAAAATGTATAACTAATATATCTAATATTTTTCTTTGTTTAAATTATAATTGAAAACCGAGTTTGACCAATTAGATAGGCCAGACCAACCAACGAGTACCTATATCGATAGTATCTAATCTGGTTTTCAAAACATTGATAAAAAATAGATTTGTAATTTTACAAAATGATGCTTTGGCAAAAATTTTACCATTTATTGGTTAACCAAATCTCTGTTCAAATTGAAAAAAAAAACTCTTATTTAATGGAAAAGAATTCTTACTAAATACAAATGTTGAAAGTAATTTAAATTGAAATTTGTAAGCTTTATTCTGAAGATATTATATATATTAAGTTGCTATATTTTTGAAGTATGTATTTATTAATGGGTCTTTAGGGATACTTAGGCATTTAGTGAAAAACAAAATTAGATTAAAGCCAAAACCACCAATCTTGGTCCACTTATAAAAACTAAGAGAGTAAATAGATTGAAAACCATAGAAATAAAGTTTTATGTTTTTCACTTTTTCAGAATTTGATCTTGATTTTAGAAGAATTGCCAAAATAAATCTTAGATGTAATATTATTTCGCAAATTGAAAAATCTTTAGATGATAAATATCATATAAAAGCAACAAAAAAAGGTGACACTGATACTGGTATCAAATCTAAAGGTATGTAACTAGCATGTGTGTGAGAGAGAAGGACTATTCATATGTCCAATGAACAACTATATATTTTATCCGGTTTAAGATTTAATCTAATATTTTTTTATTTTGCATTTTGTGTATATATCCTAATCTAGTCAAAACTCACTTTTTTATAACAGAGAGAAGGGAAAATAAGCCAATTATTTATTTGTTATGACCTCTTTTGTTTTATCATATTTTTTCCCTCTTGATTGATATATATGAAGTCTGCGTATACTTTAAAAATTTATGAAAAGATGAATATATATATCGTAAAAAGATGTACTTTGTTTAACTAAATTAAGTTATTTTATAAAAATATAATATTTAGAAAATAAAATCTTAACCTTTTTCATTAATTTAAAGTAGTTTTATTATGGTTCTATCTCTAACAAATTATTGAGAACAAATATAACCAATTTTCAAGATAAATTTAAATTTAAATCACGATTTTTTTTATATATTTTAAACTTAAAATTCACTTTTGTAAAAAAATTATTTTATTTAAAAAGTATTTCCTTTTTTTGAAAATTTTACTTTAGTTTATCAATTTTTTTTAAAATAGCTTTGTAACTGGTGCAAAATTCATTCTTCAAACAATATAATATATATTTTTTATACATCTTATTAAATTATATGAAAAATAGATAAGGATTAAATCAGAATATCTTAATATTAAAATTTAATTACTCAGATCTAAATCTTAAAACTGCTGATATCCCATTTTTTGAATTGGATCTGATAGAATCAATGTTCACACATATTTTTTCACCTCTAGTTAAAATTACAAGATTGAGATAATTATTGAATTTCATTTGCAGCTTTATCACTTAATTCCTACTTCTGTATCGGAAATATAGAATCAGTTTGGTGTTTTTTATTTATTTATGTTTATTAAAACCTTAATTTTAATAGTTAAAAGCTTTATAGAGGGATAAAAACACTCACCAGCCATACTGTTGAAGTTATACATTTTGAGTCCATCCATATTTTCTTCCTCGGTCAAACTCTACATTTTATCTATGTCACCAACTCTGACACTACTTTGATTCTTCTGCTTGTGTTTCGATGTAAAGCGTAACATATTGTTTATCAAAAATTTACTGTTTTTCTTTGATAAAAATCATGGAGATTTTTTTTTTCTCCATTCATTTCCTGAGTTTTTGATATTGTCATATAATTTTTAAAAAATTGATTCTTGGGTATTCTGAGAATTCAGTTTTACTTTTTTATATTTTTTTTTTGCTTTGTCAAATTTGGTTAGAAATGGAAAATATAAAAATTAGAACAATACATTGCTCATGCATGAATCAAAATCTAAATCAAAACAGAATAAATTATTTCTTATTTCAGTTTTATTATAAATACTAAACAAAAGTAGAATTAGCCAAAAAAATTGTTGCCTTGGTACTTTTTTGTAATTTATATAAAATAAGCATTCTCTTTAAAATTTTGTTTTGAATACATTAAAGATGTATATTTCTGATTTTTATTGTCAATTTCTAACAAAATTACACGTAGAAAAAATTTATAGCGTAAAAAACTATTAATTTTCAGATAACCGAAGATCAAACTCTTTTAGATTTTTTTGAATTTTGAAAATACCAAAAAGTCAGGTATGGAGTCAAAAAGAAAATTTTGATTGAGGCATAGATAAATTATTAGAAATTAACACTATATATTTTAATTTATTAATCAATTAACAATGTTTTTGTTTTCATAAATATTAAATTATTTACAAAGAAAATAATACTTTTAAATAAATTTCTAATTTTCTGTAAAAAAAGATATAGAATAATAAAAAAAATTAGTTGAAAATTAAAAAAAAAAAATTCATATTTATCAAATGGGAAATGACAAAAATAAGATTTTGTGAAAACAGATAAAAAGGAAAACAAAATTAAAGAAATGGAAAGAAATCTTGTAATGTGGTCAGAAGAAAAGAAAGAAAGAAATCTTGTAATTTTGAAGAATGGGGAATAATATAAAAAAAAAGGAAACAAAAAGTAAGATTATGAATATTGGAGTTTTTTTTCAACAACTTTTTGATTTTTACTTTCTTAACATTCTATATTATCTTCTTTTTTCCTTCTAATAATTCAATACATATATAATTTTATCCTTTACAATTATTTTGTTTAATAGAAGTAAACACCATATCCCAAGATTCATATTCTTATTTTATTTTCTTTTGTTTTTAAATTAGTTCTTAATAATGATTATCAATTAAAATAAAATTAAACTAACTAAGAGTTAAGTATTTTGGTTTATTTCTTATATTATATTGTTAATTAAATTTTGAAATTTGTTGTTGTTGTGATTGAGTAGTTAAAATGATAATTAGCATAATTTAAAAAAAAACATAAACAAGAGTTTATTGGAAACTAATAACAAATTATATATAAGACGTTTTTTTATTTTTCCAAATTAAATAAAACAAATCTTTATTTATAAAATATGAAAATGATAATTTTGATTTTAAAAATATAAAGAAATTAATTTACTATGCAATAATTGATTTTAAACAATTTAGATAAGATGAATGTATCAACGGTCTTAACGGCCGATAAAAATAAAACACTTATTCAAATCCAAATGAAACCGTGCATGAGATAACTTGTTGCTCGGCAACGTGAATGCATATCACACGCTTTTTCGTGTTCGCTTCAGAAGGTGTCACTTGGCGTTGATGGTTTTTGTTATTCAACTAATTATAAGGATACAACTAGTTTATTTGAGTGTTGGGGTATCCGTTTGGGTTAGGGACGGTTCTTTCGAGTATATATTCTTTCAGTTATGTAATTTAGGATCCATTCGAGTATTTTTAATTTTTGGGTTTGGTTTAGTTCAGTATCATTCGGGTTTGAATTGGTTCTTGTATTTTAGTTAGAATCTGAATAATACCTGATTTAATTTTGGATTCGGATCGATTCGGATATTTTGTAACCATAGTAACCAATAATGCCTAAAATACCCGGATATGAACCAATATATGCAAAATAGAGGTTTTGACCTTGCCTCACTCTGTTTTAGTGTTTTGTTTGGTTTGAATTCTTGATTTCATTTGGTTTACTATTTACTTTTTATTAGGTTGTTAGTAAGTAGATTCTTTGAAAACAATTGTAGATTAGACAATTGTTTATATCCTTAATAAGCTATTTCATCGTAGGATTGTATTGACACCTCTTATTCTACAATGACATAGTTGAAACTTACGATTGAATAGTGAATGTAAACTTTATCCTCATCATTCAATTCTTCAAATTCCGTTAAAATACTCAAGGCTAAATACAACCCTATTTAATATAGGTCTTTTATTTATTTTTTTCCATTTTCTGTCACCATTTTTATCTAAATTGTTTTTTATTTTCTTACCTTTTAACCCCCATAAGGCACTATGTAGTTTTAAGAAATATTAAAAGTCATATAAAAATTAATGGAATAAGATTTAAATATAATTGTACAACTGTTAAATATATACAGTTATTAAGAAACAAATCTATGCATGGCACGTAAGATATAAATCAGTGAATGTGTTAGTATGTGCATGCATTTCCCAGTCAAACTGTAAAAGCAAACCAAAAGTTACGGTGGCTCGTACATCAAACCAAAATTTGCCAAAAATCTGTCCACAAGTTTTACTTTGTGTGCCACAGAATCTAACTTCTTCCTATTGAAAATTAATTCTCTTTCAATCATGGATTTGTCGAAAGTTGTTGGCTTTTCTTGAAATTTCGCTGTCTTGGTCAAAGTGTTTTTTTTTTTGTCTTGGTCAAAGTTGTTGTTTTTTTTTTGTTGTCTTGGGCATAAGCGCTTTTTTCTTTCACCCAATTCGTATAATCATATACTATCCACGAATGTCGCAAGGGATTGAAGATGAGGAGAGATATGTTTCATCAATACAAGTAAGCACAATAATCTTAAAATTCTAATTCGGAGATTTTTTATCTTTAAACATATAACTACATTAGCTCAAATCTCAATCATCAGGTGAATAGATGAATACAATTAAAAATAATCTTTAACAAAGATACTTAGAAGCGGAAAACAGAGTAATAATATTTCAGGGGACATCAAGCAACATAATTTTTTTTTATATATTAAAAATATCAAGTTTAGTCTGATCTTTTGGATAGATCACTCTACCACATCTGCTGAGGAACCAAATGCCATCCAGTGAAGAATTGAGAACCACACACCAAGCCGTGACCAAGAACATATCATGATCTTCACCACACGACCCAAGGAACAGTCAGATTGAGAGACATCACCCCTGGATCAGAATAGAAAGAGAGATGATCGAGACACTTACCCGTATCTCACAACACCATACCATCCTCGGCCTTGGATATCCACCTGCATCTTGCAAATAGCACCGATCAATAGAGCAAAAAAAATAGTGTTTTCAAAAAGATGCAATATTATACTAAAATTCATACCTCCTCTTGCGTCCTGAGATTCTGAAATGATGACACCAACTTCTCAATACGGTTTTTCTGTCGATTTTTTTTACGTAAGCTACTACTACGCATGCTACTTCTCCCCCATTTAACACTCTCGGGGAGCACCACGTTGGTCACCATACCGTACCATCCTCGGCCTCGGTTATCCATCAGCATCTTGAAAATGGCACGTATAAAAAAGCAAAAATTTTTAAAGTGTTTTCAGTAAAGACGTAATATAAGACTAATTATTTGTACCTCCTCTTGCCTCCTTTAAAGATTCTGAGGAGAAGAAGCCTCCAACGGCTCAATACGATTTCTCTGTTGATTTATTGTGCTTCACTATTAGAACAAACAACAAATCCAGCTTCAAAATTCATCTTATGCTAACTAATTAAGTAATTAAGAACGACTAAAAAGACTTTAAAAAAATAGAGTGCAAGAGTTTTATGTTATGCATGGAGGTAATGCACAAATAGATTGCCTCAGCAGCTAAGTTAGCACATGATCAAGCAAATGCCTAATTTGCAGTTAAACGTGTGATCAGTCTCATGATTCTGTTGAAAATGTTGATGGGTGCAACCGGTTCTAGAATTTTCTTGTTCCAAGCAAAGGAAAACATTTGGCCCTTTTGGTTTATTCTAATTTCAAACAGAAAAATAGTTTCTTACAAAAAGTCTCAATCTCATACACCCCAAAATTAAGGACAATTTTATTTTACGCTGAAAAAGTAAAACCTATCTCTACTACACTTTACACTGCTATTACCAAAAAGCTACTGAATACTTTTTACAAAAGCACTACCATTAAAAACACTTTAATGAGTTTTTTCATATTAAACAAATAATAACAGGTAAACAAAAGATTTCTGTAAAAAGTGATATCAAGTTTTCATCTGAAAAACTTTCAGACACACATAGAATTCTTATACTACTTATCTTTACAAGATCACTTCCATTTTTTGTTACTTCAAATTTAATTATATAACTATATATATATTAAAATATTAATAATATACTGATAATTTTTTCACTAAGGAAAATCTTTTTTTTTTGAGGCTCTAAGCTAATATATGGTTGGCTTTCTCTCCGACTTTTAGTGTAGTTAAAAATTATCTATAGAGATCCGGTTATAAATGATACAGATCTATGAAATATGCGTAAAAAATCTCATACTGTATTTCCTCTTCGTCGATTGAATTCCGATTAGATTCTGTTATCAAAAAATTTAATAAAAAACAAATATTAGATGTGAATCTTCAACTGAAAAAATACGGTTATTCATTCAATGTATGAATATTCTCAATCCGACATCAATTACGTACCTTTGGGTTTGATACCAACACCATTTAACATATTCGCATCACTTGAAAATGATTTTTTCTCCTGAAAAGTCTTTTAACTCACAAAACAACACTCTAGATTTTCTTGATATCGAACGAAATCGATATCGAACATTTATGGTTGAGCTAATCTTTTATAGCCGCCTGTAGATGTAGATGGAGGCTTGTGGACACCACGTTTTCTATCCAAAATCCAAAGGTACTACTAAATCTTATCTTTATTCTAATTTTTAAAGAATAAATATCTAATTGTATAAAAATTAATAATACCTTACATCTATATAATTTTTTATTAAAAATATTCAATGTATTCATAATGATTCTTGTAAAATTATAGCAACATTTTGAATTAAAATTACTTTTAATTTCACATTTCATGTGTAATAGTCTTTCTCTTTAAGAAAAACATGATGAAAAAAGAATTAAAACTGAAAATTTTTCCATTTAATTTATTTTTTATCAATTTATAAGCTTCATCTTAAGTTGTTTTCAATAACTCACCTACCATATACTTCTGTTGAATAAGTTTTTTTCTTTATCAAATAATATTTTTTTATTTAACCACAATATTGGTAAGCGAATAGATGGTAAATGTTTTCGACAATACGTCATTAGTGTAAAAAATAGCACTAACATTAAATATAATTTTTTTAGAAATTTATAATTAATAATATATATTTTTATTTCAATTTTTAGAAATTTATAAATAATATATATTTTTATTTGAATAAATTCCAAATTCATATTATTTCCACTATTTTTTATAAACATCATTAAAAAAATGATTAAAATAAAATACACTCTAAAAATTTTTTGTGATTTTTTAGACGAAAATAAGTGTTGAACAAAATCGATATTCTATCACTGTTAGGTTAACCTTTTATATCCATCCGCAGTTGAAGACTTTTGGTCGTCACAAATTCTATCATAAGTCATAATGATAAATTACTACTAAATTTTATCTTTATTCTAATTTAAAAAAAAAACTAATATCTAATTATATAAAAAGTTAAGAAAATTTTACATCTATTTTTTTTGGGACATCTACATGAATACACTTTTGTAGATACACTTTTTCATAAATACATTTGTACAGAGAACATTTTCGGATTTGCACTTTATTTTTGTGTCTAATGAGTAAATTAACCCTCATCATTTAACCCTCTTATCTTCTTCGTTCGTTGCCATGGCCGTCTCCTTCCAGCTTCAATTTCCTTGCCGTTGCCGCAATTGCACAGCTTCAATTTCTATTCAGTCGTGATCACCATCTCTGACGATTGCATAGATCTTGCTAACACGATTGCACATCTTTGTAGCTGTCGCCGTCTCCGACTGAGTTTTGTACAGCTTTGTCTAACTTCGACTGTCGAGGAGTGAGTGTTCATATAACCGGAGGTGTAGGTTTAACGTGACAGTTCGTGAAGAATGTGATTATACACAATATTCATATCAAAAGCATTAAACGTGCATTTAGTGGGTTGATTAGAGACTCTGAACATCATGTTGGGATTCGAACGTTGAGTGATGGTGATGGGATCAATATTTTGAACCAGAGTTTTCGGGGAAGAAGAAAACAGATGATCAGAGATCTAAGGTTCATGAAGTTTTCGGGGAAGAAGGAGACAGAAGATCTGAGATCTAAGGTTCATGAAGTCTGATGGAATAAGCAACAGAATTCGAACAAGACTATGAGTCTTTTGCAGCGAAGAAGCCTATGTAGGAGAAGAAGCAATCAACACTACCAATGAAACTATCTGAAAAACCTAGGTCTCTGGCTCATGAAGGGGTAGGGATTAGGCAGCAAAACTCGAAGAAGCCTGAAACTTCTGTTGTTCCAGCAGTGACTACTAACTCAACAGAGACGTTGGAGCTGTTTGAAATAACTAAGAAATCTGCAGATGTGGCCAGTGCAAAGGGGATTCTCTTGTCAAAAGAAGAGACATCCATCTGTGTGGACACTCTCACTATACTCATGGATTTCCCCATCAGCTCAACAGCTCTGGAAAGGAAGAGGATCATGGAGAAGCTTTCATACCTTACAACGCACAAAGACGGTAAAATCTGCAACTCTGCAACAGCATATCTTCAACATTTGAGGCAGAGCATCACAGATCAACAACACAGAGATGCCCTTAAAACACAAAGCTAGTAGCGTCACCAGAAAATCTGCAAGAGACGAGAGAAGAAAACTAGTGAACAACGTAGGTTATATATTCTTTTGGTAAATTAGAGTTAGTATAGCTGCCACTTTAAATTTTCAATTAATCAAAAGCTATTAATCTCCATTTGATCACATACAACTTGTGTTTTCCCTTTTTATTTTTCAGACTCGTTGATAGCAAGGTGACCAGCCAGGTTACAGTAAATGCAGATGGTATGGTCTTTGTAATCATGAGCTAAATGATCCGTCTTCCGACACTAGTTTATAAATTATTTTATAAAGGTTTATAAATCTTTATAAATCCCTTAAAATGCTTTATAAAAAAAATTATAAAGGCACGTCTTCCTACAGTTGTTTATAAATTATTTTATAAGAGATTATAAAGCATTGATAAATATTTATGAAATTATTTATAAAAATTCATTTTATGCAACAAAGTGTATTATTGTATTTTCCCCTCTTTAGAAGTGTTTATAACACTTTTATAAGAACTTTATAAACCTTTTATAAAGACTTTATAAACCTTTTATAAAGACTCTATTCAGTTTTATAAAGGTATTATAATGTATTATCATTTTATAAGGTTTTATAAGATTTGTATAAATTTTTATAACACTTTTATAAATCTCTTATAAAGTGGTTATAAAAAATCAAGATCAGTCACAAAACATCGGTTCCTTCATAAAACTTCATCTTCTTCACAAAAACATCATTTTCTCAGAAATTACTACTTTTCAGAAATCACAAATCTAATTGATTTAAATCGAATCTAGACTACCTAAATCAGAAGCAATGTTAGACGAATTAGATCACAAATCAAAATCTCATGTTTTTGTTTCACAGGCTTTGCTTCTTCCTCCTACAAAATTTTTCTACAAGTTCCATAGAAAAAACATAGGCTTTCCTTCACTTTGGTCCGAATACTATCACCACTTTCGCTTGAACCACATGGACGCGAATGAGGAATCTTTACTTGTAATGTTCGAGGCTTTCGAGCTAATTTACAAAATGATTTATAAATCAATTGTAAGGATTTATAAATCATTTTATAAAGAGTTTACAAATTATTTGTAATAGTTTTAAATCATTTATAAAATTATAACTTTATAAAAAAAATTTTCCAGTTTGGCAGAAGTAGACAGGTAAGAGATTTTTGGGTTAAACCATATGACTTGGGGAACAATATTCCAGGTTGTTTCTTAGTATCAGCTTCAACTAAATAACAGGTAAAAAGCCTTTTAGAGAGTGAGAGAATCGATAGAGGGAGGTGTGGAGAGAAGCTCTCCCCAAAAAGAAAGTTAGCATTTTTCGAATGTATTTGCAGAGAGACACAGTACACTCTCTCTCCCTCTCATCATATCAAGAGAGGTATTGGCAGAGGGGGAAAGACTCTAATTCTAATAGAGTTATAGTACGTCGCTTTACTTTCAGTCTATTAAAACCACTCCATAACCTATTACGCACCGACATGTCTTCTCTCCCCTTCCTTTATTAGCCTCCTCACTCTCATCCTTCTTCTCTCTTTCACTTTGCTTTTATTAATATAACTATCGTGCCCTGCACATACACAAGAACAGGATTTTCCTCGGGATCTCCTCAATACTATTATCGGAACATGTTAGACTACGAATGGGACAACACCTCCGTGATTATGTTATCCGAAGAAGATTGAAGCCATCACCATCAGCAGGAGCCTGACCCGACCCGAGTCTTTTCCATTTTCGATCCAACCCATCATCATCATCAGTCGTCGTCTTATAACAACATTTCTCAACCGCTCATTTCTTCCTTCTCGAACCAACAACACTTGACTGTCTATGGTCATCAGGCCACCACCACCAACCAGTTTCATCAGTCCTTGTACGACCCACACACCACCACTAATCCTTACGCCTCGTCCAACTCCATCTACCACCCCCAATATTCTGCGGCGGCCTTGTTCTCATTCGACCAGACAGGGTCGGGATTTTCTACCAACTTCCTCATCCCCAAAACCGAAGTCGACGTCTCTGGGCTGCTCGATTTCATTTCCAACAGGATCGGTCTAAATTTGTGAGGACGCAGACGATTTCGTGAGCAGTCTGTAGAGGCTGTCTCCACCAGGTGAGTTGAGAACGAAAATTAATTCATTAAGAGTTAAAAGGTAATGTTACCATTAATAAATTAGTCTATTTTTTGTAAGGAATGAAAATAAATGTATTTTGAAAAAAATTGTATCATGAAAGTCCTATTTCTCACAAACTTCCCATTTTTTTTATAAAAAATATACATTGTATAAATAATGAATATTTTAAAAGTATAGTAATTTTTCAAATTAAATTACTTTCAAGTTCACATTAAATGAATAATATGTAATAGTATTTCTCTTTGACAAAATCATGCTGAAAAATGTCAAAACTGAAAAACCTTCCAATTTCAAAAAAAATTATTTATCAGTTTCGACATCAGTTGTTTTCAAAAACTTTTTTACCATATACTTCTATTGAATGATTTTTTTTTTCTTTGTCAAATAAGTTTAAAAAACAAAAAAACATTTGACCACAACCTTGGTAAGTGAATAGATGGTAAAAGTTTTTGACAATACGTCTTTTGTATAAAAAATAGCACTAACATTAAATATAAAAAGAAGTTTGAAATTTATACATAATATATATCTTTGTTTGAATAAATTCAGATTTATATTATTTCCTCAATTTTTTTATCAACATCACTAAATAAAATGAGTCAGATAAAGTACATTCTTGAAAAATTTGGTGATTTTTTAGACGAAAACTAGTGTCGAACGAAATCGATATTCTATCACTGTTATGTTAACCTTTTTATAGCCGTCTGTATATGGAAGCTTGTGGTCATCTCAAATTCTATCATAAATTATAATGATAAAGTACTATTAAATCTATCAACAGAGATTCAAGAGCTTATTACCCAATGCGTCGCCAATAATTCTTTGCTAGATCTCTTTAACTTGAAGAGAACTTGCAAAACACTGAAAGACGTTTCAGAGCGTCCCTCGGTATATGCATCCGCGAATCTATTCAGTTTGACTGTGTATCACTGGTACGGTGGTGCACCGTTCGTGGTCACGTGTTACGGACATGGAAATCCAGACTCGATTTTCCCGAAGGGTGCTGAAGACTACTTTCACTACAAGAGGCTTGAGGATGGGGTGGAAAGGATTAAACTGGCAGCTGATAGAGGATCTGTGTTTGCTATGTATATATATGCAATGTTACGCAAGGTATTTTATAATGATGCCTCTTACTTATGTCGGTTTACCCCGCAAATCTATCCGTGCGGTAAGTACCCGTGTCCTACTAGATGAATGGGGTTGGCCTCCTTTGTTGCCTGCCTTATCCAAAAAAATGTAGAGTTTCAGAATTTTGTGCTTCCCGATTTGTACACTTGCAATTGTACTCCTTGCAATCATTGGTACTATTGGTACGAAGATGAAATGAAGGATGCTGGGATGTGTGACGAATGTTTCTGGACAAGGGAGTTGGGAATTTTTATAGAGTTCTTCCGTGTCCCATTTGTACCGATGTAATGAAGTATACTCTATATGCCGAAGTCTACTCTATGTAATGAAGTATACTCTTTTTAATGCAAGCTACTCTATTTAATGAAATATGCTCTTTCAAATGTAGTCTACTCTTCGTAATGATGACCATTGACTAGTAAACGGTTCCTTATTTATGACGTAGTATAAATATGCAGCCGTAAGTAACTTTTTACATGTCAGATACTCGATTAGTCTATTCGTGACGTCTACTCATTGTAATGATGCCTATACTTACCTTTATGTACGTGTCGTTTCGTTTACTAAGTAATAAATAACTTCGTTTAAGTAATACTAACCTTTTGTTAATATCGACTAGTCTCCACTTACCATACACATACGTACGTGTCGTTTCGACTATTAGTATAAATGCTCTCTCTCCTCATTTAATTTTTTTACCAGTTTCATTATCTTCTTTACCATTTTCATTGTCTTCTTCCTTAGTAGTTACAGTTTCATCAAACAACCGAAAGAATGGCCGACTCGTCTTTACCCTCTTTCCCAACAGAGATTCAAGAGCTTATTACCCAATGCGTCGCCTATAATTCTCTGCTAGATCTCTTTAACTTGAAAAAAACTTGCAAAACACTGAAAGTCGTTTTAGAACGTCCCTCGGTATACACATCCGCGAATCTATTCAGTTTGAATTGGTTTTACTGGGAGGGTTCCGGGTTCATTACTGTGTGTTACCCACATGGAAATCCAGACACGATTTTCCTGAAGGCACTCTTGACTACTACCACTCTGAGAGGCTTGAGGATTGGGTGGAAATGATGAAGGTGGCAGCTGATGGAGGATCTGTCGTTGCTATGTATACCTATGCAATATTACGCAAGGTAATTCATAACGATGCCTCTTACTTATGTCGGTTTACCCGCAAATCTATCCGTGCGGTAAGTACCTGTGTCCTACTAATTCAATGGGGTTGGCATCCTTCACTGCCTGCCTTATCCGAAAAGGAGGAAGCGTTTGATAATTTCTTGCTACCGAAATTGTACAATTGCCGTTGTACTCCGTACAATCAATGGTTCTATTGGTACGATGATGAAATGAAGGATGCTGAGATCTGTGACGAATGTTTCTGGACAAGGGAGTTGGGAATTTTTTTTAAAGTTAATCCGTGTCCCGTTTGTATCATTCTGACCAGTCACGTTTGTCCAGACCCCTTAATGTCGTCTCCACAAATATATCCCCAACTAACTTTTCACGGATGGCTTTGATCGCTCAAGCTCGCAGGTACAGGGATTCCCAAAGCATGGCATTCAATGTACTTGACGCAGAACACACCACAATCACCACTCTGGATGTTCTGAGGCATTCCTAGGACCCGCTCATGTGTGTAAGCATCTAATGGCCAACCTTCTTTGTCACCGGGGCAAGCTCCCAAAGAAGGTATGGCAGCATCACCGCGATTGGCACCACCGTCTCAGCTACTTTGTCGTCTCTGTACAGTGATTCTGCACTGTCCCATATGGTGATGTGTCTCTACGGGATAGATATCCAGAGAGCTATCCAGTGGTCGGTCCCTATGTGCATTGGAGTGTATATATCGTCGACCTCGACCCCCCCCCCCCCACATCTTATTTGTCGGGCAGTATTGTGGGATTTCTCCTGAATGGAGTTCATACGCTCCCGCTGGTAATATTCGCCATAGTCCATTGGGGTTTGGTGTGCAGTCTTTAAAGGCTTGATATTTTTTCGACCACATTGTCCCGAAAAGAGTATCCAAGATGCACATTCTATCCGACCGGAACCATTCAGGATGTTCGGACATGCGCTTCCGGAGGAGATTAATCGCAGCATCTAAGTGCTGCAATGTAGCAAATATGTTAACGATGTCTATTCAAGAAATATACTCTAGAAGTCTATTTAAGATGTCTATTCAAGAAGTCTATTCAAGAAGTCTATGCAATAAGTCTATTCAAGTTATCTAATCAAGAAGTATAACCAAGAAGTCTAACCAATAACTCTACTCAAGAAGTCTTATTCAATGTACCGTGTCTTTAAGCCATTGCTGTCGAGTGCGGAGAATGTACCACCATTTAACGGTACCACCCTTTTTTCTTTTCGGGTAATAACTGCAACCAACAAATAACATTTCATGTCAATCTTGAAACTAGTAACAACAATCCTAACAAATTTGATACTTACGGCTGTGTCTTAAGCCACTCAATAACTTGTTTTGTCTTGTCTTTGTTAACAGGTGCAAATGGGTCATACCCACCGCAATAGAGTATTCTTTCCTTTGGCCGCTGGAACAAAGGGGGAATCTCTTCCTTTTTCAGTTGTGCTTTTTCTCTGGTCAGTCTATCCAATTTCGCGGCTGTAGTAATCTGTGCGGCCTTTCTCCTAGTGTTTTGTTTCTCTAATCTAGCAGCAATTTCCTCCGACGTGAGTTCATGATTCCCACGAAACTCGACACTAGGTGGTGATCTTTGGTCTCTGCCGTCGTTAACGCTTTCTTCCGCTTGAATTTTCTACATATTAACAGAATAGTATACCATAAATCAAAACGTTTAAGGAACAACTTCAACAAGAGAAACACAAAACTTCAATAATTTAATGGTGTTGCCATAACAAAATTTAATGAACACGAAGACAAGGAAGTACTTGAACAAGAAGAACACGATTTGCAATATTCCAACATAACTAAAATGCCCGTGTTTTTAAACTAAGCCATATTTCTCGGTTTTCTTCGACATTTTCTCACATCATTCTGTTTTAGGGGGAGGGATCGGAACTAACCCGACCATGCTGATCTTTGTCATTGGACTTCATATGCTCATCAGTCCTCGCGGTTTTCACATGCTCCGACATCTTTGCAATGGATTGCTCGAGAGCTTCCACTCTCACGGACAGGACCTCTATCTTTCCTGCGCAGTTGGTGAGCCTTCTCCCAATGACTGAACGATAACCGAAGAGAGTGATGCGACACATTTATCCAAATAGGTCTTCAATGCCTCCACGACATTCACCCCGGTGTCTTCTACCCGAGAAGAGGTCTCTCTCTTTCTGCTTTCTGAATCTGAGTCGACTTCTCTTTTATGCTTCAGCTTGTAGTCCGCGATGGCGACCTTTGCTTAGATTAAGTTGTTGTTTGAGACATTAACACCATCGAGAACACAATCATTTTTCGTCCACACCCATGTGACACCGTCAGAGAACTGACTCAGCACTGCCATGACGACGTTGTGAATCTCAAAATCCTCTTCATCATCATCATCCCACAATGGGAACATTTCTGACGGACTCTTCATCACGCAGTGGTTAAAGCGGATCTACGGGTTACAAATGCATCACTCACGTTACTAAACAGTCACTATAGTATAATCAATAAGTCTAACAAGAAAGTGTACTTCATAAGTTACCTGCTTAAGCATGCTCTCTTTCATATACTTCCAACCCTGCTGTCCCTGGTAGGCCAGAATCGGTTGAACTGAGCCACCGTGTTCAATGGGACATCCGTATTGGTGTCCAAAGTCCGGCATGGCCTGGTACGCCCATACCTGAAGCACTTCCACAAATCCATCGATGGTGTAGGATCTAGTCAAGTCTTTCTCATGGACCCACTCGATGAGGTTCTTGAATGCTACCCTTCCCCAAGGGTATTCGTCAAACTCTACACGAGATGTTATTCCGCCGCCGCCGCTTGAGATTTGTATCTGACCCCCCCCCCCTCGTCGTAAAACGGTAAAGGAGACATCTTGTGTAGGAGTAGACATCTCGTGTAGGATTAGACATCTTGTGTAGGAGTAGACATCTCGTGTAGGAGTAGACATCTCCTGTATGAGTAGACATCTCGTGTAAGAGTATACATCTCGTGTATGAGTAGACATCTCGTGTAGGAGTAGACATCTCGTGTAGAAGTAGACATCTCGTGTAGAAGTAGACATCTCGTGTAGAAGTAGACATCTCGAGTTGAATTCTTTTCTGCTTTCCTTTCCTGATTGTGGCTTAAGTTTTGCAGAATGGCAACGCCAGTGTTTCCCCGAAGGCAATTCAGCAAAGGTGATGAACCACATCCACTAAAGAGCATTGCCTACTACAGCAACGAGTCCAAGCTATTCCCCACCTTGGAACAAGCACTTCTTCCAGATGAGTGGAATGAGTTAAAAGAGTCGAGACTGGGTGTATTTTTGAAGTTCAACAAATTGGATTTTGGATGGGAATCGAGGAAAGGTGACGGATGCGAGGAGAGGCGACGGATGCGAGGAGAGGTGCGGATGCGAGGAGAGGCGACGGAGGCGACCGAGGCGAGGAGAGGCGACAGAGGCGAGGAGAGGCGACAGAGGCGACAGAGGCGACGGAGGTGAGGAGAGGCGACAGAGGCGAGGAGAGGCGACAGAGGCGACGGAGGTGAGGAGAGGCAACGGAGGCGAGGAGAGGCGACAGAGGCGACGGAGGCGAGGAGAGACAAAGGAGGCGACAGAGGCGAGGAGAGGCGCAAAGGAGGAGATAGGAGTAAGAGATTAAACCAATTAGATTAAGAAAGTACACATATCGATAAATCAGGAGAAATAGGATGAAGAAAGATTACCGGATTGAGGTGAGGAGTGGCATCAGAGAACGGCGGAAGCTTATGGCGGAAGCTTAGGGTTTCGGCGACAGAGAATGGCGGAAGCTTATAGCGGAAGCTTATAGCGGAAGCTTATAGCGGAAGCTTATAGCGGAAGCTTAGGGTTTCGGCGATAGAGAATGGCGAAGCTTATGGTGGAAGCTTAGGGTTTTTTTTATTTATTATTACACAGTAATAAATACTACAATGTATTTATTGAATGGTTACAGTTCTCGAGGCAATTTACTTACTAAAATCATTACTTATTTCTCGAGACAAATAATGACGTTTCCCATTATTTCATATTTTATTATTTGTCAACTACTACAATCATTACTTATTTCCCGCTTATTAATTTTAACTTCCCGCCTAAGCAGACTTCATAGCGAAGTCATCTCAAATTCCAAAATTTCGAAATTTTAGAATTTTCAATTGGTCAAATTTAAAGATTTTCAGATTTTCAGATTTTCAAATTTTCAGATTTTCAGATTTTCAGATTTTCAGATTTACAGATTTTTTAAGATTTTAAGATTTACAGATTCTCGTATTTCATATTTTCAGATTTTCGAATTTTCAAATTTTCAAATTTTCAAATTTTCAAATTTTCAAATTTTCAAATTTTCAAATTTTCAAATTTTCAAATTTTCAAATTTTCAAATTTTCAAATTTTCAAATTTTCAAATTTTCAAATTTTCAAATTTTCAAATTTTCAAATTTTCAAATTTTCAAATTTTCAAATTTTCAAATTTTCAAATTTTCAAATTTTCAAATTTTCAAATTTTCAAATTTTCAAATTTTCAAATTTTCAAATTTTCAAATTTTCAAATTTTCAAATTTTCAAATTTTCAAATTTTCAAATTTTCAAATTTTCAAATTTTCAAATTTTCAAATTTTCAAATTTTCAAATTTTCAAATTTTCAAATTTTCAAATTTTCAAATTTTCAAATTTTCAAATTTTCAAATTTTCAAATTTTCAAATTTTCAAATTTTCAAATTTTCAGTTTTGAACTTATAGAGTTCCCCAGTAGACTTCACTTGTACGCGAGAAGTCTAATGGATAATGTACGCGAGAAGTCTACTATAAAGTGTACTGGAGAAGTCTACTTTTGTTCTGTTATTTCTTATGAAATTTGGCAGAATTTTCAACAAAGGCGAAATATATATGTCAGATGACTCAGTTATTCAAGCAGGCGGAGAAATACATACTACAGACCTTACTCTAATCCTAAACTAAGATCTAAAAAGGAGAATACAAAGGTAGATGGTCAGATCTATGACTGTGAGGATTACACCAGCCACCATCTGCTTCTTTATAAGCATGGTAGGATAATAATCGTCAATTAGATAGCAAAGTTGACATAACTCTGCATCAATCCGAGGCATAAAAGCAGAAGTCTCTTCTGCTACTCGGTCCCTACATTCCACTATCTTTTCCAGGGAGACTCTGAGATCTTGGATTTCCTGCGTCACAGCCTCATCCCACCACTTGAATATATGATGGCCACCATCCTAAACAAGCACATAGACATCCACCATCATATTAATATGGTTAACACTCAAATGGAGAACGAACAACACAACGAAAGCCTTATTACCTTATAGTTCTTGCATCCATAGAATACGCGACCCGGATTTTCATCTGTAGTGGATGATTTCATGATAGGCACCAAACCGCAGAAACATCGGTCAGGAAAACCAGATTTTCGAGATCTAAGCATAGGAGTGGGGGAGGTCACTTCTGGTTCTCCAGCACTCCAAAGATTCCTCGAACTACTCGATGGTTAACTGTAGCTGTATCGACCCATCTCTGGGTACAAATCAAACAACAAATCATTGCAAAACGTATTAGACATCTAAATCATCAATATACTTGAAATAAATCTATAAACAAATTGATTTAGAGGCTAGTTGATTTTGAGGCTTACTATATATTCAGATCTGTTAGAGAGGGAGATAAAGAGACAATCGCCATATAGTGAGAGAGAGAGAGAGAGAGAGATGCGGCGTAATAAGAAATTAGGGTTAGAGTGTCGGCGACTCAGATTTATATAAGGGGGTCAATTTCCGGTTGAGTTAAAAGTTTGGTTAAGGAGACGGTTCAGGAGACGGTTAAGGAGACTTCATGATGAAGTCTTCCTCACCCTAAACCTCGAATGAACAGTACACCCCTAACCCCTAAATTGTTAAATTACATAAAATCTAACATTAAACAATTTACTCATCATTATATTCTTAATTTTGCTTTCCAAAAAAGCTTAAATGTAATATTAAACTCTCATTTATATAGATTTATTTTTATCAAAACCATAACCATGCTATCTATCCATATCAAACCCTATACTTCAACCTTACATGTATTTGGTTTATACCCTCATTTATCTTCATTCATTTAAATTGAGTGATTTTTATGAAATTTTATTTTATATAGGTGATAATTATGCATGTGATATTTATGTATACAAATTGTTTACCAAATTAATTTTTATAATTAAAATTTAAGATTTAATCACGGAGTAGACTTCATATAGAAGTTATGAAGTCTACTATTATACTTTTACATGATATTGACACTTTATTTATTTAAAATGACCGATTTTTATGAAATTTTATTTTATATAGGTGATAATTACGTATGTGATATTTCTGTATACAAATTGTTTACCAAATTAATTTTTATAATTTTTATAATTAAAATTTAAGATTTAATCACGGAATACACTTCATATAGAAGTTATGAAGTCTACTATTATACTTTTACATTATATGGAAACTTTATTTGTTTAAAATGACCGATTTTTATGAAATTTTATTTTATATAGGTGATAATTACGTATGTGATATTTATGTATACAATTTTTTATCAAATTAATTTTTATAATTTTTATAATTAAAATTTAAGATAAAATCACGGAGTAGACTGCACAAAGAAGTCTACTCACGAAGTCTACTGTTTAAACGTAGACTTCTCAAATGTTATAAGGGTCATTTTTCCTTTCGCTTTTTTGTTTGGTCATTAGGGAGAAACAGATATTTTCACTACCCCTATGGGTTATTTTTGTCAAATGTCCAATAAGGGGTCTAGATTTGCATTCAAAACCAAATAATGGGTTAAAATCAGCAATTCCCCCTTAATTTTTTTTTTATCAATTTATAAGCTTCATCTTAAGTTGTTTTCAATCACTCACCTACCATATACTTCCTTTGAATAAGTTTTTTCTTTATCAAATAATATTTTTTTATTTAACCGCAATATTGGTAAGTGAATGGATGGTAAATGTTTTCGACAATACGTCATTAGTGTAAAAAATAGCACTAACATTAAATATAATTTTTTAGAAATTTAGAAATAATATTTATTTTTATTTGAATTTTTAGAAATTTATAAATAATATATATTTTTATATGAATAAATTCCAGATTCATATTATTTCCACTATTTTGTATAAACATCATTAAATAAAATGATTAAAATAAAATAAACTCTAAAAAAATTTTATGATTTTTTAGACGAAAATAAGTGTTGAACAAAATCGATATTCTATTACTGTTAGGTTAACCTTTTATATCCGCAATTGAAGACTTTTGGTCGTCACAAATTCTATCATAAGTCATAATGATAAATTACTACTAAATTTTATCTTTATTCTAATTTAAAAAAAAACTAAATATCTAATTATATAAAAAGTTAAGAAAACTTTACATCTATTTTTTTTTGGACATCTACATGAATACACTTTTGTAGATACACTTTTTCATAAATACATTTGTACAGAGAACATTTTCGGATTTGCACTTTATTTTTGTGTCTAATGACTAAATTAACCCTCATCATTTAACCCTCTTATCTTCTTCGTTCGTTGCCATGGCCGTCTCCTTCCAGCTTCAATTTCCTTGCCGTTGCCGCAATTGCACAGCTTCAATTTCTATTCAGTCGCGATCACCATCTCTGACGATTGCATAGATCTTGCTAACACGATTGCACATCTTTGTAGCTGTCGCCGTCTCCGACTGAGTTTTGTACAGCTTTGTCTAACTTCGACCGTCGAGGAGTGAGTGTTCATATAACCGGAGGTGCAGGTTTAACGTGACAGTTCGTGAAGAATGTGATTATACACAATATTCATGTCAAAAGCCTTAAACGTGCATTTAGTGGGTTGATTAGAGACTCTGAACATCATGTTGGGTTTCGAACGTTGAGTGATGGTGATGGGATCAATATTTTGAACCAGAGTTTTCGGGGAAGAAGAAAACAGATGATCAGAGATCTAAGGTTCATGAAGTTTTCGGGGAAGAAGGAGACAGAAGATCAGAGATCTAAGGTTCATGAAGTCTGCTGGAATAAGCAACAGAATTCGAACAAGACTATGAGTCTTTTGCAGCGAAGAAGCCTATGTAGGAGAAGAAGCAATCAACTCTACCAATGAAACTATCTGAAAAACCTAGGTCTCTGGCTCATGAAGGGGTAGGGATTAAGCAGCAAAACTCGAAGAAGCCTGAAACTTCTGTTGTTCCAGCGGTGACTACTAACTCAACAGAGACGTTGGAGCTGTTTGAAATAACTAAGAAATCTGCAGATGTGGCCAGTGCAAAGGGGATTCTCTTGTCAAAAGAAGAAACATCAATCTGTGTGGACACTCTCACTATACTCATGGATTTCCCCATCAGCTCAACAGCTCTAGAAAGGAAGAGGATCATGGAGAAGCTTTCATACCTTACAAAGCACAAAGACCGCAAAATCTGCAACTCTGCAACAGCATATCTTCAACATTTGAGGTAGAGCATCACAGATCAACAACACAGAGATGCCCTTAAAACACAAAGCTAGTAGCATCACCAGAAAATCTGCAAGAGACGAGGGAAGAAAACTAGTGAACAACGTAGGTTATATATTCTTTTGGTAAATTAGAGTTAGTATAGCTCCCACTTTAAATTTTCAATTAATCAAAAGCTATTAATCTCCATTTGATCATGATGGTAACTCAAGGCTTGAGATCCCACATACAACTTGCGTTTGCCTATTTATTTTTCAGAGTCGTTGATAGCAAGGTGACCAGCCAGGTTACAGTAAATGCAGATGGTATGGTCTTTGTAATCATGAGCTAAATGATCCGTCTTCCTACACTAGTTTATAAATTATTTTATACCAAATTATAAAGCACTGATAAATGTTTATAAAATTATTTATAAAGGTTTATAAATCTTTATAAATCCTTTAAAATGCTTTATAAAAAAAATTATAAAGGCACGTCTTCCTACAGTTGTTTATAAATTATTTTATAAGAGATTATAAAGCATTGATAAATATTTATGAAATTATTTATAAAAATTCATTTTATGCAACAAAGTGTATTATTGTATTTTCCCCTCTTTAAAAGTGTTTATAACACTTTTATAAGAACTTTATAAATTTTTTATAAAGACTTTATAAACCTTTTATAAAGACTTTATAAACCTTTTGTAAAGACTTTATAGAGTTTTTTATAAACACTCTATTCAGTTTTATAAAGGTATTATAATGTATTATCATTTTATAAGGTTTTATAAGATTTGTATAAATTTTTATAACACTTTTATAAATCTTTTATAAAGTGGTTATAAAGACTTTATAAAGTGGTTATAAAAAATCAAGATCAGTCACAAAACATCGGTTCCTTCATAAAACTTCATCTTCTTCACAAAAACATCATTTTCTCAGAAATTACTACTTTTCAGAAATCACAAATCTAATTGATTTAAATCGAATCTAGACTACCTAAATCAGAAGCAATGTTAGGCGAATTAGATCACAAATCAAAATCCCATGTTTTTGTTTCACAGGCTTTGCTTCTTCCTCCTACAAAATTTTTCTACAAGTTCCATAAGAAAAACGTAGACTTTCCTTCACTTTGGTCCGAATACTATCACCACTTCCGCTTGAACCACATGGACGCGAATGAGGAATCTTTACTTGTAATGTTCGAGGCTTTCGAGCTAATTTACAAAATGATTTATAAATCAATTGTAAGAATTTATAAATCATTTTATAAAGAGTTTACAAATTATTTGTAATAGTTTTAAATCATTTACAAATTTTTTTTTCCAGTTTGGCATAAGTAGACAGGTAAGAGATTTTTGGGTTAAACCATATGACTTGGGGAACAATATTCCAGGTTGTTTCTTAGTATCAACTTCAACTAAATAACAGGTAAAAAGCCTTTTAGAGAGTGAGAGAATCGATAGAGGGAGGTGTGGAGAGAAGCTCTCCCCAAAAAGAAAGTTAGCATTTTTCGAATGTATTTGCAGAGAGACACAGTACACTCTCTCTCCCTCTCATCATATCAAGAGAGGTATTGGCAGAGGGGGAAAGACTCTAATTCTAATAGAGTTATAGTACGTCGCTTTACTTTCAATCTATTAAAACCACTCCATAATCTATTACACACCGACATGTCTTCTCTCCCCTTCCTTTATTAGCCTCCTCACTCTCATCCTTCTTCTCTCTTTCATTTGCTTTTATTAATTTAACTATCGTGCAGTGCACATACACAAGAAAAGGATTTTCCTCGGGATCTCATCAATACTATTCTTGGAACGTGTTAGACTACGAATGGGACAACACCTCAGTGATTATGTTATCCGGAGAAAATTGAAGCCATCACCATCAGCAGGAGCCTGACCCGACCCGAGTCTTTTCCATTTTCGATCCTACCCATCATCATCATCAGTCGTCTTATAACAACATTTCTCAACCGCTCATTTCTTCCTTCTCGAACCAACAACACTTGACTGTCTATGGTCATCAGGCCACCACCACCAACCAGTTTCATCAGTCCTTGTACGACCCACACACCACCACTAATCCTTACGCCTCGTCCAACTCCATCTACAACCCCCAATATTTTGCGGCAGCCTTGTTCTCATTCGACCAGACAGGGTCGGGATCTTCTTCCAACTTCCTCATCCCCAAGACCGAAGACGACGTCTCTGGGCTGCTCGATTTCATTTCCAACAGGATCAGTCTAAATTTGGGAGGATGCAGACGATTTCGTGAGCAGTCTGTAGAGGCTGTCTCCACCAGGTGAGTTGAGAACGATAATTAATTCATTAAGGGTTAAAAGGTAATGTTACCCTTAATAAATTAGTCTATTTTTGTAAGGAATGAAAATAAATGTATTTTGAAAAAAATGTATCATGAAAGTGCTCTTCTCACAAATTTCCCATTTTTATTTATAAAAAATATACATTATATTCATAATGAATATTTTAAAATTATAGTAATCTTTCAAATTAAATTACTTTCAAGTTCACATTAAATGAATAATATGTAATAGTCTTTCTCTTTAACAAAAACATGCTGAAAAAATATCAAAACTGAAAAACCTTCCAATTTCAAAAAAAAATATTTATGAGTTTCAACATCAGTTGTTTTCAAAAACTCATTTACCATATAATTCAATTGAATGATTTTTTTTCTTTGTCAAATAAGATTTTTTTTAAAAAAAAAAACAATTGACCACAATCTTGGTAAGTGAATAGATGGTAAAAGTTTTTGACAATACGTCTTTTGTATAAAAAAATAGCACTAACATTAAATATAAAAAGAAGTTTGAAATTTATACATAATATATATCTTTCTTTGAATAAATTCCAGATTTATATTATTTCCTCTATTTTTTATCAACATCATTACATAAAATGAGTCAGATAAAGTACATTCTTGAAAAATTTGGTGATTTTTTAGACGAAAACTAGTGTCGAACGAAATCAATATTCTCACAGTTATGTTAACCTTTTTATAGCCGTCTGTATATGGAAGCTTGTGGCCATCTCAAATTCTATCATAAATTATAATGATAAAGTACTATTAAATCTTATATTTATTTTAATTTGACCGTAATCTTGGTAAGCGAGTAGATGGTAAGAAAATTTATAATACGTCATTTATGTAAAAAATAACCCTAACATTAAATATAAAAAAAGTTTGAAATTTATACATAATATGTATATTTATTTTAATAAATTCAAGATTTGTATTATTTGTCTATTTTTATCAACATCATTAAATAAAATGATTCAAATAAAACACATTCTAAAACATTTTGATGATTTTCTTAGACGAAAAAAAAGTGTCGAATGAAATCAATATTTTATCACTGTTGGGTTAACATTTTATAATCGTCCGCAGATGAAGGCTTGTGATTATCACAAATTGTACCATAAATACTAATGATAAGGTACTACTAAATCTTATATTTATTTTATTTTTAAAAGTTAAATAGATAATTATATTAAAAAAATAAAGAAAACCTTACCTCTATATCATTTTTTGTAAGAATACAATGTAATGAAAATTCTAAAATTATAGCAACCTTTCAAATTAAATTAGTTTCAATTTCACATTACATGTGTAATATGTAATAGTCTTTAACTTTATTAAAAATATGATGAAAAAAAATTGAAACTCAACAACCTTCCATTTTTAAAAATTATCATTTATAAGCTTAGTAATAAGTTGTTTTCAAAAACTCATCTACCATACTTTCGTAGAATGATTGTTTTTTCTTTCCAAATAAAGTTTTTTTTTTTTTAATTTGACCACAATCTTGGTAAGCGAATAGATGATAAAAATTTTAACAATACATCATTTGTGTAATAAATAGCAATCTACCTTTGTTGAATGATTTTTTTCTTTGTCAAGTAAGGTTTTTTTTCTTAATTTGAATCTTGGTAAGTGAATAGATGGCAAAAAAATTGGCAATACGTCATTTGTGTAAAAAAATTGCACTAACATTTGTGTAACAAATAACATGAAATTTATAAATAATATATGTTTTTATTTGATTAAATTACAGATTTATATTATCTCCTCTATTTTTTTATCTGCATTATTAAATAAAATGATTCAGATAAAGTATATTCTATAAAATTTTGGTGATTTTGTAGAGGAAAAATTGTATCGAACGAAATCGATATTCTATCATTGTTGGGTTAACCATTTATTGCCGTCCTTAGATGGAGGCTAGTGGTCTTCACAAATTCTATCATAAATCCTAATGATAAGGTAATATTAAATTTTATATTTATTTTAATTTTTAAAAATTAAATATCAAATTACATTAAAAAGTTGAGAAAACCTTACATCTATATAATTTTTTTATAAAAATATACAATGTATTCGTAATTAAAATTATAGCATCCTTTCGAATTAAATTACTTTGATATATATATATATATATATAAATTCTTTTTTTTTAATTTCCCAATCCTTAGAAAATTTGAAAACCGAATTGTAACCGCTCTTTCCACTACCATCTCCTGGGTCAGACCGGTGACGACAAACACGCTCTGATACCAAAATGTAACACCCATCTCATCTTCACTCGATAACAACATGCCACTAACCCTAACTTCTATCGCAAGCATATCCAACCAATTAACTTCCACTTTATTTTCATAAATCAATAAATCCAATAAATGAAATACTTGAATAAAATTGTAAAGATGAATGCTTAAAATAAAAATACTGAAAACTATCGAAATCCCAGACGGTAGCATCAGAACCGTCATAGCGTAAATCTACTCATCCGTTTCACCTGAAAATAAATCTACTCATCCGTTTCACCTGAAAAGGGAAGAAGTGGGGTGAGTAACATGAGACTCAACTCAGTGAGGTTGGGATGCTAAAACATACAAATCCTAGTCACGGTCATAACATTCCACATATAGAAATCTAGCCTAAACATGAACAAACACAGCACCTAAAGCACCCAACATATCAAAAATGGTCCTAGACAGGTTAAGTGATCGTCCCACCCTCCGAAGAGACTTAAGGAATGGATTTTGTGACCAAACACACCGCCCTATGGACACTTTATTGATCTTAGGATATGGACAACAGATCGACTTAGGTTGCCCACACCACCACATACAAGCGACATTAGTACAGAAATCCGTCTCTTTACCCCGCATACTCATCACATCCTTGGCTATCTATATAACAATCAATAATCCTTTTTAAACATGCATATTGAATAATGGTTGAATCATATATATTCATAATTCCGTTTTACAAGCAATATTAATTAGAGTCGATCAGAGAAACTGATCATATTTCAGAACTAAACTTGCCATACGAGGTTCACTAGACTTGAGTATTAATTCACCGATTAGATCTCACCTTAGCAATCGGAAAACTGGGTTTCTGAATTCCTGATGCTGAAATGGATGCTAAATCTGGAATCAGCACGAAAAATCGTGTCAGAACGGCTTTAGAATGGCGAAAAACAGATAACCGGTCAACTGGTAAAAGTCAAATGTCAAAATCAACTGTCAAAATCAACTATGAAAGTCAACAGTCAAAGTCAATGGTCAACGGTCAAACCAGTTAACCTAGTCAAACCGGACCCAGACCCGATAACCTGACCCGATTAACTAAATCGACCTAGTTACCCAAACAAGAACCAAATTGAACTAAACCGAAATTGAATTAAACCAAACTGGCCAGTTTACCGAGTCAACCAAGCAAGTCTGAGTCAATCCTACGAGTCACGCGGTGGCGGCGACTTACCGGAAATGTCAGCGGCAACGGTGGAGGGACGGGGGTGGACAACACACGCAAAATTTCGGCGGCAAGTGTGGTTGCGTCCAGTTGATGCTACTGCTGATTTTTTGTGCTTCGGATCCGTCTCGGCGTCCTGAATCCGATGGTGGCCTTGGTTTTGTGAGATTCAAACCAATTAGAAAGTTTTTAAGGTTTTAATGAAAACTTTTGTGGAAAAACTATCGAAACTGGTTTCGAGATTACTTTTGACTTAGATCCAGTGATGGACTCGACGATCTACGATACTGCTGAGAGAAATCAAAAATAACAATTTATTATGGCTCGGTTTCTGCAGAACTTCACTATTATGTGATTGTTCTTAGAAATATATAAAGAAGCAAAGACTATTTATAGAAAATTCCTAAATTTTTTACTTAAGAAAGTTGGGCCTTGCTTAGCCGAACTTGGGTCTTTACAATTTCTTTCTCTTCTCTCTCTTCCATCTTCTTCAAAGACGGCTGGCTATGTTTTAAGGAAGTGAGAGATATGTATCCCGATACACGTAAACACACACAATAATAAAAAGAGGAGCAAAGGAATGGGCCAAAATGGCCTTGAACTTGATTGGACCTTGGGAAAAAAACAGCCAATGCCTGTTTGGGATTATGTCTATTGTGAATTGATTTAAAATAATTGTTGTGGTCTTTTTATAGCAAAAATTGATTGATTATTATTTATTTTCCGGTTATTTATCTATAATTAATTCCAAAATTAAGTATACTAGGGTTCAACCCGCATACGTACGGGGAGATTTGTATTTTTTTTTTTTTTTTTGCATTTTTATCACTTGTTTTTTATTGTTTTTTCCCTTTTAATTAATTATCTGTTTTTTAGTCATATTAATCATTTTATTATGTAAAATATTTTATTTCACATGTTCGTGGTCCAATCATCTTTTTTTTTTTAATCTTACCTTTATGTTTAATTTCTTCTTATTTTTGTAAATTTATTTGAAAATATTTTTATGTTTTTTGTCGTAATCTATTCGTATGAATGTATAGATGTTCGTATTGAAATTATTGTTGTCTTTTTCCCTTTGAAATCTTTCTATTCTTATTTTTTCTGCCTTGATTTTCTTTTCTTTTTTTCAATCCACAAACCATCGTATATTTGTATTTCTACGATTCTGCCATAATTTTTTTGGGGTATATCCATAGATTTGTGATTTCTTATGTTTTTGTTTTTTCCCATATATTGTGTCATATTTTTATATTTTGTGCATTCGATCATTTACCATTAAAATATTTCAAAATACCAAATGTTGATTAGGTGTTATTGGGCCGAAATTTGATTAGAACCCAATATTTTTTTTTAAATGATTATATTTTGTGCATTCAATCATTTACCATTAAAATATTTCAAAATACCAAATGTTGATTAGATGTTATTGGGCCGAAATTTGATTAGAACCCAATATTTTTTAAAAAAAAATGCTTATGTGGCTCAAACTACAGGAGAGAGAACTCTCTCATTATAATTTAGATTTGAGCTGGAACAATTCAAATAAGGAATGATCTATTAAAAATTAATTTTTGGTATCGTATAAGTGAGGACAAAACACGAAAAAGATCATGTGGTGGTTGCAACATCGTCAAATAAGTCTTTCGAGCTTCCCAAAAATAATGCACCAGTTGTCGGAATAAGGATCAAGCTCACGGGCTGAAAGTGGGTGTGGGAGCCTACAAATGTTGGTAGTGGGGGGGAGGGGGCATTATAAGTGGTATCAGAGTGAACCCAGATCATTGTGGAGTCATGCAGACTCACACAATCAACCGTTAAAGTCCTGGTGAGGATTGAGAGTATTGCGATCTTTGAGTAGGGATGATTGTAACATCCTGATTCTGGTATATGGTGGTGTTTGGAGAAGATTACAAAAATTGATTTGATTACTTATATCACCAAAGTTCAATTATCCTTTTGTTCATTTATCTAGAAAGAACTCCAAAGTTAGGCGAGCTTGAACTAAAGCAATTTAAGGATGAGTGATCTATAGGAAAGTCATTTTCGGTACCATGTGAATGAAGACAATACACATAAAAAGAGCACGTAGTGATTGCAGAGTCACTTAACGAACCCCCAATATTAGGGATGTTCAGTTCGGTAAAACTAAATTAAATCGATCCATACCGACCCGAAATAGAAAATATGGCTTAGTTTTGGTTATAACATTTAAGCCGTGTGGATGTTATTTTTAGAAAAATCAGTTTACGAATATGATTTGATTATAAACCAAACAAACCAAACAAACCAAATAAACTGAAAAATAGATTGATGAAAATATATAATAAATAATAGTATATTTATATAAAGATTATAAAATATATACGACTGTCTATATGTTTAAGCGATTTGATTGGTATCGTTATGATATTTGAAGCATTGATTTTATTAGTTTAATACTTTTTTAAAAGTTAATAGTCATTTTATTTTTTTCGTTTCATAAATTTTAATTAAAAAAATAAATAAAACTTTTTGTGCTAACAACTTAGTTTTCTTTTATTAAATCTTATCTATTTAAATGTTAGAATAAAAATATTTTATGTTTTAGTAAATCAGATTTTTTTTAATTATATAGACTAAAATTTATAAATTTTTTATAAAAAACTAAATATAGTAAAGTCTGCAAGCTTACAGTATAATTTTAATGAAAACACCCGATAAGTCCCAAAACATCCATAATTCTGATGGTTTCTATAGTTTCGCGCTTCAGCTCAATCAACTAATCCTTACATATATCCCAAAAGGAGGCAGGAGTAAAAATTACATAGTGAGGACCTTCAAAACTGCCCACGTGCAAACACACTATAATGTACCACTCCATCAAGTTATATATTCTATACCAGCAACCTATTCACCCGTAGATCCTTCATGGCCCGAAACCAACATACGATTCGTAGATCCTTCACGGCCATAAGCCAACATACACATAACTTAGTACTTCCTTATTTAATCTCGTTTCTAACTCATTTTCTTAAACGTTTTCAAACTAACATGCTATTGCTACTTAAAATCAAATTTATCATTTTTACATAAACATCTCAAAATAAATGTATCATCATCAAACTCAATCAAACATGCCAAATCCTAAGAACGCAAAAAATATTTTATTAGATCTCTAAAGAACCACCTTCGAAGAATGAAGAACTAACTTTTCATAAAACATCAAAACAAGCCACATAATATCAAACATATAGATCAAAACAAAAATTCAGAAAAGCATTGCATTGGCACGGATCATATCCTCACCTCGATTGAATTTAATATTAGAATCCCACGAACAGAGTTTTGTGGACAATATATATGTTTGTGGTCATCCTCCACTCTTGAGCTAATATTTGGGTGTGAATTAGACCCATTACTATAATGGTATCAGATCCCAAGGTTTTCATTTCTTAGACTGTGGCCCACCCGTGGATGTCCAGTCCCACAAAACTCAAGTTCAGATGTCCAATCCTGAACTTGAGGGGGTGTATTAGAGTCCCACATCGAGAATGAAAGAGGTTTGAGGACAATATATATATATATGTATGTGGCAATCCTCCACTCTTGAGCTAGCTTTTGGGTGTGAGTTAGGCTCATTACTAATATTTAAAAGTATCAAAAACTCTAAAATCGCTGGAGTTTCCCGGTCAAGAATTTTTACATTCCTCGTTTGATCCTCATTCTCAAATTTCTCTCTCATCACCCCGTTTATGCTTTCACTTTTCTTGAAAACTCTTTTAAGAGTTGTCTGAGAAAACTAAAGTTCAAGGAGTTCTTATATAGGATTTCCTAAGCTTCTTCACCAAGCTGGATACCAATTGTCATTTCCTTATTTGGCTTGATCCTATCACACCATCAATTCGCTGACTCATTTTCTGCAAACAATTTCATATCCAACTCCACCATCTCTTGTCCACTAATTTTTGATTTATATTCTCGTAGACATTCCATAACCAATTCCTGTAGATCCAACTTTCCTTTATTACACTCTAGCTAATTTGGTGTGCTAAAACCTGCCTTATTTGCATCCTGCATTTCTCAGTTCACCAATCCTTCCTTACATGGTTATTCAGTTCTGTTATTTCCATAAATAGATCCGACCCTTCATACACGACTCACATCTAACCCGTCTTAACGGATCACCCAGTTCAAGTCACATAATGGGTTCATACATTATTTCCTAAACTTAGAAAAAGAAAACTCTTTAGAAGAAAATCTCCCACAACCGTTATGATGAAATTAAAAATATTTGAGGAACAGATCATTACACAGGCCCTGGGCTAAAATCCATGAAGCTAGGGCTTTAGGCGCCATAACTTATATAAATTTTGAGGGACATTATTTTCAGAACTATCCTGTAGTACTAATTAGAATTTTGCATAAGTGTCTCACTAGGAAAAATGTTTGAACCTCACGTTTTACCTTTTTTTTTTGCTATTTGAACACGATTCAAAAACTCTGATTGATTTTTTTTTTTTTTTTTTTTTTACAGCTTTTTACAGCATTACTTTTCTTTTAGTATAGGGTTAATAAGGTTCATATTACATTGTGGTATGTAAATATAGAAAATAGCAAATATGGATGCAAAGTTAAAGAAAAAACAAAAATGATAGATGAGATGACAAAAATGTCGCTTTAAATAATATACTAGATTACAATTCGTGCTGAGCGCATGATAAATTTATAATATAAATTTTATATGTTAAATATAAAATTAAAAGATATTGATTGAATTCAAAAACATCAAAAATTCAACTAAAAACTAACTTTTCAGTAAATCTTCTTATTGTGTTTGTATTTTTAAATATAAATCAAGTAGATTAAAATTAACGTAAAACTATAACTATAAATTAAATTTTGCTAATCTAATATATGTAGAAATATATACTCAAATCTTCTTGCATAAAATCTAAAATCTAATATTTTAAAATTATGTTTAAAAAGAAATTTTGATTCTGTTTGAAATTTTGAGAATATTAAAAATATATTCTCCTATTTAAGAAGATAATATACAATTTGCTTTCGATTTAATTTTGATTTAAATTTCAATCATAATTGGGATATATCATTTGAATAAAATATCCTTAATGAACTTTTTAAAAAATAATAAAAGACAGTGGCATTTTTAGTAATATAGCACATGAATAAAACTTTTTTCTATAACATTTCCTATTTTAATATTATAGATTATTTTTTAAAAATGTTATATAATTAAAATATTAATAGTTAGATATGAATTTCAATTAAAAACTGTAATTAGAATAGTTTACTATAAAAAATAATTACACTTTTATTTGATAACTATAATCTCAAATTAGAAACAAATATATGTTTGATAACATATTTGACTATTACAAATTAAATTAAGGTACAATTTTTCTCAAAACATATAATAAATATAATCTCAAATATATTTAGTTATCAATTTTAAAATCTAGTTAACTATTTAAAAAAATGTAACTACATAGTATATAGTTTGTAATTAAGTATATGTGAATATAATCTGCTATTTAAAAAAAATGGTTAAATTTCAAAAAATACAGTTAATTTTTTTTTTTGTATTTAAGTATATGTGAACTATTTTAAAATATAACCTACTATTGACAAATATAGTTAACGATTTGTTAGAATCTAATTACAATTTTTGAATAGAATTATTTCCTCCATGAATCCGTGTTTCTTATTTTAATACAGATTCTGGAAATACTGCAGAAGTTAATCAGTTGAGATAATGGTTGAGTTACCAGATTTGGCTCCGATTGTACGAGAATCGATCCCAGCATTGGCTCTGACTTTGAAAAGCCTTGTTGGTGTCGAGGTGGAAGGGGGATTTAGGGTTTTCGGAGACGGAAATTTCAAGGATTTGGGTTTTAAGTTGAACCATTATAATAATTTGGAGGAATAATGTGTGGATTGTGGAGAGAATCTGGAGATACCGTTCGCATGAAGAGATGCCATTGTCTTTTTTTTTTAGTTGTGTGTTAGAAAAAAAATAGTATAGAAAAAGAAAGAGTTATGAAAAGAAAAAACAATGAAAGTTTCAATAAGGGTATAAAATAAAAATCAGTACTATTAAAACATAAACATTTTTATTTATTAACTTTACCTTTACATGTGATTTACAACATATGCCACTAGAAATTAAAGTAATTTTAATCATTTCGTTAAGAGTAATTTAGTATAATACTTTAAAATATAGAACATACTACTATACACCTAATCACATATGATCATTGAGATTTTAGTTACCAAAAACAATTCTCAATTATTTATCATTAATCAGTTTTACTTATTGTTTTCATTTTCTCATTTTCTTCTCATCTCATTTTGTATAAAAATAAATAATCACATCATTTATATAATACTAAAATATTTATATTTTTATATTGTTATAATTTGAATACTCACAAATAAATATAAATGATAAAAATATCGCAAGAACATAAAATATAATTATATTGGCTAAAATTTGATAAATATTACTATTATTAAATCATGAAACATGTTAGCATTAATATTTTATAATTGTGATACTCTACGATTTTTTAGGTCAAATTTTAAAATTTATAATGGTTTAATCAAGTTTCATAGTTGAATCACAAAACCTGAACATTTCTATTTAATTTCATAAAAGGTTAAACTGTAGAATCTATTCAATATTTATATAATTCGATAATATAATAGACGAGTTAGGATTAATGTTATAAAAAATATAAAATAATAGAGCACTGCAAAACGGGTTAAAATGACAAATTAACACACTTTGATTATAAGAACATCAAAAATAAACTTCTACTGCAAGATGGGTTACAAAAATGAATTAATTTATTTTGATTATAAAAATATTTTAAATAAACTTAATCCAATACAAAACGGATTAAATATATGAATAATTCTATTTGAAAAATAGAAATCTATATTTATATAAGAAACTAAAATTTTATATATGAAAATAAAAATATATTTTAGATCAACATAAAACAAATTAAAATTAAAATTATATAATTTTTATAATGAGTATTTTCTTAAAAATAAAATGTCATAAAGTTATTTCAAAAATCATGGTCCTACACTATAACACGTATCAGAATCATGATCTGATTAGTTATTTAAAATCAACAAATCTTATATTTCAATTTCTATAAAGTAAAACAAGTAAAAATGAAAATGAACTGTAAAACGGTTTACTAACGACTTAAATTTTAATAAATTATATAATATATATTCATTGAAAAGAAAATTGTTAATACATCTCAAACTTTCACATTTATAAATATATTTTATCCAAAAAAATATTAAAAAAATAAAAAATGTAAACAAATTTAAAATTAAAAATAAAACTTTTAAATAAAAATATTCCTTTTTATTAAATTGAAATTTTGTCAAAAAATAATTTCGCACTTCAGAAGTGCAGGTCAAACTAGTCACGTGATTAGTTTATTAATTTATACTAAGGATGTGCCTGCACTATGCACGGAATTTATTTGTTTCTGTATAATTTAGTTGTTTGATAAATGTATTCGTTTTTGTATATTTTAATTTTTTTTGATAAGGCTGTTTTCAATTTTTATAAATATCTCATTTTGGTCATTTTAATATTTGTTAGTTGTAACTTCATTTGGTAATATTTTGGCTATTCTAACATATGGATTTGTTTTTGAGTTTTTGTGTGGTGGGCTGATAATTTTGGTGTCACTATTCTTTTTTTTATAATGATCATTATCGGACCTTTTTTTCAGTTGATTTTTTAATGGTAAATCCTTTTTTTTTTGCTATTTATAATTACATTTTTGTAACTTCGTATAAAAAGTACTCCTACTTATTCTTCTCTAAATCTTTTAAATAAAATATTTTATTGTTTTTTTAGGCTTTTCTTTTATTGGTATTTCCTTCTGATTAGTCTGATATGTCTTTTCTTTTTGATCTATAATATATTTGTATTTTATAGTTATATTTTTATTTTATAAAAGTTCTTATGATGTTGTTAATATTAATATGTGATCTGTTAATTTCACTTATTGGACCAACAAACCTCTTTCCATTAAGATACGACATCGGCATGTAAACCATTCGGCAGTAGCACAAAATTTTCGCAGTATTATATTTTGCGTCATGAAAAACAAAAATAAAAGAATCAAACGAATGAAAAAACAATTTAAAGCTGAGGGCCTTAGTAAAATCTCAACAAAAGCAAACCTAATGTATTGGAAGAACGTAGCTAGCAGCCAGATCCCAGGTGGCATCGGATTAGTTCCGGACCAATCATACATTCCGAGTATCTACATATACCAAAAACAAATCAAAAAGCTAATTGTAGCACGTAACTTTGCAACATCTCTCAGGCATATGCAAAATTTACCGATAGCCATATTTTGCCCCATGGAGGGAATAAGTCACACAACCACAGTCAAAAATCCATTGCCTTGCCCATTTACACGCGTTCTCTGGTCCTCCATTGGGACCTTCTCTGAACATACGGAAGCAAATGTAATTTAGCGCAGTGCAGAACATAATACTCTTGTTCTCGATGTGTAATCCCCATTCACCATCTTCGTTCTAAAAAGTTTAAATAAAATTAAGGGCAAAATATTAACTCATGTGAGGATGATCACTAATACAGTGCTCTGCTTTGAAATCAGAGCCAACAAAAAATAACTGCAACAAAATTTCTCACGTTTCATTTGCTTCCTCTTCTGGTAATCCCTTACTGGAGACATCTTCTAATGATAGCCCTAGGAGAATTCACCAATATAGACATAATCAGAGGAAACTGAAAGGAAAACAGAGGAAACACAAACCCGCGGAGGCTTGCAAAGCCGATAATCTCTATTACGAATCCGTCGCTTTATCATAAGTTGTATCTTTGTCGCCATCAATCTTCACCGCTGGGATCACTTGTTCGAACTTCGCCTCTTTCAGAAACTGTGCGTACAAACCAAATCAAACTTTAGCTCAGTTTAGAAATAATTAAAAATAGTTTTCGCGTTGAAAAAAGAAATGAATAAGCGCCATTTCATTATCATTCTTACAATCCCATTAGCGATGACAATGGAGATGTGCCAGCCTTCTCGATTACTGGACGAACGCCGTATTTCGCTGCCGCCATCTGAGCTCTCGCATTCATTAGAAAGTTTCGGGAATTTCCATATCAGCCAGATATAAAATCTGTAACATAGTATCTGTTTCCTTAGATCTCGGCGTGAAGAGAGGGATATCGAGGTGTCTGTGGTGGAAATTGCGGCTGAGGAAAGCGATAAAGAACAAACTGAAAGGAGCTTGATGGACGAAGGAGGACGCAGTCTGAGGAATTGGAGATCATTTGTTCGTTCCAGATAGGGTTTCTACAGAGAAAGGAAGCTGGGACGCTTCGATGGTGCTGTATCAGCCAGTGATTCAACGGGAACACGACATATTCCCCTATCAACTATGTCTTGCATGTTTATTCATACACGAGTTATTGAACTATGCTATATACTACATAAACTAGCTAAAATTTTGAATTTAATACATGATCTATTAAAATATGGTCAATTTCAACAAAACCGCAATTGTAAATGGTTTATTGTTGACGTGTTTGAGGAAAATTGAACCACAAGGGAAGCACAAACACCACTAGGATACTTGAATTTTTTGACATTTTTAATACATTACAATCATATTTATTGTGTGTCTTATGTGATTAAGAAACATAATTAATTAAAATATGAAAACAAAAAAATAATTTATCCACTTCTTCTTGTTTTCTCCAACAAAAAAAAATATTTATCAAATTCAATTAGGAAAGAAGAGTTTTCTTTTGAATTCTTTATTAATTTTGTTTTTAAAAAGTTTTTTTCTTTTGAATATTTAAATTATATATAGTTTAAGAAGATTATTTGTTGGAGAATACAAAAAGAAGTTGATAAGTTATTTTATTTTAATTTTGATTTTCTAATTAATTATATTTTTTAATCACATAAGACACAATATATATGATTGTAATGTATTAAAAATATCAAAAAAGATCAAGTAGTCTAGTGGTGTATGTGCTTCCCTTGACAACATGTAGCCTGTGGTGCGATTCCCCTCAAAAGCAAATGGTTTGATTTTATCAAAACGACGTCCTTTTGGTCTGACTAATAAAAAAAAATTGTAAACCGAACCAAACCGTTTGTCCATCTGTCATCCACGTCACCAATAAACCATTTATAATTGCGGTTTTGTTGAAATTGACCACATTTTAATAGATAATGTATTAAATTCAAAAATTTAGTTAGTTTATGTAGTTTATAACATGGTTCAATAACTCGTGTATGAATAAACATACAAGACATAATTCATAAAGGAATAGGCCGTTTTCCCTGATTCGACGCGAGGAACCAAACTACGAATGAATTTGTTATTGGGGTTATTCATAGCTAAGATTGTTGTGGCCCATAGAAAAGCAGAAAATTTACGTGTTGATTTAGTAAGAAGAGAGTTCTTCCTTTTCATATAGTAGATTAATTATATGATTAATTTAATAAGAAGATTCTGATTTTTGAATTCAATTATAAATAACATATCTTGTAATTATTCTAATAGTTAAAAATAAAATTAATTATGCATCAATGTTAATAACAATATAACTTTAGTAAGCAAATCAAATAGCATGCAATTATGTCGATCTGCTAAATGAATAAAGTAAGAGCAAATCAAATAGCATAAAAATTGGAGAATGAATAAAGTAAGAGCAAATATTTGGAGAGTTTACTTGGCATAGATAGATACGAGAATCAATGCAATTATGTCGATCTGCTAATGACAAGTCAAAACCTCTTTTAAAATATTAGAATGAGTGGAAGTAATTCAATGGGAACTGAAACTGTTACAACTGATTTAAAGAGTTTACTTGGGATGCATTCCTCTGGGTTAGGAAGAACCAACAAAAAATGCATCAAGTATAGTTAATATATATGATGATGGAAGTGATGGTGACAAGCTCTCTTAGTGTTATGAGATTTGTTATTTGTTAGGTATTTTGGAGCTTTTCTTTTTACTTTAATGTTCTACATTTTTAAGATACATGTTTTGAAGTTTTTGGTGTTCAATATTTATATATGGATTTTATTTACTTTTACTTATTAAAGCTTGATGTTTTTTTATAAGGATTATATTAATAATGAGTTTCATTAAAATATTTGCAGGATCTTCATATTATAGAATAATGTTCACATGAAATTCAAAGTCTAGGAGAAGATGAGTTAGTCGAGATAATGTTATCGGAAGAAGAAGAATTATCCAGAGGTAAATGCATCCTATATTAGAGTATTACAAATAAACTTTTGTAAGAATCCAATGAAAGACGTGTGGGGAAATGGTTGACAAATGATACGGGAGCAAATCTACAACAATGAAATCTCGTGTTGTACTCTTATTCACATGAGTTTAGAAGCGTTTACCCATTTATGTGAAGTTCTTGAGAAATAGTATGGATTACAAGGGTGACATAATATTAAAGTCGACGAGTGTGTTGCAAATTTCTTGATTCTCTATGGTCAAAATGACACTCAACATGATATCGGTTTAAGATTTGGCCATACCAAAAAGACTATAGGTAAAAGTTTCATTGTGTTTTTGAAGCAAGTATATGACTGGACGTTGACTATTTACGACCAAGAACAAATAATGAGTTTGAGCCAATATCCAATAGTTTACAAGGACATAAACCTATTTGCCTTATTTTAATGGATTTCTGGGGGCTCTTGATGGAACATATATATATATATATCGGTTATGGTGACTCCAGATCGTGATACATTACAGTTTTTGAACCAAAAAGGAACAACAAGTCTTAATGTTCTACGAATATGTGATTACGATATGCTTTTTACATATTGTTTCGTTGGATTGGCAGGATCCATACATGACTCTAGAGTGTTGGACACCGCTATACGAGATGATCTAATGTTTCCTAAACCTCTTGAAAGAAAATATTATTTCTTAGATTTTGGCTATGCAAATAGACGAGGTTATTTAGCTTCATATCAAAAAGAAAGAAAAGAAGGTACTGGATATTAACAATTTATAAATAGTGAGCCTCCAAAAACTTGTAAATAAATGTTTAATTGATGGTATGCTGCTGTCTCTGCATTTCACATCCTATTCATGTGCATTATCATGGTAATTTAGATACATTTTCACATATTTTCTTAAAGATTTCACCCATTTTAAACTTAGGATTCATTAGACTATGACTCTGCATTTTATTGCATTTGTGAGGTGTTTTTGAGGTGACCAAGAAGTGGAGAGGTACTAGCCAAGTAGAAAGGACAACGATGGAATAAGTAGGTCAAGGAAAGGAGTTCTCTTGGGAAACAACGGACACACACAACATGATCAATCCTGTGCAAAACTCTCTGATTTTGCACATCGGGAAAAACACAACAGGAAGACCCCGATGCAGTGCGCCCCAAGTTTGAATATCGACTGATCACAATGGTCTTAACCTGGTGCTAAACAACCCGAGGTTTGCACTTTGAGCAATACCACACCCAATGTTCCCCGATGCGAGGGTGATCCATACATTCATCCTCATCCTTACCACACCCATCACTATATTACAAATCCAGCTCATCACGCGGCCAAATTGGTCCCGATAAGGGTTTTACACATGCGCCTATAAAAGCCACCTCATCCTCGATCAAAGGGGAAGTTTTTAGATCATCTTTTGTAATTCTCTATTGTTTTTCCCCGTTTTCTGTCGAACTTATTTCCGACATTAAAAAGCTGTTGGGAGCTTCACTTTGTTGAGTTTTTAATGTTTATTTGAATTTAAGCACTTAAATTAAGTTTCCTTTAAGTTTTATTACTTGTTGCTTCTTATTTTTGGCGATTATAAATCATGAAAGAATCTCTCACCCTTATGGATTTTGAGACTCTTTTCATAGATAGTGAGTAGTTTTATTTGGGAATCTTGACCGATTGAAGAGAAATAAGTTTTCTTGAACAGTTTCTCACTCGGTTCCTTGCTTAAATCTATGATTTTTCTTTTCTTTTCTTTCATAAAGCTCGGTTTGGTTTGATCACCTAAAGGCGAGACCTTGGACATCTCTGTGAGAGACCCACTCCATGAGATCACCGGAACCACTTGAAAGAGGTGGAATTTCATGACCTAGGAAACTTGTTGATTATGAACTTCATGGTTCCCAAAAAGGCACGATGATAAAACTTGAACCTGTTGCACTGCCACTAGGCAAAATCTAGCATTGGTAGCTACAAGGAGCAAAGGGATCGTACCCATTAGTGTTGGATGATGTTCCCTTGGCCCCCTTGCACCAATGTATCACTTCAAAGAATGTGTCTTGTTGAGTTTTTAACCGAGTAGTATGAACAGTTCGAGGAACTTATTCTTTAATGGAAATCTATCAAGATCCCTCCTTTCTTTTTATTGCAAGTCCATTTCTTTTTGGTTAATTGCTTTCTTTAGGTCAAAATCTCCCCTTTTAGTTGTTTCTGCTCATCCTAAGACTGGGATCTTTGCTCGCCTATGCTAAAAAGTTATTTCTTTCATTCGAACTCATCATTGAGTCTTGAGTGACACAAGGCTCTAGCTTTTACTAGTTTGAAAGATAGATTATTCTTTTCTCTTATTTCGGTTTGACTTAAGATAGTTATCAACAATCAGATTGTATCATCACTTCCATAATTGTTCGATAAACACATTCTATTCTACATGGTGTATAGTAGTAGGTATTGATTACCAGCTACCCGAGAAAAATCTATTATCAATTGGTGCTGTTTCCCTTAGGGACTCAAGATTGATCATTTCGGTTTTTAACTATCTAAAGGACAAATTTTTACATTGCTTTAACAAAGTTTCACCATTTTTCTTATGATTTTCATGATTGTAGGTCTTGGATGAACCTCATATCTCACGGGAATCATAACCTCCTACCACCAGTCTTAGAAATAGACAGACTTGAGTAATCGATTTGACAAACTTCACAACGGACAGGAGCAAACCCCAACCTCATCATGATAAATGAACCTGATAAATGAACCTGATATTCCTCCACCAAACATTGGATAACGTGAACTGGGTATTGCTGTTATTCCTGACCAGCAACCACCATGAGACCCTGCACCACCAACTCCAGCACAACAGGCAGAAGCCGATGCACAGCCATAAGAGGCTGGTCCTCAACCTCAAGCGAAAACTGGTGCTCAACATCACCAAAGGAGATCTCGTCAGATCAGAGCCGGCGACGCACCGAACACGGCTACTAACATCCACGACATCCAACCACCTCCCATCGCCAACAATAACTTTGAAATCAATAGAGGTCTCATCTCCATGGTTCTAGGGAACTGTTTCTTCAGCCTCCCTCTTGATGTCCCTCTTGACCACTTGGAAAACTTTGGCCGAATCTACTCCATGACAAAGATTAACGGGGTCAGTGAAGATGGCTTCAAGCTCAGGCTTTTTTTCCTTCTCTTTGGAAGACAAAGCCCACGCTTGGGAAAAGGCATTACCACAAGAATGCATTACTTCATGGCAGATTGCAAGAAAGCATTTCTCAATAAGTTCTTCTCTACAACACGAAAAGCAAGACTTCCCAAGAGATAAGAAGTTTCACTCAGAAGACTAATGAGAACTTTGACGGGGCATGATAAAGATTTAAGGGGCACACGATGCAATGCTCTCACCACGGCTTCACTCAAGAGTCACTTTTTAGCACTCTTTGTCATGGTGTGCTGCCCAAAATCTGGATGCTTTGCGACACGGTGAGCAATGGAAACTTCCTTGCCAAAGATGTTGAAGAAGGTCTTCAGCTCGTGGAAAATCTGGCTCAGAGTGATTCCTCTTACAATGAGGACTAGACCGCTCCAATAGAGGAATAAAAGAGGACAGCGACCCCACCAAGAAACAGGTCAAAGAGCTTAATGAGAAACTTGACAAACTACGTCATGGTCAAGTCACTCAAAAGAAAATTCACTATGTAGGCGAGCTGATGTAGTCACAAGAAGGTGAAGAAATCCAGTATGAGGACTAGCCGATGTAAACGCTCATGAAGGATACAACAATTGGACACCAAATCAGAATATATCCTATAGAAACCCAAATGTTTCTAACCCCTAATACCAAACATACCCTTAGCAAAACATACCTTTAGCAAGCCGGTGTACCAAAACCGTTTCCAAACTACACCAACCAACAAGGGTTTGTCCCACGCAACCCTTTACAAGGTGGTTTAAAACCACGATAACATGCTTTCGTTCCTCCTGTTTTTCAGCACCCTCAGGCCACTCAATCTCAGTAGCAAGACTTTGACTTAGAAACCAACCTCAAGCAACTCCTTCAAGGCCAGACCCACATCCAAATGGACATGCATAAGCGTTTTGCTGACGTCCACAACAAAATCAATGGGCTAAACACTGTGCTCACCAGGAAGATAGATGCTCCGGATGCCCAAGTTACAACTATGGAGAACAACAAAGATATAGATCTTTCTCACAACTAAGCAACATTCCCGGAAAAGTTATCATGAACCCGAAGGACTACTGCCAAATGGCCAACCTCCGTACCATACCACACATGAGCCACATTCCACCCTTCGGCTTACACCATCCACACAAATTGATGAGGACACAATATATGTGGCTCATTTTATGCTAACTTTGGGAGAGGTAGCCCAAGGTAGAAGGTCTCAAAGGTACAAACCACCTATACCTCATCTACATAGGCAGAAGGAGCTGACATTGAAAGAAAAAGAAGCAGAATGGACCGAAGTCCTCAAGAAATTAGAAGATCAGCTGGCCAGTATGGCCAATGTCAAGGAAATCTCGGCATTCCCAATGACTTTAATGAACAAACTCTATGCCGAGGCAAGCACAGTTACCGGGAGAGCCATATCAGAGCTCGAAGGAAGCTCTAAAGAGGAACCTACTGTTGTAAAGAAGCTAGGAAAGCGTCCAGTTCGAAGAATGTCTATGTGATCTTGGAACAAGCATCAACCTAATATTCATTTCCACGGCTGTGCATCTTGGGTACAATCGCTTTACAGAAAGCAAGAAAGCATTAACCATAGCCGATAGAAGCGTAAAAAGAACCCTATAGATTCTGGAAGACGTTCCAATAAGGATTGACAACGTTCTATTCCCATCAGACTTCCTAGTAATGTAAATGAATCATGATGCCAAGAAAATGCTTCTGCTAGGAAGACCATTTCTACCATCAGTCGGTTGTGTGATCGATTGAAAGAGCGGCGTAGTCGAGATTCATTTAACCAAGAACAAGATAATGCGGTTCACACTAAGCAACCACAATGATGACAACAAAGAGTACTCTCATTCGTTAAAGCTCGCAGACCCAAAACAAGAAGAGGAAGATCCTTCCCTAACTATTTTTATGATGGAGAGAGCTTTGATGGAAGTTGCCTACGCAACCTGTTCAAGGACACGACCGAGCAGAAGAAAGAGAAGCTAGCAAGGAGACTTTCCACATGAAATCTGAGAAACAAAGACTCTCACTCAAAGAGTCCTTGAAAGGTATGACCCTCAAATACGTGTTTTGAATTCATGGGGAGCTTGTGTTTAAATATAGATGTAAGGGGACAACTAACCCATTCGCTTACCTCAAGGTTAAGTAAGATACTGCATTGACCAATGAAAAAGAAAATGAGGTAAGAAATGGACAAGCTTTTCACCAATCTTTAGTTAGTTTCATTTCGATCATCGAAGGAGTTAAGGATCCGCTTATAGGATCAAGGGGTGCACATTTCCCCTATTTTACTTGATCAAGAAGCATAAGCAAAGTCAAGCTTAGTGACTTAAAACAAACGCTCTTGGGAGGCTTCCCAAGCTTATCCTTGTAAATATTAATGTTTTTTCCTAGTTTTTGTAAGTTTTCTGTTAAACATCAAGGCTACTAATGAAGGCTGCTTGTACAGAGGAAGGAGTTTGAGGATGATAGGGTTTCACACCAGGAAGTCACAACAAGGATAACCTGGTGTGGAAATCCAGGGAGATGCACAACGACTAACCTGCAAAAGGATGACCCCGTTATGAGTCGACCATCGTACCAAGGTGTTGCCTTTGTCGAGCCTTGCTCGGGGATATGGAGAGATCGATACGCACCGGGTAGCCGCAACAGGATAAACCCATTGCAGCAAGCCAATCATGAACCACCAGCACCCGCATCGAGTGTTGTATCGGGTAACATCCTTCCGATCGTAATAGGCAGTCATAACAGCTTCACGAGGATAAGGATTATGTGGCTAGAGAGAGCCACATTTTTCGACCAACATTATTTGCCCTACTTGTCCTGTCATCCCTTTATAATCATCCAATGCATGCTTCTTTTTTTCGCGCCTCCATCTTCACTTTCTACTCTCAAAAGCGAAAAACCAAAACTCTCTTGTCTTACTTGTCTCACTCTAACAAGTTTCAAGGCAACTCCCACTTTAGAAAAATTTATTCGAGTTTCATCTCTAAAACAGGATCAACCCGTTAGCAAAACTAGTTTCCACAACTGGTTTGGTTGGATCGAGCCAATCTGAGAGAGCAGACAATCGAGAAGGTAAGAGGAAGGTTGGAAGCTCCTTGCAAGGAGGAGGTGAACTGAGGATGTCCCAGGAGGAGATGAGAGCCGCATAAAACCAAATGGAGTTCAGGGTCACTCGCTACCCTCACGAGAAAACTATGGAGGAACTCGGTATCCTTGAGGACTGCCAGATCTTTTTCAACGATATGGGTCTCAAAAATTTCATGGACACCCCCGTACCCATCTCGCGACGAGGCCATCTTCCAATTCCTCGCAACCCTGGATGTCAAGTTTTATGTACACGGATAAGAAGATGACAACTACGGGCGAGAAGGCGATGGCCACATCAAGTTCCGATATGGAAGCAACACCTACAAGATGAGCGAGATCATCTTTGGGTTCCGTAGCGGTCTAATGAGAGGGGATGGCCTGAACATACCAAAGGCAGAGTTGAGCGCATTTTGGGGTACCATCGGTGTCGGGAAATGCAAGCCCAGTGTGATATAAAGCACCAAAATCAGGCATCCCGCCTTAAGGTATGTGCACAAAACCATTGCTCACACTTTGTTTGTAAGAAAGGAATCATGCACGGTTAACTTCAAGGAGATAGAAATGATCGACGATGGGATGGTGAACCTTTTGAGGATGGCTTAGGATGGTACAAAGCTCAAGGGGAGTGGGTTAAGCACCGGCCTGATCACAGTTCTCTTAAGGGAGATGCTAAGATGCACGGCTGCCGTAAGATCCGCTACGATTGAGAAGCCTTTTGTAGGCTGTGGAGGGATCGTTAAAGCCATCATCCGGGGGAGTGACATAGAAATGGAAGAGGCTACGTACGAGATCGATTGGTTGGACAACCCCTATTTGAAGAAGACTTAGTACCTTGGGAGGCAGGCAAATCATCGGTACGAGTACCGCTTCTACACGCAGAACAACATGGGAGTCCTATTTTTCCTTCCCAATGTGAGGTTAACTACAGTTAGGGATGCCACCAACTTAGATTTTGAGCCCGCGGTGGAAGACCACTTCCCTTATGGAGACAGTATCCAGAAAGTCGAACAAATAGAAGTGGGGAATGAGAAGAGTGAACCGGAAGCAGAAGCAGAAGAGATATCACAAACCGATGAGTTTGGCAACCCATCTATGAGGCCGAGCAGTACTACTTCTCCCGGAGCACCCAAGGAAGTCACCACTCCCTTAAAAAGGTGAACCAGCACATTGACCTCCTCCAAAGATGGAACAAGTAGTAAAACCGCACCATCAAGAGGTTGGTGAATGGCATGAAGGAAGTCAAAAGCCAGGTGAAAAACCTTACTGCAAAGCTAAATGGATCGTCATTAAGAAATGATGATGAGCATGAAGAAGGAGAGGGAGACTCAGAGGAAGTTGGCACCGTGAGCAGAGAATGAGGAAATCAACAAACTCCATCCCGTGGCAGCAACCATCGGCACCAGATGTAGAACTACCAAGGGCTTTGCACCAGAGGACAACCTCCAGATCCAGAAAGAGGAATGCGGTTAGAACACCGACCCCTGTCTCCAGAAACCCTTCCCTCTCCACTGGTAGGGACATATACCTCCTCACCATCATATCAATTCTTAAACCCACACAAGGTTTTTGTGTACTCTTCCTCACTTTTATCACACAAGGGACTGTGTAATTTAAGTTTGGGGGAGTGTATACTCATGACATAGAATTTAGATTAGGATTCATGCATTCATCTATATGCATTAAAAAACCCCAACAAAATAATGAAATTTTTTTGAAAAAGGATCGAGTGTTCTTCATAAGCGAATCAATAAAGAAACCTTTCTGAGGTCTTGGAGAGGGAATCATCGAGACTCGCTGGCTGGAAAGGGAGAATGTTGAGTTTTGCAGGAAGGACGACTTTGACGAGAGCAGTTCTAGCGACACTGCCAATACACTCTATGAGCACAATCATATTTTTGAGTTCTACTCTTAACATGTTAGACAAATTGTTTAGAGACTTCTTGTGGGGTAGTACATCGGAGAAGAAGAAACATCATTTGGTTGCTTGGGATAGAATGTGTTTACCAAAAAGCGAGGGGGAGAGGGGGGGGGTCTTGGGATCAGAAAGACAGTGGAGATGAATAAAGTTCTGATATCGCAGATGAGATGGAGATTACTCTATGATAAAAACAGTGTATGGACTCAAATTGTGCGAAGCAAATACAAAGTTGGGGATATAAATGATCACTCATGGATTGTCCCTAAGAACAATTGGTCCTCTACCTGGTGTAGTGTAAGAACTGGGCTACGTGAAGTGATAATCAAAGGATTTACTTGGATCTTGGGTGATGGAAGAACTGTGTAGTTTTGGAAAAATTAATTGTTGATGGGGGCTTCTCTATTGGATTCAGTTATGGGAGAGTTACCAGAGGCGTATGATACTCTGAAAGCTCAAGTTTTATGGAGGGAGAATGGAGGCTGCGACCTTGAGCAAATTATGCAGCATATACTGATTGATATACAGTTGTAATTCTCTGCATTGGTTCTGAATTCTGTAACGGGACGAGGGTTGGAGTCTCGTGGGGAGGGAGTGAGGATGGGATATTCACAGTTAAATCTGCTTATGCTTTGTTAACGCATGATGTGGCATTTCGGTTTAGTATGAAGAAGTTTTATGAGCGGGTTTGGAGAGTTATGGTACCGGAAAGAGTGTGTGCTTTCATCTGGTTAGTGTGCCAGCTGGTGATCATGACTAATATAGAGAGGTATATAAGACATCTGAGTGACACAGCGATATGTCAAGTATGTAGAGACGGATGTGAAACAATAATCCATGTGCTTCAGGATTGCCCAGCAATGCATGGTATATGGTTACATCTTATTCCTAAATGTATACAACATGTCTTCCTCACCCAGAGCTTACTTGAATGTGTTTATGCGAACTTGGGTGTAACCGGGACTACAGAAGAGGGACCGTGGCCTACTCTGTTTGCAATGGCGATCTGGTGGGGGTGAAAATGACGTTGTGAAAACGTATTTGGGGAGAATCGACCTTGTAATGATAGGGTCCAGCTTGATAAAAACTATAGCGAAGGAAGTAGTTAATGCAAATGTTAAACTTGAAGATCTTGCAGGAAGAGGAGAGAGAGTTGAGAAGATGGTTGGGTGGGTGGGCCCGACACCAAATTGGTTTAAGTTAAACATTGATGGAGCTTCGCATGGTACCCCGAGTTTGGCGACTGCAGGTGGTGTCCTCAAAAATAAGAGTGGTGTGGAGGCTTTGTACTAAACATTGGCCGGTGCTCAGCGCCTTTAGCAGAACTTTGAGAAGTTTATTATGACCTTTGCAGTGCTTTGGAGCAGAGAGTCGCATGGCTGGAGTTAGAAGTTGACTCAGCGTTAGTGGTTGGTTTTCTCACAAAGTGGATTGGAGAGACTCAGCCCATATCTTTCCTGGTACGTTTGTGTCATGGCTTTCTTATAAAGGACTGGATAATCCGTATCTCGCACGTGCATAGGGAAGCAAACCAGCTAGCCAATGGCTTTGCTAACTATGTGTGTTTATTTACCTTTAGGGTTGCACACTTTTGATTATGTTCGAGACGATTGTGATGTGTTGTTGAGAGATGATGCTTTGGGAACTTTGTACCCCGGACTAGTCAGATTGTAGTTGTGACTTAAGTTTTATTTTAATAAATTTCGGAAAACCTCGTTTTCCGGGTGCTTACCAAAAAGAAAACATTAAAGAGAAGAAGAAAAGATAAAGCCAAAACGCGTCTCAGAGCAAATGCAAAACCAGAACTTGACTAATAAAACCACTTATACCATCAAATATCAACTAAAGGATTGTACATTAGAAACTAATCAGCTTTCCATTTTCTAGCAAACACTATAGTCCATAAGTAAAAATGAGTACCTAACCCAAGTTAAAAACCATAGGTCTTTGAGATGTAAACAATAAAGATCACACTAACACTTCTTTAGCCAATGATCAATGAAGGATAAGATGATCTAACTCTCTTACTCTATTCTCATGTACCTTATTTTTAGGTCATCTGGGTAATATAAAAGTTTTGTTACGCACAATATCTTAAAACATATTCAACTCAAGCACAATCAAACTCAACCCCAAATTGCAAAAATTCAAATCACACACAAAAAAAAAAGCAAACACAATTCAAAACTAACATCACGCAATGCACCCTAATTTCAAAATACACTCGAACACAACCACATAACACAACAAAAATTGAACATAACAAATGAGCATAAAAAACACCACACACATGAGATTGTAAACAAAACCATATGAGTTAAAAGGAAATTGTGAGAAAATTTTTCTTACCATAACCCTCCATTTAGTCTTTGTGGATGCAAGGGGCATGTTACGTCTCTCTGGTGCACTCATAACGGCGACTAAGCTAGGGAGTAGATGACGAGAAGTGCCGAAAGTAGATGGTCCCGTAGATCCAAGAGGAATACGAGCTTGACGCCTCCGGCGAGATATCCCTGATGAACTAGCGGTGGCTAGGAGATTCATCTGAAAATGAAGAGAAAATATCAGTCACATGCAAAGAAAACGGCAGCTTAAGATTTTGAGATCTACAAATCTACAAGCAAAATGAAAGGGAAAAAAACTTACTGTCAACAATGGCGGATTCAAAAGAGAGAACTTTGGCGGAGACTATCGTCAATGAATCGAAGGAGTCTCTGAATGAACTGATGGACAGAATCGAAGGAAACAAATGAGGGAACAGAAGGAGATAATCGAAGGAAAAATGGGAGATAACTGAAAGAATCGAAGATGAGAGAATCGAAGGAAACAAGAGGAAATCGACAAAGAAAAAAGAGAATCGAGTGAGGGAGATGAGTAAGAGAAGTCGAAGGATTACTGAGTAAATAAGACGATTTTGTGAATGGCTTAATAAAATTAGAAACCGCGTAAACCAAATTAACAGCCGCCTAATGTTATTACCGAGAAACCAAATTTTTGGAGTTAATTATGAGAAAATTTTGTGGCGACCAAAACATTCGTGGTTAAAATTTGGATTATATATAGCCACGAAAGAGTGTGCGACTATTTGTGGCTATACGTAAGAATTTATGACTATTTGTGGCTATTCATAGCTAATAATGATTATACTATAGATCTAATTTATGATTAGTCTGATGTATTTAATTTATATATCAATTTTAATAAGAATTTAGATTATAACTTTTTTTATACAAACAAAAATTGCATTATTGAAAGTGATAAAATAATTTTATAGAATATTTATTTATTAGAAAGAGTGAGTTATATAATATTCTCATTCTGAATCTGAGTATTCACTATATTCATCATCTTCATTATCGTTAGAAACATATTCATCATCTGGATTAATCATCGGTATGGACTTATAATCCGAAGCATCTTGGACTGCATGTTCGACTCTAATGGTATTTGTAGCTGGTATCACATGGTCAACATTTTGATTTTGAATTGCAATCTGAGAAACTTCATGAGTTTGACAAAATCTTCTTGGCATAACATTTGTTGTTGTCCACCATTCTTCTCGGGTTGGTTGTGAAACACCCCAACCCGGATACACGATCCAGATCGGTTGTCCCACTTCTTAGTCTCCGAGAGACTAAGGCCCTATCCAAACAACTTAACATTTATAATCCAGGAGGTTCCTCTATCTACCATTATGCGGAATGTAAAGGAGATGGATAATTAAAAAGGAACTCTTATTGATATAAAGGATCCGATACAGCATGCTAAAGTTTGCCCGAAAGCTTTACATGGACCGATCCTATCCTATCCCGAGCTCCTAAGACACACCACACACCACACATCATCAGGGGACCGCCGGACCGTGCACCTAGGCTTGGTTCATACTCGGACCAACCTCACGTCCTGAAAAGATATAAGCATGTCAGAAACCGGACTAATCCGCAACCAAACTATGCATATGCTTCCAAGAACCCTTATGCCCTGTTAGTATAGCCGAAGCCTATCCTAACACATCCTAAGACTTTCCCCAATTGTACTTAGTCATTCAACCAACCGCCCCACATGACCAAGTAGCAACTAGGTAGCCTTAGGGACAAACGGCCGAACCATTTGTCCGGAGGAACCAACGGCCAGAGACCGTGGCACTCCTTGGCACGTATCGGCCTTCCGGCCGACCGCGGCACTGCTCCGAGATCTCGCAACCGGACCACTTGTACTGAACGTAGAGGTACGGACACCCAAGGATATGTTCCCACACATCCGAGGCATGCCGACACTCTAACCGGTTCTGTGGGTCGAAGTCGGGACTCGACCGTGATGGCCTTTGAACCGAACAGGTGCAATCACGCCGAACAGTCGCAATGGTTCACAAGCGGACCAGGTCCGTCGGCCGAGTGGTTCTACCGGCCAAAGACACGCGTGACATGTCCCTGGTACGTTTACACACACGCACCGGTTCACCCTATCCAATTTGCAACCGACCGTAAGGCCCCTCGCTCCAAACGGTGTCATTGGCCGAACGGTCACGAAGGTCCACAGGTCGTGTCTATCCGACCTTAGGCACCAACCGTCCGTCCTGTATGGGTTCTTTATGAACCAGACGATTCACATAGGCAGCCAGCAGTTATTGTTCGCAACCGTTCGTAGGCATCCAGACGTGACCATACGGCCAAAGGTTCATTTATGGATTCAACCCGGATCGGCCCATAGCCTTGATCCAGGCGCACTAAGCAACCCGACCTTGGCAACCACCTTTCGCACTCTAAGTAATGCCCAGAGCAATTGCGACACAAGGTAACTGCTTTCACATGAGTTCGGCCGAAGCCAAGTCTCACGGATCAGCCGTATAAGAAAGGTCGAGAGGGAGACAAGTCAAGGTAGCAAGACCGAGCCCCGTTAGTCCGGTTCCGGGATCGCAACGGTTGCCACCGGCGATCCAGGATCGACGGTTAGACACGGGTTTAGTCAAACGTACCTTTGGGCTTGATCAGGATAGGCAAGGCCTTTGCCTTTCTCAACGGCCGGAACTTCCCCTTCCCCGGACATCTTTCCCAGTCGTAGCCTTTCTCTTTCTCACTTTCTGATCGTAATCGGTTATAACTCTCTTTCTTTCTTTGTACGGTTTTTCCTCTGCAGGAACTGATGCAAAACAAGTCGCAGGGGCCCTGGTATTTATAGGCGAGGCCCTGCCCTGTTCGACATGCACCAATCGACCAGACGCCTCCTTTCAGGAAGGGTCGCCCTGGTTCATGGTGTCCCTGCGAACAGGTACCTCTTCCCCCATACCCCTTCGCCTGTTGCACCAACTGCCCACAGACACTAGCTGACCCAGCTAGTTCACTGGGTCACCAGCTGGTCCCAGCTGCGGGTCACTCCCTCCAGCTGGCCGAGCTGGCCGCGAGCTTAACCAGCTGGTCTAGCTGGAGTGTCACTGCCCATACTGGCCCGTGAGCTTCCCCAGCTGTCCCCAGCTAACGTTCTTGCTCGGGATAGCTGTTTTCTCCCGTTCTTAGCTCGGATTAGGACCATCGTCCTGTCCGGCCATCACCCTTACGGACCATGGCCTTAACGACCAAGGTCTTTCGACCCGGCTTCCTTTTCTGGCCCCATGGTTAAAGCTCGGGCCTTAGTGTGGATTCGGGACGTTACAGGTCTCCCCCACCAATGAGGGATTCGTCCCCGAATCCGACTGGTATTCCCGCATGGCCAACCCAAACCATTCTGGGTACACAGTCTTCATCTTAACCTCGGTTTCCCAGGTTGTTTCCTCTTTCCCATTGCAAGCCCACACCACCCTTACAATAGGAACGGTTTTCTTCCTGGTTGCCTTTTCCATCCGGTCCTCAATCCTCACCGGCCATGTTTCCAAGGTCAGATTTGCCTTTAGATCCGGTGGCAACCCAGGTTCGAGTACATCCCGATCAGACAAGCATTTGCGGAGCTGGGAAACATGGAACACATCGTGAAATGCTTCCATTTCCACCGGTAGGTCTAACTTGTAGGCCACCGTTCCGATCCTCTTCAAGGCCTTAAATGGTCCTAGGTATCTCGGGTCCAACTTGCCCTGTTTTGATACTCTGGCCCGGCCCTTGAAGGTGATCATTTTGAGATAGACCCAGTCCCCTTCCTGGAACTCCAGATCTTTTCTCCTCTTGTCCGCATAGCTTTTCTGCCGGTCTTATGCCTCTTTCATTTTCTTTTTGAGGAACTTAATCTTCTCGGTGGTTTCATCCACAATGGCCGGACCGATTATGCTTCGTTCCCCAACTTGGGTCCAGCATAATGGGGTTCAGCATGGCCTCCCATATAATGCCTCATATGGGGACATGTCTATACTTGACTGATAGCTATTGTTATAAGCAAATTCAGCCAGAGGTAGGTACCTTTCCAAAGAGTCTCCCCACTCCAGGATGCAGGCTCTCAACATGTCCTCTAAGGTTTGTATGGTTCTTTCTGACTGGCCGTCAGTCTGTGGGTGATAGGCCGTACTCATCTTCACCTTTGTTCCCAAAGCCTTCTGAACCAAAGCCTTCTGAACTGCCTGCCAGAAGTGTGAAGTGAATCGGCCATCCCTATCCGAGACGATACTGGCCGGTACACCATGAAGCCTCACGATTTCATTGATGTACTTCCCGGCTAACTTCTCCACTCCATCAGTTTTCCTGATGGCTATGAAATGAGCGGATTTAGTGAGTCGATCTACAACCACCCAGACCACATCCTTTTTGGTCTTGGTCGTGGGCAACCCAGTCACAAAATCCATTGTGATATGGTCCCACTTCCATTCCGGGATGGGTAGGCTTTGTAGCAACCCACTCGGCACCTGGTGTTCTGCCTTGACCAGTTGACATATTGGACAACGCGAGACCCACTCGGCCACATCCTGTTTCATACCGACCCAATGGTAGTACCGTTTCAGGTCACGGTACATCTTATTGAGTCCGGGATGTATGGAGAATTTGGATTGATGTGCCTCTTTTAAGATCTCCTCTTTCAACAGCTTATCATCTGGTACACAAACTCTTCCATGGACAACAATAGTCCCATTGTTAGAAGTTTGGTACTCGGCCTTGTCATTGCCTATCACTTTCTTAAGACTCTCATCCTTCCCTTGAGCAATCTAAATTCTAGTGAGCAAATCGGCCTGGCCAGCCGCTCCTAGGCCTAGAGGTTCGACATCAGTGGTCAAGGCATTCAGATTTAGAGTCCCGATCATATTGACCAGCACTTCCGCATCTTTCCTGACTTCCACCTCTGTCCTCCTCCTGCTTAACGCATCGACCACAGAGTTGGCTTTCCCCGGATGATAAGCTATGTCAAGATTATAATCGGCCACCAACTCCATCCATCTCCTCTGCCTTAAATTGAGTTCGGGCTGTGTGAACATATATTTCAAACTTTTATGGTCGGTAAAGATTTGTACCTTAGCCCCATAAAGGTAGGATCGCCAAATCTTTAAGGCGAACACCACGGCCGCCATCTCCAAATCATGAGAGGGGTAGTTTCCCTCATGCTTCCGGAGCTGTCTTGATGCATAAGCGATCACTCGGTCCTTCTGCATCAGGACACACCCCAAGCCTGTGATGGAAGCTTCCGTGTACACCGTATAAGGTTCCTCGGCCTCAGGCAAGGCCAAGACCGGTGCTTTGGTCAGCATGTCCTTTAGTTTCGAGAAACTCTTCTTACAAGCTTCCGACCACACGAATTTCACTCCCTTCCCGGTTAGCACAGTCATGGCCTTAGCCATACTTGCAAAACCTTTCACATACTTCTTGTAGTATCCGGCCAAACCCAGGAAGCTCCTTACTTCCGTGGCATTCTTTGGTTTAGGCCATTCTTTAATGGCTTTAACGTTTTCCGGATCTACTGACACACCTTGTCCGAGACAATATTTCCCAGAAACCCGATGGTCCTTTGCAAGAAGCTGCATTTACTCAGCTTGGCATAGAGCTTATGCTCTCTCAACCTTTCCAGCACGACCCTTAGATGTTTCTGATGACCGGCTTCCGTTTTTTAATAGACAAGTATGTCATAAATGAAGATGATCACGAACTCGTCGAGACAATCCCGGAACACCTCATTCATCATTTTCATGAAGGCCGCAGGAGCATTAGTAAGGCCAAAAGGCATGACAACAAACTCATAATGGCCATACCTGGTCCTAAACGCGGTCTTCCTGACATCTTCAGGAGCGATCGGAATCTGATGGTATCCGGATGTTAGATCTATCTTAGAGAACCAGGCCACCTCCTTGAGTTGGTCCAATAGTTCATCTATCCGGGGCAACAAGTACTTGTTTTTTACAGTGACCCGGTTTATACCTCGGTAGTCTATGCATAACCAGAAACTCCCATCCTTCTTTTTGACAAACAAGACCGGTGCTCCCCAAGGGGAACTACTCGGCCTTATAAAGCCTTTTTCCAGCAGTTCCTCTAACTGTTTTTTAAGCTCAGCCATTTCGGCTGGAGCCATTCTATAAGGAGCCTTAGAGAGTGGTGCCGTACCTGGTTCCAGTTCGATGGTGAATGGATCCGCCCTATCTGGTGGCAAGCCGGACAGGGACTGGAACACATCCCCAAACTCCCTGACCACCGGTATGGTGTCCATCTCGGCTTCCTTTCCCAATTCCGGAATGTTGATGGTGGCCAAGTATGCCTCGCACCCTTTCATCGACATCCTTTCCGCTTGAATGGCCGAAACCAAAAAGCTCCCCGAGGTCGGTCGGATCCTTTGGAATTCCAACGTCCCCCGTCCCTCTCAATCCGTACACGTCCCCGGTGACAGTCGAGAGTCGCCTTGTATCTTCCTAGCCAGTCCATCCCCAAGATCACCTCGTGATTCTTGAGTTCGATGACTATCAAGTTAACAGGCATTTCGGTTCCTTTAACAAGGACCGGGACCTTTCTTATCAGCCCCTGAGGAAGCATGACTTGACCACCGGCCGCATTCACTATGCTGCCTTCCATGGTGGCCTCCATCCTTAGCTTTCCCCTCAATACCAATTCCGGACTCACAAAACTATGTGTAGCTTCGACACCCCCCCCCCCCCCCATATCATTCTAATGCAATGCATAGATTCTTCAAAACTAGGTTCGGATCATAACGTACCAGTGATTGCATTGAAGGTACTGGCTTCCCCAGTATCCTTAGAAAGCTCGTAAACCTGTGCTGTCCCGGCTGGCCTCGCGGCCTGAGCCACAGGAGCTGCCCCACCAGGATTACTTCTCGGGTTTCCCTGTCTACCCCCTTGCTGCCTATGACATTCCCTTGCAAAATGTCCGGTCTTACCGCAGTGATAGCAGGTCTTACCCGATTCACTGGTCATCCCTTCTCTCAGCCTAGGGCAGTTCAAGACATCATGGTCCATCCTGCCGCACTTGGCACACGCACCCATTGCCCTCCAGCACTTTCCATAGTGCTTTCGGCCGCAACTGGGGCAATCAGATGGCCCTGGGCCATCCTTCTCCTGGTCCCACTTACTTTTATGGGTACCAGGCTTATTTCCTTGGCCAGTCTTTGCCTGAGCCTTCACCCGACTTTCCTCAGCCAAGATGACCTCAAGCAAAGCGGCTCTCTCCATTAGTTCTGATACGGAAGCGAACTTCCGTACCGCACAGTGGACCCGGAGGTCGACCTTAAGTCCACGGAAAAACCTCAGGACTTGGGTAGATTCCTCCTCAAACTCCCGTCCTACGTACTTACGCAGACGGTTAAAGTCCTCCTCATATTCCCTTACCGTTCTCCGGCCTTGGGTGAGTTCCAGGAACTTACTTTCCATCCGATCCCATGCCTCGGTCGGAAAGTATTTGCGGTTGAATTCCGTCTCAAATTCCGCAAAAGACGTTAACTTGCCCCCAGTGCGCTTATCTATAGTAAGCCACCAGTTATGGGCATCCTCTTCTAGGAAATGGACTGCTATGTCCTTCCTGTAGTCCTCTGGACATCGGTTCGAGCTGAAGTTCCGTACTAAACGGCTCCTCCACTCATCCGCTTCAACGGGGTCTATACTCCCCTTGAAGTGTTTTGTTCCCAAATGAGAAATGTGATCCAGCAGACTCAGATCGTCCACCCTACGGACCACACGAGGCGGGTTAATTTCAACCACATCCTCATCCTCGACTCGCTGGGCTCCTTTCAGAACCCTTGTAGTTTCCTTTCCCGTGGATTGACCTACGGTAGGATTCTCAGCCGGGGTGAGGGTCTGAGTCAGAGTGGTCATCTGGGTCATGACCGTTTTCAGGGCTGCCCACATCTCTTCCATAGAAGGGATAGCAGGTCGGCTCACACCATCAGCCCTGGTGTCCTTACCAACATGGTCTCGTTCCATGTTGGAGGACTCAGCCATTTCCTCATCTTCCACTTGCTCAATCCCAACCACTCCCGTACGGGTCTGAGTGGTCGCGGGAGGAATTACCGTACCAGTATTCCCATTCCCGACCACAGGTCCAGTCGGGTCGTCAACCATCTGGTTGGAAGTTCCTACCCCCGCCAGTGTGACTTCCACTGCGGTTTTCTTAGACTTCCTCCTTTTGGAGGACTTAGTTTTCTCATCCTACAAGTTTAGAGTATATTAGAACCATCTAATAGCCTATTGAACCAAGGAAACAAGAAAACCTAACACTGATCCATCGGCGCCTGACGCGTGTGTGTGTACTATCCCATAACCTCACTGTCCTAGAATCAAGCATGCTCTGATACCAACTTGAAACACCCCAACCCGGATACACGATCCAGATCGGTTGTCCCACTTCTTAGTCTCCGAGAGACTAAGGCCCTATCCAAACAACTTAACATTTATAATCCTGGAGGTTCCTCTATCTACCATTATGCGGAATGTAAAGGAGATAGATAATTAAAAAGGAACTCTTATTGATATAAAGGATTCGATACAGCATGTTAAAGTTTGCCCGAAGGCTTTACATGGACCGATCATATCCTATCCCGAGCTCCTAACACACACCACACATCATCGGGGGCCGCCGGACCGTGCACCTAGGCTTGGTCCATACTCGGACCACCCTCACGTCCTGAAAAGATATAAGCATGTCAGAAACCGGACTAATCTGCAACCAAACTATGCATATGCTTCCCAGAACCCTTATGCCCGTTAGTATAGCCGAAGCCTATCCTAACACATCCTAAGACTTTCCCCAATTGTACTTAGTCATTCAACCAACCACCCCACATGACCAAGTAGCAACTAGGTAGCCTTAGGGACAAACGGCCGAACCATTTGTCCGGAGGAACCAACGGCCAGAGACCGTGGCACTCCTTGGCACGTATCGGCCTTTCGGCCGACCGCGGCACTGCTCCGAGATCTCGCGACCGGACCACTTATACTGACCGTAGAGGTACAGACACCCAAGGATATGTTCCCACACATCCGGGGCATGCCGACACTCACACCGGTTCTGTGGGTCGAAGTCGGGACTCGGTCGTGATGGCCTTTGAACCGAACAGGTGCAATCACGCTGAACAGTCGCAATGGTTTACAAGCGGACCAGGTCCGTCGGCCGAGTGGTTCTACCGGCCAAAGACACGCGTGACATGTCCCTGGTACGTTTACACACTCGCACCGGTTAACCCTATCCAATTTGCAACCGACCGTAAGGCCCCTCGCTCCAAACGGTGTCATTGGCCGAACGGTCACGAAGGTCCACAGGTCGTGTCTATCCGACCTTAGGCACCAACCGTCCGTCCCGTCTGGGTTCTTTATGAACCAGACGATTCCCATAGGCAACCAGCAGTTATTGTTCGCAACCGTTCATAGGCATCTGAACGTGACCATACGGCCAAAGGTTCGTTTATGGATTCAACACGGATCGGCCCATAGCGTTGATCAAGGCGCCCTAAGAGACCCGACCTTGGTAACCGCCTTTCGCACTCTAAGTAATGCCCAGAGCAATCGCGACACAAGGTAACTGCTTTCACATGAGTTCGGCCGAAGCCAAGTCTCACGGATCAGCCGTATAAGAAAGGTAGAGAGGGAGACAAGTCAAGGTAGCAAGACCAAGCCCCGTCAGTCCGGTTCCGGGATTGCAACGGTTGCCACCGGCGATCCAGGATCGACGGTTAGACACAGGTTTAGTCAAACGTACCTTTTGGGCTTGATCAGGATAGGCAAGGCCTTTGCCTTTCTCGACGGTCGGAACTTCCCCTTCCCCGGACATCTTTCCTGGTCGTAGCCTTTCTCTTTCTCACTTTCCGATCGTAATCGGTTATAACTCTCTTTTCTTTATTTTTACGGTTTTTCCTCTGCAGGAACTGATGCAAAAAAAGTCGCAGGGGCCCTGGTATTTATAGGTGAGGCCCTGCCCTGTTCGACAGGCACCAATCGACCAGACGCCTTCTTTCAGGAAGGGTCGCCTTGGTTCGTGGTGTCCCTGTGAACAGGTACCTCTTCCCCCATACCCCTTCGCCTGTTGCACCAACTGCCCACGGACACGAGCTGACCCAGCTAGTTCACTGGGTCACCAGCTGGTCCCAGCTGCGGGTCACTCCCTCCAGCTGGCCGAGCTGGCCGCAAGCTGAACCAGCTTGGCTAGCTGGAGTGTCACTGCCCATACTGGCCCGTGAGCTTCCCCAGCTGTCCCCAGCTAACGTTCTTGCTCGGGATAGCTGTTTTCTCCCGTTCTTAGCTCGGATTAGGACCATCGTCCTGTCCGGCCATCACCCTTACGGACCATGGCCTTAACGAACAAGGTCTTTCGACCCGGCCTCCTTTTCTGGCCCCATGGTCCGAGCTCAGGCCTTAGTGTGGATTCGGGACGTTACAGGTTGTAATCGAGGATAGAGAATATAACATACCTTGTCACATTACTCCGGTAATATAAGAGGATCGTACTTGTCGTATTGCATTTGCGGGAAAAAATCACCAATACCAGTTGGATGTCTTCGCATTCCTAGATCGGTATTGAACCAGTGGCATCTGAAAATCATGGATTTTATACTTTATCATTAATATCTCCTCGATTAGTCCAAAATACTCACTCTCAGTGGTTCCACGCACACAAACACCACAATTCATCGTTTTCTTATTTTGTCCATGAATTTGTATATGGTAATGATATCTCCTCGAGTAATACATAGGCCACATGACGTGAATTGATGTTTTGGACCTTGTACAAATTCTAGCATCCACAATGGAAATTCATATGACTCTCAAGCGTTGTTAATCTGCACAAATGTATAAGTTAATAGATGAAAGAAAACATGTTATGATATATGTCTATTTAAAATTTAGTACTTACATAGTCTTTACACCATACTGCAATTTTTTTATCTTTTACTCTGGTCGTTGTGACCGAAGTAATGTTTGGGATGTTAAGCGTCATATATTCTTCAAACATCCTGCATATATGGATCATTGGTTGTGGCTATACAGAATATATTAAGTAGTTACCTTACCTTTTATTCGACACATGATTTTTTCGTCGAAAAATTCTTATATAGCTACAAATCGACACGACAGTATTCGTAGCTATGTAAAATATCTCAATACCTAAGGATAGACACGACTCTGGTTGTGGCTACACCGAATATATTCTCAGCCAACAGTATGTGATTAGACGAGACCGTGTGCAGAGAATATCATTATAATAATGTTAACAAAGTAATGAACCAGTAATATGCTTTGTTTTCCTTAGCTTCGGAGAGCCACGAAAAAGTCTGTAGCAGATGATTTTCTACAGCAGAGTTGTAGCTAAACGTAGATGTAAGTGTTTGTGATATTAGGCGATTTTACCTCATTATAACCATTGTTTTGCAGGCTTTATCGAGTAATTTTAGTCTTTATCGAGTCGTTTCAGGTCACTAAGGAGCTATAAGCGAAGATATGAGGGATTGGAGCCTCTGGAGCAAAAAGGAGTTGGAATGAAGGAAAAGAACCCGAATTTGAAGATCATCACCCGATGGGGCACCTGCTCCCCTTCAGAGCACCTGCTCCCCTTCAGAGCACCTGCTCCCCTTCAGAGCACATGCTCCACTTTGGAGCACATGCTTCATCCGTCCGGAACAGGTATGGAAACTCCACTTACCTAGTCTTGGAACGCAAGGAAGGAATAAAAGAGGGGGAGCCGTCACCACCTACATCTGATTTTTTACCTTTGATTCCTAGCTAGAGAGACATATACCTTTTGATAAGAATTTTGAGAGTTTTTCTACTTGTAAGATTTGGAGAAGAATCTCTACCACACTTGAGAAGAATTCTGAACCTTTGTCATTTCTATTTTATATTTCATGGATTTTCTTTCACCTGTTGCTGTGTTTTCCGATTTCATGTCTGAGTAGACGGACTGTCTTTTTGCAAGCCCAAGACGTTCAAGAAGCTTTAGGATCAATTGCCCGTTCTAAAAAGGAAGCACTAGTATGCCGAACAAAACCACAACTCTATTATGCTTGACCAAAAACATGCCAATTTGGAACTGAACAAACATATTTGACCATCTGAAGAGTCATTCAAAACAGATATAATGATATTATCAAGTCTTGCCTAGTTTTTCGGTCTTTTCTAGTTTTCCACAAACTCTGCCTAGTTTTTAGCATTTGTAATCTTCTATATAAGGTCTTGCACGATCAGATGAAAGAATAACCCTTTTTTTTATTCTAAAGTTGTGTTTATAAAAAGTGTTTATCTTTTATTCCTTATGAACAAACTGAATGCTGGTGTGTTATATCCATTAATCAAAACTTTCTAAGTTGCTAAGGTGTGTTATATCCTAGGGCTTGGAGTTGGAATATCATAGATCTTCCGCATCATCTGTGCGACTTAAAGATCCACATCACCTTAATCTTAAGCTAATAGTATAGATTGAAGGCATAACCCTTAAACCAACTGAAGAGTGTAATAATAATAGGGAAAATTGTATCACCAATAAAAGCTGGATACATTCCAGATTTATTCTATCTTATGTTAATTCTACAATTTTTGTTTGTTTTCTCAAAACAATTAAGAAGTTTATTTGTCTTTGGAAATACTTTATGGGCATTTTGTCATTTCCTGATCTCTTGTCTCTCTCTTACTCTATTCCAGGTTGTTTGTTCAAAATTGTTAATAAGTTAAATTTATTCTTGGTTTGTCTTTGGAAATACTTAATACACATTTTGTCATTTCCTTGTCTATTATCTCTCTCTTACTCTATTTCGGTTTGTTTGATCAAAATTGATAATAAGTTGATTTGTCTTTGGTTTGTCTTTAAAAATACTTTGTAAGCATTTTGTCATTTCCTTGTCTCTTGTCTCTCTCTTTTCTTACTTTATTATTGTTTACTCTTTTCTCTCTCTTACTTTCCTTATCTACTCGCATACATAGTTTGATTTATCAAGACACCCACAAACTGGGCTTCAAACCAGATTTGGTATTTGTTGGGGTCAACCCCACCTCTCAAAGATTGACAGACAAAGAAGTCTGAACACTTATACGAAATGCTTATTCGAGAACCGAACCAGCTAGCCAACTCCCTCGAGGAAGGATTGGACTAGCTGGAAACTCGTTCAAAGACACAAAAAATTGTTTAACTCGGCCATGCTCTGGCCAGGCCGCCAATTAAGGCCAGACCGCCACTTAGGACCAGTCCGCCATTCACGATCAGGCCACTCGTTCCTCTGTATCGGACCAGGCCATGCTCTCTCTAAGCAGGCTGCCATGCTCTCACGGACCAGGCCAAAACAGGCCGCCCGGTTCTCCTTGAAGCAGGTCACCCGGTTCTCCTTGAAGCAGGCCACCCGGTTCTTTTCCTCGAAGCAGGCCGCCATGCTCTCACAGACAAGGTCGTCTGGTCCTTCTCCTCGAAGCAGGCCGCCCGGTTCTCCTCGAAGCAGGCCGCATGGTTCTCCTCGAAGCAGGCTGCCCGGTCTTTTCCTCGAAGCAGGCCGCCATGCGCTCACTGACCAGGCCGCCCGGTCCTTCTCCTCGAAGCAAGCTGCCTGGTTCTCCTCGAAGCAGGTCACCCAGTCTTTTCATCGAAGCAGGCCGCCATGCTCTCACGAACCAGGCCGCCCGGACTTCTCCTCGAAGCAGGCTGCCCGGTTTGTCTCCTCGAAGCAGCCCACCATGCTCTAATGGACCAGGCCGCTCGCTATCTTTTCCTATTAGCCAGCCCACCATCTTTCCCTCCTTGAACCAGCCCACCACCTTTCTTCCTTGGACCAGCCCACCACTTTCTCCTTTGACCAGCACGCCATGTAGCTCTTAGCTCGACGTTCATCTCTTCCTCATAAGAAATGAGCGGGCTTAAGTTTATGCGAGAAATAGCCGGGCTGAAAGTTCATGCGAAAGAAACGGGTGGGCTGAAAGTTCATACGAAAGAAACGGGCGGGCTGGAAATCCATACGAAAGAAACGGGCGGGCTGAAAGTTCATACGAAAGGAACGGGCGTTATGAAAGGTCATACGAAAGAAACGGGTGGGCTGAAAGTTCATACGAAAGAAATGGGAAGGCTGAAAGCTTGAGTCGGAATCGCTCGGGTTAGAACACTGTTCATCCGGGATTATCCGCAAAACACTATTCACAAAACACTGTTCACGAACCGGATAAAATCGGAAATACAAAGATTCCGTTTAACAAACGACGGATTCAGTTACTTTTCATAAAAATACTGTTCGGCACTGTTCATGTACCAATTCGAAAACCGCGAAAAGAGTCCAAGCAAGGTGGAAGACTGAAATCAGGGAAAACCGAACCAAACCGGAGGCGGGCTGGATCAAAACTAGACCTAGTGGCAATCTGGTAAGGATTTGGGCAGCGGATCAGACCCAAAGTCTATCTAAGTCAGCGGATAGCAGATTAAAAGGTGTCCCACATCGCTAATAATCTTCTTCAGCACCCTAGGTTGCCCACTATATGTATGATAGCTTGTATTAGGTTTAAATCCATCAAGTTCCGAGTATTAGACTTTCCGGTATTGTAAGACATTAAGCGTTTACGAGATTTCTTGTACTTTGGCAAAAATATCACATAATAAAACAAACTTTCGATCTTGGTCCTTGAGTTCTTTTAAAATAGGATTTTCCAACCCCCATTTATTATAAGTTTTGATTTTGTGAGTTTCGAACACCACAATACTTCTTAGACTCAATCATTACCATATATAGATATGACTACGAAATTCAAAGTAGGAAAAAACACAAAGAATTGATTTTATCACTTCCACTCATCTAATGTTTGGGTTTTGCTTTGGTCTCGATCTCATCCCCTGGCTTTTGCATTGTGAGCTGTTACGGGCCGGAGTTCATAATGGACTTGATCAGATCATAGAGATCAAAGCTCTCCCTGATACATCATCATTTGCAATATCTCTATAACATTTGTCTCATCCTCACTCGAGTACGATGTGACACTAACCTTAACTCCAATGGAACAAAACTAAAGTTGAATTCAATCAAACTGACCGGTTAATCGAGTTAACCAAGCTAGTCACTGAGTAACCCTAGCGATTCACGGCTGCGGCAGCAGTGGCGATGGTGGATAGGCGGCGACAGTGGAGAGGTAGGACGGCGGCGATGGAGAGGCAGTGACTCGTGGACAAAACACACGAATGTCCGGCAGCGAGTGTGGGCGCGTACGGTGGCTACTGTGGCTTTTGTGCTCTGGATTCATGTGGATGTCCTCAATCTGATGGTGGCCTTGGTTTTACGAGATTCAAAACGGTTAGAAAGTTATTGAGGTTTTACTGAACGGCTTAGCGGAAAAACTATCGACAGTGGTTTTTGAGATCACCTTTGACTCAGATCCGGTGATGGACTCGACGATCTACGATACTGCTGAGGTAAATTGAAGATAACAATTCTCGACAGCTCGGTTTCTACAGATCTTCGCTACTATGAGAATTTTTTATAGGAAAATAAATGGGAACAGAGGCTATTTATAGGAAACACCTCTAGGTTTTTGACATAAGGAATTTGGGCCTTATTGAGCTCGAACTTGGGTCATTACAATTCTTCTCTACTACCGAGGAATTCGTCCGTGAATTCAAATCCTAACACGTCTACTCGTTTACATCTTCAAAAAGTTTGAGATAATCTAACTTCATATGAGACTCGAACTCCCAGGTCTCTTCCTGAATTTCATCTCTCTCCCAACAAACTCTGACCCTCACGATTACTCTCCCCTGGACTTCCTTGCCTTAACGTTGTAGAACCGCCACAGACACAACTTGAAAAGACTAACACTTGGACGAAAATTGGATTTGCGAACTACGCGAAACTCGTAAATCAAATAAGATATAAGCTACCCCACCCCCAAACAAAAACGACCCCACACTAGTTTATGAACTATCAAAGATTGATCCACCAAAGACCAAATACTCACAAACCACCAAATAATCAAAACAAAAAGAGTATAGACAAGAGACGTGTACCGGCTATCGGTTCGGCTCCCTCGTGATCTTCTATAACAAACACTCATAGAGTAATGGCTTGACGTCTGCACCTGCTTTGGGCAGTCTCTGGAGATATGACCTTGCTGGCCACAAACATAACAGAATCTCGGTGCATCTGCTGACGCTGCTGACGGTGGGACCTAACAGATGAATGGTATATCCACTAGCTTAACCTGAAAGTACTTGGTAATATGACCTGTCTGACCACATGAATAACACTTAGTACACTTCCAGGATGATGGCGTCCACAATGTGACCAAAATGGCAGCCTTGACTGATCGGTCGTCCACCTCTATATCTTTGGGGCCTTTCCAGGCTTGGGCTGAGTCAACTTGAGGAATTTCTGTTCCTCAGCTATCCCTACCTCCTGAAGAGCGGTCTTCTCAACCAATTCTATCATACTGTAGTAGTCCCTCACATTACAACGGTTGTAAATATCCACTCGCAGACCCTTCATGAACATCCTGATCAAGTCTTCCTCATCAATGACACTCCCATAAAATCTGCGGAGGTGACTGAACTCCATCTCATACTCCCTGACATTCAAGATACCCTGAGAAATAGCCTTAAAAGCATTCGTCTTCTCGGCCACGGCTTCTCGAGGAAAGAACATTTTAGTGAGCTCCCTCTTGAAGTGGTTTTAGGTCATCTTATAACAATTGTATGCCGCGTCTGCAATTCCCTCCCACCAGGATAGGGCATCATCTCTCAATTATTGGGTGACCAAATCCAATCGATACTTTGATGGGCACCTCATATGATCCAAGTTACGCTCCAGCTTCCTCGTCCAATTATCTGTGGTAGCAGTATCCACTGTCCCTCCAAACTGATCCAAACCCATGTCTACCATCTGTCTCATCAGCTCCTAATACATAGATCCCTCTCTGATTTTGGCAGGTGGTGGTGGTGGTGGTGGTGGCAGATGATCAACACCCCATGGTGCATTGTGTTGTGCCCTACCATCACGATGAGCATCCTTGCCAATCCGTATTCCACCCATCTACTAATCATACCTCTCACGATACATCCTCAACTCCTCCCACAAAGCATGATTACCGATGGTCGACTCTGCTCCCTGAATATTAACCGGTGGTGCCAGTGAAGCGGTGGTGGTTTGCTCTGCCTGAAGAGCAAACTGACGAGTAACATCCTGCGCAGCTACCCGAGATTTAATCAATATAATTATATTTTATGTTCTTGCGATATTTTTATCATTTATATTTATTTATGAGTATTCAAATTATAGGTATTAAATCATGAAACATGTTAGAATTAATATTTTATAATTGTGATAATCTACGATTTTTGGGTCAATTTTTAAATTTTATAATGGTTTAATCAAGTTTCATAGTTGAATCACAAAACCGAAACATTTTTATTTAATTTAATAAAAGGTTAAACAATAGAATCTATTCAATATTTATATAATTCAATAATATAATAAACGAGTTAGGATTAATGTCATCAAATATATAAAATAATAGAGCACTGTAAAACGGGTTAAAATGATAAATTAACACATTTTGATTATAAGAACATCAAAAATAAACTTCTACTGCAAGACGGGTTAATAAAAATGAATTTATTTTTATTATAAAAATATTTAAAATAAACTTAATCCAATACAAAACGGATTAAATATATGAATTATTCTATTTGACAAATATAAATCTATATTTATATAAGAAACTAAAATTTTAAGTATGAAAATAAAAAATATATATTTTAGATCAACATAAAAAAAAATTAAAATCAAAATTATATAATTTTTATAATGAGTATTTTATTAAAAATAAAATGTCATAAAATTATTTCAAAAATCATGATCTTACACTATAACATGTATCAGAATCATGATCTGATTAGTTATTTAAAATCAACAAATCTTATATTTCAATTTCTATAAAATAAAACAAGTAAAAACGAAAATGAACTGTAAATCGGTTTACTAACGAGTTGAATTTTAATAAATTTTATAATAAATTTTATAATAAATTTTTATTAAAAATAAAATTGTTAACACATCTCAAACTTTCACATTTATAAGTATATTTTATCCAAAAAATGTTAAAAAGTAAAAAAATGTAAACTAATTTAAAACTATAAATAAAAATTTTAAATAAAAATAATCATTTTTATTAAATTGAAATTTTGTCAAAAAATAATTTCACACTTTAGAAGTGCAGGTCAAACTAGTCACATGATTAGTTTATTAGTTTATACTAGGGATTTGCCTGCGCTTTGCGCGGGAATTTATTTGTTTCTGTATAATATAGTTGTTTGATAAATTTATTCGTTTTTGTATATTTTAATTTTTTTTGATAAGGCTGTTTTTAATTTTTATAAATATCTCATTTTGGTCATTCTAATATTTGTTAGTTGTAACTTCATTTGGCAATACTTTGGCTATTCTAACATATGGTTTTGTTTTTGAGCTTTTGTGTGGTGGGCAGATAATTTTGATGTCACTATTCTTTTTTTTGTAATGCTCATTATCGGAACTTTTTTCAGTTGATTGTTTAATGGTAAATCCATTTTTTTTTTTTGCTATTTGTAATTACATTTTTGTAACTGTGTATAAAAAGTACTCCTACTTATTCTTCTTTAAATCTTTTAAATAAAATATTTTATTGTTTTTTTAGGCTTTTCTTTTATTGGTATTTCCTTCTGATTAGTCTGATATATCTTTTCTTTTTGATCTATAATATATTTGTATTTTATAGTTATATTTTTATTTTATAAAAGTTATTATGATGTTGTTAATATTAATATATGATCTGTTAATTTCAGTTATTGAACCAACAAACCTTTTTCCATTAAGATACGACATGGGCACGTAAACCATTAGGCAATAGCACCAAGTTTTCCCAGTATTATATTTTGCGTCATGAAAAACAAAAATAAAAGAATCAAACGAATGAATAAACAATTTAAAGCTGAGGGCCTTAGTAAAATCTCAACAAAAGCAAAGCTAAGCGTATTGGAAGAACGTAACTAGCAGCCAGATCCCAAGTGGCATCGGATTAGTTCCGGACCAATCATACATTCCGAGTATCTACATATACCAAAAACAAATCAAAAAGCTAATTGTAGCACGTAACTTTGCAAAATCTCTCAGGCATATGCAAAATTTGCCGATAGCCATATTTTGCCCCATGAAGGGATATAAGTCACACAACCACAGTCAAAAACCATTGCCCTGCCCATTTACACGCGTTCTCTGGTCCTCCATTGGGACCTTCTCTGAACATATGGAAGCAAATGTAAATCAGCGCAGTGCAGAACATAATACTCTTGTTCTCGATGTGTAATCCCCATTCACCATCTTCGTTCTGAAAAATTTAAATTAAATTAAGGGTAAAATATTAACTCATGCGAGGATGATCAGTAATCCAATGCTCTGCTTTGAAATCAGAGCCAACAAAAAATACCTCCAACAAAATTTCTCACGTTTCATTTGATTCCTCTTCTGGTAATCCCTTATTGGAGACATCTTCTAATGATAGCCCTAGGAGAATTCGCCGATAGACATAATCAGAGGAAACTGAAAGGAAAACAGAGGAAACACAAACCAGCGGAGGCTTGTAAAGCCGATAATCTCTATTACGCATCCGTCACTTTATCATAAGTTATATCTTTGTCGCCATCAATCTTCATCACTGGGATCACTTGCTCGAACTTCGCCTCTTTCAGAAACTGTGCGTACAAACTAAAACAAACTTCAGCTCAGCTTAGAAATAATTAAAAATAGTCTTTGCGTTGAAAAAGGAAATGAATAGGCGCCATCTCATTATCATTCTTACAATCTCATTAACGATGTGCAAGCCTTCTCGCATTCATTAGAAAGTTTCGAGAATTTCCATATCAGCCAGATATTAAATCTGTAGCATAGTATCCGTTTCTTTATATCTCGGCGTGTAGAGAGGGATACCGAGGTGTCGGTGGTGGAAATTGAGGCTGAGGAAAGCGATAAAGAACGAACTGAAAGGAGCATGATGGACGAAGGAGGACGCAGTCTGAGGAATTGGAGATCATTTGTTCGTTCCAGATAGGGTTTCTACAGAGAAAGGACGCTTCGTTGGTGCTGTATCGGCTAGTGATTCGACGCGAGGAACCAAACTACGAATGAATTTATTATTGGGCTTATTCGTAGCTAAGATTGTTCTGGCCCATAGAAAAGCAGAAAATTTACGTGTTGATTTAGTAAGGAGAGAGTTCTTCCCTTTTCATATAGTAGATTAATTATATGAATAATTTAATAAGAAGTTTCTGGTTTTTGAATTAAATTATAAATAACATATCTTGTAATTAATTTAGTAGTTAAAAATAAAATTAATTATGCATCAATGTTAATAACAATATAACTTTAGTAAGCAAATCAAATAATGACATATCTTTTTCTTGATAGAACTTACAAATATGTACCTTTTGATAAATAATACTAACTTTTTATTTAGAAGAACAAACAATCTTGTACTAATAACTTTGGGAAAACAAGTTTGGAGTTTGATTAATATATGTAATTTTAAGTAGAAAATTTTGGCTAAATGAATTAGGCTTCCATTGGTGACTTATTTAAAGAAAAAAATGGGGAGAATTGTGATGTTCCTCAAGAATTAGACCAATTATGAGGAAATAAGTTTTAAAATTCAGAATTGTTTTTTCTTTTTTCCCCTCTTCATTCCACCAAATTCATTTCTCTAAATGAAATATAGAACAATTTTTTTCCTCATCAAAATTGAAGAGGAACAATGAGGAAAAAAGTATTATTATTTTTAATCTTTAAATAATATAAAATTGTTTTTATAATATTTACATTTTTATAAAAATTATTGTCAAAACATTTCAATTTTCTTGATTTAATTTTTATTAATTTTTAAATATACATTAATCTTATAGTCACCAATCACTTAAAAAAAACTTATTAAAAAAGTTCATTTTGATTCCCCAAAATTCATTTACTCATTTCTTCTCAATTAATTTTATTTATTTTTCTATCATTATACTGTTCCTTTTTATTGTAACCAATCAAAGTCTTACATTGAAACCAAATTTGTCCCATTAAACTTTTGGCTAATCAAATTGGTGAATTATGACTTAGATAAGTGTTAAACCGATTTTAGCCTTTCAAAAGTCGAAATTATAACTTTTTATCTACAAACGTAAGTTTTTAATAATTTTTTATTTAAAATTTGTAACAAAAAAGTAAAGTTAATAAACCTAAAATATCTTCAGATCTAATTTCAAAAATGACGAAAAAAATAATATTATTCAGTCCTCATATCCGCCGTTGATGATTTCCTCCTCTCCGACGAGTGTCGTCGGTCTTGACCAACCATCTATTTACTATTTACCGTTCTTTATCATCCATTTATAATCCGTTTTGTTCCCTCTTTTGCTTCGACCTAGTTTTCCTCGTTATTTTATCCTCGTGTTCTCCGTCGTTCCTCCTCTTCCTCCTCCTCCTCCTGTTAGTGTCGTTATCGTTATTCTCTTCAAATTATCATCAATTGAAATCTATTGATCGGTGATTCTTCTTTATTTTTTGGTGATTCTCTTCTTGTTTTCATAATCTCATCGATTTTGATCCATACATATTGGTTTTATATTGTTTGCTTATTTGATTTGTGCATGAACAATTCTCTTAGTTTTTCTTGAGATTTTTTGTTCGTGCCAACTAGACATAGTTTTCATGAAGTCTATTTTGTTAATGTTTACTCGTATGGTATTTTACATTCTGGTTTCTTGTCCATAGTTATGTACTGAATCGTTTATATAAAAGCTTATTCTCTTATCATGATTCGAATACTAACATGCCTTCCATTCATATGCTTATTCTTTCATTCGATCTTTAATAATTTCTTGTCCTACTTACGGTTCACTAGTTCACTTAAGGACCTAACTGGTGACCATACCTGAGGAAAAAAATGAGAAGGAATACTACATTCTTCTTTGTTCATAATTTGCTTTTATCATTTACATGGAATATTTGTTACATATAGGATCCACTTAATTCTTCTTTATTCTTTCTTTTATGAGAAGCTATTGAACAAATATATTTTATATCAAATTTGACGAAGAAAAAAAAGGAATAATATAAAAATTTGGTAAAATTATATTATTGTGTAAATAAATTTATAGAAAATTAATATTTTACGCCTATCTTTCCATGCTCCACTTAGATTGTCTTGGTATATATATATATTTCTTATCAAACATTTCTCTTATCTAACTTAATATGTCGGCTAAAACAAAGTAAGACCACAAGATAAACAATACTTCTTATGATTATAATTATTATATGTCTAAAAGAATAAAACATATATATTGAACAATGATTGATAATAAGACTAGTATCATGTGTATTTGTTACAGATATCATGTCAACTTTAAGAGATAAAAGTGAATTCCATCAAGGACGTCAATCAAATGATGAGGCAAGAATCACAGCCGATGGTGGAACACCTCATGAAAGCCAGGTAATTATACATATACAGAATAATTGATTGATAAATATGAAATATTTTCAATTAACTATTAGAAAATATGTACTTTAATACGTGTGGAATGATAAAACTTTTCAAGTTATGGTTGAACTCGTAATTGCTGAGCAAGAAAAGATGACTACCATAATAGGATGTCAGATGTTGCTGCAAGACAAATAATTATGAGCCAATACTTTGAATTGATAGGAGAAAAGATTTCTTGGGATCCAGAAATAACTAGCAAAATTGGTTATCTCCTTAAATTAGGGATTATTCATGGCCAATTGATAAAGTGCATTGGAATTGTGGGAAATATATCAACTGGACAAATAAATATGACGCATGACACAAATTTAGTGGACTGATCGGATTGCGGTAATGTTTTATGCATACATGATTACACATATTCTTGTTTAGAATTTTTTAGTTACTATTTTTTTTTTAATTGTTATCACTCTTAGGAATATGGAAAGAAAGGAAAATTTTGTTTGTGTGTTGCAAAATAAACCGTTGCCGTTCAAATATTTGTTGGACCAAATTTATGCTGAACGTGATGTTGATCAAGATGAATGTTATTCTCCGCATATTCTTGGCCAAAATCTCCAGCTAATTAAGTCTGCTTTAGCTAGCAATGATGGCACGATAATGGACTGAGTGGAAGAAGATCAAAGTGTTGAACCAATTACGGATGTAACTAACTATCAAGGATCCTGACCGTCAACTCGAAGTACATCAACTCGTTGTCCTCTGAGAAGAATAACAAACTTTGAAATGCAGGTTGAGAGTGGATTTCAACATGTAATAGATACTTTCCAAGATTTTTTGGAAGAACTACGCTCACGCAATAATCAAAAGCTATCATATGGTGATACAACGACTGTTCTAGAAAAACTACCAATTGAACAACTAGAAGTATTTTGGTGGACACCAAAAAAGCTATTGAAGAACGATGTGGATGTGCATGAAGCCATTATAAAATTGGAGAATGAATAAAGTAAGAGAAAAAATTTGGAGAGTTTCCATGACATAGATAGATACGAGAATTCATGCAATTATGTCGATGACAAGTCAAAACCTCTTTTAAAATATTAGAATGAGTGGAAGTAATTCAATTGGAACTGAAACTGTTACAACTGATTTAAAGAGTTTACTTGGGATGCATTCCTCTGGGTTAGGAAGAACCAACAAAAAATGCATTAAGTATAGTTAATATCTTTGATGATGGAAGTGATGGTGACAAGCTCGCTTAGTGTTATGAGATTTGCTATTTGTTAGGTATTTTGGAGCTTTTCTTTTTTGCTTTAATGTTCTAAATTTTTAAGATACATGTTTTGAAGTTTTTGGTGTTCGATATTTATATATGGATTTTATTTACTTTTACTAATTAAAGCTTGATGTTTTTTTATAAGGATTATATTAATAATAAGTTTCATTAAAATATTTGCAGGATCTTCATATTATAAAATAATGTTCGCATGAAATTCAAAGTCTAAGAGAAGATGAGTTAGTAGAGATAATGTTATCGGAAGAAGAAGAATTTATCCAGAGGTAAATGCATCCTATATTAGAGTATTACAAAAAAACTTTTGTAAGAATCCAATGAAAGACGTGTTGGGAAATGGTTGACAAATGATACGGGACCAAATCTACAACAACGAAATCTCGTGTTGTACTCTTATTCGCATGAGTTCAGAAGCGTTTACATGTTTATGTGAAGTTCTTGAGAAATAGTATGGATTACAAGGGTCACATAATATTAAAGTTGATGAGTGTGTTGCAAATTTCTTGATTCTCTATGGTCAAAATGACACTCAACATGATATCGGTTTAAGATTTGGCCATACCAAGAAGACTATAGGTAAAAGTTTCATTCTGTTCTTGAAGCAAGGATATGACTGGAAGTTGACTATTTACGACCAAGAACAAATTGTGAGTTTGAGCCAATATCCAATAGTTTACAAGGACATAAACCTATTTGCCTTACTTTAATGGATTTCTGGGGGCTCTTGATGGAACATATATACCGGTTATGGTGACTCCAGATCGTGATACATTACGGTTTTTGAACCAAAAAGGAACAACAAGTCTTAATGTTCTACGAATATGTGATTACGATATGTTTTTACATATTGTTTCGTTGGATTGGCAGGGTCAATACATGACTCTAGAGTGTTGGACACCGCTATACGAGATGATCCAATGTTTCCTAAACCTCTTGAAAGAAAATATTATTTCTTAGATTTTGGCTATGCAAATAGACGAGGTTATTTAGCTTCATATAAGAAAAAAAAAAGAAGGTACTGGATATTAACAATTTATAAATAGTGAGCCTCCAAAAACTTGTAAAGAAATGTTTAAATGATGGTATGCTGCTGTCTCTGCATTTCACATCCTATTCATGTGCATTATCATGGTAATTTAGATACATTTTCACATATTTTCTTAAAGATTTCACCCATTTTAAACTTAGGATTCATTAGACTATAACTCTGCATTTTCTTGCATTTGTAAGGTGTTTTTGAGGTGACCAAGAAGTGGAGAGGGACTAGCCAAGTAGAAAGGACAACGATGGAATAAGTAGGTCAAGGAAAGGAGTTATCTTGGGAAACAATGGACACACACAACATGATCAATCCTGTGAAAAACTCCCTGATTTTGCATATCGGGAAAAACACAACAGGAAGACTCTGATGCAGTGCACCCCAAGTTTGCATATCGACTGATCACAATGGTCTCAACCTGGTGCTAAACAACCCGAGGTTTGCACTTTGAGCAATACCACACCCAATGTTCCCCGATGCGAGGGTGATCCGTACATTCATCCTCATCCTTACCACACCCATCACTATATGACAAATCCAGCTCATCACGTGGCCAAAGTGGTCCCGATAAGGATTTTACACCCGCACCTATAAAAGCCACCTCATCCTCAATCAAAGGGAAAGTTTTTAGATCATCTTTTGTAATTCTCTCGTGTTTGTCCCCGTTTTCTGTCGAACTTATTTCCGACATTTAAAAAGCTGTTGGGAGCTTAACGTTGTTGAGTTTTTAATGTTTATTTGAATTTAAGCACTTAAATTAAGTTTCGTTTAAGTTTTATTACTTGTTGCTTCTTATTTTTGGTGATTATAAATCATGAAAGAATCTCTCATCCTTATGGATTTTGAGACTCTTTTCATAGACAGTGAGTAGTTTTATTTGGGAATCTTGACAGATTGAAGAGAAATGAGTTTTCTTGAACAGTTTCTCACTCGGTTCCTTGCTTAAATCTATGATTCTTCTTTTCTTTTCTTTCATATAGCTCGGTTTAGCTTAATCACCTAAAGGCGAGACCTTGGGCATCTCTGTGAGAGACCCACTCCATGAGATCACCAGAGCCACTTGAAAGAGGTGGAATTTCATGACCTAGGAAACTTGTTGATCATGAACTTCATGGTTCCCAAAAAGGCACGATGATAAAACTTGAACCTGTTGCACTGCCACTAGGAAAAATCTAGCATTGGCGCCCACAAGAAGCAAAGGGATTGTACCCATTAGTGTTGGATGATGTTCCCTTGGCCTCCTTTCACCAAGGTACCACCTCAAAGCATGTGTCTTGTTAAGTTTTTAACCGAGTAGTTTGAACAGTTCGAGGAACTTATTCTTTAATGGAAATCTATCAAAATCACTCATTTCTTTTTATTGCAAGTCCATTTCTTTTTGGTTAATTGCTTTCTTTAGTTCAAAAATTCCCCTTTTAGTTGTTTCTGCTCATCCTAAGACTGGGATCTTTGCTCGCTTATGCTAAAAAGTTATTTCTTTCATTCGAACTCATCATTGAATCTTGAGTGACACAAAGCTCTAGCTTTGACTAGTTTGAAAGATAGATTCTTCTTTTCTCTTATTTCGGTTTGACTTAAGATAGTTATCAACAATCGGATTGTATCATCACTTCCCTAATGGTTCGATAAACCCATTCTATACTACATGGTGTATAGTATTAGGTATTGATTACCAGCTACCTGAGAAAAATCTATTATCAATTGGTGCTGTTTCCCTTCGGGACTCAAGATTGATCATTTCGGTTTTTAACTATCTAAAGGAAAAGTCTTCATATTGCTTTAACAAAGTTTCACCATTTTTCTTATGATTTTCATGATTGTAGGTCTTGGATGAACCTCATATATCACAGGAATCATAACCTCCTACCACCATTCTTAGAAATAGACAGACTTGAATGATCGGTTTGACAAACTTCACAACGGACAGGAGCAAACCCCAAACTCATCATGATAAATGAACCTGATATTCCTCCACCAAACATCGGATAACGTGATCTGGGTATTGCTGCTATTCCTGACCAGCAACCACCATGAGACCCTGCACCACCACCTCCACCTAACAGGCAGAAGCCGATGCACAGCCATAAGAGGCTGGTCCTCAACATCAAGCGAAAACTGGTGCTCAACATCACCAAAAGAGATCTCGTCAGATTAGAGCCGGCGACGCACCGAACATGGCTACTAACCTCCACGACATCCAACTACCTCCCATCGCCAACAATAACTTTGAAATCAAGAGAGGTCTCATCTCCATGGTTCTAGGGAACTGTTTCTTCAGCCTCCCTCTTGATGTCCCTCTTGACCACTTGGATAACTTTGGCTGAATCTACTCCATAACAAAGATAAACGGGGTCAGTGAAGATGGCTTCAAGCTCAGGCTTTTTTCCTTCTCTTTGGAAGATAAAGCCCACGCTTGGGAAAATGCATTACCACAAGAATGCATTACTTCATGGCAGATTGCAAGAAAGCATTTCTCACTAAGTTCTTCTCTACAACACGAAAAGCAAGACTTCCCAAGAGATAAGAAGTTTCACTCAGAAGACTAAGGAGAACTTTGGCGGGGAATGATAACGATTTAAGGGGTACACGATGCAATCCTCTCACCACGGCTTCACTCAAGAGTCACTTCTTAGCACTCTTTGTCGTGGTATGCTGCCCAAAATCTGAATGCTTTGTGACACGGCGAGCAATGGCAACTTCCTTGCCAAAGATGTTGAAGAAGGTCTTCAGCTTGTGGAAAATCTGGCTCAGAGCGATTCCTCTTACAATGAGGACTAGACCGCTCCAATAGAGGAATAAAAGAGGGCAGCGACCCCACCAAGAAACAGATCAAAGAGCTTAATGAAAAACTTGACAAACTACGTCTTGGTCAAGTCACTCAAAAGAAAATTCACTATGTAGGCGAGCTGATGTAGTCACAAGAAGGTGAAGAAATCCAGTATGAGGACTAGCCGATGTAAACGCTCATGAAGGATACGACAATTGGACACTAAATCAGAATCTATCTTATAGAAACCCAAATGCTTCTAACCCCTAATACCAAACATACCCTTAGCAAAACATACCTTTAGCAAGCCGGTGTACCAAAACCGTTTCTAAACTACACCAACCAACAAGGGTTTGTCCCACGCAACCCTTTACAAGGTGGTTTACAACCACAACAACACGCTTTCGTTCCTCCTGTTTTTCAGCACCCTCAGTCCACTCAACCTTAGTAGCAAGACTTTCACTTAGAAGCCAACCTCAAGCAACTCCTTCAAGGCCAGACCCACATCCAAATGGACATGGATAAGCGCTTTGCTAACGTCCACAACAAAATTGATGGGCTAAACACTGTGCTCACCGGGAAGATAGATGCTCCGGATGCCCAAGTTAAAACTATGGAGAACAACAAAGATATAGATCTTTCTCACAACTAAGCAACCTTCCCGGAAAAGTTATCATGAACCCGAAGGACTACTGCCAAATGGCCAACCTCTGTACCGTACCACACATGAGCCACATTCCACCCTTCGGCTTACACCATCCACAAAAATTGATGAGGACACAATAGATGTGGCTCATTTTATGCTAACTTTGGGAGAGGTAGCCCAAGGAAGAAGGTCTCAAAGGTACAAACCACATATACCTCATCTACATAGGCAGAAGGAGCTGACATTGAAAGAAAAGGAAGCAGAATTGACCGAAGTCCTCAAGAAATTAGAAGATCAGCTGGCCAGTATGGCCAAGGACAAGGAAATCCCAACATTCCTAATGATTTTAATGAACAAACTCTATGCCGAGGCAAGCACAGTTACCGGGAGAGCCATATCAGAGCTCGAAGGAAACTCTAAAGAGGAACCTACTGTTGTAAGGAAACTAGGAAAGTGTCCAGTTCGAAGAATGTCTATGTGATCTTAGAGCAAGCATCAACCTAATGTTCCTTTCCACGGCTATGCGTCTTGGGTACAATCGCTTTACAGAAAGCAAGAAAGCATTAACCCTAGCCGACAGAAGAGTAAGAAGAACCCTATGGATTCTGGAAGACGTTCCAATAAGGATTGACAACGTCCTATTCCCATTAGACTTCCTAGTAATGTAATTGAATGATGATGCCAATAAAATGCTTCTGCTAGGAAGACCCTTTCTACCATCTATCGGTTGTGTGATCGATTGCAAGAGCGGTGTAGTCGAGATTCATTTAACTAAGAAAAAGATAATGCGGTTCACACTAAGCAATCACAAGAATGACAACAAAGAGTACGCTCATTCCTTAAAGCTCGCAGACCCAAAGCAAGAAGAGGAAGATCCTTCCCTAACTATTTTTATGATGGAGAGAGCTTTGATGGAAGTTGCCTACGCAACCTGTTCAAGGACACGACCGAGCAGATGAAGGAGAAGCTAGCAAAGGAGACTTTCCACATGAAATCTGAGAAACAAGGACTCTCACTCAAAGAGTCCTTGAAAGGTATGGCACTCAAATACGTGTTTTCAATTCATGGGGAGCTTGTGTTTAAATATAGATGTAAGGGGACAACTAACCAATTCACTTACCTCAAGGTTAAGTAAGATACCGCATTGACCAATGAAAAGGGAAATGTAGTAAGCAATGGACAAGCTTTTCACCAATCTTTAGCTAGTTTCATTTCGATCATCGAAAGAGTTAAGGATCCGCTTATAGGATCAAGGGGTGCACATTTCCCCCATTTTACTTGATCAAGAAGCATAACCAAAGTCAAGCTTAGTGACTTAAAACAAGCGCTCTTGGGAGGCTTCCCAAGCTTATCCTTGTAAATATTAATGTTTTTTCCTACTTTTTGTAAGTTTTCTGTTAAACGTCAAGGCCACTAATGAAGGCTGGTTGTACAGAGGAAGGAGTTTGAGGATGACAGGGTTTCACACCAGGAAGTCGCAACAAGGAGAACCTGATGTGGAAATCCAGGGAGATGCACAACGGGCAACCTGCAAAAGGATGACCCCGTTATGAGTCGACCATCGTACCAATGTGTTGCCCATGTCGAGCCTTGCACGGGGATATGGAAAGATCGATACTCACCGGGTAGACGCAACAGGATAAACCCATTGCGGCGAGCCAATTATGAACCACCAGGACCCGCATCGAGTGTTGTATCGGGTAACATCCTTTCGATCGTAACAGGCAGCCATAACAGCTTCACGAGGATAAGGATTATGTGGCTAGAGAGAGCCATATTTTTCGACCAAGATTATTTGCCCTACTTGTCCTGTCATCCCTTTATAATCACCCAATGCATGCTTCTCTTTTTCGCGCCTCCATCTTCACTTTCTACTCTCAAAAGCGAAAAACCAAAACTCTCTTGTCTTACTTGTCTCACTCTAACAAGTTTAATAGCAACTCCCACTTTAAACAAAATTCTTCTAGTTTCATCTCTAAAACAGGATCAACCCGTTAGCAAAACTGATTTCCACGACAAGAAGGGGTTTGGCTAGATCGAGCCAATCTGAGAGAGCAGATAATCGAGAAGGTAAGAAGAAGGTTGGAAGCTCCTTGCAAGGAGGAGGTGACCTGAGGATGTCCCAGGAGAAGATGAGAGCTGCATAAACCCAAATGGAGTTCAGGGTCACTCGCTACCCTCACGAGAAAACTACAGTGGAACTCGGTATCATTGAGGACTGCCAGATTTTGTTCAACGATATGGGTCTCAAAAAGTTCATGGACACGTACCCATCTCGCAACGAGGCCATCTTCCAATTCCTCGAAACCCTGGATGTTAAGTTTTATGCACACAGATAAGAAGATGACAACTACGGGCGAGAAGGTGATGGCCACATCAAGTTCCGATATGGAAGCAACAACTACAATGAGCTTCATCAAGCTCGAGAACATCTTTGGGTTCCGTAGCGGTATAATGAGAGGGGACGGCCTGAACATACCAAAGGCAGAGTTGAGCGCACTTTGGGATACCATCAGTGTCGGGAAATACATGCCCAGTGTGATATAAAACACCAAAATCAGGCATCCCGCCTTAAGGTATGTGCACAAAACTATTGCTCACACTTTGTTTGTAAGAAAGGAATCAAGCACGGTTAACTTCAAGGAGATAGAAATGATCGACAATGGGATGGTGAACCTTTTGAGGATGGCTTAGGATGGTACAAAGCTCAAGGGGAGTGGGTGAAGCACCGGCCTGATCACAGTCCTCTTAAGGGAGCTGCTAAGATGCACGGCTGCAGTAATATCCGCTACGATTGAGAAGCCTTTTGTAGGCTGTGGAGGGATCGTTACAGCCATCATCCGGGGGAGTGACATAGAAATGGAAGAGGATACGTAGGAGATCGATTGGTTGGACAACCCCTATTTGAAGAAGACTTAGTACCTTGGGAGGCAGGCAAACCATGGGTACGAGTACCGCTTCTAAACGCAAAACAACCACTACAAGAAAACAGGGTTTTTCCGACTACATCTGGCAACTAATTATTTAGTCGCCACATTTCACGATTATTTAGCTACCGATAAGCGACTACGTTATGACTCCAAAAATTTGGTCGGGAATCAATCGCTATATTGCGACTAAACCGGATAATCGGTAACATAGTCGTATATTAGTGACAAATTTATGACTCTATGATGACGTAGAAACATAGTCGGCAAACAGTCGCTAATTTGGCGACTAATGTGCGACTCAAGCGGCGGGTTGTAATGTAGTCATCAAATAGTCGTAACATACATACACTAAAAACCCGTTTTATTCATTCTGGGTAGGTAGTTTTAACGGTTTTTTGGCGACTACACATTTGTAATCGCAATGTAGTCGCCAAAAATTGTCTACATAACCAAAACTCGGCCATTTCTTCTCTAAATTCATAAAGTTAAACACAAAATTTCCTTACTCAAGAGAAAATAATGTCGGGAAATTATAATTATAATAATTCTCTGGAGTGGACGTATAAGAGGATCGATGAAGTGACGGGAAATTTCTCGGAAGAGTTTAGAATGGGGGTGGAGCAGTTCATGAGATTTCCAAATTCCTAGGCTCTAGCAATGGATAATGGCGGTAAGTTTTACTGCATTTGTAGTGTTTGCGAAAACGATAGATTTCTCTCGGGGCAAAAAATTTGGAATCATTTCTTTAGCAAATGATTTATGTCAGATTATTATGTTTGGTGTTAGCATTGAGAAGAAATCAATATGGATTTAGGAACGAGTTACAATGATCCGACGTATATAAGTGGGAGTGAAGAAGTGGGTAGTGTAGTAGAAGATAGATATGTGGATATGGTGAATGATGCATTTCGTTATAACGTGGGTTTTAATGATAACTATCATTCGGATGTTAGTTATCAGAATGTAGAAGAACCAGTATTTAACCATTCAAAAAAATTCTACAACTTGTTAAAAGGTGCTAAAAATCCATTATATTAAGGTTGTCATGAAGGTCACTCGCAGTTTTCATTACGTGCTGGAGTCATGCAAAATAAGGCTGATCATAATATGAGCGAAAAGTTAGTGGATTCTTTTTGCGGAATACTGACAGAGTATTTACCAGAAGGAAACAAGTCTATCGGTTCACATTACGAGACAGAAAAATTGATGCACAATTTAGGCCTTCCATATCATACAAATGATGTTTGACAATTGTATGCTCTTCTGGAAAGAACACGAAAAAAGAAGATAAATATTTCTTTTGTGGTCCACAAAGACGGAAGCCTAAGGACGATCAACATAGAACCAAAGTACCATATAGTCGTATGTGGTATCTACCTATTGTTGACAGATTGAATAGAATGTATCAGAGCCACAAGACTGCAGCAACAATGAGATGGCATGGCGAGCACAAAGCAAACGAGGGAGATATGAATCATCCTTCTGATGCGGCGGAGTGGAGATATTTTCAATATCAAAATTCCCGGTTTTTCGAAGAACCCGTGACGTATATCTTGGATTATGTACAGATGGATTCAATCCATTTGGTATGTCTTGTAATCATTCGTTGTGGCATGTGATCTTGACTCCATATAATCTACCTCCTCGTATGTGCATAAATACATAGTACTTGTTTCTTACAATTCTGAATTTTGGGCCAAATCATCCGCGAGTTAGTCTTGATATCTTTCTTCAACCTCTTATTAAGTTGTTAAAAGAGTTGTGGTCTACTGGAGTCGATGCATATAATGTGTCCTTGAATCAAAATTTTAATCTAAAAGCAGTACTTATGTGGACGATAAATGACTTTTCAGCGTATTGCATATTATCAGGATGGGCAACCCATGGTAAATTATCTTTTCCAGTTTGCATGGTAAATTATCTTTTCCAATTTGCATGGAAAATACAAAGTCTTTTTATCTACCTAATGGAAGGAAGACGTGTTGGTTTGATTGTCATCGAAGATTTCTTCCCCATCGTCCTCCACTGAGGTGGAATAAAAAAGACTTCCTGATGGGAAAATATGCATCGACAGAGTATCCACCTCACTCTTTGACCGGTGAGCAAGTTTATTGCAAGCAGTTGGATGGTGTAAATCCTCCGAAAACTAAGGATGTCGGTGGAAATAGTCACAAAAAGAAGATGCCCGGCTATGGGAAGGAACATAACTGGCACAGGAAAAGCATATTCTGAGAGCTGCCGTACTGGAGGGACCTCAATCTCCGACATAATATTGATATTATGCATACAGAGAAGAATTTTTTGGACAACATCATGATACTGTTATGAGTGTGAAGGGTAAATTAAAAGACATCATCATGTCAAGATTGGATATAGAATAATTTTGTTATAGGCCACACTTACAAATTGATAGTGAAGGTAAGGCTCCTTTCCCTGCATTTACATTGATAGAAGAATCCAAAACAAGTTTATTGGAATGTGTGAAACATGCAGTTAAATTTCCAGATGGTTATTCGCCAGACTTAGCTAATTGTGTGGATATGGAGAATGGAAAGTTTTCAGGCATGAAAAGTCATGACTGCCATGTTTTATGGAGCGACTACTTCCATTTATCTTTGCAGAACTCCTAGACCGGAACATCCACCTTGCGTTATCAGGTACGTACTAATTACTTGTTGTTCTATATAAGAAGATGCAACATGTAAATATGATTATAGTATTTTTATAGTAATTAACCTGATGCATTTTTAATATATATTGTAGGGGTTGGAGGATTTTCCGGGACTTATGTTCGAGAACTTTGCATATAAGTCGTGTTCAAGTTTTAAAGTAGAACATAGTTTTAATCCTATGCAATTTGGAAAGATATCTCCACCATAATTTTTTGATGTGATGGAGCACCTGTATATACATCTCCCATACGAAGCTGAATTAGGTGGAACTGTCCAATATAGGTGGATGTATCCTTTTGAAAGATTTTTTAAAAAGTTGAACGAAAAAGCAAAGAACAAAAGATATGCAGCATGATCAATTGTTGAATCGTATATCAACGACGAGATTGCATTTTTCTCAGAACACTACTTTGCAGCGAATATACAAATAAAATCAAGATAAATTCTCTAATCAATCAAGGTAAATACTAAGAACTTTGATGTATTATTTTAATTTGAATTACTTTCATTCATTTGGCCAGGTTAACACGATTTGATGAAGGTGAAGTTCCTGTATATCATGTCCCGGAGTACCTTCTATATTTACTTAAGTCGGCCGCCCAAGTGGGGAAATGCGTGGAATATGGTTTTCAGAGAGAAACTATCAATGCACACATGCATATGTTTTAATAAATTGTGACTATTTTTAGCCAATTGAGAGGTATATAATAAGCGAATTAATATTATTAATAATCAGTTCATTAAACACACGTGACCTAACCATTATAAGTGTAAGATAATCTACTACAAAGATATATTAAGAGTAAAATTACATACTTATATGCTATAACGCTCCATTTATTGTTTTAGATTAGTTTATGCATTAAAAATAATTATTATATCATATAATTGTTTTGATATACCTCTAACTTTCTTCCTAGTATGTAACTTTAGTGTTAAATGTTAACTTTAAAATTCATTGTTAGACCCTAACATATTTAATAGATGGTAATAATAAATTTTTATATTTTTATTCATTGTGCATAATTGCATATAGAGTAAGTGTCATATATAATTAATAGCCATAATGATCATTCTACTAACTGCATGAGATCAAATGATACACAGAGTTTTTATCCTATTAAACTAATGTAAGTGCAAAGCAAGTGTTGTAGTAATCTACGGGTAAAATTCCACAAGAACCAAATGTCAAACTACGATTCTTCAGAATGAAATACAACCAAGACAGAATCAATGTAAAATCAATTGGAGAAAACTTCAGATTTTACGATAAATATAATGAATTCAGAATCACAATATAAAATAGAAAAATCATTAAGCAAATTTTAGATTACACACTGATTTGTAATTAATCTATTGTCGTAGTATCAATTATTATATCTAATAACCTAAGATTTTAAGCTATTGTTTGCCTTCCTGAAGTTAGCCATAAATTAAGTTCATATTTTATATGTTCACAAAATGCTTTAAAATCAGCTTTTTTGGCAAACAACGTTTTACTCATCTTATTTCAGGTATTTTAAAAAAAAAAAAATTGGTGCGTTAAACAATCTAATATCAGAAATTAGGTAACTATACAGTTTCAGTATTAATATTAACAATATATTAAGAAGTACAAGATAAATTTCTATTTTAATCGATCGGATTCAATGATTCAAAAATTGTATTGAAACCTTAAAATCTAGCTATGAAGCTACTTAGACATAGTATCAAAAATCAAGTAAAGAGATGAAAAAATACTCATGATTAAATAGATAGAAATCCAAAAGGTTCACAAATTTTCTTAAGAGATGCAGAGATTCATCTCCTCGAGCTTACATATCACCAAAACCAAATAGTTTAAATAGAATAATAAATGATAGCCTTAACAGTGGCTAATACTAGAATATATATGTCAAATCACGTTCTGGTCAAAATTTCATTTTCTTTTGTGTTGATAAACTAGCCAGTCTGAAACGAGATTTATTGATCCATGAATGGATCGATCATATGGCCTCTAGATGATCAATTTTTCTTCCTTGGTTGATTTTAAAACTTGATAGTCTTTTCTCATATGTTTGATCAATCCATCCAGGCTTCAAAAATAACCACTTTCAGGTCATTTAAGTCTGTTTGCAACTCCTTATACCTTAGACTCCGTCCCAACGTATTTCAATCTAAAAGGACTCGAAATACACATAAAAACTTGAACGACCCTTGAAAATCATGGTTAAATGCGTCAAACATGCAACACATGATCCAACATAAAAATTAATTAGTTAATAATGAGTTGATGTGCAAAATAAAAATTGATAATAAATTTATATATTTCATTGTGTGATAAATTGTTTAGCATGTTAATAGTTTATCATGTTACATTATACTATAATATGTTATAAATATATTAGCATATCAACTAAAATCCAACTCAATAAGTCGACTCAAAACTCTTGAGTCAATTCGTCAAATGTGAATAATGCAAAGCATAGATTTTGTCAAATTGTCACCAATTTTTGGCTAAATTCCACAAGATTTTTTAAAGATATTTGTTCGAGCTTCGTCACGATATTGTGGAATCAAAGTCTTTGCCTCTAGTCGAAGAGACATCTTAAGAGCCCGATATTTATCTTGTTTGATCTGAAAAAACTGCCCTTCAAGTGACTTGATCTGCCAGGAACTCGACGCCTCAGCATCATTGAATTTCCTCCTAATTAACTGGACTTCGGCCCGTGCCTCTTCGGCACGTTTTCAGATTCCGCGAATCCCAACATTATACGAACCAACGTACTTGTTCATTGATTAGATAAACTACAAAGAAAATGGGAAGAGTTAATAAAAAAACAAGAGAGGGAACAACAACAAAACCAAAAAAGAATGGAATGAGGAATCAGACCTTCATTCCAAACAGGGCCATGTCCATGTACTTCTCAGATTCTTCCAGACTGTCGCAGGAAGAAAAGTGAAAGTCCGTATTCGTGATCGAGGAGTAAAACCTTGCTAACTCTCGACCGTTCCGACAAATTGCCTTAGACGAACAAGACTCACGCGGAGGATTTATTGCCACATCATCAGAATGCTATGTTCCGAGGGAAGAATTCATTTTCCCCTTAGCACTGCTACCTTCGTGACATCCTACCCCCTTCTTAACATTCAATCCATGCCACTTTTGATGGAACGGAGAATTAACCGCGGGTAAGCCACAAATATCACCTTGATTTGATGACCGACTCGGAAGAACGCTTCGCTCCATTCCTAGAATTGTTAGCGACACCTCGCGCCAAGATCGCCTCCTTCTTCAAGGGAGTAACCACAACAGTTGACAAAACCAACCTATTCACAGGCCATTTAGTGGGAGGAAGGGTGAGGTCTCCCACAAGAGACTTCACCTCTGAAGAGGAGATCGCCAACTTATCAGGAGAGCTCGCGCTTTTCCTCTCGCACCTCTCCTTCTCCTCACTCTCACGCCTCTCCTTCTCCTTCTTCGCACGAAGTGTCAATCCGGCCATGATGCTAAAAATCAAAACGAGCTCTAAATTCTTTAATAGAGAGGCAGCAAAACAGCTCTCAAAAAAAGTTCGTAAGGATACAAGGGAGAAAAGAGAACACATATGTATACAAGAGCCATCTCGAATCCTAACTAAAGGAGGAATAGGATTTTCCTTTATCATAAGCCGAGTTTTTGGAATATTCAGGCATAAAAGAGGATTTTCCATTTTCCAGCTCGCCAACTTCGGTTTTCGAATATGTCAATCCAAAAAATAATAAAAAAAAAACCTATCAGCTTGCCTCTTGGCATACATCTCAACACTTCGGTTCATCAATCTCGATCAACACTTTACTTAAAAACTCTTCACTCCCGCACACAGAATTAACGAGCTGAGTGGCTAACTGTTGGAGTTAAAACCCACCCATCAGAGATTAACGAGCTGAGAAGTCTAAGTAATTGAACAAAAGGCTTATCAGACGATAAAAACACAAGAGCAGGTCGCCATCTTCCTCTAGTAAAGAGTGGAAGACCTGCTACTTGTCCGAACGCAGGAAAGGGATTGGCTGCTCCTGAGGAACCTCTCAGGGCTCCCAAGATCATGATCCCTACTTTCAATTCCTCGCATCTACAAGAAAATCACCCCCCCCCCCGCCACCCCTCTCATAGGGCCGGCTTGGGAAAGGGCCTTTTCCAGTTCCAATTTGCTTTTAAAGAAGATCTACAAAACGTTCTGGAACCATCCTTACCACTTCGCAAGATAGATGATTGTCCTCCAATGCTGGGAACCCTCAACGGTGGCGTCCTTCCCATCGCTAATCCCCTTTTGGACCTCAGAACATGATGTTCCTCTTCACCTCTGGTCGAAGGCTACAATGCTCAGCATCGCCAAGAATATTGGGTTCTTCGAAGCGCTAGAAATAAACCTGAAAGTGACAAGAGTTTGGTCTGCTTCCCCTCATAAAGACCCTTCATTTAGAATTTGAAACAGGGGAAGAGTAGAAGCAACCATCATCTATGAAAAGCTGGAAAGTAACTGTTCACTATTCTAAAAGCTGGAACATGATATCAAAGACTGTCCCCTAACTCAAACTACCATACCTAGCAAGTCACCAGGCAATGCCTCCCACGACCACTCTGAACCCGAAAAGTCCTAGATTCCCCCGAGATGGCACAAACCCTCGAGAAACTCTGGCTCTCAACCCACTCAGTCTAACTATATCAGACTTGAGTTCCTCTATCACCCTAAAGAAAGAACTGAACCCCGATCTAACAAACACCAGAGGTACCACCCCCTGTCTCAACATCAGGGACATAAAAACTAAGGATACTAACAAACTCAGATTTACCATAGAGTTACTCTGCAAATTCAGAGGCACAGAAGGAAAGTTTGACCATCAATGGTGGATCTTCTCCTTAGCTTTTCCATGTCAAAACTCATTACCACTTCACCCAAGAAGAATCTCTGATGGCACCAGCTGTAGCAAGAAGAATCTTCCCATAATAAGAGGGTCCTAAGGTTTTGTACCATATTACAAAACCACAAAGTTTGTGGGAATCATGTACCCTTCAATTTTTGTACAAACATCCACTAAGATACCTTATAGGATCCTTTTTGATCGATCAGTTAGGATAAGAGGTATCTTAGTTGGCTTGAAATCAGTCATTCCAAGTATAGCAGCAACAGAGTAAAACATCAAATTAATGCTTGAGCCAAGATCACAAAGAGAATGAAGAAACATTCCTATTGAGATTGAGCAATCTAGCACAAAACTTCCTGGATCAAGTAATTTATCTGGAATTCTACTCTGAATCATGGCACTGACCTTTTCAGAGACTATCACCTTCTTCTTCTTTGTTGGGGTCCTGTTATAGAAGATTGCACTTATATCCCTGGTAAGCAATGCTCCTTCCTCAGGAATCACATCATTGCAACCATCCACTTAGCATACCTCTTAAGTGAAGGTGAAAGTTTGTGTGTATGAACTAAAAGAATTTCATCTATCAGTTTATCCATTGTTTCCTTGCAACTGGCTTCTTACATCTCTTGTTTAGACCACCTAGGAGCTCTGGGGTAAGGAACCTTTGGTTTATAGACTCTTTCTTCCACCACTTTCGGATTTGTAACAGGTTCTGCCAGGCCATATGCTTGGTGTCGGATGACACCCACCGTGGGTGTCGGGCGTGTAGTGTCGGACTGGATCGACACTGGTCCGTCAGACCTCGAAATATTTGGAATTTGTATTGGTGTCGGGCGACACCCACAGTTTGTTTCGGGTGACACCAGGGTTGAATAGTCAAAATCTTCATTTTCCAATTCTTCTAAGTCCACGAAATCATCTGTATTTCCACCTTTTTTGAACACAGTTTCCAGCTCTTTTTCATCTCCCAATGTGATGGCATTAACATGATGCATCGGGTTAGCATCTACCCTTCCATGAAGGTATCCTTGTTACCTTTTAGTGTTACTAGAAGTTTGAGCAACTTGTATATTCAATTGCTTGACATGAATGTTTAAGGACTCAATCTTTCCATTCAGATCTGGGTACATAGCATCCATCTTTCCATTGAAGGTCACAGTCATATTTTTTTGGCCTTCTAAAAGCTGCTCCAGCATCTGTTTCACCTCATTGACTTGGCTTGTTGGAGGAGGTGACTGAAAAGAAGAGGAACCATAATTCCTTGCGAAGTTATTGTTGCTCTAATATGGCTTCTGGTAAGTGGACTTCTGAATGTAACAGAAGAGTTTTGATTGCCTACAAAGGTACTCTTCTGATCATGTTCAGTATAGTTCTTGCGTCCTTCATACATCTGCTGATTTCCAAACCTTTGACCTTGATGCCCAGCTCCATTGATGTAATTCACATCTTCTTCCTCACATTCTTCCTATGGCTCACAAGTTTCCACTTCTGCAGCAAAATAGACAGATTTCTTGTTCGCAAAAAGATTGTTAACATAAAACAGCTTAGCTTTAACTTCAGCAATTTGGTTGCCACTCATCCCAACCATTTTACTCCTCTCAAAATCTGCTTTTTTTGTGTGCTATTGCTAGCTGTCATGTTCTCAATGACTAGAATGGCTTCATCTGGATATCTTGTCTTGAAGTTTCCATTGCTTGCAGAATCTAGAGCCATCTGAAATCTTCAGTCAATGCCTCTGTAGAAGATTCCCAGCAGTTGAAAGTCTCAGAGGGTCCTTGGGAGAATGTAGAGATCTGATTTGTCAGCTCCTCAGATCTTGCATCATCAAAGAAATGATTGAGGATTGCGTTTTTGGTCTCCCTCCAGTTATTCAAAGATCCTGGTTCTAACTGCTTCAACCAGTATGAAGCATCCCCAGCAAAAAAAAAAAAAAAATAAGGGAACAGTTTACAGAATATGTAGTCTTCAAATACTCCATTGGCCTTGATTCTGGTCGCTAGATCTTCAAAATTTTTACATGATCCATAGGATACTCATGAGGAAGTCTATGAAACTGATGCTGACCCACAAAAGTGTAGTAGGCAGGTTTGACCTCAAAATCGTTCCTCTAGAAAGCTGGAGGACGAATGACAGATCTGTTAGCATAAAAGTGATCAGGTCTATTGAATTCAGCTTAAGTCCTCGCACATCCTTCCTCACACATCCTTTGCCTTGATGACCAACGCCCACCTGAGGTGCTAGTAGACGTTGCTAGACGTTTTGCTCTCCGACAGGCTCGTCTGCAATGATGTTGCCTTGATCTTCGATTTTTCGGCCCTATTCATCTCTCAAGTGACCCTGCAGGTCTCCTAAAGTTCCATCAGCTTCTTGCCTTAAAATGACCGGATTGACCATTTCTACTGAGACTTATTTCCTTGCTTTGTTGCTCGTTCGTTCCAAAATTCCTAAGCTCCTGATTCGTAAGACTCAAAAGCTATGCATTTTTCTTCCTTCTGGTTTCGCGATCAGACATACACCTGAAAACAAAAACGAAGAAACCAGAAAAAACGCGTGAGTAAAAACGAAAGTAAAATATAGTCGAAAATAAATACGTAAATCTAATGGTGAATCGTAAAAACCCCGACAACGACGCCAAAATTTGATAAGCTCAAATGTACCCTAGAGCTACTCTGCAAATTCTAAGGCACATATTAGTATTTAGGGATCGAATCCACAAAGATTCTGGATCGCACAGTTAATCGCAGTATTTATAATTAAGCTAGACGAAATCAATTTAATTTAAAAGCAATTCAAAACAAATAAATCAGTTGTAAACTTATCAGGAAAAAAAATGCTAGACCTAGGGACAATTCGCAGAAAGAATCAGATTTACAGAATTGATAATTTGTTCACGGTTTTATTAAGAACTGTTCTTGAAATAGCAACACTAATATAAAATTAACCAGCTTTTGTTGCGGAAATTATCTATGTTTGAATCTTGCAATTCAAAATTTCTTTGCAAATTTTAGACAGTTAAAAAAGCATTAAATTCAAGTTTCATACATTCACAAAATTCCAAAATTAAATTTCTTTGAATATAGTCATTTTTCTCATCTAAATTCTTTTCAGGAAATCAATCAGACTTTCATGCCAATTAATTATCCTAGGGTTGTTAATCTAAATCATCAAGCAAGATTAAGCATTAAGAACAATTCAGATGAATAACTCTACGGATTACCCTAACAGTTCATGCAATTCTAACAAATCATCATCAACTTTTGAAAAACCCTAAATCTAACAAGTAGATTACTCAGACATGACCAGAGAAACACAAAGCATTATCAATAAGAGAATTCCAAATATATTAAGAAAGTAAGGGAGTGGTGAAATCTTCTCTCTAAAAGGAGTTTTGCTTTCTCTCTACATAAAGAACCCACTCCCGACTTACCTGACGAGGATGAAAACCTTCCCAGGGCTATGTATGAGCTTAGGGATGTTATGATCCAATATTATAATTGTGCAGATCCATCTGTGAGTGCAGCTCGCAAGTAATGATGTAGGCTAGCCGAGAAAAGAAAGACAGATGGAGGAAACAGCTACGCAAATGGTCCAATTCGCCATGGCGCAACAATACCGCCTCCAATAGGAACGTCTTAAACCCCTCCAGCATGAACGAACCCCTGCCTCCCAGCGCCTTGGACCCTCACCTGCTTCAAACATTACATCCCCCATAAACAAACCCAACCAGACGATATTTAAATGCCTTAACAGACCTCCGGGTGCCAAAAATAGGCTAGGTGGAAAAGAAGTTTTACAACGCGGTCCCTCTCGTAAACGTAGGGTACCTGGCCCCATCCCCTCACTGCGGAAATGTCTGTTCAAAGGCACCTTCCCCCAAAACCTGCCAAAGAGAAAAGAGCAGTCAGATCAAGTCCAAACCCTAACTCGCTGAGAGATTAGGCTGTTGAACCTGCACAACAAATGAGAATAATACCGCCCATAGCCAGAGACAACCGGATGGACTTTTCCAATCCATCCACTCTTCTTCCTTAAAAATGATCGTCTGGAACTGTCAAGGTTTGGGAATCCCTTAACATTTCGAATTCTCAAGTAGTTTAAAAAGAGTCTCGACCCTGATATCCTATTTTCTGAGACAAAAACCCCTGATGAGTTTGTTTTTAATACACTGGATTTAGTGTTTCTATTTTCTACTGCAAGTGCACATCATATAATTGTAATACTTAAATATTTGAATTCCGGAGAACCACTGTTACACTATGTTTCTATAAAGATTAAAACTAAGCTAAGACGAAATATGAGTTTTGTTCTTTGTTGTATAAACGAAAATCGATAAAAACGATGTAAAGACCAAATAGGCAAAGCATTAGGTCAAGGGCAAGTTCGCAGGAATTTAGAGATCGTGAACTAGAGAATCGAGTAGGGATCATTAAGAGTGTTCTAGAACTCAAAACACTGATTTATAACCAACCTACTATCGTAGTATCAATTAGTATGTCCAATATCCTAAGATTCTAAACTGTCTTTTGAATTCAGGAAACTAAACATGCATTAAGACCAGGTTTAATATGTTCACAAAACACATTATGATCAAATCTTCATTTATAGCCTCCTGGTGACCAGAAATGACACGATAAAGACCAAAAAGACTCGATAAAGACTCGAAAACAATGGTTAGAGTGAGCCAAAATCGCCTCATATCAACTCCTCCAGAGTTAGACCTTTGTTTGTCCTCAAACAAACTCAAGCCTAAGTCGTTGAAGATAGATTTGAAAGCGCGGGAACTCTCAAAATCTCAGCAACCGTAATTCAACCACAATCTGCAGACCACATTCTTTAGAACAAAAGTAGCATATCCTTACCAAACCCATCAAACAACTTCTCAAACCCTATTACATACTTGTACTCACAAAATCACAAAACTCACATTCCAGACAATAAACTCTTTACATTCAATTAGGGGTGGTGTGAGCTTCTCATTAAGGGCACTACCTGTAACACCCTCAATCCAGTAGGTCAAAGTTGACTTGATAAACCGTGTAACAATCAAATAAGAACATGCACGGCCAACCACCAAACCCGAACCAGGCTGAAGATTCTACATTGGGTACATAGACATTCATTTTGAGGTTTCTGAAACGAATCTAGAGACCCCAAATCAAACGTCCAAGCACACATATCCTATCGAAGAAAGCTTAAGGCTTTTCAACCTGAGAAATATTCGATAGTTAGTTAGTCTGGACTAGGACTAATACCTTATGGAAACTCAAGTATTTTTAAAACTCGTTTTATTCATATACTACTTAATATTCACATGTAACTAAAGATACATATAGATCTCATGGGGAGCACAATGTTCAAAGCGTTATCATACATATTAAATATCTACATGCATTTACAAAAGGCAAAACTAGGGATGTTAATATGGGGGTTTTAAGTAGGGTTTAAATGGGAATTTAATCTAAATAAGAAAACCCAGATAAAACTCATTTATTAAATGGGTACCCGCGAAACCCATTTAAGTTTTTTTTTTCTACACCAAAAAATGACGCTAAATGGGTCTAAATGGGTTATTGGGATTTTTTCGCGGGTCTAAATGGGTAAGCGGATCTAAATGGGTAACGCTAATAGACTTTGAATTTAAATGGGTTTAAACAAGTTCGGGGTTTAAATGGGTGGGTTTTAAATGGGGTGGGTCTAAATGGGTCGGGCTTACCCATTTTAACATCCCTAGGCAAAACACTACACTAGCGTTTTCTAAGTTCCTCCAGTCCGGCTGGACATACTACAGGTTACCTGCAAAACATGTAGAGTCATGAGTAACTAGTTTGCTCAGTGAGTCTGGCTTCCCCATACCCGCAATATCATTTCCCCAAAAATCCAAAATAACTGTCAGTAAGCAACACATCAACAGACATGCAATCATAGCAATCAATGCAACAATTATCATCCTAAATGCATATATGTATAATATATATATAGTTTACCTCCATATATAGGTCTTTTTGTACATTTGACATTGTCAAACTTACACTATCCAGTCACGATTGTGGCCTATACTGATCATAGCTACACAAGCTAAATGATCAGATGGTCATTGGGTTATACGCATCCGACTGCCTATAAAAACCAGTACGCCCGGATACCTCATCGTTATGCAGAGTACGGCCCTAGGCTGAAATCCCATCTCTCTGTAAATTTATAGCACTGGCCCATTTCATGTGTGACTGGCCAAGGCTACAATCTTGGGTTGTCAAGTGGCATTTAATTACAATTATATATATAATGCATTACTAATGGATATGCCAATCAATCAATCCATCAATCATGATCATCACAATATCTCACAAAGATGGTATTGTCTAATCTCAAATAACAGTACCTAAGAATATCATGATTATTTCATATATTTAACCACCTAGGCCAAATGGCCATCATGCAATTGCCTTTTAGTAAAAGAATAAGCATAACCACGACTCAGCTTGACATCATATGATTCACGTCGAGTTTTCGGGCCTCCTAGACAAAACCCTTGTTCTTAGACATTTCCCCCCTAAGCTCCTCGGAAGTTTCCTGAATGACTTCTAAAGCTAGCCGAAAATCTATTTATCTATAAGTTTCTTTACATATGGTTTTTGATGTGATGAAACTAATGAAGAATGGATATCCTATTTATAGGAAAGGATAGACGAAGCTGATTCACAAAGGTAGCCAACGTACTCTTCCCAGAACGCGACAAATGTCTGTGTCGGAGTGATGAATCACCGCAAACTTTATAAGCCTTCTAAAGTCTTGTTACTCATTTCTAAAGTCAGAATTCTTACTTGGCCTGAGTGGATCCATCCCGTTCTTCTTGAAATGCATAGATTATGCAGATCGTCTATCTGAGCAGTCTGCAACTTTCAAGTTCAATTTCGTTCGACCAAACATTATTTTCTCCCCTATTCTCATATTTAAATTACTCTAAGGTTCGCTAAACCTTAGTAATTCACACCAATATGTTTGAATGCCTCTGACCTATCCTGGGTGTTCAAAAACTTTAATGGCCAAATTGATCCAGTTGCTTGGCTAGATTTGATTCCAATCGATCAAATCCATTTTTTCCATCGGCATATATTCTGCTCTCAATCCTTTCTCTCATTCTCATATGATTCTGATCACTTCCATTTGTTTAGAAAATGCTGACTATTACTGGTCAAACCAGTTCTTCTGCGGCCACGTGTCAGTCCTTCGTACGGGGTATTACATTGTCCCGAATTCTTAAGGGCTTGAACTCCAAGTTCCACGATCTCTATCCACTTCGAAGAATGATGAGACAGTTAAAACTCCTCTTCATCTGTCCTACTATTGATAATTCGATGTAGGCTTTCCTTGAATGAAACTCCCAGTTCATCCATCTTTTCACCTATCTAACTTCTTTGGAAAGATCGGAGTCTTCTTTCTGATGACAATTTCAATGAAAGATACCCTTAGCTTTCATGACTCTTTGAAGCTCACTTGAACTTTTTACCATCAAATAGTATTTCGTATGCAAGATTGGTATACTTCTTTTTTTGGATTCTCCCACACTACTTGGCTGTTTCTGTACTTTCTTTCAGCAACTCAATTTCTTCATTCTCCATTTATTTGTGATAAGCATTCTTCTGTTCTCTTATGCTTTGACTGAATAATCTTTAAATCCAAATATCCATTCCACGGACAATACTTTCTCATTCTTTAAATCTTGGCTTTTAGGAATATGATATTTCTTAGCAAATAAATTCATTTGTGGCAGGATGATGACTGTTTACACTTCATCTTCTGATGTACTTTGCCTTATGAGTTTGCCTTTCTTAGTTGCTTCTTCTGCATCCGTGCCTGGTTTGACGGCATGATCCTTTCCACCCCCATCTCATCACTACTTTCTTTTCATCTCAGCACTTTAAAGTTTTCTTCTTATAAGCCTTGTCTTCCCAACATGACGATCTTCAGCTTTGATCGTAATGCTGCTTCTATGGCCCATACCTTGGAACTTTGACGTTTCTTTCCCTCTTGCCAACCTTTCTTCTTACTGGTTTTCCATGCTTTCCATTTTTTCTTTACAATTTCCTATGCATACTTCTTGCATGACCTCAACTTGGTTTATGACTTGTAATAGCAATGGCTCCCACATCCTTCCTTCCAAGTTTAGTAACTTGCTCATCCTAGATTCAACCACTAAGGCTTTTACCATCATCCCTGTCCATCTTCATCTTCCGAGGACACCAATCAAGATCTTCAGTCATCCTTCCCCAAAATAATTCATCCGTCATCTTGGGTGTTGGATATTCTTGTAACTAATATGAGCTGGTATACTCCTTTCCCTAATCAATGCTTTATTTTTCTTAGGCACCATTACCTTAAACCACTTTACAAGTAACATTACTTTCTTCTTGTCCTCATTGCGTTCACATAATGATAAGCATGGGTATGCAAATCACATTCATTTTCATAAATTAGAAATAATGACGATAACTCCATTTATCACAATCGTCATCTCATCCCAATGCTTTAAGCTATTGTAGTCTTCTCCTATGCTTCCTTCATTTCACCACCTGATTTGGATCTCTTGCTTATTTCCCTTCCTTCGAGAGTGTGTACTTGTCTATAACTCCAATAGACTATGCATCTTTTTATTCGGTCTTCTCATCCACTTATAATGGAACTCGTCATTATCATATGATTTTTCCAATGACGTCGTTCCTTCTGAATAATTTTCTCCTTTATTTCTTTCACTTTTCCACACAACTCGAATCCTCTCCATAGTGGCATTGCCTCCATGACTGAATCATCTTGTCTCTTTTGCTTCCCCTTGGCTCTCCTTTAAGTGAGATGATAACCAATAATACTTTCCCACTTTCTTACTCAATTTGCCGCCAATAATGCACTTCAGCCTTCAAGTAAATGTCATAATCTTCTCATGACCATTAGCTCATGCATGAACTCTTCACAACAATCAAGCTATCTTTAGAGACTTTCTTGTGTTGGGTGAAATCTGTCTTCTCCTTTTTGACCCAATATAGTTCATTTGCGGCCACACACTATCTGACCATATGCTTCTCAAATTTCCCTTGAAAGAGTGGGAACTGACTCCATGTTCCCTGCTCCAAAGAAATGGTTTACTCCAATGAACCTTATAGTCGTTGCCTATAGGCCGTCATTGTTTCCTTTGAGTCTTCTAACCAATCCATCTTCCTTCCCAAGTATTCTACAAACTTCAATTCTTCCTTTGGTCAGGGGTTGAGTTGGAACTCTTCACCGTAATGAGATTGAAGGGATAAAATTCTCCTGCTCATACAATCTTCCATCTTCACGATTCTGACTCCATCTTTCGACAAACATCACTTGAATTAGTTCATAATATCAAGGACTGTATTTAACCCAAGTGATATGACAATGGATTGCTCCAGGATGAAGACAATCCCTCAAAAAAGTTTGGGCACCTCCTTCCTTATCTTCCCTTGAATCATTCCCGAGTGTGAGCCAGAAAACTCGGTTTACTTGCTTCAATCTTCTTATCAGCATTCTTCAGATCTGAGCAAAATCTCCATGCAGTTGAGATATACTTCACATTTGTCGTCTGTTAACCTTCCTTCGATTCTCCAAGTGACCATATAGATGATTCCATTATATCTATATGATAGTCCTTCATCTTCCTTTTGATTCTTATTCCTGACCATTTGTTAAGAGTCCCTTGTCATAGTGCCTAAACTTGCGGCTGCACTTAGACTCAATCCATCATGCTAAGCAATCCATCTTGTTAAGAACTTCTTCTTGTGAAGACATTCATGCTACTAGTCTTTTATCCTTTTGGCCTCATCTTTCTCTTCTATTTCCCTTTTGAAAATTGTCTGGTTATAACATTCTGACCTTTTTACTTTGCAACTACCAACATTCCCGACTTTGATCAAATCCAAGTCTTTAAGCCGGTAAACTTCCCTATCTTTTCTTCAATGCACTTCGAGATATCTTTTCTATTGAACGGATGGCCATCTTCTGTCTTCCTCTACCATTTGAATCCCTCCGAAAGGTGCTTAAGATCTCATACTTTACGCTTTCTCATCCAATATGTATTCTTACCAGTATACTCCCACAACTAAGTAGTTCCAAATACTTTCAGAACAGTCGCCTCACTTCCCTTGTTGATACTATACTGTGATCCTCAACAATCATCTTTAGGCCTGATGCCTGTGCAGTCACAAATCAACTGATCTTAATATGTTCAGGTTGGCATCCCATTCCCTATCTTTCTAGATCTCTCCTAAAACATTACCACTAACTGGCTTAAGAAATACCTTTCTATTCCACCAAACTGACCAAAAACACACAACATTATATGTCATGTATGACAAGGTTTCGTTTCCGGGTTTTCTAAAGGACCCACACACCATTACTACCGCAAAGATTTTATCATTACTCACATATCTCGGTGATACACCCGAGGTAAACAAAACGTGGATGGAGTGCACCAACACTTAATGTTATCAATCAAAATTTTCAATTCCCGTCACCATTCAACATTATTCAATTTCATTTCTAACCAACCAACCATTCATATTATATTCACTTTCATCAAATATCTTAACCATCAATCAATCATACTACGAGTTAAAACCCGCACATACCTGGAAGATCAAGATTGTTTGGGTTTAACTTAACTAAGGGATCAGCTTGTCTTACTTTTGATGGCACCTTCTCGCAACGCTTAATTACCACCATTTCGGTTGCTCCTTTGTCTCCTATGGATGCACCATTGAAAATAAGCGACCTTGCTGACATGAGGTAAGCCAAAATCCTTCCTTCAACACCAATCACAATAAGGGTAAATCATAACCCCATCTACATAATTAAAGGAGCTAGCTGGTTTCTTAAATGCCTTTTGCGACTCATTTACTCGATAAAACGTTGAAAAGATTCTCATATAAACATGGCAGAACCATGATCTGATACGACCTATGTAACACCCCAGATCCGGTCTAGGTCAAAGTTGACTTGATCGACCATGGAACAATAAAACAAGAACATGCACAGCCAACAATCAAACCCGAACCAGATCGAATATGCTACAATGTGTACACAGACATTTATTCTGTGGTTTCTGAAACGAATCCAAAGGCCCCTGATCAAAGGTCCGAGCACACATATCCTATCGAAGACGGCTCAAGGCTTTTCTTCCGGAGACATATTTGATAGCTAATTCATCAGGACTAGGACTAATACCTAATGGAAACTCAAGTATTTCAAAAAGTCGTTTTATTCATATAATACTTAAGTTTCACATGTAACCATAGATACATATTGATCCCATGGGGAGGTCAATGCTCAAAACATTATCATACATATTAAATAGGATTTTTAACACTAAAACCCCTCAACTAAAGATAGATCGGGTGAAAGCCCCTAAACTAAAAATGTAATGTAGAAACTCCTTAAGTTATTGTCTGTTAATGTAATAGCCCCTCCGTCCAAATCAAAATGCAACGTTTTGATTTTGTCAATAAATACCTACTTTCATTTACAAAAGGCACAACACTACACCAGCGTTTCCTAAGCTCCTCCAGTCTTGTTGGACATACTATAGGTTACCTGTAAAACCAGTAGACTCATGAGCAACTAGTTTGCGCAGTGAGTTTGGGTTCCCCGTACCCGCAATATAAGTTCCTCCAAAACCCAAAATGACAATCAGTAAGGAACACATCAACAGACTTGCAATCATATCAATCAATGCAACAATGAACATCGTATATGCCTATATGAATAATATATATATTTATATAATTTACTTCCATATATAGGGCCTTTTCACACATTTTACATTCTCCAACTCATTCCACTGAGTCACGATTTTGCCCCATACTGATTATAGCCACACAAGCTAAATGATCAGATGGTCATTGGGTTATACACATCTGTCTGCCTATAAAAACCAGTACACCCGGATACCGCATCATCAGGGCTAAAATCTTGGGTTGTCAAAAATGACTTTTAATAATACTTGCATATACATATTTATATATAGAATAATGCATTGCTAATGCATATGCCAATCAATCAACCCATCAATCATGATCATTACAATATCTCAGAAACATGTTATTGTCTAGTCTCAAATAACAATACCTAAGTATATCATGATTATTTGAGATAATAAGCACAACTACGACTCACTTTGGCTTTTTCCGAGATAATAATACGACATCATATGGTTCACATTGGGGTATCGGGTAGACAAAATCCTTGTTCCTAGAGGTTGCTCTGAGGTTTCCAAAATGGCTTTTAAAGCTGGCCGAAAATCTTTTTATTTATTAGCTTCTTTACTTTTTGGCTTTTGCTCTGATGAAACTATTGAAGAATGGCTAGCCTATTTATAAGAAATGATGGATGAAGCTGATTCACAAATCTAGCCACCGTGCTCTTCCCGGAACGTGACAAATGTCGGTGCCGGATAGACTACTCACTGAAAGCTTCTGAAGCAGGATATGAGGTGGCTGGGGCATACAATCAAGTGATGCAGGTCAAGCAGGTGAAGCGGGACACTCATTAGATGAAGCAGAACAAGCTGCTGAAGCAGGAGAAGCAGGACCGGTCATTAATAACAATTTTGCTCCGACTAATCGATAAACCGAAACGATCCGCTGAATTCTCCGCTAGTCCCAACTTATTTCCTCAAGATCAATCCATTTTTATTAGCTTCTCTGGGCTTCAGTTTCATTCCCACATTTGGCCTGGCCTAAGTTGAACAGCCTTGGCTTGAAAAATTTTCAATAATGCTTCGAATGTTTTATCTATGATTCCATGCAATCCAAACAGTTTCTACATTGATCTAAACTTAGATATCACAACTTTATAAGCTTTCTAAACACTTATTACTCATTTTAAAAGTCAGAATTCTTACTTCCTGAGTGGATCCACCCTATTCTTCTTGAAATGCATATATTGTGCAGATCGTCTATCTGAGCAATCTGCGGCTTTCAAGTTCAATTATGTTCACCCAAACATTCTTTTCTCCTCTATTCTCTCATATTTGGAATACCCTAAGGTTTCCCAAATCTTAGTAATTCATACCAATAAGTTTGAATGCATCTTGACCTATCACGGGCGTTCGGAAACGTCAATGGCCAAATTGATCGAGTTGTTTGGCTATATTTGATTCCCATTTATCAAATCAATTTTTTCCATGGCCATATATGCTGCTCTCAATCATTTCTCTCATTACTGTATCAATCTGATCACTTTCTTTTGTTTGGACAAATGTGGACTATTAATGGTCAAACCGGTTCTTCTGCGGCCACGTGTCAGTCTTTCGTACAGTGTATCACACTACCTAGTAGAGACAATGCTAGGGAATAAAGATGCCAATTTATCGGTGGAGTTCAGAGTGTTTAGGGGTTACCGGAATTTGTAGTCATATTGCACAAAATGACAAGAGAAAATAGACTCATTGAAGTTCGAGAACCCCTAATCACTCTTCTTCTCTTGAAAACTCTAACTCCTCAAATTTATGCTCTTTCTTCCTTGGAGTTTGTCATGTGTTGAGGGACACATCCTTGAGTTACTAACTCTCCACTCCTCATCATTGATTGTTAATATATGTTTTTTTTTAGATAATGAGGGTATTTACATTAATGTGTGTCCCTCAAGAATGAAAATTTTTGTTTTGTTGATCCACATACCCCAGTAAAGTCGGTTGATAGATTTCCTTCCACATTGAGTTAATCTGCAACTTAGTTTAGTGGGTGCTCCAGCTTGGAGCAGGTGCTCTGTTCCATTTTTGTTCTCCACTAACGACATCTTCGGCAAGAGTGAGTTAGAGGTTGCGTCAATCCTTTTCTATCCGGCCCTTATGCACATATTTGCACATATGAAACTGAAAAACGAGAATGTAAGTAGTCATAAAGGAGATTACGTTCAGGGTGGGTACTAGCTTAATATGAAATATCTATTCTGGATCAGCAAGAGTGGTAAAAGGATAATAATTCCTGAATATCATTTTGTTTCCTTAAATTTAATGTGCATATCAAGAAAAATTGCAGTTCAAATTAAGACAATATAAAATCGAGTTCATGTCTTTCCAATGAAACCTCGATAGAATGGGATGATCTGGAAATGGAAAGATCCGAATGTGGTGGTGTTCCAGGTTGTCCACGCACTCAAAGTTCTGCAGTAATGTTCACATGAAAGATAGTCAAAATCACACAAGTTGCTAAATATCATCACAGATTAAGGTTCTAATTCCCAACAAGTTTTTAACTCAGTAAAACAGACTGACCCTATAAAACAAACTGAGTCAAAACAAGGAAAACAACCGAAATTAGTAGCAACAAGCACCCTCCCCCAGACTTACTTGACATTGTCCCAGTGTGAAAGTAAATCAAGAGAAAGACTAAAACACAAATAAAACGTAAGATAGATAATACAATGGTGAAGGAACAAGAAGACTTACCTGGAAACGTGTGCGGGTGTTATGGATTATTTTTTTTCTGAGCACCATGCTGGAGTAGATGGTCCAAATTGGGCTGGGGTGTTCTATCGTAAAATTTCCACCTCGAGGAGCATCCTGAGAGTTTGGAGCGGGTTCTCCGGCCAATTTTTCATCATTTTTCACGTGCTCTTCTTCTTCTCATCAAGAACACCTGTCTACTTTTTTTATGAAACAAAGGAAACTAAAACTAAAAGTTAGAAGTAAAATAAAAACCAAAATGCAGAGTTTGTACAATTATTGGTGGGTTTCCTCCCACCGGGTGCTAGGTTTAAGTCACTAGCTTGACTTTGGTGCCATGCATCAATCAGATTGGGCTTGAGAACTTGCTCCAAAATAAACTCCACAATCAGACATCTTTAAGCTCACATCATCTTCCTCAACATACCATTCACAACATCCATGCCGTTCTTTTTCAACTCTATGGGAATAATAGCTCTAACTTTAGAGAAAGGTTTAGGGGTACCTTTGCATTTCACCTTGTCCTTAATTGTGTTTCCATCACATCCTTGAAGAAACAAAGTCATTTTGGGAACTTCTTTAGACCTTTTGCTCTAGAGTTTTTCCTTTTTCCTTGCTTTCTCCCTAAGTTCCTTGGTAATAGTACGAGGATTTCCACCCATAACTTCTTTGATCTCACTCTTATCACTATGACCTTTCTCAGAATTGACTGTAAGCTTCTTTTCATCTACTGTTGAGATGGAGGAGGCGTTTTTGGTGGCTCCTCTAGTGGGAGTGGCTTTGTAGAAAAATTTTATGTTGACATTAGAAAAGAAGAGTCGCTTATTAGGCATACCCATAATTGCACCCACTGTAGTCATGAATAGTGTTCCAAGAAGGCATATCACAACCTTCTCTCATCTTCACAACCTGAAAATCAATTCGAATTAGGCAATCTCCAACTCTAACCTCCAAATCTGGAATGGTACCATGTAGAGTACTGGTGGAAGAGTTTGCAAATCTAAGTTTCATCTGTGAAGGTTTTATCTCAGCAATTTTCAACTTCTCTGGAATAACCCTTGACATGATATTCACACTAGACCCAGAATCACAGTGATATTCTTCAAATTCAACTCCTGCAATGGAGCATGGAACAAAAAAATGTTTTAGAGTATTCAACTTTAGGCAATAAGCTTAATGGTCTTGGTGTACTCCTTAAAGATTGCATTAATCTCTTCTAGAGTCTCTCTGCAGTTTCAAAAGAAATCATATATGGAACGATTTTCCAAGGCTTCTTCAAATGAGATATCTTTAAAAATCTTTCTCACCATCTTGTTAAAAATAGCTAGTTTCACTGCACTGACGGGCTCCATCAAAAATCTAGGTGGAACTGGATAAGGAAACTTAGGAGTATAGACTCTCGCTGGAGGATTTTCTGTAGGTCTGGTTAGAGCACCCTGTTGGAGCAGGTGCTCTGACGACGAAATCGGGTACTCCATCGTCAAATCTCCGCCTGGAGCAACCAAAGTGGAATTCGGAGCAGGTGCTCCGGAGATTGGGGAGTGTTATATCATCAAAGTTACGCTTGGAGCAGGCACTGCCTCTTGGAGCGAGGGCTCCCCAGTGAACTCATTTCCCTTTGCTGGTCATGCGATAGGTGCTGCTGCCACATAAAGTGACCTTCCAGTTCTCAACTAAACTGTATTGGTATATTCAGTTGTAGGATGCTTCCTAGGAAGAGTTTCTGGTGATCTTTTGACAGCTTCAGCAGTTTGGGCAACTTGGACATCGAACTTCTTCACATGACTCTACACAGCCTCTTATTTGCCATTCAGGTCATTGTACATGTTGTTAACCTTGACACTGATCTTAGTGGCTGACTTTTGATGATTTATCAGAAGTTGTTGCATAAGATTCTTCAGTTCATCTTGGGAGTTATTTACAAAAGTATGGAAATTCTGAGGGGAATTCTGATTCTGCACTTAGTCTTGACTGCTCACATAGTTCACCTCTACCTACTGCTCATCTCTTTTGTTCTCACAAAGCTGCACACTTCTCGGTTTTCCCTTCAGAAACAGATTCACTTTTGCTGTCAGCTAATCAATCTTTTGTGACTTAACGCTGTTGACATATCTAGGCAGATCATACTCAGGGCAGCAATTGGTGGAACTTGCAGCCAAGTTCTCTATTAACTGATATGCTCCTTCCCTGGTCTTGGTTATAAAATTCCCATTACTAGTAGCATTGTGAGCATCCCAGTTGACTCAATCATAAAAAATGCCAAGAATCTGATCATCTGAAAAACCATGATGAGGGCATTCTCTGCGATACTCTTTAAATATTTCTCATGCTTTGCATGAAGACTCCCATAAATATTGCTCAAAAGTGATGATTTTGTTTCTCAGTGAAGCTGTCCTGAACTTGGTGTAGAAGTGGTTCAAGAAGGCAGCTCTACATTGATCCCAAGTGTTCAACGATCCTGAAGGAAGTGGCTTAAGCCACCTCAATAATTTTTCAGCTAAATAGAATGAGAAGAGTTTGCATTTGAGAAAATCAGGAGGTACCCCGTTAGAGCTGGTGGTACTGCAAATGTCTTCGAAGTTCTCGATGTGGTCCGTTGGGTTTTCTGAAGCCAAACCGTGGAAAAAATGTTACTTCACCAATGTGATCAGTTGAGGCTTGATTTCAAAATCTAGCCTTTGAATGGCTAGTGGACAAATAGCAGCTCTGTTTTGCTCGGAAGCATGAGGCGTGTGTATGTTCCATTGGCACGTTGTTGTTGTTGTTGTTGTTGTTGATGCTGTTGCAACTGTTGCATTTTCTGTTCTAGCCTCTTAATAGCAGCAGCTACTTGACCAACTGCAGCTCGGTTGTCAGTTTCATCGTCCATGATGGCTGAATTTAACTTCTTTTTCTTGTTAACTCGTTCTAACATTATTAGCTCTCGATGACTGAGTGTGAGAAGGTGTAATACACCTGAAAAACACATAATAAAAGAAAACTAGAACAAGTTAGTAAATCTTAAACTAAATTTCAATCCAAGAATCAAAGGTAATAAATTGGTCCTCGTCGCAACGGCGCCAAAAACTTGATACACTGGATTTAGTGTTTCTAATTTCTCCTCCAAAGTACACAGCTTATAATTGTAATACAAAAAGATTAGAGTTCCAAAGCACCACTGTTACACTATGTTTCTATAAAGATTGAACCTAAGCTCAGATGAAATATGAATTTTTGTTGTTGGTTGTAAATAAATAAATAACGATGTAAAGATCAAATAAGCAAAGCGTTATATCAAGGGGAAGTTTGCAGGAATTCAGAGATCATGAACTAGAGAATCGAGAAGAGAAACCATTAAGTGTGTTTTAGAAGTCAAAACACTGATTTATAACCAACCTACTGTCCTAATATCAATTATTATGTCCAATAACCTAAAATTCAAAACTGTCGTTTGAATTCAGGAAACTAAACATGCATTAAGACCAGGATTGATATGCTCACAAAACGCATTAACATCAACATTCGTTGCCTAAGGACGTTTCGCTCATCTATGTTTTTTCATACATTTAAACAAACACTTTTGGTGCATTAAACAACCTAATATCAGTAACTAGGTAACTAATCAAGTTTCAGCATTAACATCAATAATAGATGAAGAACTATAAGATAGATCCTTATTCTAACAAATATGGTTCAGCTATTCATGAATTACCTTGAAACCCTAATCTAATTAGAGAACTACTTAGACATGGAGAAACAAATCACAACAAGAGATGAAGAAAATCCATGAATGAAATAGAAAATAGATAAAAGGGGTTCAGAATTCTTCTTAAGGTATTGCAGAGATTTCTTCTCCCCATATCTTTTTAGATGTAAAGCTCTCTAGACAATCTGTGTAAAAATTGTCTAAAAACTCAGAAAGTGATTGATCCCCTTTTTGCAAAAGACGGCTGATGTTTTATTCACCTTCCTTGCGTCAAAAACTAGGCAAGTCGAGTTTCCTTATTTGTCTTCGGCGGTTGGAGCGGGTGGTCCGAGGTGGAGCGGGTGCTCCGACATTGAACAGGTGCTCTTTTGAGTGCTTTTCATAAAACGTATGCTCTTTTCCTTCATTTTTACTCTATTTTGACTTACTTTGGTTCCAAAGGCTCTAATTCCTCAAATATTTGTTTATAGTCTCCTAGTGACCAAAACGACTCGATAATGACCAAAACGACTCGATAAATACTCGAAAACAATTGTTAAATGAGCCAAATCACCTCACATCTGTTGTGTAGGAAATGATTGACTTACGTTTCACTCATCATTGTTTAGTTCCACCCGAAGTGCAGGCTAACAGTGGGTGAGTGCTGCTCTAGAAACAGTAAATCTAGTTAATAGTCCTCACTTCCTACGAACATTTTATAGACACCAGTATTAGCTGTGAAGGACAATCGTTCTATGCTACTTTCTTTTATACATATACCAATAAATAATGAAGAAAGGGCATTTGGGATCAACTCTCCTCCATTACCCAAGCTAGAGATGCCCCCTGGTTTGTGTCGGGTGATTTCAACGATATTATTGATAACTCCGAAAAAGGAGGGTGGTCCACAAAGACTGAAAAGATTTTTGGTGATTTCCATTCTTTCCTTTCACAATGTGACCTATACGATATTCAACACTCGGGTGATAATCTATCGTGGAGAGGAATGAGAAACACCCACCTTGTTAATTGTCGCTTAGATAAAGCTCTATCTATTAGCGCATAGGCTGAACTTTACTAAACTGCAGGATACGACTACCTAAGGTATGAAGGATCTGAGCACCATCCATTAATCACGTACCTGGACCATTTGAGGACGAAGAAAAGGAAAAAAAATTTGGCACGCTCGAAAAATTGCAAGAATATGAGGAGGCCGAACTTCTAATTGCAAAAACATGGTCAAAATGCCCTGCCTCAGCTATGGGATAAAATAGACAAGCTGAGGAATGCCATAGTTCAGTGGAATAAACTACAATATCTAAACAGTCAGGAAAAGATTACCGTTCTGATGGAAAGATTGGAAGAATCGACGAATAATTCAGCCTAGGAGGGGGGCATAATCACTAACCGATTCTCAATGAAGTGATCTCCGAAAATCAATCTGTGCTTGTTCCGAAACAAGCTATATCTAATAACGTCATGATCACACACAAAGTTATCCACTACTTCAAAACCTCCAAAGCCAACATACACTGGTGCATGACTGTGAAGACAAACATGCCCAAGGCATACGACAGACTGGAATGGCTTTTTACCCAAGTTGTTGATATGTGCCTTGGTTTCCACCAAACTTGGATAAATTAGATTATAAAATGTGTCCAAACAGTGAGTTACTCGTTCATAATCAACAGTGCAACATGGAGTAAAGTCATCCCAACCCGGGGGATCCGGCACGGTGATCCCCTATCACCCTACCTTTTCATTTTATGCAGTGAGGTCTTGTCGGGTCTCTGTCGCAAGGCCCTTGAAGATGGTAGCTTAAGAGGTGAAAGGTTAGCCAGATGAAGCCCCTACATTAATCATCTACTGTTTGCAGATGATACCATGTTTTTATGCCAAGTGAATACTACTTCTGCTACATCCCTACTCGCGATTCTACGAAAGTATGAAATAACCTCGGGCCAGAAAATCAACTGCTTGAAGTCATCCATTACTTTCTCCAAGAGAATCCCCAAACCTATCTGTAACCAAATTCAAACAATATTTGGGATTAGTAAAGCATGCAAAGTTGGCAAGTACATGGGTTTGCTGGAATACTTTGGGCTGAAGCAAAAGGACCCCTTTACTGCTATAGTAGATCACATCTGAAAGAGAGCTGTTAGCTGGTTAACGTGTTTCCTCTTGACGACAGAAAACTATCACTCCAGATTGTATTAACCTCAATGTCCTCCTATTCTATGACATGTTTTCTCCTTCCTCAATTGCTGCACAAACGGATCCAGTCCACCCTTACCAGATTTTGGGTGGACTCCTACGATAAACGAAAGATCAGCTGGGTTGTGTGGAGTAAAATAGGTAGGGCAAATGAAGTACGCGTATTGGACATCAAAGACATATGTACCTTTAACGTAGCCTTACTTGCCAAAACCAGTTGGCAGATACTTCAAAACCCCACCTACCTTTTGGCTTGTATCCTTCTGGGCAAATATTGCCGGATACCAACTTCCTACAATGCTCATCCCCGAATTCAGCATCCCATGGTTGGTGCATCATTCTGGCGGGGAGGGATCTTATTGCTTCTGGGACAGGATACACCATCGGTGCCATCGATGTGGCCACAATGAATTTATCCTCCAAATTCTATTTAAGTACAAGTTTGCGAGGAAAATTTGGCTTTTGGCCCCCATTGATAAGCTGTCGCCTCTCCCTCGAGATCACTCCCTCTTTTACGGTCTCTAATGAAGAAACCCACACGCCCACACTCCCCCCCCCCCCCCCCCCACAGATTTGGAAGCTGGATACCTTCCTCCGTGGATATATTGAACACACTGAACCAGTAGGAATCAATCAATATTCCAAAACAAATCCTTCTCTACGGAAGACAATCCACAAAACTGTTTTAGCAGCTATAGAGTGGTATTGTTCGCAAAATCCACAGATAACTCAGAAGAACAGTCAAACCTAAAGAACCCAATCACATACCTTTGCAGACTCCACAACCACATATCAGTCGGATGGCGCTTGGTGGGCAGATTTTCAACCAGCAGGAATCGGTGGGTCGTCTTTCAAGATGATATCATGTTCTCTCATTTTGTTTCTAGCCACAAATACACCAGATTGGTCCTGATAGCTGAAGCTATTGCAATCCGAGCATCCCTTCAACAAGTTGTCGCCCTTCAGTTTAAACGAGTTCCTATCGGATGCTTTCCTCTTGATACGATCCATTGACGCCGGTGACCAGATTGCTAAAGCGCATGAAATCATGTTGGATATTTCAATCATATCATTGTCTTTTGACTCTTTGTCTTTTCAGTTTATTCCCCGGGCCAGTAACTCGGTTGCAAACTTTATTGCAAAGAGGGCCTTGAACGATTTATTTGTAACATTGGGCTAGCCTATTTTGCTTATTAATGAATTTCTCTTGTGAACCAAAAAAAAAAAAAATCATTACGTAGTTAAAATAAAAGCTAGCCAAGCATTTTGTTTTCCTTAATGTTTTCTCTAATCAAATTTAATACTCAATTTCGTAATATTTCAACGATCCTTTTATGTTCTTCTTTCATTGAAAATATTATTATGACAAATTAAGTTGTCGTGTGTAAAATAATGTGTTCCCACTTTGCATCTACTGAAAAAATTAATATTAACTAATAAATGTATATAATTGAATTCATATTGAAAACATATGTTTATCATATATGAATTTCATTATTTAAAAAAAAAAAATTTTGATGGCCCATTTAGATAAAAATAAGTACTGAAAAAATTTTGTTATTCAAAGTTTCTAACATGTTGGTCTGCTAGCTTTTGCAGGTCCCATTAGGTATGGGCACTCGGGTTTTCGGGTCGGGTTTGGGTCGGGTCCAATCGGGTTCGGGCTTTTGGTAAAGGAGTTGTGGACCCAATAGGTACTTATAAAATTTTGGTTCGAATTCGGTTTGGTTTTTCTCAGGTCCGGTCGGTTCGGTTCTAAATTTTTTATACATGCAAAATGCCCCAAAATAATTTATCCGTCGGTTTCAATCTCAAATATTCGGATATTTCGGTTCCAAGTCCGTTTGGATACTTTTTACCCAAAAATCCAAAAATATATCCGAAAATTAAAAGAATTACCAACGCTTAACCAGAACAAACCATAATAAAACTCGAAATTTCAAAATGATATCCATGAATCAGAAAGAAAAACTAGAAAATTTGTTTCACTAATAATTAAAATGAAACAAGTAGTACAAAATGTATCACTGATCTAGTAGTAGAGTAGCACTCTGTCATAATACAGATCTGGGTTCGAATCCTACATGGTGCAATAATATTTTTGGGTCTTTTGGGTACCCAATCGCGTCTCGGGTAGGACCCCGAACCGAACCGAGAACCGTTGATACATGAACAAAAAAAACATAATAGGTTAAAAGCCAAAGATCCGAACCCGACCCGAGCTAATATTGTCGGGTCAGTTTCGGATCGGATTTTTGAGTCCGGATAAAATGGTCAGGCCTAGGTCCCATTGCTCGTCTTATGTCATGGAATTCATGATTGTCTAATATTTTTAATCTATTCTTGATAATTATTTTATTTTTCATACAAAAACTAACAACCAAATTACCTAAGTCAAAATTTGCTTTGTCCATGAGTTTTTTCTTCTTTTCAAAATACTCTTGATCGTTCATTTCAAATTTTGCATTTGTTAACTAACGAATTAACTTGATAGATCTATTACAGACTTTATGTTCTTTAATCTTTTATTAGAAATTACAATAACACTTTAGGGTTTGGTAATTCGTTTCCCTATAATTATGCATTCGTAATACAAAATCCATTATGTAATTTTTGTATTATAAAATGCCATAACTTTTATTAATTTCAAAATACCAGAAATATAAAACAAAATGTAGCACACAGAATACCACAAATTTGTAAGTGGAGTTCTACTTCCGACTATAAAAAAAGAGGGTCACAAACTCATGAAGACGAAGAAACATTACAAGAGACGAAGAAGCAAAATAATCAACGGAAAACATGTTCTCACAAACGCCGATGAGCACTGAAAAATTCGCTGTAGCCTCTAACGTCAGCAAGAAAATAGATATATATGTTTATCCTTTTTTCAGTTTTAGATTTTGAAAAATTAACAGTGTTTTAATTCATAATTTCTTTTCTTTGTTGTTTTCTGGATGTAGTCGAACCAAATTGCTAAACATAGGATATGAAAAAGCAAGAGCATTCAGCAGAAGATTCGGTCTGACAAACTATGTATCATGAGGGTTAGAGTCAATCTGAATCCACTGAAATTGCTTCATATGGATTCAAACCTGACTCACTTCCCATCAGATACGTGGGACTTCCTCTTATGCATCGCAAACTGAGAGTATCCGAGTATGCACCGCTTATAGGAAAGAGTACAAATCGCTTTCAATCCTAGGACGTCAAGTCGCTGACGTCTGCTGGCAGGGCACAACTCATTGCTTTGGTAATGTCAGGTACTGTTGCTTTCTGAATCTCAACATTTATCTTGCCTAAGGCCTGCATAAGCCAGATTGAGGCACTGTGTTGTCGTTTCCTCTGGTCTGGCAATGTTGATATCAAAAAAACCGGCAAGAGTGGCTTGGAAAACGGTTGTCTACCGAAGGAAGAAGGAGGGATTGGTCTCAGGAGTTTTGGTGATTGGAATAAAATACTGTGTCTAATACTGGTTTGGCTTCTCTTTGCCAACAAAGGCTCTTTGTGGGTTGCTTGGCATACCCATCACCACATCAGGGACAAGAGTTTTTGAGCACTAGAAGAGAACAATTTTCACTCATAGACGTGGAGATCTCTCCTTCACCTTAGGCCTCTGGCGCAAAGATTCATCTGATCTTCCATTGGTAATGGATAGAACACTAGCTTCTGGAATGATCATTAGACTCTGTTTGGCTCATTGATCACCGCTGTGGGGTTGACTGGACCGGGATCGTTTAGAATCTCACTTCACGCTAAGGTTGCCGATGCCTACACCGCTTTTGGTTGGATCTTTCCACCACCTAGGAATGACGTGGCTTTAAATATACACACTCATTTAACCACAATTGTGCTGTCGTCCCTTTCTACCGCCGATGACGTCTTTGAGTGGGTTGTTGAAGGCTCCGACTATCAAGGATTTTCAGCAAAGAAAACTTGGAATGTGTTAAGACCACGCAGCCCATTGCAAGCCAGGGCAAATGTAATTTGGTTCAAGCACTCCATCCCTAAGCACTCCTTTACAATGTGGATTGCAAACATGGATAGATTGCCAACCAGATGTAGATTGGTCAAATGGGGCTTAAACATCTCATCTACTTGTTGCCTTTGTTCTCAATCAGAGGAAACATGAGACCATCTTCTCCTAACGTGTGAGTATAGCTCGGAAATCTGGAATTGTGTTCTATGACGACTAATCCCCTCCCAGAAGCCATTTACAAACTGGACTGAGCTGTTGGACTTGTCCGGTAATGATTCACTGAGTGCACCGTCGACGCTGTGTAAGCTTTCCGCTTAAGCAACTATCTACACCTTTTGGAAACAAAGGAACAATGTTCTGTACAACCACCTTTCTATCCCAGTAACAACTCTCTTCAAAATTCTGGATAGAGAAATCAGGAATATCTGCCTAGCAAAGAGGCAAAGGAAAAATTGCGATTTTTATTGAAGTGGCTCGACTGACATGATCTTCACTTGACTTCTCAAATCTGTTTTTCTGCCTTGTTGGTTATCTACTTTTTTGCTGGGGTACCAAAATGTAAAAGTTTCCTTTGCTGTAATCTTAAACTTTATAAATGATATTTATCATTTAACAAAAAAAACAGTATTCTTATCTTTTTTCCGGATGTAGTCGAACTATGTCGCCAAACTCAGGGGATGAAGATACATTTAGGCTATGTTGGTTTCGCAATCATTAACGATAACAATCAGCAGCAGCGATTAACAATAAATTTTATTGTTCGGTTGACAATTGCAATGATAGCGAGACTGATCGCCTCGACTGATCATTATATTGTTTGTCTTGTTATAGCTATCCTAGCGATTATAAAAAAAAATTGTAATTTTAATTAATTTTTTTCTTTTAAAATTATTTTATTTTTAAAATCTAAAATTAATTTTCATTTTACTTGAATTTTTTACAAAAAAAAAATTAACTTAGTTTTAGTTTAATTTTATATTCAAAAATATTATTTTAAATTAAAATTTTATTTCAATCTAATTATTGATATTATTTTTCTTTTTGTACTCTAATTTTAAATCTATGATTTATTTATTTATATTTTAAATATATTTTAAATTATATTTGAAGTTTAATTTAAATTTAGATTACATTTAGATTATATTTTTAATTTTAATTTTATTTTAATTTAATTTAAGTTTATTTTATTTTACTTTAATTTTAATTTATTTTAAATTTATTTTAAATTTATTTTAAATTTATTTGTATTTTATTCTATTTTAAATTTAAATTTTATTTTGTTTTTCCAGTATTTGCACCCCTTGAGTAGAAATGTGTTGGTATTGAGGTGGTTGGACATTCTGTTGTTTGATCACTCTGTAACTTAATTTAATACGATTATATCCCTATCTCTTATAGAGCTCTGCACCTACTTAGTCACTTCAACCGATATACAAAGCACTTTTGTTTGCCTTTTCTTATTCTCTCCATCTCTTCTACTTTTTTCATCTCTCTATAATTCTCTTTCTCTTTCATGGTTAGATCATATTTTTCCTCTATCATCATTTTCTCTCTCTTTGTTTTGAAAGTTCTTCTTCTACAACAGTTGTTTGGTTTTTCTAGTGGTGGTGGGCCGAAAAATCACCATTAGGAGGGCTTTGTGTTTTGTTTTATAATTTCATATGTAAATTCTATTCTACTCAAATCCCACATCTTTTCTTTTTCTTTTAAATGATATTTCCTAGATCTAGATTTTTTTTTGTTTTGAAAATATTGATCTTGCTCAAATCTGCTCTTCTTAGAAAAGAGAAAATATGATGCACAAATTCATAGGATGAATTCATCCAAAAACAGAGAGAGAAAATGCACAAGTTCGCCGATCAAATCGGGTGAAAAATTCAGAAGTGTAATGAAGATGAGGTACACGATTTATGTTTGGATACATGGGTATAGATTCATCTCCATAATGGTGAGAATTCCAGACAAAGTTTGTGTGTACTACCGGTATAATTTTTTATTGTTACCGGATAATATAATAAATTTATGTCTAATACTATTATAGTTAGCCACTACAAATGTATAAGTAGATTGTATGCAAAGATTTTGTTGTCGCTGCAGATATAGTATGCATTATGTTTGTGTGGGTGTAAATCGATGTTGTTGTTATTCTATATATATATATAGTCGGCTGAGAGATTAAACAACTTTTTATTTAACCAGATAGTATGTAAGTTAGTTAGACAAACCTAAAGGTTCTCTAAGAGATAATAAATGAGGAAGAGATGTTTGTGATACACCGGATAGACATTGAAATAAACCAAAAAAGTATGGTTACACCGAACTTAGTCAACGCTCAGTCTCTCTCGAAAAACAAAATCATTGTGGTTGTAGTCATTATTGTAAAATATTTTGTTAAATGGAGCACATGTTAGCCGCATAATTTTATTATTTCTTTTTAAATATTATAATTAATGTAAATGTAAGGATACAAAGAAAAATATTGGCCGATTAATATTTTTATATCTCAAAGTTGTCTATATTGAATGTAAATTAAAGGATAACAACTTCCATGTTAGCTGGTTAATAAATTTGTTTTCAATAAATGTATAAATTGCAAGTATTTTATAATAACTGCAGATTCTTCTTTTTTCATTGTTGATTAGATGGACTTCCCAATTCATTTCCATCTTAGCTTTTTTTAGATTCTTGCTCCATGATGAACATCGTGGAATTCAAAATGATTTTACGTCATACAAATACAAACAATTTATACATTAATTGAAAACAAATTTATTAACTGGCTAACATGAAAGTTGTTATCCATTAATTCACATATAATATAGAGAACTTTGGGATATAAAAATATTAACTGACCAACATGTTTATCGGTATCTTTATATTTACATTAATTATAACATTTATAAAAAAAATTATCCGGCTAACATGTGCTCTATTTAACCAATATTTTACTATAATGACTTTAACCACAATGATTTCCTTCTTTGGGAGAGACCGAGCGTTAACCAAGTTTGGTGTAACTATTTTCTTGGTTTATCTCAATCTGAATCTGGTGTATCGTAAGCAACTCTTCCTCATTGATTATCTCTTCGAGCACCTTTAGGTTTGTCTGCCAAACTTACATACTATTCGGTTAAATAAGAAGTTGTTTATTCTCTCAGCCGACTATACTTATATATTGAAGAATAACAACATTTACGTACACCATACACATAATGCATACTACATATGCAGCGACAACAAAATTATTGTATACCAATCTTCTTATACATTTGTATTGGCTAACTATAGTATTATACATAAATTTATCATGTTATCCGGTAACAACAAACATTTATACCGGTAATACACACAAATATTGTATGGACTTCTCACCATTCTGGAGATGAATCTATACCTACGTCTCCAAACATAAATTGTGTACCTCATCTTCATCGCACTTGTGAATTCTCCACCCGATTCGATCTGCGAACTCGTGCATTTTCTCTCTTTGATTTTGGATGAATTCATCATATGAACTCGTGCATAATGTTTTCTCTTTTTGAGAAGAGCATATCTGAGTAGGATCAAAATCTGCAAAACCAAAAAAACAAATCAAGATTTAGGAGAGAGCATGTAAAACAAAGAAAGGAAGTGGGATTAGAGTGGAATAGAGTCAAACTACATATGAAATTAAAGAAAAAAAAAACACAAAGCCCTCTGAATGGTGATTATACCAGTCCGCCATCATTGGAAAAGCTAAACACCTGCTCGCTCGAGAAAAAGAAGAACTTTTATAGCAAAGAAAAAGAAAAGGAGGAGAGAGAAAAATGTATGATCTATACATCTATGTAGTGTATTATATAGTAATAAATAAATGTAGGGTATAATAATCAGGTCGAGGTTAACGTTTCTTGTTACTCGTGAATAGTTACAGTAAAAATGGTTTCTACAATTTTTTGTCCAATACTTACCTAAATTTTTGATTTTACTTTTATTTTAATTTATTTTATCTTATTTTTTAATCTTTTTTAAAAAAAATTTTAAAGAAATTTTATTATATATTTTAATGGGTAAATTCGACGTATAACCATAAAAATCAAAATTAATAAACTAGCCAAAGTACTTAGAAAGAGATATGAAAAAATAGAGAGAGAAAATGGAGGAAATGTTTAGTTTTTAAATTATGGTTTTTTAGTTATTGAATCTAATTTTTCTATTTTAATTTTATATAAGTTTCTGTTTAATTTTAATTTTATTTTACTATGTAGATAAATTTATATCAAAAAAATAGATTAATCTCTGAAGTTGTTTATTTTGCAGTTATGCAACTAATTGTAGCGATTGATTGCAAGATTCTCATCCAATCACTAAAAAAGTTAATGGTCAATAGCAGCAACTTTGGGACCATGTTCCTCTTTATAATTTGCTAGCTTCTGGTTGCTGTCAAGACTTGGAAGTTTTATGTAGTGCCATACTAAACGACATTTTCGGTTAGTACATAGACATTTAGGTCTCTCGATATTTTATAATTTTTTGAAGTATTTCACAATGTTTTACTTTTTTTTTTCCTTTTTTTCCTAGCAGATATCACATTGGTTTTGTATAAGACTTGTCTGCCTTATCTAGCGGCAACAAGACATGTGGAGGCATTGCATTCCCCATAGCCAGATGTATGGATATATCAAAAGCCTAGTAATTAACTTGCGCTTGCTTTGTTTGTAATTTTTTATAAACAAAAAAAAAACTTAAACGTTGCATTTCAGTGGATGAAGGTTTTATTAACCGTCTATAACACCCCGACCGCCCCTACTAGTGAGCCCTATGTCCTCTCTCTAGGCTCATGGCCGGCCCACCCCTGTCCGACGGTCGGTGCGCTAACTGGGAGGTTTGAAAATCATGATATACTGACCCTGCAATCACCACATGACCGTTCCCCGTGTTTTGTCTTCACTCACACGGTACCGCGAATGACTTCCCGGTAGGTCACCCATCATTTGACTACTACAGCTCAAGCACGCTTAACCCTAGAATTTTCTCCGGATGTGCAACCGAAAAGGTAAGTGCAATTTGGTGACATAGGTAGCCAAATCAATTTTTTTTAACCTCTCCACATATACCAGAAATCGGGATGTTACACCGTCTTTTGTTATTTTTATATATCTTCGGTTTGAAACATTGGAATTCAATAGTCAAATGTATTATAAGTTAATTAATACATATGTAGAGAATAGTTTTATTAGTTATGTATTTCTTCTATTTTTATGTATAAAAACGTTAATGTTTAAAGTTGAGCTGTATTTTTAGTTATTGACTTTCAGTTCAGTAAAAATTTTAGTTTAGTTAGGATAAAAATTTTGAGGTTGAAGATTAACTAAATCATTTTGTTAAGAGAGTTGATCGTCTATTTACGAAATATTCTTTTATACGATAAAATATAGCAAAATAATTGTTTAATCATATAAATCAGTTAGTGTATAACAATGATTGAGGGAAAAAATTTAATTGTAAGTAAAAATATAATGAGTATTAGTTCTTATTATAAAATTTTGTTTATTTAAGTTGTTAATAATAAGATATTTGAATAAAAGTGTAGTATTATTGTAGTAGTATATAAAAATGAAAATTGTTTTATTATAAATGTATAGTTAATAATATTTATTGTCAAATTATGTTAACTAATAATTGTTTTAATGTATATAAATATATATATAATATATATATATATATATATATATATATTTTTTTTTTTTTTACTATTTTTTTCTTTTTTCTTAGCAGATTACGCATTAGTTTTGTATAAGACTTGTCTATCTTATCTACCGGCAACAAGACATGCAGAATCATTGCATTTCCCATTACGTAGTCTAGCCAGATGTATACATGTATTCCAAATACCAAAAGATCTTACCAGTTTGAGGGCTCGGCTGTGAGGTTTTCCCAAACATGAACTCTTGGAGGAGCCATCTCCAAAACCTAACCAATTTTAACATTAGAAATTATTACATGTATATCATATTGATATCTGTTAATATCTTCAAGGCTTTAGTTTTTTTTTGTTTTTTGTTTTTTTTTTTTTTTTGATAAAACAAGGTTTCTGCAGATCTGATTGGAAAAACGTTTCAAGTGCGCTCTATATAGTTTGGTATGTAATACGACTTATATTATTTTTAACTCAAATTTGATTGATATTTTGTTTATAAAATTTCAACTTTAATCTAATTTGTTTTTTATTTTCTTATATGGGTATAGGAACTGATAACTTGTATTCACTGAAGCTAAAGAACTGCCAAGCTCTTTAACTCTAATGATGGTTGGTGCACGTTGTTGCGCAAGTGAACATGAAGAAAAGAAGATCTAACAACACTGGCGACGCCCTGTGAAATACGATAACATGGTCTTCGTGCAAGAGATTCTAAAAAGGATCCCGGAGCTGATTTGGAGCCATGAAAACTTCCTGGAAGACAACCTTTTTATTCTAAATCACCGTAGATATTGAGCCTATACTACGGAATTGATAAAAGGCGGGAACTACTAATATTGCAGCCGAAAAAGTCGATGAAATGTTACTCCAAGTGGCTCTGCTTGAGGATTACCCGTATTGAACTATCCTGACATCGAATTCCTTCGACCAGTACGTCTCCTCGCACAAGTCAGCTTGATTCTCTCCATCGTCCCCATGCTCGGAGCCTTTTTTGCACGGCCCTCTTCAGTGTGGTGAACCACAAGGTGTGGGTCATGGTGGTTGTCTCGAATTTTTCGTCCTTACCACTCAGTGTTTTTCTTAGTGGTGAAGCTTCCGCTTATAATGAAAATGGTTTGTTCAACATGTGTAAAAGGGTTGTTCAATTGGACCAATTGATACAATTCTGGTCAGCCCTAAAACCGATATGAAATAAGCTGAGCTTGAACAGGATGGAAACAAGGAGCAAGGCATAAGGAGTTCATGGAGGGACCAGATGGCTTAATCCATCATGCTGATGAACTCATGACCGACCAAATTCATCACTTGGTTCCATCTGGATTAAGAGATGGTCGAAGCAGCTTTCTACCCAGCCAAAACGAGCTAGTTAGGCCACCCGAGCAACTTCAAACAACTACTCTTCTTCATGATGATGTAATGCACGTTTCAGCAAGGCCCAAGATGAGTTTTCAAGCCCAAGGCGTTCAAGAGGCTTTAGGATCAATTGCGTAAGCCATTCTGAACCCGTTCTAAAAAGGAAGAACTAGTATGCCGAACAAAACCACAACTCTATTATGCTTGACCAAAACACGCCAATTTGGAACTGAAGAAACATATTTGACCATCTGAAGAGTCATTCAGCACAGATATAATGGTATTGTCAAGTCTTGCCTAGTTTTTCGGTCTTTTCTAGTTTTCCACAAACTCTATCTAGTTTTTTGCATTTGTAATCTTCTATATAAGGTCTTGCACGACCAGATGAAAGAATAACCTTTTTTTTATTTTAAAGTGGTGTTTATAGAAAGTGTTTATCTTTTGTTCCTTATGAACAAACTGATTGCTGGTGCGATATCCATTAATCAAAACCTTCTAAGTTGTTAAGGTGTGTTATATCCTAGGGTTTGGAGATGGAATATCAGAGATCTTCCGCATCATCTGTGCGACTTAAAGATCCACATCCCCTTAATTTTAAGCTAATAGTATAGATTGAAGGCATATCCCTTAAACCAACTGAAGAGTGCAATAATAATTGGGAAAATTGTATCACCAATAAAAGCTGGGTACATTCCAGATTTATTCTACCTTATGTTAATTCTACAATTCTTGTTTGTTTTCTCAAAACAATTAAGAAGTTTATTTGTCTTTGGAAATACTTTATAGGCATTTTGTCATTTCCTGATATATTGTCTCTCTCTTACTCTAATCCAGGTTGTTTGTTGAAAATTGTTAGTAAGTTAAATTTATCCTTGGTTTGTCCTTGGAAATACTTAATACACATTTTGTCATTTCCTTGTCTATTATCTTTCTCTTACTCTATTTCGGTTTGTTTGATCAAAATTGTTAATAAGTTGATTTGTCTTTGGTTTGTCTTTAAAAATACTTTGTAAGCATTTTGTCATTTCTTTGTCTCTTGTCTCTCTCTTTTGTTATTTTATTATTGTTTACTCTTTTCTCTCTCTTACTTTCCTTATCTACTCACATACATAGTTTGATTTATCAAGACACCCACAAAATGGGCTTCAAACCAGATTTGGTACTTATTGGGGTCAAAACCCACCTCTCGAAGATTGACGGACAAAGAAGTCTAAACACTTATACGAAATGCTTATCCGAGAACCGAACCAGCTAACCAACTCCCTCAAGGAAGGATTGGACTAGCTGAAAACTCGTTCAATGACACGAAAAATTGTTTAACTCGACCATGCTCTGGCCAAGCCGCCATTAGGCTATGCTCTGGCCAGGCCGCCATTCACGATCAGGCCGACATGCTCTCACGGACCAGGCCGAAGATCTCTCGAAGCAGGCCACCATGCTCTCACGGACCAGGCCAAAGCAGGCCGCCCGGTTCTCCTTGAAGCAGGCCACCCGGTTCTTTTCCTCCAAGCAGGCTGCCATGCTCTCACGGACCAGGTCGCCCGGTTCTTCTCCTCGAAGCAGGCCACCCGGTTCTCCTTGAAACAGGCTGCCCGGTTCTCCTCGAAGCAGGCTGCCCGGTCTTTTCCTCAAAGCAGGCCACCATGTGCTCATTGACCAGGCCGCCCGGTCCTTCCCCTTGAAGCAGGCTGCCTGGTTCTCCTCGAAGCAGGCCACCCGGTCTTTTCCGCGAAGCAGGCCGCCATGCTCTCACGAACCAGGCCGCCCAGACCTTCTCCTCGAGGCAGGCTGCCCGGTTCGTCTCCTCGAAGCAGCCCGCCATGGACCAGGCCACCCGTTATCTTTTCCTCTTGGCCAGCCCGCCATCTTTCCCTCCTTGAACCAGCCCACCAACTTTCTTCCTTAGACCAGCCCGCCAAGTCTTCTTGGACCAGCCCACAACTTTCTCCTCAGACCAGCACACCATGTAGCTCTTAGCTCGACGTTCATCTCTTCCTCATAAGAAATGAGCGGGCTTAAGTTTGTGCGAGAAATGGGTGGGCTGAAAGTTCATACGAAAGAAACGGGTGGGCTGAAAGTTCATACGAAAGAAATGGGCGGGCCGAAAGTACATACAAAATAAACGGGCGGGATGAAAGTTCATACGAAAGAAACGGGCGGGCTGAAAGTTCATACAAAAGAAATGGGCGGGCTGAAAGCTTGACTTGGAATCGATCGGGTTGGAACACTGTTCATCCGGGATTATCCGCAAAACACTATTCACAGAACACTGTTCACAAACCGGATAAAATTGGAAAGACAAAGATTCCGTTTAACGAAAGACGGATTCAGTTACTGTTCATAAAAATATTGTTCATGGGATACTGTTCACGACATTGTTCACGTACCGATTCGAAAACCGCGAAAAGAGTCCAAGCAAGGCGGAAGACCGAAATCAGGGCAAACTGAGACAAACCGGAGGCGGGCTGAATCAAAACTAGAGCTAGTGGCGACCTGCTAAGGATTTGGGCTGCGGATCAGGCCCAAAGTCTATCTAAGTCGGTGGATGACAGATTAAAAGGCGTCCCACATCGCTAATAAACTTCTTCAGCACCCTAGGTTTCCCACTATATATATGATATCTTGTATTAGGTTTAAATCCATCTAGTTCCGAGTATTAGACTTTTCGGTATTGTAAGACATTAAGCGTTTACGAGATTTCTTGTACTTTGGCAAAAATATAACCTAATAAAACAAACTTTCGATCTTGGTTCTTGAGTTCTTTTAAAATAGGATTTTCGAGCCCCCATTTATTATAAGTTTTGATTTTGTGAGTTTAGACCACCACATTACTACTTAGATTCAGTCATTGCCATATATAGATATGACTACGAAATTCAAAGTAGGAAAAAACACAAAGAATTGATTTTATCACTTTCACTCATCTAATATTTGGGTTTTGCTTTGGTCTCGATCTTATCCCCTGGCTTTGGCATTGTGAGCTGTTACGGGCCGGAGTTCATAATGGACTTGATCAGATCATAGAGATCAAAGCTCTCCCTGCTACATCATCATTTGCAATATCTTTATAACATCCGTCTCATCCTCACTCGAGTACGACGTGCCACTGACCTTAACTCCAATGGAACAAAACTAAAGTCGAATTAAATCAAACCGACCGGTTAATCGAGTTAACCCAGCTAGTCACTGAGTAACCCTAGAGGTAGGACAGCGGCGATGGAGAGGCAGTGACTCGTGGACAAAACACACGAATGTCCGTCAGCGAGTGCGGGCGCGTACGGTGGCTGCTGTGGCTTTTTGTGCTCTGGATTCATGTCGATGTCCTCAATCTGATGCTGGCCTTGGTTTTACGAGATTCCAAACGGTTAGAAAGTTATTGAGGTTTTACTGAATGGCTTACCATAAAAACTATCGACAGTGGTTTTTGAGATTACCTTTGACTCAGATCCGGTGATGGACTCGATGATCTACGATACTGCTGAGGTAAATTGACGATAACAATTCCCGATGGCTCGGTTTCTACAGATCTTCGCCACTATGAGACTTTTTTTATTGAAAAATACATGAGAACAATGACTATTTATAGGGAACACCTCTAGGTTTTTGACCTAAGGAATTTGGGCCTTACTGAGCTCGAACTTGGGTTGTTACAACTCTTCTCTACTACTGAAGAATTTGTCCACGAATTCAAATCCTAGCCCATTTACTTGTTTACATCTTCAAAAAGTTTGAGATAATCTAACTTCATATGAGACTCGAACTCCCATGTCTCCTCCTGAATTCCATCTCTCTCCCAACAAACTCTGACCCTCACGATTACTCTCCCCTGAACTTCCTTGCCTTAACGTTGTAGAACCGCGACAGACACAACTTCAAAAGACTAACACTTGGACGAAAATTGGATTTACGAAACTATGCGAAACTCCGAAATCAAATAAGATATAAGCTACCCCACCCCCAAAGAAAAACGACCCCACACTAGTTTACGAACTATCAAAGATTGATCCACCAAATACCAAATACTCACGAACCACCAAATAATCAAACAAAAAGAGTATATACAAGAGACATGTACCGGCTATCGGTCCGGCTCCCTCGTGATCTTCTCTAACAAACACTCATAGAGTAATGCCTTGACGCTTGGGCCGTGGCAGAAGCAACGTCTGTGCCTGCTTTGGGTAGTCTCTGGAGATATGACCTTGCTGGCCACAAACATAACAGAATCTCGGTTGCATCTGCTGATGCTGCTGGCGGTTGGACCTAACAGATGAATGGTACATCCACTAGCTTAACCTGAAAGTACTTGGTAATATGCCCTATCTGACCACAGGAATAACACTTAGTACACTCTCCAGGATGATGACGTCCACAGTGTGAACAAAATGGCAGCCTTGACTGATCCGTCGTCCACCTCTATGTCTTTGGGGCCTTTCCAGGCTTGGGCTGAGTCAACTTGAGGAATTTCTGCTCCTCGGCTATCCCTGCCTCCTGAAGAGCGGTTTTCTCAACCAGTTCTATCATACTGTGGTAGTCCCTCACATTACAACGATTGTAAATATCCACTCGCAGACCCTTCATGAACATCCTGATCAAGTCTTCCTCATCCATGACATTCCCATAAAATCTGCGGAAGTGACTGAACTCCATCTCATACTCCCTGACATTCAAGATACCCTGAGAAATAGCCTTAAAAGCATTTGTCTTCTCGGCCACAGCTTCTCGAGGAAAGAGCATTTTAGTGAACTCCCTGTAGAAGTGGTCGTAGGTCATCTTATAACAATTGTATGCCGCGTCTGCAACTTCCTCTTGCCAGGATAGGGCATCATCTCTCAAGTATTGGGTGACCAAATCTAATCGATGCTTTGATGGGCACCTCATATGATCCAAGTTACGGTCCAGCTTCCTCCTCCAATTATCTACGGTAGCAGTATCCACTGTCCCTCCAAACTGATCCAAACCCATGTCTACCATCTGTCTCGTCAGCTCCCATTACATAGATCCCTCTCTGATTCTGGCAGGTGGTGGTGGTGGTGGTGGTGGCAGATGATCAACACCCCATAGTGCATGCTGTTGTGCCCTACCTTCACGATGAGCATCCTTGCCAATCTGTATTCCACCGATCTACTGATCATACCTCTCACGATACATCCTCAACTCCTCCCACAAAGCAAAATTACCGATGGTCGACTCTACTCCCTGAACATTAACCGGTGGTGCCGGTGAAGCGGTGGTGGTTTGCTCTGCCTGAAGAGCAAACTGACGAGCAACATCCTGCGCAGCTACCCAAGAAGCTTCTGACACAGTTACCCGAGCAGTCTCCTGAACAACACGCTGCACTGCATCCTGAGCAGCTTACATGGTTTCCTCCTGTGCAATCTGTCTGACTGCATCCTCATTGATTTGTTGGACGACAGTCTGATTAACTTTAACTTGATTTCCTGCAGCCTGGCTAATCTCCGCTGCTTCCTCACGATTATTGGCCATAACTGGAGCTGATATACTTAAATTAACTCTAAAGCTACTCTGAAAATTCAGAGGCACATAAATAGTATTTAGGGATCAATCCACAGAGATTCTGGATCGCACAGTAAATCGCAGTATTTGATTTAAGCTAGACAAATTCAAGTTAATTAAGAAAGCACACAAAAAAAATTCAAATCAGGAGTAAAATCATTTGGAAAAAGCGATAAACCTAGGGAAAATTCGCATGAAGATTCAGATTCATAGAATTGATGAATTGTTAAGGGTTTAATTAAGAGCTGTTCTTGAACAAAAGACTCTAATGTTAAATGAACCAACTTTCGTTGCGGAAATTATCTATGTTTAAATCCTGCAGTTCCTAATTTCTTTGCAAACAAGCATTAAATTCAAGTTTTTTATATTCACAAAATTCCTAAATCAAATTTCTTTGCAGATAGAAATTATGCTCATCTAAATTCTTTTCAGGAAATAAAGCATACTTTCAAACCAATTAACTTTCCTAGGTTCATTAATCTATGTGATCAAGCCAGATCACCTAGATTAAGCATTAAGAAAAATTTAGATGAAGAACTCAACAGATTACCCTAATGATTCATGCAATTCAAATAAATCATCATCAACCTTTGAAAAATCTTATATCTAACAAGTGGATTACTCAGACATGATCAGAGAAACACAAAGCATATTTAAAAAGGGAATTCCAAATAAATTGAAAGATCTTTCCCTGCTTTGAAATCCTTAAACTTGCTTGAATAAAACTTATATAAAAAGATTGATCTAAAATCCTATTTATAATGGTCTAAAACTCCAAAAATATGGAAAAGCACATCTAGAGTTTCTTTGCAAATCTTGGAAATTTTGCGCCACTTCTGCAATTTATCAGAAGTTCTTTAAGACAAGTCCAGGAATTTGTCTGCACAATGTGTGTCGTGCGACACCTAAGGCTGGTGTCGGACGACACCATTCCTCTGATTTGTCTGTGACTTTAGTTTTTCTGCATCTTTTCCAAAGTAGCCCCAAAATACTCCAAAACATCTGAAAGCTCCAAATGTACATAGACCTATATAAGACTAAAAAAACTCAAAAAAACACATAAAAGACTCTAAAAACAAGACTTATATCATGGCTAAAAACACTAAAAACCATGATATAACATGTTCCCTAGTGTCCTGCAAACAAATACTTTTCCTTGGTGGCATCTGAAAAAAGGAAAAATGAATCGATTAAACTTCAGTTGGAAGTGAGACTAACAACTAATAGACCAGTATCAAACGGAACGAAAGGGGAGCTATTTTCATATATATATTTACATCATTGTAATTGGTTGTCCGAAACGACACTTTTCACAATCTCACCCGGTCTTTGATTGCATTTAGGTTCTTCAAACATCAAATCCCATCCACTCTGGTCCTTAGTGATCTTTACTAGAACTGAGGTGAAGATGGGCACTCATTCTGATTATGAAGAGCCTTTATAGTTTCCAGTGAAGATGTAGCAAAAGTTATGTTTTTCATATGTAAACTCCGTATACTTTCCAGTGTTCGTTATCTTAAAATTTTAAAATACAATGGATACAAAAAAATTATCCATCCTCTGTAAATCAAAATACAAAAGAAGATAAAACATATAGATTCTCAAAAAATGATTGACAGTAAAAAATAAAACGGATTAAATACGTAGATATAAAATTTACCATAAATCAGAAACAAAAAAAATTAATCACTTTATATTGCGATTTTTAAGAATAATATTCAGCTTGTTCTAAACCAAACAAAAATTTCTAGTTAATATAAATTAATTATTATATTGAATAAGAAGACTTTTTCCTTTTTCATATTAAGAAAATAGTATCATCATAACACTTATTATTACTCAAATCCCATATATCACAATTTAATATTTTTTTGTTTTTTAATTATGTCATTTGATTATGTTTATGCTTACTTATAAATTGTATTTTTTATTAATAATAATACAATTCAAAAACATTTTTCATAAATCAATATTCTTCACGGCCCATTTAATTTGTATTGATCTAACAAAAAATCAAAAATACTGTTAAAAAATCAATTTTTCACCGTAAACTTGTTTATTAACATTTAAGTCTCCAGTTTAGTTGGAATTTTCTTCTCTTCAATATACTCATAATGTATTTTAGTGTATTTCAAGTTTTTGAATATTGTTATAAATTATGCATTATATATTTACATAATTATGTTCTTGATAAATTTGATGAGAGAAAATATAAAAGCATTTATTAAATAATTATTAGTACTGAAAATTTTTTTAACTATAAAATATATTGATTTATATAGTGGTAGAAGTAACTCTAAATTTTCTAAATGAAAATACTACAAATGTAGTTAATATCTTTATTTTTAAATGTATTTTTTTTTAAACTAAAAACCTGATATATGTCAATAATTTTCTGTAACTTTTTTAATATTTGTGATTTTCATATTCTCCATATAGTCGATTTCATCGATCTTTAAATACCCCTAACAAAATTTCACCCGGTAGCACATTTTGATACTCTTAGTCTTATACATAAAAGATTAAAGTAACCACTTTCTAAATGTACAAGGCATTATATTCCAACATCTACGTTTCGACATGATATGCCCTGGTGTGATGCTTAGAGAAAATAATTAACCATATGCTATTTGAATATCTTAACTTTACGAGTGTGAGCTTTTCCGAAGTTGTTGTCTTTTTCAGTTCTCTTCCTGAATATATCTCTTTATAAAATATAAAACTGTTGATTTAAAAGATAAACTAAATGTGTTTTTATTTTTTTTTTCTGAACAAAAGATAACTCTCAAATTATATAGTATATATGGAAGGTAAAAAAGAATAACATGTTCAACAAAAAAGAAAATTTGTTTCAAGATACTAAAATACCTATATCCAAAAATCATTTTGTAAATTTATCACAGATTTTTAGTAAAATAATGGATAAAGCATCACCGTGAGTAATTAAAATTATTGAGACTTATTTAAATATATATGTTTGAAGGTTATAATACAATTTCTTCGAAATAACCCCATAGAACTCCCAAGTTTGAATTATTCAATCTCCCCATGATCTCAATAGTCTCACGCTTTAACTCAATCAACTAGTCCTCATCTGTGTCACAAAAAAATGTGTGAGTATAAACCTAATGAAGACGATTATACCCGCCTATATGCAAAACAATAAAACAAACAATTCCATCAAACTATACATTTCATACTAACAATCTATTCATCTATTTCATATCTTAACAAATTTCATATACTTAGATATTATTAGATTACTTAATTATTTGATACATTTCCGATCCTAAAGACTGTTTAAAATACGAAGATCCCCTTATGGTCCAAAGCCAAACAACCCTAAAGTTTCATATATTTTGAAGCCAAACAACCCGAAATTTCCATACAACCCGAAATTAGACGCTCCCGAAGATTTCATATGGTACGAAACCTACATATGGCCTAAAGCTAAATGACCCCAAATTTTCATACGGTTAAAAAGTAGACTGTATATCAACTCAATACTAATATATCTGATGAAAAATGCCTTAAAAGAACAACTGACTTACTGTTTTCAGTTTTGTTTTTCATCGATGGAAACTGAGTTGCGATTGGAGTATGATATATATTAAAAAAATTCAAGAAAAAAAGATTATATGTGAACCTTAAACCAATAAAAATTATATAGTTGCTCATTCAAAATATGGATATATTTTTTTTGTCTCTCTGACACTAAGCTCATACCTTTAAATTCGATTCCAACACCACTATAATCTTTTTGCATTGGTTGTATATGATATTTTCCTTTTATAAGGCCTTTCAACTCAGAGAAATGACAATACTGTGAAAGTTTTTTGTGATTCTTTTAAAATGGAGATCAATTCTCAAAAAAAAAAAAAAAAAATATATATATATATATATATATATATATATATAAATTTTGTCTTTTTGGATTGACCTTTTGTCTATTCACATTTTTTAAAAAAAATTTGAAGGCAGCTACAGAAGATTTGTGACTTTGCTTTATTTTATATTTATTTTGATTAAATGTCTAATCATCTTATTAATAAAACCCTACTTCTAAAACATGAAAAAAATGTATAACTAATATATCTAATATTTTTTTTGTTTAAATTATAATTGAAAACCGAATTTGACCAATTAGATAGGCCAGACCAACCAAGTAGTAGCTATATCGGCAGTATCTAATCTGGTTTTCAAAACATTGATAAAAAAATATATTTGTAATTTTACAAAATGATGCTTTGGCAAATTTTTTACCATTTATTGGTTAACCAAATCTCTGTTCAAATTGAAAAAAAAAACTCTTATTTAATGGAAAAGAATTCTTACTAAATACAAATGTTGAAAGTAATTTAAATTGAATTTTGTAAGCTTTATTCTGAAGATATTATATATATTAAGTTGCTATATTTTTTAAGTATGTTTTTATTAATGGGTCTTTAGGGATACTTAGGCATTTAATGAAATACAAAATTAGATTAAAGCCAAAACCACCAATCTTGGTCCACTTATAAAAAACTAACAGAATAAATAGATTGAAAACCATAGAAATAAAGTTTTACGTTTTTCATTTTTTCGGAATTTGATCTTGATTTTAGAAGAATTGCCAAAACAAATCTTAGATGTAATATTATTTCGCAAATTGAAAAATCTTTAGATGATTAATATCATATAAAAGCAACAAAAAAAGGTGACACTAATACTGGTATCAAATCTAAAGGTATGTAACTAGCATGTGTGTGAGAGAGAAGGACTATTCATATGTCCAATGAACAACTATATATTTTATCCGGTTTAAGAATTAATCTAATATTTTTTTCTTTTGCATTTTGTGTATATCCGAATCTAGTCAAAACTCACTTTTTTATAACAGAGAGGAGGGAAAATAAGCCAATTATTTATTTTTTACGACCTCTTTTGTTTTATCATATTTTTTCCCTCTTGATTGATATATATGAAGTCTGCTTATACTTTAAAAATTTATGAAAAGATGAATATATATATCGTAAAAAGATGTACTTGGTTTAACTAAATTAAGTTATTTTATTATAAAAATATAATATTTAGAAAATAAAATCTTAACCTTTTTCATTAATTTAAAGTAGTTTTATTATGGTTCTATCTCTAACCAATTATTGAGAACAAATATAACCAATTTTCAAGATAAATTTAAATTTAAATCACGATTTTTATTTATATATTAAAAACTTAAAAGTCACTTTTGTAAAATATTTATTTTATTTAAAAAGTATTTCATTTTTTTGAAAATTTTACTTTAGTTTATCAATTTTTAAAAAATAGCTTTGTAATTGGTGCAAAATTCATTCTTCAATCAATATAATAGATATTTTGTATACATCTTATTAAATTATATGAAAAAGTAGATAAGGATTAAATCAGAATATCTTAATATTTAAATTTAATTACTCAGATCTAAATCTTAAAATTGCTGATATCCCATTTTTCGAATTGGATATGATAGAATCAATGTTCACACATATTTTTTCACCTCTAGTTAAAATTACAAGATTGAGATAATTATTTAATTTTATTTTCAGCTTTATCACTTAATTCCTACTTCTGTATCGGAAATATAGAATCAGTTTGGTGTTTTTTTATTTATTTATGTTTATCAAAACCTTTATTTTAATATGTAAAAGCTTTTTAGAGGGATAAAAACACTCACCAGCCATACTGTTGAAGTTATACATTTTGCCTTGGTACTTTTTTGTAATTTATATAAAATAAGCATTCTCTTTAAAATTTTGTTTTGAATACATTAAAGCTGTATATTTCTGATTTTTATTGTCAATTTCTAACAAAATTACATGTAGCACAAATATATAGCGTAAAAAACTATTAATTTTCAGATAACCGAAAACCAAATTCTTTTAGATTTTTTGAATTTTGAAAATACCAAAAATTCAGGTATGGAGTCAAAAAAAAAAAAATTTGATTGAGGCATAGATAAATTATTAGAAATTAACACTATATATTTTAATTTATTAATCAATTAATAATGTTTTTGTTTTCATAAATATTAAATTATTTATAAAGAAACTAATACTTTTAAATGAATTTTCTGTAAAAAAAGATATAGAATAATAAAAAAAATTAGTTGAAAACTAAAAAAAAAATCCATATTTATCAAATGGAAAATGACAAAAATAATATTTTGTGAAAACAGATAAAAAGGAAAACAAAATTAAAGAAATGGAAAGAAATCTTGTAATGTGGTCAGAAGAAAAGAAAGAAAGAAATCTTGTAATTTTGAAGAATGGGGAATAATATCAAAAAAAAAAGGAAACAAAAAGTAAGATTATGAATATTGGAGTTTTTTTCAACAACTTCTTGATTTTTACTTTTTTTAACATTCTATATTATCTTCTTTTTTCCTTATAATAATTCAATACATATATAATTTTATCCTTTACAAATATTTTGTTTAATAGAAGTGAACACCATATCCCAAGATTCATATTCTTATTTTATTTTGTTTTGTTTTTAAATTAGTTCTTAATAATGATTATCAATTAAAATTAAATTAAACTAACTAAGAGTTAAGTATTTTGGTTTATTTCTTATATTATATTGTTAATTAAATTTTGAAATTTGTTGTTGTTGTGATTGAGTAGTTAAAATGGTAATTAGCATAATTTAAAAAAAAAACATAAACAAGAGTTTATTGGAAACTAATAACAAATTATATGTAAGACGTTTTTTTATTTTTCCAAATTAAATTAAAAAAATCTTTATTTACAAAATATGAAAATGATAATTTTGATTTTAAAAATATAAATAAAAATTAATTTACTATACAATAATTGATTTTAAACAATTTAGATAAGGTGAATGTATCAACAGTCTTAACGGCCGATAAAAATAAAACACTTATTCCAATCCAAATGAAACTGTGCATCAGATAACTTGTTGCTCGGCAACGCAAATGCATATCACACGCTTTTCGTGTTCGCTTCAGAAGGTGTCACTTGGCGTTGATGGTTTTTGTTATTCAACTAATTATAAGGATACAACTAGTTTATTTGAGTGTTCGGGTATCCGTTTGGGTTAGGGTCGGTTCTTTCGATTATATATTCTTTCAGTTATGTAATTTATGATCCATTCGAGTATTTATAATTTTGGGTTTGGTTTGGTTCAGTATCATTCGGGTTTGAATTGGTTCTTGTATTTTAGTTAGAACCTGAATAATACCTGATTTAATTTTGGATTCGGATCGATTCGGATATTTTGTAACCATAGTAACCAATAATGCCTAAAATATCCGGATATGAACCAATATATCCAAAATAGAGGTTTTGACCTTGCCTCACTCTGTTTTAGTGTTTTGTTTGGTTTGAATTCTTGATTTCATTTGGTTTACTATTTACTTTTTATTAGGTTGTTAGTAAGTAGATTATTTGAAAACAATTGACTGTATTTAGATTAGACAATTGTTTATATCCTTAATAAGCTATTTCATCGTAGGATTGTATTGACACCTTTCATTTTACAATGAGATAGTTGAAACTTACGATTGAATAGTGAATGTAAACTTTATCCTCATCATTCTATTCTTCAAATTCCGTTAAAATACTCAAGGTTAAATACAACCCTATATAATATAAGTCTTTTATTTATTTTTCTCCATTTTATATCACCATTTTTATCTAAATTATTTTTTATTTTTTTACCTTTTAACCCCCATAAGGCACTATGTAGTTTTAAGAAATATTAAAAGTCATATAAAAATTAATGGAATAAGATTTAAATATAATTGTACAACTGTTAAATATATATAATTATTATGAAACAAATCTATGCATGCCACGTGAGATATGAAACAGTGAATGTGTTAGTATGTGCATGCATTTCCCAGTCAAACTGTAAAAGCAAACCAAAAGATACGTCGGCTCGTACATCAAACCAATATTTTCCAAAAATCTGTCCACAAGTTTTACTTTGTGTGCCACAGTATCTAACTTCTTGCTATTGACAATTAATTCTCTTTCAATCATGGATTTGTCGAAAGTTGTTGGCTTTTCTTGAAATTTTGCTGTCTTGGTCAAAGTTTTTTTTTTTTGTCTTGGTCAAAGTTGTTGTTTTTGTTTGTTGTCTTGGGCGTAAGCGCTTTTCTCTTTCACCCAATTCGTATAATCATATACTATCCACGAATGACACAAGATGAGGAGAAATGTGTTTCATCAATACAAGTAAGCACAATAATCTTAAAATTCTAATTCTGAGATTTTTTATCTTTAAACATATAACTACATTAGCTCAAATCTCAATCATCAGGTGAATAGATGAATACAATTAAAAATAATCTTTAATAAAGATACTTAGAAACGGAAAACAGAGTAATAATATTTCAGGGGACCATCAAGCAACATGATTTTTTTTATATATTAAAAATATCAAGTTTAGTCTGATGATGACTCATCAAATCTTTTGGATAGATCACTCTACCAGATCTGCTGAGGAACCAAATGCCATCCAGTGAAGAATTGAGAACCACACACCAAGCCGTGACCAAGAACATATCATGATCTTCACCACACGACCCAAGGAACAGTCAGATTGAGAGACATCACTCTTGGATCAGAATAGAAAGAGAGATGGTCGAGACACTTACCCGTAGCTCACAACACCGTACCATCTTCGGCCTTGGATATCCACCTGCATCTTGCAAATAGCACCGATCAATATAGCAAAAAAATAGTGTTTTCAAGAAGATGCAATATTATACTAAAATTCATACCTCCTCTTGCGTCTTGAGATTCTGAAACGATGACACCAACTTTTCAATACGGTTTTTCTGTCGATTTTTTTTGCGTAAGCTACTACTACGCATGCTACTTCTCCCCCATTTAACACTCTTAGGGAGCACCACGTTGGTCACCATACCGTACCATCCTCGGCCTCGGTTATCCATCAGCATCTGTAAAATAGCACGTATAAAAAAGCAAAAATGTTTAAAGTGTTTTCAGTAAAGACGTATTATAAGACAAATTATTTGTACCTCCTCTTGCCTCCTCTCAAGATTCTGAGGAGAAGAAGCCTCCAACGGCTCAATACGATTTCTCTGTTGATTTCTTTTGTGTATGCTTCTACTACGCATGCTACTTCTTCCCCATCTTAGATTCCTCGGGAGCACCAAAGGCCTCAGGAGCACCAAAGGTTGAGATGTAGTAAGTCCTCTTACATGCACATGATAATTGCAAGAAGCATTGGTTCCTTCACAATCACTATATTCATGTTTTTGAACTTTCCTCATTCCTCTGAAAGGTATGCGTCGAATAATGGTTTCCGTCCCTCTTGGCATTTCAACAATGGCTAACCGTTTTCTGCTACGTGGTTCAGATTGTAGCTTGAGTGTTTGGGATATTGTAGCTTTAGTCTGTTAGAAAAACCAAGTCATGACTCAATCAACAAGTGAATGGAGGAATTAATTACCATACAAAACTATCTTTAACATGAGACCTCGGAAGCTAAAAACAAAGTAATAATCATAACTCTGTGTCATGTCTAAATCATTAATCAAACTTGTGATAGCTAACCCGTTCGTTACGAACCCGTTCTGTTTCATTGAACTCTATATCCTGCTGGAAAAAAAAAGAATATATTAAATAAAATACATATATTATTATCATCAATCATATACTATGTAGCTTTACCTCTTTTTCGTACTGGTTACCATCCGGAAATGTCAATGAAATGAATCTATCGAATTGCTCATTAGCTCTGAGTGAGCGACAACTTGGGAAGTGGACACGACAAGTAGGGCATTTGTGATTTCTTCAAAATAGAAGAGAGATCCAAAATTTTGAGCACAAATTTTTTTGAAATGTATAAAGCAAACTTAGAAAAAGTAGCAAGGAAGTTGCTTAGAAATATACCCAAGATGCATGGATTTTTCAATGCAGTCTTTGCAGAAACGGTGCCCACATTTGGTATAGTAGTCTTGCGAATGATATCTGAGAAAGCAAAGAGTTTGGCATAATCACATGTCACTGTAAAACGTTCCCTTATTGATAGAATAGCCTCAAAAGGCCTTCACAATGTCATCAGGACTAGCACTAAGTATATACTGAATGTTATAATTAAGAAAAAAATTAGGTTATACAACTAATTTTGGCTGATGCAAATGTTCCACACTAGTTTTGTTTCTTGGCTTCTAAACAGAGATAAATACATTTCTACAAAGATATTAATAATCAGTATCAAGATATCTGTCGCTTGACATCAGCTAATATGAAAATGTTAAACAGTTATGTAATTATGTGGTTTTAACCACAAATTACCTTATTTAGATATATATGCCCTCAGATAAGAACAATTCATGAATGAGTTTATTCTAATCATATGCAGCACGGAACTGATAAGTGATAACAAAAATTTCTTTAAGATATATACCTAGACAGATTGGACATTCCACTTTCTTTCGAATCTCGGACAAGTCCGTCATGTCAAATCTGCAAGAAGAAAACAATGTGAGTATACTCAGTTCGCAAATAAATAGACGCGAAGCCACTAATGCAAAATAATCAAACCCGAGAAACATTACAATATATAATCAGAATTGAGTTCAACACTATATAGATACTTAACTTTCTTTGTTAAAAACAATTTTGTAACGATTTGAGTTCAATGAAAACGTTTTAGATGAAGCATTGTACACTTTCTACTGTTGATATACATTTTTCTGATACCACTATTTGGCAAGCCTAGCTATCTTTGACCAAAGACTTGTGCTTCACTATTAGAACAAACAACAGATTCAAGTTCAAGATTCGTCTTATGCTAACTAATGAAGTAATTAAGAACGACTAAAAAGACTTTAACAAAATAGAGTGCAAGAGTTTTATGTTATGCATGGAGGTAATGCACAAATAGATTGCCTCAGCAGCTAAGTTAGCACATGATAAAGCAAATGCCTAATTTGCAGTTAAACGTGTGACCAGTCTCATGATTCTGTTGAAAATGTTGATGGGTGCAACCGGTTCTAGAATTTTCTTGTTTCAAGCAAAAGAAAATATTTGGCCCGTTTGGTTTATTCTAATTTCAAACCTAAAAATAGTTTCTTACAAAAAGTTTCAATCTCATACATCCCAAAATTAAGTAAAATTTTATTTTATGCTGAAAAAGTAAACCCTATCTCTACTACACTTTACACTGCTATTACCAAAAAAGATACTGAATACTTTTTATAGAAGCACTACCATTATTAAAAATTTAATGAGTTTTTTCATATTAAACAAATAATAAAAGATAAACAAAAGATTTCTGTAAAAAGTGATACCAAGTTTTCATCTGAAAAACTTTCAGACACGCATATAATTCTTATACTACTTATCTTTACAAGATCGCTTCCATTTTTTGTTACTTCAAATTTAATTATATAACTATATATATATATATATATATATATTAAAATATTAATAATATACTGATAATTTTTTCCCTAATGAAAAACTTTTTTTGAGGCTCTAAGCAAATGTTTGGTTGGCTTTCTCTTCGAATTTTAGTGTACTTAAAAATTATCTATAGAGATCCGGTTATAAATGATGCAGATCTATGAAATATGTGTAAAAAATCTCATACTGTATTTCCTCTTCGTCGATTGAACTCCTATTAAATTCTGTTATCAAAAAATTTAATAAAAAAACAAAGATTAGATGTGAATCTTCAACTGGAAAAAAATTCGGTTATTCATCCAATGTATGAATATTCTCAATCCGACATCAATTACGTACCTTTGGGTTTGATACCAACACCATTTAACATGTTTGCATCACTGGAAAATGATTTTTTCTCCTGAAAAGTCTTTTAACTCACAAAACAACACTCTAGATTTTCTTGATATCGGACGAAATCAATATCGAACGAAATCGATATCGAACATTTATGGATGAGCTCATCTTTTATAGCCGCCTGTAGATATAGATGGAGGCTTGTGGACGCCACGTTTTCTATCCAAAATCCTAAGGTACTACTAAATCTTATATTTATTCTAATTTAAAAAAAAATATCTAATTATATAAAAATTAAGAATACCTTACTATAACACCCCAACCGCCTCTACCAGTGGGCCCCCATGTCCTCTCACCAGGCCCATGGGCCGGCCCACCCCTGTCCGACGGTCGGTGCGTTAATCGGGAGGTTTGAAAGTCATAATATACTGACTCTGCAGGTACCCTTTACTAAACATACATAAACAATTCCTAAAAATCATTATACATTTCTTACAGTTTTAAGAACATTTTTAATCTTCCAAAAATTTCATATATATTTAATATATCATTTTAAAACATTTAAACAAAACATTTAAAATTCATTTCTATATGTAAAACGTATTATTATATATTTATTAAAGTCTTACGACTTCTTTCCTAAAAGTGTGTAAACTATTAATATATATTAGTATACCCTTTCTAAAATTTCAATAACATATTTTTATGTATTAAAGTATTAAAAACACTTTCCTAAAAATATGTAAAAGAAATCTAAATATTATTATACCTTTTAAGAAATTAGAAGAACATACTTTTAGGTATGTTAAATCTATTTTTAAATGTTTATTAAAATTTTAGGAACCCTTTACTAAAACTATATAAATCATTCATAAATATTAGTATACCCTTCCTAAAATTTTAAAAACATAGTTTTATATATGTTAAACCCATTTTAAAATATTTATTTAATTTCTAGGAACATTTTCTTAAAAATATATAAACCATTCTTAAAAATATTTTAAGATTTTTTTTTTCAAAACCACTTTAGGAACCATTTCCTAAAAATATGTAAAACATTCATAAATATTAATATACACTTCCTAAAATTGTAAGAACATATTTTTATTTATGTGAAACCCATTTTTAAATGTTTATTAAAGTTTTAGGCAACATTTCCTATAAATATGTAAATCATTCCTAAATAATTACTATACATTTCCTAAAATATTAAGAACATAGTTTTATGTATGTTAACCCCACTTTTAAATGTTTTCGAAAGATTTTCCTAAAATATGTAAATAATTCCAAAATATTTTAATTTTTTTCTTTCAAAATTCGTTTTAGGAATCCTTTCTTACAAAAATATAAACCATTCATAAATATTAGTATACATTTTCTAAAATTTTAAGAACATATTTTTATGTATTTTATTTTTAAATATTTATTAAAAGTTTAGCAACCCTTTCCTAAAAGTATGTAAATTATTACTAAAAATTATTATACATTCTCAAAAAAAATTTTGAAAAAACAAATTTTGAAAAAAAAAAAATATCTCAAATTTAGTATTAATTTTTTTTTTGAATTTTAATTTTATTTTTAAAATTACATATAGGAAGGAATGGGTAAATAGTCTTTTATCCCCTTTAATGAAACATTTTTGTCCATTTCTCCATTTAAGTTTATTTTGGTCACTTAAACTTGAAAACATTATATTTTAGGGTATTCCTCTAAGATATATGTAATTTGCATTATTCAACAGCTTCAACTATCAAGTACTAATAGAATAAACAATCTTAACAAAATTCAATTATTAATTTTAGTTGCGAACATTTGAGTCCTACATTTTTCAATATATAATTATAAAGCAATAATTTTTATAAAGTTTGTCTCCCAAGCATTGATGAAACAAACTTAAATCAAAACAAACATGTAAATACTTATATTAAAAATAAAAATAAAACAGATGAAGCTGAAAATTGATAACTTATTGTAGCGGTAAATTTCTCTACTTTTTTTTTCTCCAAAAAATTACAAGTTTATTTTGTGGAAACAAAATTTGAATTTCGATGGTCTTACCTTAGCCCGACATCTTAGCACTAAAAGAAGTTAAAGAATCTGACTAAAAGATGAAGCTTGTGATGTTAGTATCACTTCTCTCGAATAGAACAACCTGTCCTCCACGGTCTCAGTAGCAAGATGGTTGCCGGAGTTATCAAACTTGATGGTTAAGTCAAAAGATGAAAAACGTGAATGGTTAAATCAAAAGATGAAAGATGTGAAGAAGGGAGAAACACGAAACGAACTGAGAGCATATATGTTCTTACTTTAAGGAGCTGAAAACCATAATTGCAGAAAATCCTTAATAAATAATGTTATATTCTTTGTAATGGTTTATATAGAATTTGTAGAAGAGTACGTGTAACGACCCTGACCCACCAACTGGCCCATTTTGAATTTTTCCTCCCAAGACCCATTAAAAACCCATCTCCCCTTGACAAATCGTGCTATGTGTGTGTATGCAGGTAAGCATCTCCATCTTCATCATGTAACCTAGCCGCCTTGATTCAGATCGAGAGAGAGAGAGGAAGAAGATCAGAAGGATTCCTTGTGCCACCGTCGAAGCCTTGTTGTGATTCTCTCCCATGCGTCGTTGTCACTCTCTTTCTCTCTTCATCACGATCGCGTACGAGCGTGGAGCATTTGGTTCGTCATCTTCGACCACCACCACCGCAACGTTTCCCCCAGTCACCACCGTCGCTTCCTCTGCACCAACCATCACCGGAGAAGTCCACCAGAGTCTGTGTAAGTCACCACGGATTTAACCGAGAAGAAAATGTTGTGATCCGGCAGTTGCTTGCGGAGCAAGCCGTCTCTTCTCCACCATCTCCGGTCTTCTGCGTTGCTCCGATCTGGTCTCCACCTCCTTCTCCTCCTTGCCGTCGTCGTCTCACCACCTCCGTCGTCGTCCGCCTCCGACTCTGGCACAAGCTCCCTTGATGCACGAGAGTTTAGGCTGCAACACCATCACGCTCTCGATCTCCACCGCCGGTTAATAGTTTAGGTTCAATTAGATTAGTTAGGTTAATTAGATTAATTCTGGATAAGTTAGTTTAATTCCGGTTTAGTTAATTAATTCTGGTTTGGTTTAATAACCGGTTTGGTTCAATTTAATTTGGTTTAGGATTTTAATCCGGTTTAATTCAAATTCGGTTCAATTAAATTTGAGTCCGGTTTAGTCCGGTCCGGTTCGGTCCGGTCCGGTTCGGTTTAATCCGGTTTAAGTTCAGTTTGACTTTGACTGATCTGACCGTTGACTTTGACCCGTTAACCATTTTTCGCTGTTTGAGAGCCGTTCTCACTCGATTTTTCGCCGTGGTTTCAGTTTTGGCATCCGTTCTAGCATTCAGAGTTCAGAAGCCGCAATTATCATCCGTTTTGGCTGAGGTGAGGGCTTTTCCGCAGACTACCGTGTTTTTCGTCAAGAAGCGCCATAGATGGAATCTAGTACTAAATGTGTTCCGTTTTCTTAATCGAGTCTAGGTAGTTTTGCTTGTAAATTGGATCTAGGAATATAGATGATTCAACCCATTGTTTGTGCATTAAAATGTTAATTGTTTCCTTGATATATGTTTATTTATATAGTTAGTTAAGTTGTTAGACAATAGGATTGTAGGGTTACAGAGACGTGACTTCTGTACTTGCGTCGCGTGTTGTGTGCGTAGTGGTGCTGGCAGTTCAGTCGATCTGTTGTCTAGTACCATTAGAGATCGATAAATCGTCTTCGGGCGGTGTGATTGGGCACTATCCCATAAGTTGTCCTTCTGGGAGGAGGGTGCCGCCGGTCACTGGATCCGGTAGTAGGACATTGACTGTTCTTTGGGTACTTTAGGTACCGTGTTTGTGCATGTTTAGTCTATTTTCCGTGTTTGGTGTGCTATGATCATATTGCGTTTTTGTGATTAGCATCCCATACCTCACTGAGTAAGTCCCCTGTTATACCCCTCTTTCTTCCCTTTTCAGGTGAGACCGACGAGTAGATATATGCTTATGACGATACGGGTGCTTCTTTGGGATTTTACGTTTTCTTCGTATTTTATTTTATACATTAAGCATTTGAGGTATTTGAGCTATGAGACATTGAGGATTAGAGTATTTGAGTTATGTGATGTGGTTAGTGGCACGCCGTTCTCGAGTGTCGATGAGACGGGTGTTACAGTATGTTAGATTAGTATTGGCGACCAAGTTTTTGCTTTTTCTGATTTATTATGAATAAAATCTTAATAGGATACGGTAATTAAAATCTATATTTTTAGTATGAGTAAAATCTTAACAAAATGGATATGGTAGTTAAAATCTAAAATAAACATAAAATAAAGAGAATTTTGGTTTAATAAGATATCATATATCACATATATATTTATTATATTGTTTAAAAATCGTTAGACCATATAGAATCCTAATTGATTTAAGTAGATCGAATAATATCTTTTGTTATTATACTTGTTAAATCGAAATATAATAAGAATCCTTATGTATATCTATATATATATATATATATATATATATATATATATATATATAATAATTCTAAATATAAATATATAATAAATTAAATATCTATGAATATTGTTAAATATTTACATGAACATACATAATCTAAAAACAATTTTTTTCATGATTATGAGACAAAGCATATATGTATTCATGTACTTACAAACAATTTTTCATGAACGTCAATCAAATCAAGCACTAATACACACTATTCATGCAATTTCACAAAATTTAAACATAAACTAATTACATGTATATGACATATACATTAAATTAGATTCAAAATCATTGTATATTGTTTCATAGAATTGAAAAGAAGAGTAGTTAAATTTAACATGTGGCTATAAAATTTTGCTTGATAGAATTGAAGGAACCAACTGGCCACACTCTCACACCACTATTTTATTTCTTACTTTTGATATTTTCTTATTTATTTTTTAGGCAAGTGATATACTTAAAAAAAGAAAAATGTTTTCCTTCTTATTTTTTGAAAAGGAACTATTTCCTTTAGACTCAATACATATACTCGAGAATATAAGATAAGTCTCTTTATTTTTAATATAAAATCTGTGTTTTTATTTATATTCAAATATCTGTTGATTAAGTAAAAGTTGAATAAATCTTCCTTAATTACAGAAAATATATACTCGAGAATATGAGATAAGTCTCTTTATTTTTAATATAAAATCTGTGTTTCTATTTATATTCAAATTTCTGTTGATTAAGTAAAAGTTGAATAAATCTTCCTTCGTCACACTTATTTAATGAAGAGCTTTCATATATATATTTCACTATATTACTTGTTTTCAATATATGATTCTAAAATATGTGGCAAGTATTCTTCTCTATTCCCTCTACTAATTACAAAAATTGTAAGTTTTATTTAATTTCATACATATTTATGTTAGATTAAGTTGTTATATTTTATGTTGTAAGATGTATATATTATAGATTAGATGGCTATATTTTTTTTATAAAATTGTATTTATATGTGATTATATATTTTTTTTTTCATTTCTTGAGCATAGAAAAAGGAAATCAGAGCCAATTCAATTGGAAAATATTCAAAAGACGGATTAAGTACAAGTTATTCAAGAAACCGAACAAAAGAAAAAATGCAACATGGATATGATCTAAACAAAACGTTTTACTACGAAGATGGAGGAGAATTTTACCCTGGAGATCAATTTGTTCATGAGAAAAATATTTAAAAAGAATTTGATTTAAACAAGAAAGCAAGAATTTCCAAGGATGGAGAAATTCACCCTGATAAAGGACTTCAAGATGGCATAATAGATATATTTAAAATTTATTTTCCGAATCATTTTTAATCTATCAAAAAAATTTTAAGCTTAACTTCGTTTTTTTAGTTGACAATAATGTAAAAGTGAAATACATTAAATGAATAAATGAGTTTTGTCCAGTAAAATAAGCCAATTGATTTATTGGTACTTTAGTGGTTTTATATAAAAAAAGTTATAATGAAGGAAAAGTAATTAGGAAAATAATCTATTTGTAAAGCAAAAGAGAATATAATTAATTGATTTGTGACAATAACTAAAAGATTTGTGTCTATACGCAGTTTAACGTTAAGATTATTTTGCTTATAATGAATTACCAAAAATGTTAAGATCCCCCATCACAATATAAATCCGTAAGAATATACTGACTTGCCAAAATATTATTATTTATAATTATTCTGCCATAAATATTTAACCACCTCTCCCCAATTTTTATTAATTTTCATTAACAAAAATTAATAGTTACCGTCAAAATTTCTCCACTCCCTAAAATAACTCTTAAAAACTGTCAAAATTCTTAATTATCTCCTATACTGCTATCAAAACTACTCTTTCATAGTCTTTTTTTTTTAGAAGCCATTTTCAGAGGTCTCATTGGAGAGGTAATTGTTAAAAATTCTGGATTTGTAGTATTTTAAATCTCTGCTGTTTTTGAGTTTTGGTTTCAGTTTAGAAATTGCTTATTTTAATCTCTTCTATCTCAGTCCTCTCTTGAATCTGTCTTGAATCTGTTGTATTTCAATCCTCAATTGTTGTTGTTACTTGAATTGCATATTGAATCAATTGCATCATTGAATCTTAGTCAGCTATTTATTTGCTTTTTTTTCTTAAATGATTTGCATATGATTTGTAGTGTAGATATGGAGGAGCCTATTGTTGATCGTTCAACATTGCCCTTGCTGCATTCTTCTCGTCAAAATGGAGCTAAATGGTATTGATTTTTATGTTGATTATTTAAATATCCAAAAATTAATTTTTTCACTTAAATTGTATATTTAAATTGTTTCACAAAATTAAGTGATAATCATTTGAATTACTTATTTATAAATTAAGCTTCATCATCAACCTGAAAGTTTAAAACACTTCTACTTGGGGATGCCGGTTGCAAACTGGTTAGTTTTAGGCAAGTCTCTTGACTTTCAAGCACACAGTCAAATTGAGAACAGGGAAGAACAATCTTATCATCATAAGATGTGCCACATTCCAACAGCTCATCCTCATATCCATCAAAGATTGGTAAAGAATCTGGAAAATCTTTTTGCTGTTCAGTGTTGCTTTCAGCTTTACCTTTGGGTTTTGGACTGATGAATATTGGTTGGTTAGCTCCAGTGCTAAGAGACTGGCGTGAGTTTGTGCTCTCCCTCATGCTGTTACTCATGGCCTTAAGTGTTTTCATCACTTGCTCCTCCAAGTCATCACAAATCTTCTGGCTGTCAAACCGGTTTTGAAGTCTGCTTGGATCACCAAGGTTGTGGTCTTGACCTGCTTCATCTCTGGCCGGTTGTGATTCCTCCCTGCCTCTCCAAATATGCCTTTCTAGTGGTTTCTTTGGTCGTTATCTTTCCTGCACAGAATTAAACTTGTTAAGACCAAACTTGTTCTCATTTTTTGATATCGGTTACTTACTGTTCAAAAAGGTTTTAGGTGGAGATTTAAAAACTTGTTATTATGGGATCTGCTCCTTGCTACTTCTTCTTATAAGGCCAAACATTGTATATCCTGAAAACAAGAACAAACAAATCAAAGCAACAAAAATCTCACAAGTGTTTCTCTCTAGTGTTTATCTCTCTAACAATTTCTCTCAAGTGATTTTTCAAAGGTTCCAATAGAACAAATTCCACTCAAACCCAATGAATAAACCCAAAGAACAAGAAAAGAAGAGAGAAGATAGACAGTTGAAAGATTTTCTTGGCTAGTTGATTGACCAAGCCCTCCTTATTTTAGATCCCTCTTCTCTTTTCTTTGTTTTTTTGCTTGTTTTTTTTTTTTTTTTGATCAAGTATTGAGGCTGGCTCAATTAGCAATCAGATAGAAAGAAAAGAATTTTTGTGGAAGATGAGAAGATGAAAAAGAAATAGATACCAGCAATTGAGTGGCTCTGATACCAAATGATACGATCCCGGGAAGGATTACTCAATGTCGGATCTAAGGAATATGAACCGTAGAGGCTACTAGCACTCACAGAGCTGAAGATGAATTGAGGGGAGCGTCAAAGGGTGTGAAAGACCTTTGATATACACAACTCCAATGGCCGAGGATATGATGCACCACGACACCAAGGGAGGATGTTGATGGAAGTAACCCTTATCCAAGCAACGGAAAATGTTCACAAGGAACAGAAGAGAATCACTCTCTAAAAACACCAGTTTTAAAATCAAAGAAGTCTGAATATTATTATGGCATGCAAGCCTTATTTATAGGTTATATATTTTCTTAAAAACTAGATAGAATGTGTGAAAAACAATGCATGGGAAATATAAAAAGAAGACTAAAATTAAAGACTGGTAAAATATGACCTTTCAGGTCCATGCAGGTTCCAAGATGTCCCATGGGCTACCAGCCGCATGGTCCATGACCATGGCCGGTGTGTCAGGTCGGTATGGCCGAGAAATGAATAGTCTTGGTCATCTTTGGTTTCTCCTCGTGCCAAACTGATTCTGTCTCGATCAATCTCCTTATCTCGCCAAATTGGTCGGGAAAGATACTCTTTGGGTCGAGTGATGTGATCGTTCGGTCGTGACTCCAGCAGCTGCTCCATTTCGGGTTGTATCGGGTTATGGCCACCTTGGACAAGAACTGGGTTCTCTTGACCATCTCCAATTCCAACACGGTTCATGGGCATTCTGGCATGATCCAAATGCTCCAGAAGTATGCCTGGTTGGATGAAACATCCTCCAAATGTTGTTTTGAAACTGGATTCTTTATGGTCCATCATATGCTCCATGATTGCCTGGTCCGGGTGCTTAGTCTATGGATGATATTTAGACAATTTCATAAGTTTAAACCATCTTTTCTTGGACTGTTTTGGACATTTGAGTCTCATTTAGGCATGTTTTAGGATGCATATGCATTGCATTTGCCTTTATCAGGTTTTGGAGTGGTCACATTGGAGTTTTGAGCACAACTGAAGTGGAATGAAGCTAGGTGGACATGAAACCGGACTAAGGAGGAGGCTGAGAAGGGAGAAGGACATTTTTGCAATCACAGCGGCCAGCCACAGCGGTGTCCCGTGACCGTAGCGAACTTCTACGAACGGCACAACGGGGAGTCACAGCGGTGGCTCGTGACCGCTGTGCCACAGCGGTCAGCCACAGCGGGGACCTGACCCCGCTGTGACCCGAAAAATTTCTGCACCTCTTGTTTTGACCAGACTTGACTTTTATCATACCCAGCTTTTCTTGGGCTGGCCCAGTGTGTTGGAGAGGCTCAATTTTTTTAGAACACAGCTATAAATAGACATCTTAAGGGAATTAAAAACCCTAAGCTACCTAAGCATAGTTTTCATAATCTCTCTTTGTTCTTAGCTTAAACTCTTTGTAATTCTTGCATCAATCTAAGTTTTTCTCTTGATTTCTCTTTGTCTACTCTTCTTCTAACATGAATCTTCAAGGATTAGAGATAACTCTTGGAGTTTTCATGGCTTTTAGTGAGTAGACTCTTTTAGGATCTAAGGATGAGGTAGATTAGAGTGATTAGGTGTTAGTTAATGATGTTTATGGCTTAATCTTGATAGATCCTATCTTTTAGGTTGTGTTTAATGTTGGGTTAGACTTGATCATTCTGAACCTAGAACTTAGGGATTTTCATGCATTGAAAGTGTTTGATGAAATTCCTGAATGAAAACCTTTAAGAGCTTAGCTATTTAGACCAATGGGAATTGATGTCTGAAATGTTAGGAGGCTAGTAAGACTTGTTTTTAAGGCTTGATTAACTTAAGACTAGCCAATGGGAATTGATGTTAGTTATTTGTTGATCAAAGGGTTAATACCATGGGAGTGCGTTAACTAGTTTAGTGATCTTAGGCTATAGGATCAGCTTTTATTAGTTTGTTTGAGCATTATTGATTAGTGTCTGATCACCTGAAATCATTTGCCAAAACCCAAGGGCTTAGTTCTTTTAATTTCTGATTTTTAATCCTTATCTTCTGCTAGTACTCTGTTTTCTTGTTTACTTGCTTGTTTAATTAGGTTGTTAGCTATCAATCGAATCCTTGAAAATCATATGATGCACTTAGATTAAGTAGAACCAGTAGCTTTTAGTGTGTTGAAAACCCAAGTTCGATTGATACATCTTGTATTACAATGATATGATTACATGAGGAATTGAAGTTGATTGACAAAATCCTCTTATCAATGGCCCGCGCTTGTCAGGATTGTATCAGTGGGGGCCCATGGATGTTGGTAGTCAAGGGAATTATGGTATTAGAGTGAACCCAGATGAGTGTGGAGTCATGTAGAGTTACACCATCAACGATAACGGTGCATAACGAGAGCGTTGCGCTCTTTGAGTAGAGGTAATTGTAATATCTCGAGTCTAGTATATGGTGGTGCATGGAGAGGATTAAAAGAATTGATTTAACTATTTATGTCACCAAAATTCAGATATCTTTTTGGTCATTTATGTAGAAAGAACTCCACAGTTAACTGTGCTTAAGCTGGAGCAATTTGAGGATGAATGACCTATAGAAAAGTCATTTCCTATACCATGTGAATGAAGACAACACACATAAAAAGATTATGTAGTGATTGCAGAGTTAGTAAACGAACCCCTAAAATTAGGGATGTTCAACCCAATAAAACCAAATCAAACCAATTCATACTGAACCGAAATCGAAAATGTAGTTTGGTGTTGGTTATACTGTACACATATATGATTCAGTTATAAACCGAATAAACAAAAAAACCAATTAATGAAAATATAGTTTTGGTTTTTGGTTAAAAGCTGAATAAAGGTATCTAAAGTGAACTAAACCAGGGTAGATATAATATCAATATGGTAACTATTATTATAAAAAAAACGAGATACCAAAAAAATCGAAAAAAAAAAACTGAAACCAGACCGAAATCCAAACTGAATACCCCTAACACACCGACCACTGAGCGCAAGTGAGGTTCATGGACCGAAAGCAGATGTAGAGGCAGGGCCGGTCACCGTAACCTAGAAATCATTTAAAATCGTTGAAAATTCTAAGTAAATATAGAACCAACATTTCTAAGTAAACCTAACAATATTGTAAACGATATTATTATGATACTTTATTAAATAAAAAATCAAAAGTCAAAATAGCGTAAAACCCGTAAGGTACAAAATAAATTTAACAAAAATTCCCGATAAATCCCTTAAGTTCCAGAAAAGGCCATATCTGCGATAGTTTCTATAGAATTGTGCTCCAACTCGATCAACTAATCATAACCTACATCACAAAAAGAGGCATGAGTAAAATTTATGCAGTGAAGATGCTCAATACCACCCACATGCAAACACAATATGATGAACCACCCATCAAACAATACATTACATACTAGCAACTTATTCACCGGTTTCCTAGAATTCATTTTTGCTTTAGGCAACCAATTGTATTGGGTCGGGCCGGTAATTAGTCAATCAAATAGTTTTATTAAATAATATAATATTTCTATTTAAAATTTAAAAATTTTAATAATATACTAATGATTCTGATAAAAAGAAAATTAAAAATGCCACTCTATTAACATTCTATGAGCTATAATAATTCTGGTCAAGAAATTTTTTAAGTCACTATTGAATTGACATTCTAAAATCTGCAATGATTCTGGTAAACAAAAAAAAAAGTTTAATCAGTTATTGAACTAACATTCTGAAATTATAAGTGGTTTCTGATCCTTTTGACTTAACATTTCGAATATCATAATATCAAATATTTTGGTTATAATACTGTATTTCACTTTTTCAATTTTAAATATAACAATGTACATATAGTAGGACAAATAACATTCTTTTTCTTGGTCATCGGACAAATTACATTCAAATCACATATAGTTCACTTACATTTATCTTTCGTGGTAAAAAAATTTGAAAAGGTAATAAGAGCTCCTGATTTCAATGTATGTTTTTCTTTTTATGTCTCCGAGTAGTTTTTTAAAAAGAGATAGCACCAAAAGTGACCGTTTGAAATTCGAATTTATTTATGTTTTGTCGCCGTTTGAAATTCGAATTCAAAAAGAACACCCAAACACCGGTGACACAGTATCTCAAGTTTAAAAAAGTTGTGTACCACGAGGACGCTAAACGATGACGTGGCGTTAATATAATAAGTCAGTGATGAATACTAAATCACAGACATACACCTTTAAATTTGTCTACGCTCCAGGAAGAATCTTACCCGTCAAATCAACGGACAGGATCGTTTCTTAAAATTCAAAACCTTTCCTTTATTTAAACCAAACAAAAATTGCTTCCTTTCACTCTCGTTTTAAAGTCTCTCTCTCTATCTCTCTTTCGCCATTAAAACTCAATTTTCCTTTTGCGGATTCTCGGAGAGATTTTGAGATTTAACCCTAAAAATGTCGAACATTCATCAGAATCGTCGGCCTTCGTTTTCCTCGTCGACGAAATCGTCCATAGCGAAGCGTCACGCATCATCTTCTTCGTCGGAGAACAACTCTGTGAAACCAAGTGCTAACATGGTGGTTATGGCGAAGAAACGAGCCCCACTTGGTAACATCACCAATCAAAAGAACGGTTCGCGATTCCCAAATCCATCTTCTGATTTGGTAAGCTTCTCAATTTTGCTTTTGTCTTTAGTAATTTGACGAATCTTGATTCAGCCTTTCGGGAACTTTAGTTGAATATTATGGATTCATTGCTTCCTTTAATCGAATCTTTGAATCTTTGCTAGGCACATTGTTCGAATAAGTCAGCGAAATTGAAGTTGGCACCAACACAACCTGTTTGCGTAAATGCTGGTTTATCAAACACTGTTTTGCCCCAGCAACAAAGCGTGAAGCCAAGCGTTGTAGTTCCAAAAAAAGTTACCTCATTGGCCTATGAACATACAAAAGCGTCTTCTTCAATCAAATCTGATGATGAATCTATGTCAATGGACGAGACAATGTCTACATGTGATTCCTACAAGAGCCCTCAAGTGGAGTACATCGACAATGAACAAGTCTCGGCTGTGGTTTCGATCGAAAGGAAAGCATTGAGTAATCTCTACATTACTCCGAGTTCAGAGGCAACAGGTACTGCTACTGGCTTCTTGTTGTACTATCAGTTTTGTTCTTGTATTGTTTGGTGTTTTTACTGAATTTGTTGGATTGCAGTCAACTATTGCAGAAGAGATGTCTTGTCTGATAAGGATAAGTTTGTCAACATCGACAATAATGATGCGGATCCACAGCTGTGTGCAACGTTTGCTTGTGATATCTACAAGCATCTTCGTGCTGCCGAAGTGAGTATCATTTTCGGTTTTGTTATCTAGAATTTGAGCAACTTCATTATGTTTCTAAGTTCTGAGTATGTAAATCTATTGTATAGGCAAAGAAACGGCCTGCGATTGACTTCATGGAGAGAGTTCAGAAAGATGTAAACTCGAGTATGCGTGGAATCTTAGTTGATTGGCTTGTTGAGGTGAACTAAAGTTAAATCAAAATTCAAAATATGTGATAGCTTTTTGTCAATCTTGTGCAATGTGTGATTAAAGTTGTTCCGTTTTTGCCAGGTATCAGAAGAGTATAGGCTTGTACCCGAGACGTTGTATTTGACAGTGAACTACATTGATAGATATTTGTCTGGGAATGTGATTTGTAGACAGAAGCTTCAGTTGCTTGGTGTGGCTTGTATGATGATAGCAGCGTAAGAACGAATTCTCCTTATAGTTTTGATTGTTTTTAGGCAAAATCTTATGATGCTAAATTTTTGAATGTTGCAGAAAATACGAAGAGATATGTGCACCACAAGTTGAGGAGTTCTGCTACATTACTGATAATACATATCTCAAGGATGAGGTTAGTGTTTTAAAAAGAAGTTTGATATATGAAAACAAAAATTCACTATAATTAAAATACTGATTTGTTTGCATCTGTGTTTCTTTTGGCTCTTCTGCAGGTTCTTGACATGGAATCTGCTGTTCTGAATTACTTGAAGTTTGAAATGTCAGCCCCAACAGCAAAATGCTTTCTAAGGTTAGCAAAGATGATTGCTTCTCAACATTACAATATCTAATCTCATACAACTTCACTAATCCTTTGAATCTTTAAACTTGATATCCAGACGCTTTGTTCGCGCTGCTCATGGGGTTCATGAGGCTCCGTGTATGCAGCTAGAATGTATGGCCAACTACATTGCGGAATTATCTCTTTCGGAGTACACAATGCTCTCTCATTCTCCTTCACTAATCGCTGCTTCCGCCATTTTCTTGGCTAAGTACATTCTAGACCCAACAAGAAGACCATGGGTATGTAGTTTTACTCTTGTCTGGACAGTTCTTACTTGTAAGGATCAGTGTAGTAAAATGTTTGTTTTCTTATGGTGAATCAGAACTCGACGTTGCAACACTATACGCAGTATAGAGCGATGGAGTTGAGAGGATGTGTGAAGGATCTTCAACGGTTGTGTAGTAACGCCCATGTCTCTACTCTTCCTGCAGTAAGAGAGAAGTACAGTCAACACAAAGTAAGTTTTGCGCTTTTGTTTGTAAGAGAGAAGTACAGTGATCATGCTGATGTTTTATGTTAATTAATGGTTTGTTTTATATTTTTTTGCAGTACAAGTTTGTGGCAAAGAAGTTTTGTCCATCCATAATCCCACAAGATTTCTTCAACAACAGCTAAATTAATCCTCAATTAACTTTGTTCCAATGTTGCGTTGGATTGTCTGATTGTATATGATTCTACTGTTGTTGTGGCAATTTATTAAAAATTAGCTATCTCTACGATCTCACTTCGAAAATTTAAGGGAAATCACTGAAATGTCAACTTCAATTCGTAGAAAATGTGTGTTATTAGATGAATAGATTATGATAAGTTGATAATGGATGTGTAAAACTGGGGAAGTCAATATTAATCAGCTTAATTGATATGATCCATCTACTAAATGCAAACTTAATCATGGATGCATTTTTCTTTGGTAGATTGTTTGGTTAAATGGTGAACTAGCACAATTGTGATTCAAAATTAGGTAATTAGTAGTATGCAAAAGTTAATTATTTCTACAAGTCAATTAAACACCCTCTAGAAAGGTTCCCTTATATATACAATTCTTATGGTTGATCATTTGATTGATAATGTCATGGAATGGCACTTTGATTAACGATCTGGTAAGTCCTGAGGATGCATCACTAATTTTAGGTTTATCAATTAGTAGGTTTTTCAAGCCAGACACTTATGGTTGGCATATTACAAAGTAGATATATAGTTAAATCATGGTATCACATAGAACAGTTATACAACGATAAAGACAACAGAAATACCTATTTTGGACGGGATGTAAAGCCTCTACAGGCGTATTCCTAGCGACTGAGGTGTCCTCCGAAGATCAAACACTTTATTTGGCAAATTATATCGGGTTATTTATCGGTTGGGAATAATTAATAAGAGATTAATTGTGATATGTAGTGTGTAAGATGTGGGGCGGACGAAGAGTCAATCAATCATGTTCTCTTTGAGTGTCCTCCGACATTACAAATTTGGGCTTTGTCCCCAGTTCCATCTAATTATGAGATGTTTCTTGGGCCATCAATCTTCTCTAATATGGATAATTTATTTTGGAGATTTCCATCGACTAATAATAGCCATCAGTTCCCGTGGCTGTTATAGTACATTTGGAAGAGTCGAAATGACAAATTTTTTAGCAATATCGATAGAGATCCTAGAGATATTGTTCTTTTAGCAGAGGCAGAAGCAATAGTATGGGAAGAAGCACAAATTAGTGTTGAGACGGATTTACCACAATATAATTCGGTGGAAATAACAACACGGGATCCCATTATGAATCAACAAGGGAGGTGGTGTCAAGTGGATGGTTCTTGGAAGGAGGATATTTTTTTCAGGTCACGGTTGGTTTAGTGACCATAGAGGTACGAAGAAATTGATGGGGGTAAGAAACGTTCGATGTAGTATTTCTTCACTTCACCCGGAACTTGAAGCACTAATATGGGTGATGGAATGTATGACCATTTTATACTATAAGGAAGTAACTTTTGCAACAGATTGTTCAAACTTGGTGAAAATGGTATCTGACCAGCGGAATGACCAGCTTTTTCTATTCATATGGAAGAATTACATCGATGTAAGGCGGCTTTTGATAAGATATCAATTATTCTTATACCGAGATCAACTAACACAAGAGCGGATAAGTTAACACGAGGTGCTAGATCATATCCGACAAGTATGATTCATGTTGATTATAATCCTCCGACGTGGATGAATGAGATATTGTAGTTTCTTCAGCTTGTATTTTGTTGACAAAAAAATAATAATAATATCCTTAACCCGTTAATTGCACTATGTTTAACATTTTTAAGTAAACTATAGTATTTACTGTCAAATCAAAAAAAAAAAAAACTTGCTTTCATCTTGGTTTATTCAAGGGTTCTCTATCGCTAACACCTCAAAATGCAATGTTTAAGGGTGATAGTGTTTATTTGAGTTTGATAAAAATCATGAAAAACATTTTAAACTGTTTATAGCACTCTAAAACTCTCAAAATAAAAAATGGTTTCTAAACGTTTGTAATTGTGGGCAGTTACAGATGAGTATTAAAAAAAAAATGATATTTGCTAATTAATATTCACTAATTACCTATCATAATTTTTATTTATAAAACAGAAATTCTCTCGATAAAATTTTATCCGATCACTAATATACATATAAAAATCTATCAAATAAATATTTTCTAAATTTAATACTAGTATCCACAAAAGTAAAAATTTCTCCATTCAAATCATAACTTTCACCCAAACTAGAAAATGGAAATACTATACAAATTGTTTTTCATTATTAATTATATTGAATTAGTGTTTTTGCTGGTTTTTATATTTATGTAATGTCTTTATATTGTTAATTTTTTCTTTAACCGCTATTGTATCCATTCATCAACTTGTCATATATATATCCTGTGTATATGCTCCGGTTTCCAACCGTTGTATAAATAAATAGCTTAATAACGTTTTAAACTGCAACGACCCACATCAACACTCATTGCAGTTAGGTTCTGAATTAATCACATTTTAGTCTATACATCATTTACATTCGTACAACCTTATTTTCATCATCAAAGAATAAAATTCATGGTCCAGATGACTTTACAGTTAAGTTCTTTGCATCATCATTGGATTGGGTAGGAAATGATGTAATTGTTGGAGTGAAATTTTTCATCTCATCCAGTATAGTAAGGCAAGTAAATACTACTGTTCTTTTACTTCTACTACAAGTTGTTAGGGTTGAAAAGCTGTCAGAGTTCAGACTTATTGCTTGTTGTAATACAATATATAAAGTATCTCTTTCGTAGTAGCATATCGGCTTAAACTCTTTGTCTCAGTAGCTGTACAAAATAGGCAAGCTGGTTTCCAGAAGAAAATACTTTTATGTGAGAATGTGCTTATTCTTAAGAACATGTGATCAGAAGCTGCTTCCAAAATGATCTTACAAAGGCATATGACAACTTGGATATCACTTTCATATATATATTTGAAATTCTCCAAGCTTTTGATCTCCTTTAAGTTCTTAGAATGAGATCATGCTATGTATTTCTACACCCTACTATTCTACTTTCCTCAGCGGTGAGTTAGTCATATTCTTTTTTAGAGAGAAAAGAAATTAGACAGGTTGATCCTCTCTTTTCTATTTAGTTTATTCTTGGTATGGATATTGTTCATGACCTAGATGAAGCAGCGAGATCCAGTATCATCCGGCCACATCAGCTTTATTTGGACCTACTTGTTACACATTAAATTTTCCAGATGATGTATTATTCTTCTTTGATAGTTCAGAGAGGTCAATGGTAGGTATAAGTGTCATAAGGACATTTCATCATGCTTCAGGTTAGTCTCTGAGTTTTGGCTAAGTCTTTTGTGTTTGCAGATGTCGATAATTTGTTTCTATCTCAGCTTTCACTGCTAGGTTTGGTCTTTCTCAAGTCTCTCTTCCGTTTAGGTATCTAAACCTTCTGTTAATGCCTCATAAACTTCGGTCAATTGATTATCAACCCTATTTTTGGCTAATATTTTCACATGTACTGTCAAGCATTTGTCATTTATAGGTAAGGTGTACCGTATTCAAAGTGTTTTGTTTGATATTTTCAAGGTGCTCATAATTTAGCAAGGGGGGCTACGGTAACTTGGGAGTCGGTGTGTAGTCCTAAAGAAAATGGAGGCTTAGGGCTGCGTTGGCTGGAGTTTCTTAAGTATGTCCTCGGTTTGAAGCTAATTTTGGCTTCTCGTTGCTGGTAGCTATTCTCTTTGAATGTTTTGGTTGAACAAAACAATCATCAAAGGAAGATTCTTCTCAGATACTTAGTATGTCAGGAAGCTGGATTCTGAGGCGTTTGGTTAAGCTCCAGAATCTTTGTAGGTTTTATTAATTTCTCTTTCCAAGTAAGGTAAGGATCTATTGCTCTGTTTTGGCATGAAATTGACATTCTGAGAGCTTCTCCCTAACCTCACCGGCTCTAATGGACCTTGTATATCATGTATTTCAAATCTGGTATATCATGTATTTACAAATTTCACAATGGAAGGTGGATCTTGCCATCAAGTAAACATCATTTACTATCTCTCGTAAAGGCTTGCCTGCCTTCAAACCCTACAAGCGTCTCTCCTTTATATTCAGATTTCTTCAAATAGTGAAATTATTTAAATGAGAAACTGGGCATCTTCTCCACATCAAAGACATGGCTCTCACTTCACCTAGTCTCCCCTAAAGTGGCTTGGTTTAATATTGTGTGGTTCAAACGGAAAATACCAAAAAATTCATTGATGTGGATTTTATTTCAAGAAAAAACTACCAATTAGAGGTCGCTTATTGAGTTAGGGTATTAATGTGCCTCATGATCCTTCTTTATGATTATTTGGCTGAACCTATAATCCAATTCTTTTTTGTTGTTTACACACTGCAAAGATATGACGTTTTTGCTTCACTAATTCTCAACTTAATCCACACTCTTCTTGACCAGAGATGGTATCTTTGGTATGTTCTTGCTTATCAAATGATAAACTCGATATATCACAATTACTAATACAAGCTGTCGTTTATTTTATTAAGAAAGAGAGGAATTCTCGACAACACACATTGATATTACAGTCAGCACATTTTCTCATCAAAGATTTTTAACTTCTTTATAGCGCAAAGCTAGCTAGTCTCGATCATTTGATACTATAGAAAGTAGAGACCATCGGCTTCTTTCCTATCTACTTTGGTATCCTATCTAATGACTTTTTATTTATATGAATCTAAATCATGGCTTGGTTATCTCATGATCTCTTATGTGTTAAAAGAGTTTCACATGAGTTTTACTATTCACTTGTTTCCACCTGTAATTTTTCTTTAGTTTTCATATCCATCGAAGTCTACTTGTATTGTATTATATGATTAAGAGAATAGAAGAGAGAGAATTTTCTCTCTATTCTAGTTTCTATTAAGAGCAGTTCGTCCTAGTAGCCGCCACTTTCTTTTTACTTGTTTCTCCAGTAACCGGCGACAACCAACGTCATATAAGGATGTCTATTCTCATCTTTTTTTTCTTGCCTAAAATTTCATTTGTGGTTTGGCGATTTTTCCAAGTTTTTTGGTGGCTAAACAGATGTCACTAGAGGTGTTATGGTGAACTAACGGTGGATCTAAGGTGTTTGCCTTGCTGAACCAGCTCTAGTGAGGGGTCCTCAAGCCATCATCTTTGTTTCTCGTGTAGATCCTCGACGATGGAAGAACTTCTGGTCCAGTTTCAGTGATGGAGGTGATTCCAGTGACGAGGCAAGGCACAAGAGAATGGTGTCACTCGTTTGTGGAAGTCGTTGGATGTCTTTTTCCAGTTTGCCGTTGTTAGAGGACGGTAGCAGATCTGGTCAGAAATTTACGGTGGTGGCAAAAGCTCATCGACAGTGAGGTGTGGTTGTATTTTTTCCCACTTAGACCGGTGGATCAATGTTAGTCTGCGACTTGAGACCCTCAACTTGGGCTCTCTCTCTTTCTATTTCTGTTTTCGTTTTCGATCCTTTTTTCCTTCATGGCGACGTCTGGCGAAACTTCTAAGGCGTGGTTCCTTTTTTCTCTCACCTAATCGCTTTCATTGGCTGATTTTTTTTTTTCTCATTCTCTGGTGCATACACTGTTTCTTTGATGTTTTTCAACGTGGATTTGGTGGGCGGGATGTGCAGTCGACGTGGCGGAACTGTTATGGCAAAAAATTTGGTCAATGATTTGTCATTTTGTAAAGCAAATTTTTTTGGTTCAATCGTCTAAACTAGGGATGCAGGTTGGGATGGTTCGGTTTATTCGGTTCGGTTAATTTGGCTTTCAGTTAGTTCAGTTTGGATAATTTTCTTCTGGATTAAACTGAATAAAAATTTGGTCTGGTTTGGTTCTTGGTTAATTCAGTTAATAAAAATTGTGCCGAATTAAACCAAATTTTTTTTTGTTTTTAGTTAAATTCGGTTAAATTTGGTTAATTCGGTAAGTTCAATTTGAAATTATAAATATGATTTTAATTTGGTTTGGTATAGATTGATATAATTTGGTTTATTTTTTCTTAAAACAAACTAACTAAATTAACGAATTACCGAAACGAACCGAACCAATAATCCAATTTATTTTGTAAACCTATTGATCGATTTGCAATAAATAACCGAACTTGAACCGAAAACCAAAAATTTCGATTCGGTTCAGTTCGACAACTTCGATTCTGTTTTAAATCCCAAAACTAGTCTAAACCAAGTTTTTTTTTTTGGATTTTGGTATAGACATTTATCTTTTGTTTTATAATTGAAAAAACGAAAAATCATAAATATGAAAAACCTTTTGTCAAAAAAAGAAAAAAGAAAAAAAGATGAAGTAAATGTTCGGTTCACTAGCGTGGAGTAGCCACTTCTGTATCTTTTCCACAATAAGTTGTGAAAAAATGGACTAAATATAGACAAAAAAGCTTATAACATAAACACAGTGCCAGCTTTAGGCATGTGTAAGGAGTGAAATTGCAAAGGGTTTTGATAAATTTATAAAAAGTTAATGCATATAAGGGCCTAATATATATATAAATTTCATACAATTAAGACCCATTTTAAAATAATGCATAAAAGCAATAGCTATTTTAACATTTTTTAAGGCGGGTCTGTATATACATATGTAAATAAATAAATATAAATAAAATGAGCGAAGAACGTAAATTATATTTAAATTTCTTATTTTATTGTACAATAATTAATATTTTCTAAGGTTCTAAAAAACGTTAGGCGCTAGTCGGACTGTCGGGTTGGGCCTAGCGCCTAACGGAAAAATCAAGGATTAAACAGAGATTACGCGGGACCTAGTTTTAGAGGTTTTTTCAATATATGGATAGTTTTATATATTATTATTGTAAAAATAATCATTAATTGACAGTAGTCCAGTGGTAAATGATCACTACTAAATCTCAAAAGTCTCAAGTTTGAATCCTCTGTGCAACTTTTTTCTTTCCCTTAATATAAGGGTATTTTTGTAATTTCGTCATCATCTTCTTCGTGTTGCAGACACTGCAACCTTAATTCTTCGCAGCCGTCTACGATTTTTTCACGATTTACGATTTTTTTGCATTCTAGTTATGTATCTTATACAAAACCTTCAAATCTAACATCAATCGACTGAATTTAAGCCAAAAATCCCTAGAAAATGAGTTTTTTTTTAAACATATCCGATTTCTATGTCCGACTAGTCCAAATCGCATCGGCTCGGTGCTGCCGAGTGCCTCTCTGGCGCGTAATCGGCCGCCGAGTCCGATTTTTTCGAACACGGATATTTTCAATCTAAAGAGAACAAGGCCGCCACACGGGTTCTGTGAAGAATTTTGGGAAACTTAAGCTTTGACCTCTAAAATTTTTAAAATTTCATTTACAAATTAAAATCCATAATAAAAAAATGATTAAAAAAAACATTTTTCAAAGACTCATAAATTTTTTTATGTATATTCAATATTAAGTTAATCGTAACATCAAAAAAAAAAAATTTTGAAAAGAACATGATATGTGATAATTGGTTTATGTTATTTATCTTTTTATTTTATTTTAATTATTTGATCAAAGATAGATTCATCTTCAAATTATTTTGAATTTTTTTCTTTTGTTATGTGGTTTGAGAAATAAATTTGATTAATAAAATTTAGAATTAATGATTACAAGAATATCTTAATGATAGATTTATTAAAAATTAATTTTAAAAAATCACAATTATTTGAAAAGAAAATAAGCATTATTTTTTAAAAATATTTTTATATATGCATTAATTATTGATTAATTTTAGAATAAAGACCACAATATTAAAAATAAATATATTAGCTGTTAAATTAATTTAATTTATTAAAGATACTTATATAATTGGTTTTGTGAAGATTAACGTAAACACAAAAATAAAAATATATTTTTTAAATAATATCAAAAATATTTTAAGATATTTTTTTTGTTTCTAGTTAAATAATTTAGAATAAATGTTATTAATTGAAAAAATAATTTAAAATAAAAATAAAATGGTAATCAATTTTTTTTAAAAAAATAATTCAAAAATTAGCGCAAACACGATTAATAAAAAACTGATTTCTCAAAAATAATATTATATATTTCTTTTAAAAATTAAAATATGTCTAAAACTCCACCCGACTGGTACAATCAGCATCTAGTCGGCTTCTAGATGCAGTTAAACCACATATATATGATCCTAGTTTTATCATAATCTCAAAATATTCATATTAATTTAACAAATTATTGTGGGATGTCCTTGCATGGTTCAAATATCCCGAACATCAACATATATTTAATAATTTTATCTCTTTTTTGGCATGACATTCATATATATACATAAGAAGGATAAAATCTTTCGATATGAATTAATAAGCATGTATCTTAAGCTTTTTTGAATATGTTAAAGATTTCTATTTATACTACTAATACATAAAAAGCAATATCAATCCGTCCTCTAATTTCTATTCCTTTTTAATTATTAATTCGGGCATACAATGGGGGACACTACCTACTAATTAATGGTAAAACGATAGTAGTATATAAAGAAGCATATTTGTTCACAGCTAGTGGATGTGTGTGTACACATGCAAGCAGGTCAGCCGCATACGAATATGAATGATAATTATCTAATGGAAGAAGCTAACAGAAGAATTTTTTTGGATGGTCCTCGAGCGAGTAGAACCTTACCTCCTTATTGAGATGGATGGCCATCAACGTATCTATGTTTGTATTAAAAATCAATCACTCTGCATTATTCTATCTACTTACAAAAAAAAAAAAACACAATTTAGTTGAATTTTTCATTTTTTTTTAAATTCGTATTTTCAAGACTATCGACCCCATAACTATTTTAACCATCTTCTGAATTTGGAGGGTAATAAGGTATGATAATAAAAAATTCAAAATACATTGCAATATATGTTTTACATCTTGACTTTTCTTAATTCTTTTTATTCGGAAAATATATCGAATTTGATACCTCTTGCCCACCGATAAGAACATAACATAGTTATTCTTTTATAATATTGTTCACAAACATCCAACTTGATATCTTAAGCTAACCAACTGAAGCTAAAGCAAAAAAGCTGTCCAACCGACTAAACTATATATAAGAAATTAGGCAGTCTAACCATATTTTAGTTATTAGCAAAATATAGACATAAAGAAATCATCTACTTGTAAAGTTTCCAGCTTTCGAATCTATAAGTTCTAAAGTCTATTAAGCTTCCAGTTTTTCAATACAAAAAAAATGTCCTCAAAATTATTATTCGATGAATTCTAGTCTACCTAAATATATAGATAATTTGTATCAATCTCCAATATATCATAGAAAATATTGTCGAAATAAAAAATAGAAATCAAAGTTAAATAGTAATTCAGATCTATAGGAAATAAATTATACAATCAAAATATTATGTGTCACGTAATATCAATTTTGGAGTGGACATAAAATTTATTCAACAAAATAATTACGCGTTTTGATTAAAAACACTGTATCCACTATTCCAATTTAAACGAGTAAATGAAGACGTTAAATATAAATTAACGCTATAAAAACAAGAGACCAAAATGATGTTTATCAATACAAAAAAATTGATCATTTTGTAGTTTATCAATACAAAAAAATTTCCTCAAAATTATTATTCGATGAATTCGAGTGTACCTAAGTACGTAGATAATTCGTATCAATCTCCAATATATCATAGAAGATATTATCGAAATAGGAAGTACATATCAAAGTTAAACAGTAATTCAGATCTACAATCAAAATAATATGGTGTAACGTGAAATCAATTTTGGCGTGGACATAAAATTTATTCAAAAAAATAATTATGTGTTTTGATGAAAAACACTGTATCCACCATTCCGATTTAAACGAGTCAATGAAAACGTTAAACATAAATTAACACATAAAGAAAGAGGATGAATCTATAATACAATTACAGAGTTCTCTCTCCTGTGGTTGAGCCACATCAGCATTTTTTTATATAAAAATTAATGGGTTCGAATCAAAAATAGGTTCATTAATATTTAATCAACATTTGGTATTTTGAAATATTTTAATGGTAAATGATCGAATGCACAAAATATACAAAAAAAACCTGATATATGACAAAAATAAAAAGAGAAGCGATAAAAAATGTATGGATATACCTCAAAAGAATAATGGCGGAATCATAGAAATACAAATATACGATGGTATTGAGATTGAAAAAAATATAAATAAGGTAGAAAAAATAAGAATAAAAGATTTTGAAGGGAAAAAGACAGATATAATTTCAATACAAACATCTATACATCCACACAAATAGATTACGAGAAAAAAATATTTTCAAATAAACTTACAAAAATAGGGGAAAAAATTTAAACATAAAGGTAAAATTATCAAAAAAAAATTTGACCACAAACAGATGAAGTAAAAGATTCTAATAATAAAATGATTAAATTTTAATTTAAACTAGTAAAAGAAGACGTTAAACATAAAAACATAAATTAACGCTATAAAAGCAAGAGGAAGAATAGAAGATAATGACAATCAATTTTGAACATACCTTATGACTCACTTCTTACTAGACTTCTACTGATTCTTGTAAGTTTTTAAAACTTAAAGTCATGTCCCCCTCCCCCTTCATTTCTCTCTAAATTCTCATTCACTTTGACTCACTTTTCTCACTTCGCTCTGAAACTAAAACTCTTACATATGTTTCATAAAAGTCATTCAATTCTTTTTTTTTCCACAAGATAAATCTATTCTTTCAACTATTCTTATATACAAATGTTGACATTGAAATTTTTACTAAAATAGTTTAACGTTAGAAGAAGGAGACTGACTAATACCAACATAAAAAAAGCGTAATAGCAGACCATTAGAACATGCTTGAGACCACGCTAGGTTACTTGAGGAGTAGCATGAGGTCAATGAAAATCATAATAAAAGGATTAATGAAGTTATTGCAAACGTTAGTTAGCCGATTGAGAAAGTGACCGCTGAAAAAACGACTCTTTCCCAAGCAATCATTAAGTTGCATATCGAAATGACACTAGGGCTAGACCAAAGAATCATACATCTACAAGATGATCAAATAGTCACGAGAAACACTCAAAGATTTAAACTAAAATTTTCATCATGCCATAAGCACAACACTAGAGATTTTGAATGTATCAAAGGGAATATTAAAAAGACTCAATTCTCGGAGAAAATCGAGAATACCCATGTCAAAAACGTGAAGATTATACTTCCAGTCTACGAAGGAAATATCGATTCCAGGTTGCACTTAACTGCATCTCGAATTGCAGTTGTGAGAGCTCATTTTAGTGAATATGAGAAGGAACATCATAATTTACCACAAATCGATATGTTTTTAAAAGCTTTTTAAAAAACAAACTATTAAGTTTTGGTTTATTATTAGTATTTTTGGTGTTTCAGAGTTTTTTAAGGCTTTTGCGAGTACATCTTTTTTCACCAGGCGTTTTGCATAAAATGGAAGACTTCTCACCATTTGATCTTACTAAAATTTTGAAAGAAGATAGATTTGGATGTTAGATTTCATGTGGCTTGATCTAAAGTATGCCAAAAATACTGAAGACTTGTTTGTCTGGCATCAAAATAGAGGAAGTATATAAACAAAGGGTGATCAACCCATGGTAATCGAACTGGTTGGGTCGATCACCATCTTCAGAAATTTCCAGAGAAATATGACCAACCGTCTCAATCGATCCATATGAGAAGTGTAGACCAATCATGAGTTCTGATTGACCGCCTGATCAACCTAGATGCCAAGTGATCGATCAGTCAAGGGTGCTGATCGGCCGATCTCCCCCTGTGATTAATTGATTACCAGTTCAAGAAAAAAAAGTTTCTGATTTTTCAAAGACTTCTCCTAGATTTTTCACAATTCGCACTAGCCACCTTCTATACTTATTAAATTCACTGCTGGACTTCGACTCATGGCTCTCACATTGGTAACACCTTAATAATAAAAAAAAAAACTCTAAAATCTTAGTTCAACATTTTCTATCTGTTACAGATGAAGTGAGTGAGCTTATGTAGAGCTCTTACAAGTTTATACAAATTGAGTAAATTAAATAATTAACATAAATTCAGAATTAATCAAACGCTTGATAGATATGGTCTTTAATACTTGACTTTTGGCCAAATGAGGAAGATGTGGGGTTTCTTGTATCTGGATAACTTGGACATGAAATAGTGACATATTGAAACCTTCTAGACCATATTTAATGCCTCTAAATCAGCTGGTGCAAATAAATCAAAAAGATACTCTAATTGGCATCAGATTTGGAAAGTTGAGGTGTGATATGGTCAATTTGATCTCATGCTTGATTGTGCACCTTAAAAAATTACTAGTGTCCTCCAGATCATATGAAAAATCTTCACGATGCCATAAATCAGTTTACATTGATCCAAATAAGGTAATATTTGAAATTGGACTGTTTTCAGATCACCGACTTATAATCTCAGTTATGGTCAGGTGAACCATAATTTATCGAGCTTTGGTTCAAGGTGGATCCTTGATGGGTTAAAAACAACAAATTGGTTCTAAGCTTAACTCTTCATTGTTGGGCTGAAATCGTTCAAAAGAGGTCAAACTATCTGTATTAGACCATTAAAATAATTGTATGATCGTAGGCTTCTTTGGGTTTGTCTTCCTTGAATCTTCATTATTAAGGCTCTTGAGAGACTAATAAAAGCATACTAAGATGGATTGGGATGTGGCTGATTCAACTTGGATTTGATATAATCATCAAAGAGTAACAAGAACATGGAATTAATAAGTATAAAAGTATTATATTGTATAGTGCGATGAGAATGCATTGTCTTTTTCCTCTATTCCTTATCTTGTTTTAATCATCGATTCTAAATTTAACATCTTCATTAAATTTATCAGATTTGTTATTGGATGCATTTATTCTTATTGATTTAGCTATTTTTCATCAGCACATTAAATTCTTGGTTTTAACTAAACTTATTTTCACTTTGGACTTTACTTTGAGTTTGACTCTTATTACTCAACTTTGTTACCCATTCTATATTGGTTTGAGCTTACTGTTTCGAATATTTTTTGTCTTTCACATATTCTTTTTTTATGGATCTATTTTCTGTATCAAAATTTATATGCTAACAATATCAAACTACAAATTATTTAAATATTTATATTTACATTAAATTTAATATTTTTCAGTGCTATTATATCTTATTTATATTTATATATTAATTACGCATAATATTTATAATATTTATTTTTAAATTAATATTTATAATTAATAAATTGTTATGAATAAGAGAGAAAGGAGATAAGATTTCTGTGTGTATTATTCCAAGTACAATGAGTCCTTTATATAGGGATTTATGCCTAGAGAATATCTAGGATAAATACAAATATACTTAGAATATACTTAGAAATATTCTATGGATAAACCTCATAATGTACGTCCATATCTAGGGTATCTAGGATATCGAGAATATCCATAACACTTACTCTTGGATGTCCATTATGAAAAATGGTTTGTAATGCGCTTAAGATGTTGCCTCATTAAAAACCTTACTAGGAAAATCCAATGGGAAAAACCATAGTTAAGGGAAAAAGAGTGCAACACGCATTACTCCCTCATAAGGACATCACTCTAAATCTTTGAGACGTCGCAATCCAAGAAGATGAACTAATTTATTGAAAGTAGCAGTTGGAAGCGTCTTTGTGAATATGTCTGCCAGGTTTTCACTTGATCAGATCTTTAGAACTCGAAGATCGCCATTCTATTGCAAGTCATGGGTGTAGAAGAATTTTGGTAGAATATTCTTTGTCTTGTCGCCTTTGATATATTCGTCTTTGAGTTGTGTAATACATGCAGCATTGTCTTCATACATGACTGTCAAAGCTTCTTTCTCTGCAGATATAGCACAATCTTTTTGTATGTGGTGGATGACAGATCGTAACCATACACATTCACGACTGGCTCTATGGATAGCCAAAATCTCTGTGTGGTTAGAAGAAGTGGCTGTAATGGTTTGCTTCATAGAACACCAAGAAATAGCGGTACCACCACATGTGAACACATATCCTGTTTGTGATCTAGCATTATGGGGATCAGACAAGTATCCAACAACTGCAAAACCAATCAAATCTTCTGTAGATGGGTTAGGAAAAAATAGACCCATCTCTTTCGTACCTTGGAGGTAACAAAGTAAATATTTAATCCCATTCCAATGCCTACTAGTAGGGCATGAGCTAAATCTTGCTAACAAATTCACTGAAAATGAAATGTCAGGTCTTGTATGACTAGCAAGATACATTAATGCTCCTATTGCACTTAAGTATGGTACTTCAGGACCAAGAACTTCTTCATTGTTTTCTCTAGGACGGAATGGGTCCTTATTCACATCAAGTGATCTTACAACCATGGGACTACTCAAAGGATATGCTTGATCTATAGAAAATCTTTTAAAAATGGAATATAGTTTTAGTGAATAAACTTGTTTGATTTAAATATAATGTCTCAAATCATTGGACTTTTGGTTCATAATGCCATTTTGATATAGATGATCATTTCTCGGTCTATTTGGACTTCAATCCAAATCTCTTTACTGACAATATTTTGTACTTTTGTATTGTGCATACTTGTACATACGAGTTATTCATACTCTTCTAATAAAACTTACTATTATGATTTTCCTTCTTGTCATACGAGATCTTATCTTTCAATCATAAAAGATTAATAACTTGCTCAAGTTCTATAAAAATCTTTTGAGATAACATCTCTTTTTCTAAATGTTCCATTTGGAATGCATAAAGACAATGTTGTCTTTTCAATATTGTTTCTTCCAAACTACACCTTGCTATAACTCTTTATGAATTTCGATTATATTGAGATCCATGATCCTATATTATTTCCACCAAACTAGTTGTGATAACTCTCCATGAGTTTCAACTGATTTTAGATTAAGGATCATTTGATCCATAATCCTTGTATAAAAATACACATGAGTATATTGACTCATCTTATAATGTTCACTTCTGTGATCATACCCTATAAAATATATTTGTTTTAATTCGATCGAATAACTAGAGTTTCCTGGAACATAATGTTGATATCATCAGTCCTTCAAGGATTTTATCTTTCAGGGCTGTTCACATAAGCATCATTATCTAGTGGGTTGTATAAGCTAAGTCCTTTATGTATTACCAGACTGATAAGGTACTTAAAAATAGTTGCATCCACCACAAAAGATTATGTCTCTTCATAATCATTTTTCTTTAGCACAAGGCTCATTTATGTTCCACTAGTTAAGGTGTATGGAATACTAGTCCAAATACTTTGTCTCTTTCTACGTAAACTTCTATTTTACCAATATCTTTTATCTTCATTACACGAATCTTTGTGTAATACAATCTAGTATAAATACAAGTAGTTCTTTTGCTTCATTGGAAAATATTTTTCATTTGAAATGTATCTAACATTTCTTTTGTTTACTGTCTCAACATGATTTGTCTCAAAATCTCATGAATTTACTTCATGAAGGATTCATCAATCCCAATTTTGGTGATAACATAATCTTTTAGATGTTTCACTTATTATAGAATATGAGATTCTTTAACTCTCCCCCTCGAGATGATAACACTGAAAGTTTATCAATCTAGAATTGAATCTCATTTTAGATCAATATCATACCCTGCTTGGGTCATGTATTATATATTAGATCCTTGTATGTTTTGAGACTTAAAAAACATGATGCATCAAGTATTTGAAATACTTTGAGCATAAATATAATATTTTGGATTTTCCACTTACTGTGGATGTGAGATTATTTAATTATCTCCCTCGAGATGATGAAACTTCAGGTCCATCAATTTCACACTGAATCTCGCTCTATAATTGATAATCATCACTTAGGTGTAACTTGATATCAAATTACCATATCCAGTGTTGAATATCTTTAAAGCTCAATAAAATTCTTTTATACTTGGGAGAGTACATTGCATCAATGAGTTCAAATTGTATTACCATATACATTCATATATATGCTCTTGTGGAGCTTTCAATATGCTTTATACTAATTTGTATTGTACTCACATTTGTTTCTTTCATCTTTAGATGATAAAAATATCTCTTGTTTATTATCATCTTTATTTTCTCACTTTCGGTGAGAATATGAGTTCTTAAAAAGAAACTCCTCAGTCTCAGTCTTGACCTTGACATTCTTATCCACATATACATTTATGACCACTTCTATAGCAATTTCCGGCCAATATAATGGTATGGTCATTTTCTTTTATTGTATAAGATGTCACATTCCCTTCATGGAATGGACCATAACCAACAAGATGTGACTTATGGTTTTCCATCAATAGCTCATTTTTATATCTCTCTTTATGTTAATCTGAATTTTATTTGTGTGGAAAATAGAGTATGTCCTCTCTAACATCTCTGCATCATTGATTTTTATTTCCACATCATTCCAACTTTGAAAATAATCTCCAACATAGTTAATATTTATTTACAGACTTCAAGTCTTGTAATCTTTAGATTCAAAGAATCATAATGAGCTTTATATAATGTCACATTCTTGGTGATCATTAATATCTTTAGATTGCTTTAAAGAATTTGTGGATATTTTTCAGTCAAATACTTGAACTTGAGACAATTAAAAAGACAATGGTGATAAAATTTAATCATAAAAATATATCAAATTCTATATTGTAGATATTATTATGATTATTATATTAAACCAAAAAAAATATTTCTACAAACTCATAACATTAATAATTTTTTATTTTTTATTATCGTACCATTAAACAAGGTTCTTAACCAACCAATTAATTTACTAATAAAATTGTCAGATTTTATATTATCAAAATTTAATTGACCATGTATTGATGTAGATTATAACATATAGAAAATACTTATCTCAATTAGAAGAAATGTAGCGGAGACGGAAGATCTGACATGGAGATGGTATGGAAAAACACTTCATGTTTCTCAGCTATGTAGAATCTCATACAAAATCTCGTCATTGTAAAAGATAAATAAAACTCTGAGATATTCAAAATTTTGCTCATGAAAATATGGCTATTATTATGTTAGTAAACATCAATATTTAATCAATAAACTATGTCTATGACATTAGACTAATATTATCAAATATTTAATTCATTAGTATTTTTCATGTCTATATACTTTTATTTTAAAAAAAAATATATGAAAATTAAACCATAATTCATAAAATATGTATGGAAAATTACCATTAAACAATAAAGTATATTAAATCAGCTTAAACAAAATTATTTTGTTATAAATCTACAAATGAATCATAGACAAATAAATTATATAAATCGACATATTTATCAATATAAATTGACATGTGAATCAATAAAATAAATAATGTGTCAATCCAATCTTCTAAACCAATTCAAACCAATGGTTATTTAAATCAATTTAAAGCAATGGTTTTAAAAATACTCAAACATGTTGTAGCAGCAAATTTAACTAAGCATGCCAAGTTTTGAACCATCAAACCAATAAACCAGTAATCATGTTTTGATCTATTATGCTCAGATTTCAATAATTAATTAAACATGAAACATAAACCACCATGCTTTAAAAATTAAAAAGCTAAACTATTGAATGATGAATCACTAAACCAATTATTTATCTAAACATGCGTTCACGTAAATCAATGACCATATAAACCAACTGAAACCATCAAACCAAATAATTTAACGTGATAACATTAATAAAGTGACTGAATCAAAATCAGAACTCATCTCACTATAATTAAATAATTAATAGAAAAATCAAACATGTTTCGATCTAAACATAAAATAACTGTTTGACATATAGATAAAGTCGAGAACATAATCATGATATATCAAAACACGAGATCTCCAAAAATTATTAAAAAAATACTTATCTAAGAAATTAAGAAAATATTTGAGATAATAGATCAATCTTTAAGATAATTGCTAATATGATGTTGATCAAAGATTTTTTTACAAAGCTAAGATTTTAGATTTTGCTCAGGATTAGAGTTTCGTGCTGATAACGTGTTATGAATAAGAGAGAAAGGAGATAAGATTTTTGTGTGTATTATTCCAAGTACAATGAGTTCTTTAGGTACTTATGCCTAGAGAATATCTAGGATAAATACAAATATACTCAGAATATACTTAGGAATATTCTATGGATAAACCTCATAATGTACGTCTATATCTAGGATATCGAGAATATCCATAACATAAATATAAATTTTGTAAATTAAATCTGATCTGTTTTAATTAGATTGAGATGTGATTTTATTCGACTCTTATTTTGATTTTAAAAACATTAATTAGATTACTATGTGAGAGCAAAATCTAGTGCTATATCCAATCAAAACAAATTAAGAATGGTATTTCTCAAATCTTAAGAACGAATAATTAAGATTTTTACAGATTGTGTGTTAGAAACTTTTTGCACATTTTTTAAGCTATAACTTTTGGGATATTACTATGTGTTGTGCGAGAAGCACTTTTTCCAACTTTGACTTGTTTTCAATGGTGGATTTTTAAAGGTCAACTGTTTAGAGCGTTGCATGTGAGAGTAAACGATATTCAAAGGGGCTTTACGCCTTTACGGACCAACTTTGGACGGTCCTACGCCACTCACCCTCTTACCAAAATTCACAAAATCAATTTTATATATGCATCTTTGTTTTCTGTTAACAATTCGAGTGTTGAAACTGCACACCTCTGTCTCTTTTTTACCTCCCCTATCATTTTATAATGAAAGTTGTGATTTATAATTTTTTTATTATATTTATTCTTACAAATTTTATTATAATACCTTTTGGTATGGGAAACCCACAACTATCTTTTTTGATGTTTTAAATTTTAAATGTATTTGATTACCTATGCGTTCTAGGTTTGGAATTATTATTTGAGATGCGATCCGAGATTCACTCCACTTCGTTTCGAAAATCCGGATATCTAGAGGTCCGGATCCGGAAAATAAAACTATGGATTCAGCGGAACCGGATAATATATTATTTGAACAATGAATATCCAGATCTGTGTATACATAATGGATTAATCAGTTTTTATGTCATATATAAGCCTATTAATTTTGACTATTATAATTTTTTTACTGTTTTTTGGATTTATTATTTGAACATTTTTATTATTTGATATTTTGATGTATCAAATGTATTAAAAACTTATATCCAAATCTCGATTATCCGGAAGACCCAGATCCGGATCCAGATAATTATACTACATATCTTTAATCCTAAACACACTATATATATTCTCAAACATATACTTACACACAGAGACGAAGCAACTAAAATAAACCCTAGTAAATCTGACTTATTGAACCCCACCACAGTTTGATAATAGATTAAACTCTAATATATATATATACATAATTAAACCTCTTGATATATATATATATATATATATATATATATGTATATATATATATATGTGTGTATATATATATTTGGTATGTTGACTCCAGTTCACTCATCAACCATATACAATGACAAACATCAAACATATTTCATCTAGGTATTCCTGTCTATATATAACAGTATAAACATATTTCATTTATATATGTTTAATCATTATTATGCAATTTTATTTACTATACAAAATTTTTAACTGTAGTCTTGGTGTCTTTTGCGGCCAAAATCCACCTCATTAAGATTAATAACTAAAAACAGCTAAGTATGAAAATTGGGTGTTGCCAAATTTTATAGGCAGACACGACCCTAGAAAACCGACTAAGGTGTTCACAGTTCAACCAACCTGAGCCGGCGCAGACCATTCCGGATTAGACCAACCATATCTCAAATTTAATAATCCATGGACCACTTCCTCGCCTCGGATTAGAACCAACTACTTCTCAGCATCCCATTTTCCAGTTCTAAAAGCATTGGATAACCTTTGAGATGACACCATAATCATCTCCAATGCCTCTTCACTATTATTTTGTGTTGCAGTCTTCATCCGGTGGGGCTCTCTTTGGAAATTTCCACATAGAGCTCTCTCCAGACAACTCCCCATAGAATTCTCTGTGAGTGTTTCCTCATAAGACTCTCTTTGGCATCCCCCTCCCCATAGGACTCTTCTATAAAGTTCCTCGTAGGAATTTCACCCGACATCTCCCAATAAACACTTCCCAAACTTCCTCTTCCTCCATATGAACTTTTTGAGCCCCCGTTAGGTTCTCCGAGTTCTCGTATAGCTCTCTAAGATTTGGTTAAGCTTTCTAAGCCCCATCAGGATCTGCGGACCCCAATATGGCTCTCTCAGCCTTTGTCAGGCTCTATGAGCCCTCATTATGTTCTCTGATGCCTTACTACGATCTCCTAGCATCCGTTCAAGCCCCCTTCCAACTCTCTGAGTTCTTGTCCAGCTCTCGGAGCACTTGTACAGCTCTCTAAACCCTTGTGTAACTCTCTGAAACCTCGTTCGGCTCTCCGAACCTCCGTCCAGCTCTCCGAGCCCTTGTTCGGTTCTGTGAACTCTCGTCTGGTTCTCTGAGCCTTATCAGGCTTGCTGAGCCCTCATTCGGTTCTCGATGTTCTCATCAGGCTCTTTTAGTCCTTATCCAGCCCTTATCCAATTCTTCAAACTCTCATTCGCTCTTATCCGATTCTCTGAGCTCCAATTCAATTCTCTAAGTCATTGCAGGCTCCCAAAATCCTCGTCCGGATCTCTACACCCTTGTCAGGCTCTCCGAGTCCTCACTATGCTCTCCGAACTTTTGTCATACTCTTTGAGTCCTTGTCAGACTCTCTGAAGGCTCTCTAGGGCTGTCTTATAATGCATCTTCCGTCTTGTGAAGCCACAGACCTCCTGTGTGACTATATATATCTTCTGTCTATTTGAAATGCATTTGAATATGTCTATTTAAAAGTAATAGTCCCCATAAACTCATAGACTTTGATTTTTTTGGTTCCCAAAAGATGAAATTCTTACCCTATACTCATCTACTATTGCTTAATGGTGAATATCCTTTATAATTCACATAAAATCATGCAATTTTCTTCATTTCTATATAAATAACCCGATAAAACTACTCCATAATATACTAAATCTATAACCGATTTGGTTTCCAATACTTGATGACAATCAAATACTTAATTTTAATTTTTTAAAAATTAACTGCAGAAAATATTATTTTTTCTTTTTTAGGTTTATAATTAAAATTTAATATTTTATATATGTAGATAAAAGTTGAAGATTTAAGATTATGATTTCGTGTTTAGTTTTTAAGAATTAGAATTTAGAATTTAGGATTTAGTTCTAGGTTTTGAGATTTAAAGTTTAAACTAGATTCTGGCACGTCTTAAGGACGGGATTTGTTATTATATATTTAATAATCTTTTAATAATTTATATTTGTAAATTTAGAAGATCAAAATTAAATCATTAATTTTATTACAATATATTAATATTAATTGATAATTTTGTTAATTAATGTTAATTACAAATTTTTCTTTAAAACATAATAAAAAATATCCTATAATATATATATATATATATATATATATTATTTTTGATAATTATTTAAAACGTGTTTAAATGTATTAATTGTAGTTACAATTTTTTGTTAAGATTTCTAGATTTATTGTATATATCTTAAGATTTGAAATCAATAGAATATTTTTATTGAAAGATTTTGATCGTATATATGGTTAATATATAGATTATGAAAATAAATTTAAGAATATATTTTTGGTTTTTGAAATTAGGTAGATTTATTGATTGATTTTTTTTTAATATCACATGTATTTTTCAATATCTTGCATATTTGTTCATATTTGCAAATAACAATTTTGCTCTTAACGAGAGTCTTAAAAAATCAAATAAGATCAATGGCAAAAATCGTAATATAACACTGTACAAAATGTTTTTTCTATAACGTTTTCTGTTTTAATAGTATAGACTAGATTCTGGATCATAATATATTATCGTTTTTTAAAAAAAATCTTAAATCATAATATGTATACATATATTAATTTATGTGTATAAATAATTAATTTTTTCTAACTTATAAAAATAATTGGTGTATTAATTCATTTAAGTATATTTATCATTATTGAATATATATCATAAGATTTTTTTTATAGATCAAAATTATTGTATTGTTTGGAAATATATTTAATTGAGATAATGTTAATTTTCATAATTAGTTACATATATTTGGTTCAAAAAAGATATTTGAGGATTTTTTTTAGATTTTTTAGTAATTTAGTTTTGATTTATATTTTAATTATAATTGACATATATGAACAAACCATTAAAACACAATGTTTTGATAATATAGAAATTTAGGATTTTTTCTCTATTATAATTTTTAAATTACTTTGGTTATTTATTAAAATTTTAAATTAATTTTGTTATAAACTAGTACTCTCGTAAATGTCCAAAAACAAATATAGTTGAAAAAAAACAAGAGAGAAAAAGAAGAAGAAATAAAAGGAAAAAAGAAGCACATGCGATTTCCTCCCCTTCTCTTCATATAGGTTAGAGGTCTCTGTCTTCCATGGGGCTTTATATATTTAACCAAATCGAGCTTCAATGAGTTCTATTATCATATGCATTTACAATCTCTATGCCTCACTCTCTTCCAATTACAGAATCTTCGGCCCAGAGAAAACCGGACCACATCCTTCTCTGCTGACCGTTGATTTTCTTTGGAAAAGAATCCATCTCTCTTTGATTCCTTTCCATTCAATTTCGAGATCTAACCGACAAAACAGCTAAAAACCTTAAGCATTCTCTTGTTGGATTTTATTTTCTGAGTTTCTTTTTTTTGGAATTGCGTCTGTCAAAAAGAAGAAGATGGTCGAGAATTTAAAGAATGTTGAAGGATTAGGTCTCTCCATGGATGTTCTTCCTCGAAACAGCTCCGACTTATTCGACGAAGATGGCCGTCCCAAGCGAACCGGTAATTGTTTTCCAATTAATTTAAATATATATAATCTTTTTTTTTGTCCGAATTGATGTTCAAGCTAAACCACCCTATTATAACTTCGGTCAAAATGAATTATAATTGCTTTCCTTTTTTTACCAACAATAGATAACACAGTTCAGTTTAACTGGTGGAACAGAATCAACAATGAATTAGAATTGTTTTGAAAATAAAACTGTTCATACCAAAATCATAGTAAACATAAAAAAATCAGTCTTTGTAAACTTTATTTCTGAATTGTGGCTTCTGATGAACTCTGTTGAAGCTTATCACCAAATTTCTTAAAAAAGTTTCAGTTAATGAAACAATTTTTCCTTAACTTTTATTTTTCATTTTTCAAGTAAAAAACAAAAATGATTATGGAAATAGTTCAATTGGTAACCATATTTTAAGAAAACAATTAGAATATATTTATTTTTCCTCAGAATGTATAGTAATTAAGAGGAATTTTTTTTCAATTTTTTAAACACAGAGTCCTACAATATTTTGTTTTTTTTTATGTTTTAGTGAATTAATGAAAACATATTTTTCTCCTCAAAATTTGATATTTTCTATTCATTTTTTTATGTGAATTAAAAAAGAATAATTTCTCTTCAAAATTTGATATTTCTTTATTCAACTTTTCAAATGAAATTATTCTTTTTTTCTCGTCTTTTGATGCATCGTGTTTCACCGTTACGAAAATCTTTTGTGGTTCCTGTGTAGACGAATTTTAAGTGACAAGTTTGACTTTTTTTTTTGTTTTGTTTATGTATTTAATATTTGATGGTTGGTTTGATTGGGTTCAGGGACGGTGTGGACAGCAAGTGCACATATAATAACAGCAGTTATTGGGTCAGGAGTGTTGTCTCTGGCATGGGCTATTGCTCAGATTGGTTGGGTGGGTGGTCCAGTAGTGATGATACTCTTCTCTCTCGTCACTTATTACACTTCTACTCTCCTCTGTTCTTGTTACCGCTCCGGCGACTCTGTCACCGGCAAGAGAAACTACACTTACATGGACGCTATTCACTCCAACCTCGGTAAGTTGCCCATCTCTTGTTTTGTCTGATAGAGTTTGACTCTGGTATGTCACATGAATAGCTTAATAAAGTTCTCACAGTATAATCATAAAACGTCAAAAAGATGGTTTACTTTTATTTTTAACACTTTAGTGGTAATAAAAGATTTTTTTTGATTTTTTTTTTGCAGGTGGTATTAAGGTGAAACTATGTGGAGTTGTGCAGTATGTTAATCTCTTTGGTACTGCAATTGGTTACACTATTGCATCAGCTATTAGCCTCATGTAAGTTCAAACTTAGTTTTCAACTCTTTTTGTTTTTTTATTGTGCAAAGTCTTCTAAAACGTAGATGCGTGTCCCACTTTGCTGTTGAATATTGTCCATACAAGTCATTTAAGTACGGCTCAATAATGCACTTTCAAAGTCAATAAGGCATACTTTATAATTCTAGTATTAAAGAATCTGCAACAGCTACTTATTAATCCAAGATTCCAAAAAGCTGTCACTGTTTCAGATGCTCCTATTATTTGTTTTGTGCTAATTATGTGTTAATTATGATTGTAAAAAAACAAAAAACAGAGCAATCCAACGGACAAGTTGCCAACAAAGTAATGGGGGCAAAGATCCATGTCATGTCAACGGCAATCCTTACATGATTGCGTTCGGTGTAGTACAAATCATATTCTCTCAGATTCCGGATTTTGATCAGTTATGGTGGCTGTCCATTGTCGCTGCAGTCATGTCTTTTGGTTACTCCACCATTGGGCTTGGCCTTGGCATCTCCAAAGTGGTAGATAACAAAGAAATCAAAGGCTCTCTCACTGGAGTCACCATTGGGACCGTGACAACGAGTGGGACAGTGACACCGACCCAGAAAGTCTGGAGAACGTTTCAGTCTCTTGGGAACATTGCGTTTGCATACGCTTACTCCATGATTCTCATTGAGATTCAGGTATTTCTACGCGAGTGTGTGTTATGTATATCAGCGCTCATAGTTCGTTTAAATGAACGGTTTAACAAGAGGCTTTGATGATTGCAGGACACGTTAAAGTCACCACCTGCAGAAGAAAACACGATGAGGAAAGCGACTCTCATAAGTGTAGCAGTGACGACGCTCTTCTACATGCTCTGTGGCTGCATAGGGTATGCAGCATTTGGAGATTCCGCACCTGGAAACCTCCTCGCTGCTGGAGGTTTTAGAAACCCTTATTGGTTGCTTGACATAGCTAATATCGCCATAGTGATCCATCTAGTGGGAGCTTACCAAGTCTATTGTCAACCAATCTTTTCCTTTGTCGAGAAAGAAGCCTCCAAGAGGTATCCAGAGAGTAAGTTCGTCAACAACGAGATCAAGATCCACCTCTTTCCAGGATCCAAGACCTTCAACTTGAATCTCTTCAGGCTCGTGTGGAGGACGATCTTCGTTATGACAACAACGTTGATCTCAATGCTAATGCCTTTCTTTAACGATGTGCTCGGTCTCTTGGGGGCCATTGGTTTTTGGCCTCTAACGGTTTATTTCCCGGTGGAAATGTACATTGTACAGAAGAATGTGCCGAGATGGGGCACAAGATGGGTTTGTCTACAAGTCTTGAGTTTAGCTTGTCTTGTTGTGTCTGTAGCCGCGGCCGCAGGATCTGTAGTTGGGATTGTTAGTGACCTCAAGACTTACAAACCTTTCAAGTCGGATTTCTGAGAGCCTACGAAAAAAAAAAATAAACTCCTACAATAGGGATGAAGTTAGAATTGGATGTTGTAACGTTATCTTTAAGTTAGTGAAATTAACCTTACTTAAGTGTTCAATATGAAATCTTTTTTCTCTACGGAGAACTTGGGTTGAGTTCGTATTCTTGTTGATATAACATTAATAAATTCAACATTGGACTGTCATGATTAAGGTAGGAATAGTTTTTATCCTATTCAAGCAACACGTTAGGTCTAAATTTTGACAGTTTATTCTATACCCAAAGCCAATGTCTCATGTGTTACTATTTTTAACTGGTCTTGGCCACTCGACTTTATTGACAGATGCCAGTACTAAGTTGGATTTGTTGCGATCAGGAGAGTAGGTGCAATGCAAATCTGATATTTCGATTAAGCAGCTTATAGTGGAGTTCATCAAAAGAGATTGGTAAACTTTTACTACCATTCACTGTCTCAACAATTACATAGAAGTCTTTAAGACCTTCTGTGATGATGTTTAATCAGGCCTCATGTTCAATATATAAAAGTGTCAATTGATCGGCTTTTGGCAATGATATTTCAAGTATAGTCCGTTATGGACTGAAACCCATTTTTCGTGATCTTGATTCTATGGGCCTTAGGCCTTGCTTCTCCCACCACTCTTAGAATGGAGCCTCTTAACATCTTTTATAGTCTGAATAACATTATAGATATGTTTTTGCGATGATAATTGATATGAGAAAATAATAATTAAAAAAAAAAAAAAACTAATGACATTTTTGAATTACTAACTTTATGATCGAAGACAAGTAACAAAAAAACATTATTACACAGTTTGAACGGGCAAACATGAATGAGGATCGTAGCATGATAAACATTTAAGAAGTAAATGACTCACACCACCCACAAGATCAAGATAAATGAATCCTCCAAAGTTAACTTCTTTATACTCAAAAGCCAACCAAAAATTGGGCAATCAATCAGCAACAATCTTGGATAAACTCTATCAAAATATAACTTGGACAACATATAAAAAGAAAAGACAAATCTTCTCCAAACGGAAGAATACTGAATTCTTAATTAATGAAAAGCCACTCTTCTATATTGCAAATCAATGAAAAGACCGTAAAGATCACAAAAATCACTTTGGAGCATCTCAGTCCTACAAATTCAGAAGGACTCTAAACAAAATTAAGGTGACTCGAAACCGTAAGAGGAAGAGGAACCAATCATACTCAGCCGAGACAAGGGAGTCTTTTGATATTATCCTAAACAAACTGTCCCTCAAATGAAAATTTTATAATGTTAAAGGATATTTTGATGGATTTGAACCAAAAAAACGACTTAGGAGATTTTGAGATCGAAGAATGGGTGACTTCAAACCGAGGTGAAGGAACCGGATTACCAATCGAAGCAGAAACGAGTCAACCTGATCATTGGAAGATCATAAATCTATCAACAAGATCTATTAAGAAGCATCAAATGCGCGCTCATACGAAAAATGTCAATGGAGAAACCATGTTTTCTGAATTAGAGATCGTTTTTCCGTAGAACATCAAAGTGACTCAAACAATGACTCAACTTTTATTTTAAGTTCATATATAATCGCAAATTGTAAAGTATTACGCATCCTTACTGACACAAGAAGTTCAGCTGATAACATATTCATGGAAACTTTGCAAAAGACAAGAATAGATGAGTCAAGTCTCTGTGGTATAACATCCCTCCTTACGGGTTTCAGCGGAGACACTGCAACTTTGATAGGAACGATCAAACTTTCCGTCGTAGCCAGTGGAGTGATGAAAATGGTTGACTTCAATGTCGTAGATCACAAAGCTCCATACAACACAATCCTGAAAACGTTGTGGCTAAACATGATAAGAATAGTTCCATCAACTTAACCAGCACATAAAATTCTCAACTCCGGAAGGGGTCAAAGTCAATAAAAAGAGCAGATCGATCTAACGGGCGAGTGTTCCAAAGCATCACAAACAAAAATTTTGCGATAATGAAGAAAGATTGGAAACAAATATATCTTGAGTATCCCAAGATATAGAAAGGCAGATCATTGAATTACAAAGTGGTATGATCCTTTAACGGGTATGTAGGATTACAAATAGTATTACGATTACAAGGTAAAGAAGTACAGTAAGAAAAAATTGTTTTTTTTTTTTTTTTTTTAAGATCAGGGGGGGCTCTATGGCATGTACATTCTTTTCGAATAAAAGAAACATTGCTAGCAATACATGTGTGCAAATTCCCTCAGGATGTAGAGGATAAGTAGGGAAAATGAAGGAGTAATGAAAACTTTTTTCCCGACTACCTCGCCTTGGAAAAGTACTCCAAGGAGGAAATGCAGCCACCTGACATTTTTCACAGTCATCATCTGATAGAGTCTCAACTTCTTCAAGGAAAACGGAGGCACCCATCTGGCGACCTATAAACAGCAAAAGCAAATATATGAGCAAAAGACAAGATTCATGAGCCTTCCAAAATAGAATGCGTATAAAATCAGCGTGACTGTTTCTATTGAAAGATATGAGGATTTTTCAATAAAGATGTCATACTTTAGCTCAGATTCCAGGGGAAAACCTATCACTTTTAGGGATGACAACAACACGACCCACAAACCATCATAAGAGATAACTCATCATCAATAATCAAATTCAAACTAATATGTTTTGTAGCAAGAAACTCAACTCTATTCCGTTTGGAAAATACATCGAAAAACGATGAGGAGAACAAACAACGAAGAATCATAAATATACAGAAATGAGAAACTCTATGTATCTCTAAGGAACTTAGGAAAAAGAAACCCGACGACAAGTTTTGGAAACTGTTCCGAACTTGAAAGCCAAATAATATTAGAAATAATAGAATGATATATTTTTATAACCAATCACAGAAGGGTTCTCGAAACTCCGTGTAAAAAGAAATCTGATGTCATTAAATTTCACCTAACTGACCGGTTAAAGTCAACTCAATTCTTTCTCACCTCATACTCTGGTAAAAGGTTGAGACAAAATTATTGAGAGTACACCTCACACTCAAAGCTTAAAATATCTCAAAGTTCAAATCCACTTTGTCACGGCTGAAGTAGGAAGTTTTTTAGAAGAAAACTTTTCACAACACATTAATAAACCCTAATAAAAGGGAGTAATTTTTTTTTGAGAATTCATCTGATACTCCGGTCAAACATTGAGTGACTCAAAAATTAAATCACTTCTCTACATCCAAAGAAGGAGGTTATTGAAAACAAAAACTTTCAACAATTTTTTTTGGGAACTCTTGCGTTACACTTCGGTAAAAAGAAAAGTAGAGAACCCCGTTTAGAGCCCCGTTTAGAGAAACTCTTTCCTTACACTCCAGTTAAAAAAAGAGAAAATAGAGGATCTTAAAATCAAATGAACTCTTACCATACAACCAAGGTTAAAATAAAAAAGAGATTCAATTTGAAAGACCCCAATTAATACAGATTCAATTTGAAAGACCTCAATTAATACAACTAGCGGATTTTACTTCATGTCAAAAATTCCTCTAAAACAAAAGAGAAAAGGCTACTGAAAATAAAAGTTCAACCTATCATGGGAGATTATTAAGCCCAAGCCATTCAAATCGAAGGAAAAATTTTCAATCTTATCCATCTATGCTTTGGAATCATCAATACCAACCTTCAACTTAGAAGCCTCTTTCTCGGGAAAACAACTTATTCCCCTATGAAATATGTCTTTTCTATTTATTCATACACGAATTATTGAGTCATGATATTTATACATAAACTAAATAATTTTTTTTAATTTAATACATGATCTATTAAAATGTAGTCACTTTCAACAAAACCGCAATTATAAATGGTTTATCTGATAATGATTGGTGACGTGGATGACAGGTAGACGAACGGTTTAGTTCGGTTCAAAATTTGTAATTTTTATATATCAATCAGACAAAAACGACGTCGTTTTGGTAAAAAATGAACAATTTTTTCCTGAAGGGAATCAAACCATGAGCTAGATGCTGGTGAAGGTATCACATACACCACTAGGCTACTTGAGTTTTTTTTTTTGACAGTTTTTATACATTACAATCATATTTATTGTATGTCTTGTGTGATCAAGAAATATAATTAATTAGACAAAATCAGCAAAATAATTTATCAATTTCTTCTTGTACTCTCCAATAAACCATCTTCTCAAACCAGATATAATTTAAGAATTAAAAAGAGAATACTTTTTTTTCAAATTTATTGAAGAATTTAAAAGAAAACTCTTCTTTCCTAATTGAATTTGATAAATTCTTTTTATTTTATTTTTTAATTTAATTTGTTGGAAAATACAAGATAAACAAGTGGATAAATTATTTTGTTGTTTTTTATTTTTTTAGTTAAATATGTTTCTTAATCACACAAGACACACAATAAAATTTGATTGTAATGTATTATAACTGAAAAAAAGCTCAAGTAGCCTAGTGGTGTATGTGCTACCTTTGAAAGCATCTAATCCATGGTTCAATTCATTTCTAGGACAATTTTATTAAAACGACGTCGTTTTGATATGATTAATAAAAAAAATAAAATTTTGTTCAAAGAAACTATTCGTCCACCTGTCATCCACATCACCTATCAATATATGGTAAACCATTTATAATTACAGTTTTGTTGAAAATGACCACATTTTAATAGATAAATGTATTAAATTCAAAATTTTAGCGTGTATGAATAAACAGACAAGACATAGTTCATAGGGGAATAGACTGTTCTCTCGCCTCTTTCTCCAAGACGGTGAACTTACTACTTCAAAGATCTTGCACCTGTTACAAATTCAATGAGGCCTGTCTATAGCGCTTCAGAAGTTGAGAGAACATATTCAAATCAGAAATATGAGCCAATGTCCAAGTAAGTGCAGTATTGAAAGGAGTAGAAACAGAATATATTCCAGCATCAAAGGCATTGCTCTCGGCAAGAATCAACCTCTCGACTTCAGCAGTATGTTTCTCTCTCCCCGTCAAAATATCGCCCTTAAGAATAGAAACTGACATCTGGGAAGAAGCAAGAAGCAATGATTGCAATCATCCTACCAAGAAACAAAGTTACAAATTTGCTTTTCTTAAAGAAAATTCTCGGGGAACGATAATCCCAAAAAGGAACTAACCTTAAGGGGTATACTCAATCATAATAGAGATGCAAGAGATTTCCTCATCAGATGATTTGTCCGGAAGAAAATCAGGATGGACCATCAAGACAGAGAGCCAAATCATCTTCTTTAAAAGAGATCAGTCAGAAGACTAACCTTCAAAAAGACAGCGGAAAGACCTTTCCTAAGACTCCACGATCAAGATGATCAACAAGTCATGAGTACGGTCTCTCCAACTCCAGGATTTTAGTTTAAGTTTATCCAGAAGGTTAAAAAATGAAGAGAATCTGACAGTGTGTGGCCTATCACTAACAAAACAAGAAACAATGATAAGGAATCACGATAAAAATATAGTAATGAAGAAGCAAAAGAAGCCAAACCTAAAGTCGTTTTAAGTTCAGAAAGAAACGAAGAACTGTTGGATTCAGTAGAGGCTTCGTTAATACGCAAATAGGAGGGTGAATCACACAAGGAATCACCAAGAGATGGGATGTTGGTACCAATTTGCCATTGAGGCTTTGAAGAAAAAAGAAAAAGAAAAATTTATGACGTTTTCTGTTGGTTTTGGCGGTTCCCAAGCGAAGAAAATCCCTTACATAAAGAGATTCTATTATATCAGAAACCGTCACGATTAAACCAATAACTTAACAAAGGAAATCAGGGCAAAATTGCGATAAACATAAACTAATCTGAGCAAGATACCTTACGAGAAGCTCTGGAATCTGGAAGTGAAGACCGCATTCGAAAAAATAGTATTTGTAAACACAACAATAACCATTCCTTGTCTGCTCGGAATTTTCTCCTTTTCCAATCTCTTTCTGGGAGATTATACGAAGAACAAAGATTAGCAACCGACTGTTCCGAACATTCGGTTTTCCTCCAAAGTCTCTTTGAAAGAAATCCAAGGGATTGGTACTTATCCATCAGAACACAGGAGTGAAAAAACACATAAACAAGAAGGAAACAATTAAGATGATGAAGAGATAAGGAACATAAAAATAAAAACAACATTTCTCGCCCAGATTATAATTTTACCAAATGGAAAATTACTTTAAATTTTTCAAGATAGTTAAGATAATAAACCATCTTAAGGAATAAGGGTGCTAACTGTTGGGGAATAAATCCCGATCCATTTAAAAAGAGCCATTAAGGAGTGGATTTATTAGGAGAAACTCATCATCAAAGAGAAGACTTTACTGAAGTGGAAAGCACAAAGAGAAATAAAATTGCGGACATAGACTCAATGGAGTCAACAACGCGATTATGACTTGGTCAAACCAGTTGTCAACACCAAAGTGAGCCGGCAACTAATTCAAAATTAATGAATATGTTTTGACTTGTAAGGCTAAATCCACATGAGTAAAGGCTCATAAATTTTAAATTCAGCGGAGTAAATGAGAGACGTTAAATATAGTTTCAAGCTAGAAAAATAGGAAGATAGATTGAAAAAAGGGACATACAATTCTTCACACACACTCTTCCTACAATTCTCAACTCGTTGTCTTTTTAGAATTGTATCTCAATTCTTGTAACAAAGCTCTGAAATCATCAATACTAAAACTCCTTAATTTATTCTCATATTTTCTTCGTTTTCCGCTTCACTTTGCTCATAACAAATTCTTGAATATTTTCTTGTAAACATTCATTTTTTTCTATCTCCCAGAACAATTCTAATCCAATAAATATTTATATTTATAAATTTTTAATGTAACAATTTCTGCTAATTTGTATTTTCCTTTTTACAGTCTAAAATACTTTTTATTACAATTTTTTGAAAACAATTATAAAAATAATTCAACCAAAAAATTCTACTTGTTTTATAAAGCTTTACGATTTTCCTACATACCCTGATTAACGGTTCTACTTACATAATGTTGTTCTACAAGGTTCTACGATATCACATCTTGATGGATGACTTTACTTTCACCATATTGAATATTTTTTTTTTTATAAATTTGCCTTCATTAATTTTTTAAAACTTTCTTTTTTTTTTTTTAAAGAAATTGAACCCCAAACTTTATGGTGTAGAAATATTAATAAACTTTTAATTAAACCGATAGAATAGAATAGTTTTCATATTTCTATTTATATTTTTAGATAAACTTTATCAAATATGGTTTTATGTATTTTTTAAGTGCAAAGGGAAAAGACTGTTTGACTGTATGGTAAACTGTTCTTTTTATATATGTTAACTTTTATTTATTTATTTTTCTATATTATGTGAATTTTCTTCTTATCTTAATAGTTGTCACAACAAAGAAACTTCTATCCTGATAAGTAAGGGTGCCAGACGTCCAAAATATTAAAACAAAAGTTAAGGGTGCCATATTTTTTTCTTATTAACTAGTTGTGCTTGTATTTATATATAGAAATAGGTTATATTTGCATATGTACATGCATGAAGGTGATAATTGTTTAATTGAAACATGACACGAAGCATAAACATAAAAGAAACTTTGATTTGTGTTTGAAGCTTCTATATGTACTTGTATTTACATTATTGTGAATGATATTACACAGAAATTCATTAAATAGAAAAATGCATTTGCGTTTGACTAACAAGTGTCGCAATGTATGCTTTTGAAAACAATCATGACCAAAATGTAAAGAAATATTACCGAGTTTCCCCCTATTAACTTAATATTAATGCACATCTCTATTTAAATCCTTTCAAAATGGTTAAGGTTAAGGACTCACACCACCCACACAATCAACAAAAATGAATTCCTCCGACGTTAACTTCTCTATACTCCAAAGCCAACCAAACGTTCCTGCAGAATTCTTCTGGCCGGAAAAAGATGTGACCCCTTCAGAAGGCGACCTCGACCTCCCAATCATTGACCTGAGGGGATTCCTGAATGGCGACGAGGCGGAGACACAACTTGCTGCTAAGGCTGTAAGAGAAGCGTGCATGGCTCACGGTACCTTTCTTGTGACCAATCATGGCTTCAATTTCGGCTTGGCCGAGCAAGCGCTTGAGACATCAAGTTTGTTCTTTGGACTTCCCAAAGATGAGAAGCTAAAGGCTTACAGGACCCCGGGGAATATCTCTGGCTATACCTCAGGTCATAGTCAGAGATTCTCCTCCAATCTTCCATGGAATGAGACTTTGACTTTGGCTTTCAAAACGGGTCCACCTCAAGTCGTTGAAGAATTTCTAACATCAAGGCTAGGCGAACATCGTCAAGTAATCGGGTAAATCAATTGCATGCATATAAGGCTAGGAGAAACACTGGTTGATAGAATCACATATTATATTGTATAAGGAGAAATCTGTTAATTGCTTTGTTCTTTGAACTTCTTGGTTAACAAAGTTTTGCATTTTTTTTCTTTTCTTTTTCTCAGTCAAGTGTTCCAAGAATATTGTGAAGCAATGAACCATTTGAATCTGGATCTGATGGAGCTACTCGGTATAAGTATGGGTTTAAAAGACCGGACATATTACCGAAGATTCTTTGAAGACGGAAATGCTATCTTTAGATGCAACTATTATCCGCCGTGCAAGCAGCCGGACAAAGCACTTGGTGTTGGTCCCCATAATGACCCAACGGCTATAACCGTTCTGCTCCAAGACGATGTTGTTGGGTTGGAGGTCTTTGCTGAAGGTAAATGGAAGACTGTACGCCCTCGTCCCGGTGCTCTTGTCGTGAACGTTGGAGACACCTTCATGGTACGTTTCTTTTAGAATTTTCTCAACGGTTACCAAAATATTATATACAACTTACCCGGAAAGAATGCTTAAACTCTTTTTAATGCAAAAAAACCAGTGTTTTGACAAAAGGGGATATCACTGGTGGAAGGATAAATCACTAATTCAAAGAGCATTGCTCTTTTCCCCGTTTTATCTTAAACATAAAACTAAATACAAAATTTTATAATATACAATATTAAAATAATTTGTGAAGGTTGATACTTTTCTGGTACTTATAAGTCTAGATAAACTATTTATTTTTGTATCTATATTGATCTTGGATTTTATGTGGAAGGCATTGTCAAACGGAAACTACAGAAGCTGTTTTCACAGGGCAGTGGTTAACATGGAGAAAGTGAGAAGATCATTGGTGTTCTTCTCTTGTCCTAGAGAAGACAAGCTCATCGTTCCTCCTCCTGAACTTGTGGAAGGCGAAGAAGCTTCTAGAAAGTATCCTGACTTCACTTGGCAGCAGCTCAAGAGATTTACCCAGTCCGGCTATCGAGTCGACAACACCACTCTCCAGAACTTCTCTTCTTGGCTTGCCTCTGACTCAGCCAAGAACTAAGTCGTCGACCATAAAATCAACTTGATTTGTATTTTCTATATGCATATTTTCAGGCTTTTTCATAATTTGTTCCGTTTAATAAAAAATCTAGCGATTTATGTTTGTTTCATATTACTTGACTTTTCATTATCATATGCATCATTTATGTTTATTTGACTGATTTATGTCATATTAATATATGATTATTAGTCACAAGGATCTAGTACCAAAAATGTAAAATATATAATACAATTTATCATACAAGATATATATGTGGTTGAAACATGAGTAACGTATATGATCAAGTGCTTCAATTCATGCTCCCAGTAGTTGTTAGACAAAACGCTATATTTTCGTGCTCATAATATATTAGACAAGTATATGAATAAAGGAAGTTTTTTACAGCTTTTGGAATACACAACATAACAAAATTATAGTATGATGTAATACGTTAAAATTGTTTTCAATAATTTTTTTTCCGAAGAGTTCCCGAAAAAAACCAATATAACTTCTCTAGTGATTTAGAGAGACATTGCCTTTGTTTTACAGTGGAAGGAGTGATATCTATTAATGCAGATGAAATTGATCATTTGTGTGATTGAAAACAATTGGCTGTTATAATTATTAGAGGCCGAATCCACTGACGTATCCGAAAAAAACAATTGGCTGTTATATTTTGATTTATTGATACAAATAAAAAATCTAAAGAGAGAATTATTAGAAAAATCATGTAAAAAGACATTTATATATCTAAAATATGTATGATGGTTTATTTATAAAATATAAATTTATTTATTCGAATAGTAAACTTATTTATAAGTAATTGTACATTAATTTTGGTGTGACAGATTTATTTTCAGTGGTGACATATATATTGGGATACTCAAGAATGGTAAGATATAATATATTGGTGGCAGATTAATGGGATCACGTAGATTTTTTTTTTTGCCGGTAGACTTTTGTAGACTATAATATGCAGGTAGAATTGTTCTTACTGATAGTAGATTTTTAATAGTGTGGTAGACTTATATGTTTGGACAGTAGATTTAATATATATTATGTATTACAGTATAAAGCTACAGTTGGTAATTTAATTGGTTATATTGTGGTAGATTTATTGTAGTCAATTGTATCAATGATGATATACTTATATAATATATACAACGAATTTCTAACGTAAATGCCGGTTTCAAACGCGGACCGACGTAAGTCTATTATCATTTAGAACATAATATATATATAAGTCTACCATCATTAAAACAAATATATTTTGTTAAAAACAATTTTTCTTTTTTAAATTATAAATTGTTTGCCACTAATTTCAAACGCAAACGGCAATCGCAAACGCTACTCGATTAAAGTTAAATGTGAGTTTTAAATGCTAGTCGCAAACACCAACTACAATTGCATATTACATTTTTTTTAAACGCTAATCGCAAACACTAATAATAAACGCCATCTAAAGTTGTATATTACAAATATTTATTCTTGACTTTTTTAAACGCTAATCGCAAACGGTAGTCACAAACGCCAACCGTAAACGCCAACAACAATTGCATATTAAAAAAATGATTTTTATTAAAAAATATTATTTTATATTTAATATTACTATTTATGTTTTATTTATTTATTTAAATTGTAATGGCAATCTTGTAATAATAACAAAAACTCAAATCTTATATGTCTTTTACCATCAGTTTGAGCTTTGGAGATTTTGGAAATATCATTATAATATTATAGGTAAATAAAGAGATCATTCTCGTAATTATCTCTCATAATTTTGTAGTTTCACATTTTTTAAACTCAATCCATATTTCTCATACATACTATCAATAACAGATTTTAAAGATAAAAAAAAATATTTATTCTGCATAAACAATCTTAATAAATTTTTTTTTCACTATTTCAGTTTTATTAACAAATTAAATCAATATACAATAGATCTTTATTATTTATTAGAACCTAGATTTATGAACCAACAAACCAAACATTTTCTTTTGTGCATAATATATTTTATTAATAAAATTGGGCTAGTCTAAAGCTACAATCAAATAATTCAAGGCCCATTTTGCAATAGAATCTGCAATAAAGTTATTGACCCGTGGGATATAACGAAAGGCCAGGATATCAAAAGAAAATGATAGAATTGAGACATCCGACAAGATTCCATGCACTTCGACGATCAGTTCTGTGGCGTCGATGGATTATATCAAGTGAAGAACATCTGAAAGGACAACAACTCTATTAAACTTTAAGGTGATGGCACACTGAAAGCCCTCTTTGATTGCTAGAGCTTCCGCTATTAGCGCAGATCATACAAACTTGTGCCCTGACGAAAATTGGCCTCTCGGATTCCTAGTAAATGTTATTGATTTGGATCTTTTTGTGGTGATTTAGCCAATGTCCAAACTCTAACATCTGAGATAGCTTTTTGGATTCTGTCTTTTGTAGAGAACATCTTACTTTGGAAGATTTTGAAGTTCATGGTGATCCACAATTCCCAGCAAATCCACGGGGGTAGGTACCTTGATTCGAGCCCAGATGGTGGTAATGTTGTTCTACTTATATCAGCTTTGAGACATGTGATTATAGAAGGGTAATCGGTGTTTGACATCTCTTTATCGAAGAGAGCCAAACTCCAGACTTTCCTCGTGAACTTGCAAGTAAATAGGAGATTGAGGATTAATACATTGATGGCAGGTTGGATCAGCTGGAATCCCTCTCCTAGTAGGATTAGTTCCCACTGGTAATGCTTCATTTAAAACCTTCCATAAAAAGATTATAATCTTTGGGGCTGTACGGGTTTTCCAAACATGATCATACCAGTTTAAGGAGGGGGCTGAAAGGAGGGTGTTAATACCGTCAGACTGGAGGTTATAATGTAACCATATTTGGTTGTGTAGGAACAAGATGCATGGTGGATTCAGATTCGTCTATCCGGTGCTCCAAATGTGTTTGGCTTGATGGTAAGAATGGTATCCTTCTAATTAGGTAGAATAGTATTAATCTTAACTAAATCCCAATCAAGTGTAGTTGACGACAATAAATCTGAAACCTTTAGGTTTTGAACTATTTCTGGTGGGGGGCCAATAGGTTGAAGCCTCTCCTTTGTCGATAGCTATGAATAATTCCAGACTCTTACGGATGATCCATTCTGTAAGTTCTGGGTTTTCGATTTACAAAGAAGAACTTCAATCTGAATTGGACTCAAGAATTGAACTCTAACAGTTTAGGAGCACACGACGCATTTAACGAGTTCACGACTTAGACAAGCCGCTACATCTCGTGGAAGACTCTCCTCCCAAAGTTCCACTAGTCTAGAGATAAGACGATCACAATCTTCACAAACCCGAAGATCGATCAAGTTCACAACACCAGAGAATACAAACCCAAGGAACGAGACTGATACGTAACTCGTTTACGTATCGAAGGTGAAAAGAATACATACAGCAAAAACTTTAGTTAGCTATCTCTCAATCTCTCTCACTACTTTCTTTTGATCCTGTTTGATTTCTCTATCTTGGTGTTTTCTTGTTGCACAGCTTTCTTCTCGTCTCTGACCACTCGACGAAGAAGATAAAAGGCTTTTCCTTATATAGGTCTTCTCAATTTGGGCTGAGCTGTGGGTTAATGATTAATATCACTTAAGCCCAATAACGATCTGTCAGGCCCAAAGTTATGTCGAGGTCACCTTTTGACAAAACTCCACCTTGACTTTGGACATAACCTCGAAACATCCGCAACTCCACTGATCTTCTTTCTCTCTCTCTAGCAAAACTGAATCGACGACTGAAACTTCGGTCACCAACCGTGGCGATCCGATCATCATCTCTGGCTAGTTCTTCAGGTAAAACTCAAGTCCTTCTCCTCCTTCCTATTAACAAGAGAGAAAAAACTCGTTTTTTCTGAAAACTATTACACACGAAATTACTAAGCATTCGTCTTCCTTTGCATGTGAGCTCCACCTCAACCTGAGTATCCACCAGAGCTTCACGATTTGTTTCCTGGTCTATTTCTTCCATCGTTGACCTCAACAAGATCCAACCTTCAATGACCAATCATCGATCTACTTCGAATCCTCACAGGTACTTTTAGTAGTTTGTTCCTTTATTTCTACAAAAAAAACACAGAGAACCCACACGATTTTCTGAACACAAAACAATTTTTAGATGAAACAAATATCAAACCTTTCGAATTTATTTCTTCTAACTCGTGATTTGTTTTTATCCTTTTCCGGTAAGCTCCACCTCGACCTTGAGCTCACGGAAGTCATATAAAGCATCTCAGATTACATCATAAATGCACTCACTTCCCATGATAAGACCATATTATCATGAGAGATGCCGTCTGCTCCCAACTGGTAACACCTTGATTTCCAACTTTGTGTTTTCATTATACGTAAGTGGTAATTGCCATGAAAAATTCAACCACAAACTAACACAAACAAAAAATTAATTTTGAATGTCAAGGAACATTCATACCTTGGTGTTACCTGGAGCCGAAGGATGCTTTTCAGCAAATGTTTAGGTGTTCACAACACAGCTGAAACTTGTTACTAGGTACTGTAACACCCCCGAACCGGTCTAGGTCAAAGTCAACTCATCGACCGTACAACAATCAAACAAGAACATGTACAACCAACTTCATAACCCAAACCAGCCTGAAGATGCCACAGTGTCGGGTCTATCAGAGAGTCAGCCTCGTCCAGAACCTATCTAGAGCTAAGGCCAACCACTCGTGCTAGCTCGACCCCTTCAGCCAGAGCTTAAGGCTTTTCAACCCAATCTCCAGCCAAAGGTTGTGTTAACTTGGACTAAGTTAATACCAGGAACACAAGGGTTTTACACATACCAAAAGCTTCTCTTTTATTCCATCAAACGTAATTATACAAAATCCGCTTATTACAAAACCTATCCACATGTGGATGCATCCTACTATACCCTATGGTACATACCCCAGGTTCCAAAACGTTTACAAACATACTTACAACTTTTTAGCAAAGCACACCACCAATCTTCTCTGGAGTTACCTACCGTCCGTCGCCCTCTACCCTTCTCTATGGTTTCCTGCAAATGGGAGGAAAGGGTGAGTAATCTAACATTACTCAGTGAGTCCAGGACTCACGAAACCCCAAGGGTTCCCCAAAACTTAAACGTTAATCACAATAGCCGAAGCATAGCAACATCGTTAACATTCACTGCGGAAGCATAAACATGCATGACTCTAGTAACCACTAATACTATGCATGCAACTCTCTCTCTCTCTCTCTCTCTCTCTCTCTCTCTAACTCTCTTTCTAACTCTCTTTTTAATTTAGAGGCCTCTACGTGTAGCAGCCATTCCCTTTGAACACCCTGCACTTGTCAATCACACAGAAAGCCAAGCCGGAACATCACTCTTAACCGAGGCCCGATCACACACGGTGCAACTTGGTGGGATTCTGACTATCTACGGCTATCCCCATCTATCCCGTCGGATAGTACTCGGCCCTAGGCTGCAATCCCGTCTCTCCGAGTCTTCTTACCCAATCCAACATGAGTAAGGCAGCGGGGAATGTTGACTACACCTTCCCTATATCATATGGGTCATCACAACCCACATGATAACACCCAAGACCATATGCACCGATACCCTGAATCAGTTCACACGTCCGGCCATGGCCCGTCCGCGCTGATCCATCGGTCATCGGTTCACACATAAACGGCCAGGGCTTACCGTATGCGCTGATCCCCTGGATCAGTTCGCACATACAGCTGTGGCTTAGTAACATAGCATGCCGGTCCCTAAGACACACACACCTAGTACTAACTCCCACTACCATATCAGCGTCCATCCTCACCGATCAAACGCTCTACACAATGAGGAATTAGCGACCTAGTGCGTTCCAGCCCAGCTGAACGACCCCTAGTCCTAAACCTCGTCAATAACCAAAGTATCCAGCATGCGTGGCCTCAATGCCACATGCAGCTAATACTTAACCAATACGCATAAATAAATTGGATGCTACGCATGGATCCCCCGGATCACATGCTGACGACTTACCATCATCCGGTAAGGTGGAACACATGCCCCGTGGACATGCACCAACCGTTACCTCTACCACTGGTTGACAGCACATGGATCTACACATATCTGTGGCTGTTCCTGCAAAACAAATCAATCCACACATACATGCAAGTACATATCCTACTCTACCGAGACCAGTGCTGGAACACAACATTAACCCGTCCTCTTCGGGAAACTCACGTTGTATTACAGACAGTAATCACGGTAGTCCACATCTACCGGGCCTCACCCTCACTTGACGGATTAACAAATCCGTACCACGCCCCGAATCCTCCAGTCCTGGTCTAAAACTACGGACCAACACCTAGTTTAGACTGAGCCAGAACCAAACACAAACAAAGCTTGCGGAAAACATAAACCTTACCGACGATCCACACAAAGCTTGGTTCCTAAGGCTCTACCGCGATACTAATCCACTTCAGCTTTCTCTTACTAGAATTCTAAAAGCTTATGGTGAGTTTTTCTACTTTGGATGAACTAAGGGAAACTGGGCCAGGAGGGGTATTTATAAGTGTTTTCAGGCAGCTACTTCTGACCGTGTGTCGCACTCTGAACCAATTCGCCTAGGCATGAACATGCATGATGCCACACCATGAGTCTAGGTCGTAGCCTGATCACTAGACCTGTAGGTTCTGTCTGCTTGACCCAATCCTTTCGATTTTACCACAGCGGGTGTAAAATTCTCATTCGCCGGAGAGTAAAATATTTTTACCCTGATCCTTATCCTCTTATCCACTGCATGCCATGGCACTGGATCATTAGCTGAACTTGAATCTTATCTTGAAACCTGCTAGGTCCAAAGCTAGAGTTTCGTCCATAAGTGAAGTCCACAATTACGGCTCCCCTATCCATTTGCTTGAGTGTCTCCACAGCACTGGACCAAAATGTGGCTGGACTCAGGCTACTTTATATCTTTCAGCCTAGGTCTTTGATTGCGGCAATACTAGCTTGCCTGACGTATCACATGGACTGACTTAATCCTTAAGCCAATGATTCGTCCTATCTGCTCGGTTCGACCGTTCCTGGCCGTTTTAGAGTTCTGCGAGCCATCTACTAATCTACCCGAGCCTTTGATGATTTTCTTCGAACCAAACTCCATTTAATTCATTCATGACCTTTACAGAGTTGTTCCACACCATTAACTCACTTGAATATTTCGCCTCCTTGGTCCGGCTTGTTCCTCAACCATCTTGCGCCAACATCGATATTTACTAATCCTCACGAGTTTTCTTAGGTTTTCTTCGACCAATCTCCATATTTCAACTCATACTAGCTTCACCACTTGGTCCTTGACCATTCTTGATGATTTAAAATTTCGGCCATCAGTCCTCTCGACCAATCCTCCATAGTCCTTGGCAGGGTCATTACATTCTCCCCTCCTTACAGGAATTCGTCCTCAAATTCTTTTCTTATAACATGCCTAGCTTCTACAGCATCTGTTGGTTGTAGTTCTCTGCTCAACTTAAGGTCTTTCATATGGTTCCTCCATCTTGATCCGCGACACAGTCGTTTGCCATATATCTTCACGCTTATCTTGTTGCTTTACCCCGATTCTCCCTTTGGCCAATTCCCAACAGTTTTCCAAAGGTTTCCTATAATGGTTTCCTATTCCAAGGGTACTCTTATACCTTTGCCAACCGTCTTCCAACAGATTGGCTCCGGTCTGGATCTAACTATAGAAAGGTACCTCTAAGTCCTTTCTATCCTTTCCACTCTAATTGTCTAACCACCTAATTCCGCAAACTACTATAATCTTACGTAGTATTACTTTCCTCATGAAAGTAAAACCACGGGGAGTTAAACAACTCCAAACCACTTATCGTCGTTACCCACTAAGGACTCACAACGACAGACCAAAACCACAATTTGAAAATACCGTCTTTTGAAAACAAGCCAAAACTCTCAACCAAGCATCACAAGACAATACCCCCGCATTAAGGTTCATTAGAATTCATACCTTTGCCACAGGGTTCAAACTCAGGCTTAGGATACTCTATTCCTACCGTTGGCATCTTGCCCCTCTGAACTTTTTCTAGTGACCGAACGCGTTACCGGACGGTTCGTATTGTTCATGGTTTGACCTCTTGCTAGTCGTGTTGGGCAATCGAAAGTGTGACGTCCCCTCTTACCACACTCTGAGCATAGTCTATGTCTTGGTGCTCGTTGGTTTTCAGAACGCTTATTCGGGCACACATGGCTAAAGTGCTCGGTTCCCCCACATTCATTACATTTCGATGAAACTCCTTCGGGTTGATGGACTCTCATCCGAGCATGCCTTCTCAGGGGTCTTCCCCTCGGCTAGATTCACCTTGTTCAAAATGGGTATTCCCCGATATAGGCCTTACACTTGCCTGTTCCATCCTTCCTCGGTCTTGTGATTCCTCCGGATAGCTTTGCCCGATACCTCCCATCCAATCCGTATCAATTTCATTGATTGGATCTCCATTCCCGTCTATGTTTAAAGACTGATCCGCTATGCTCCATAACGGATCCTCGTATTCTAAGCCTTCTTGTCCAATAGGTGGGTGAGTATTGGCCAAGGATTGCCTCCATTTCGGACAGCGTTGGTTCTTCAGTTTCTTCTGATACTCCTGACTTCTCTCCCCACACATCCATATTAAGCTGGACGGCTGAAGTTACGTCTCCATCTTCATTACACTCGACTATGAACGGGTACGCATCCTCACCATAATCTCCTTCAAGTGGTGTAAAGGAGAACATTCCATAGTCCGGCATGGGAATATTTGGTAGTGATCTCGTTGGAGTATTCGGATCCACACTTCGGGTGTCGTTTCTCCTGATGAAATCTCCACGATCTCAGCTGATGGAATCAGTATTTCCAACCCTTCATAACGTGTTGGAATAGCTGTGTAGTTTTCCATTTCTTCCATCACTCCGTTTTGTATTGGCTCATGTCCTAAAGCCATTTCAAATTGCTCGGCAAGGCCATCTTCTATGTCATTTGGGACTGCTCCCAATACCGTATCATAATCGGTAATCGTGAACCAGTTTTCATCGGAAGAGACTGAATCTCCTGAGGAGTCAGAACTATCCGCATCACCTTCCTCAACTTCAACCCATGAACAATCATCCCGTCGGTCAACGGCCAGTCACTTGTATAACACATCTTGTCTCTGCGAGACCGTTCTACACAGTTTAGGTTAATCCTAAAGAAAACAAATTTCCCTATCCCACTAACCTATCAGGCGGACGCATCCAGAATCCTAAGGGTGGCTTTGCGACTCATTTTGACTCGATAAAACCGATAAAAATTCCTTGTCCTCAATAGCATGATATGAAAACCATGCTTTGATACCACCATCTGTAACACCCCCGAACCGGTTTAGGTCAAAGTCAACTCATCGGCCATACAACAATCAAACAAGAACATGTACGACCAACTTCATAACCGAAACCAGCCCGAAGATGCCACAGGTCGGGTCTATCAGAGAGTCAGCCTCGTCCAGAACCTATCTAGAGCTAAGGCCAACCACTCGTGCTAGCTCGACCCCTTCAGCCAGAGCTTAAGGCTTTTCAACCCAATCTCCAGCCAAAGGTTGTGTTAACTTGGACTAAGTTAATACCAGGAACACAAGAGTTTTACACACCAAAAGCTTCTCTTTTATTCCATCAAACGAAATTATACAAAATCCGCTTATTACAAAACCTATCCACATGTGGATGCATCCTACTATACCCTATGGTACAAACCCGAGGTTCCAAAACGTTTACAAACATACTTACAACTTTTTAGCAACGCACACCACCAATCTACTCTGTATTTACCTACCGTCCACCACCCTCTACCCTTCTCTATGGTTTCCTGCAAAAGGGAGGAAATGGTGAGTAATCTAACATTACTCAGTGAGTCCAGGACTCACGAAACCCCAAGGGTTCCCCAAAACTCAAACGTTAATCACAATAGCCGAAGCATAGCGGAAGCATAGCAACATCGTTAATATGCACATGCGGAAGCATAAACATGCATGACTCTAGTACCATTAATACTATGTATGCAACTCTCTCTCTCTCTCTCTCTCTCTCTAACTCTCTTTCTAACTCTCTTTCTAACTTAGAGGCCTCTACGTGTAGCAGCCATTCCCCTTGAACACCCTGCACTTGTCAATCACACAGAAAGCCAAGCCGGAACATCACTCTTAACCGAGGCCCGATCACACACGGCACAACTCGGTGGGATTCTGACTGTCTTCGGCTATCCCCATATATCCCGTCGGATAGTACTCGGCCCTACAACTGATTGAAGACATGATTTTTATGAAACTGTATTTCCCCCCACTTTAAACACTATACCTGTAACATACCTTCTTTTATCTAAATCGGTAGCATAATCAGAGTCAGAATAGCCTTCAATCTCAAAAGCTGAATTCTTCTTGAATGTCAAACACTGATTATAAGCACCAACAACATACTTAAGAACCCATTTAACAGACTCCCAATGGTCCCTGCTTGGATTTGTCATGAACCTACTGACTAATCCAACTGCATACCCCAAATCTGGTCTAGAGCCAACCATGGCATACATGAGACTTCCTACTGCACTCGCATAGGGTATGTCTCTCATGTGTTCCATTTCTTCTGCTATCTCATGCTTGTATAGGCTCCTTAATTTGAATTGTGCTGATGTAGGGGTAACCACTGATCTAGATTCAAACATGTCAAATGTTTTCAAAACTTTTTCAAGATATTTGCTTTGAGATAGGATTAGAGTTCCATTTTTCATATCCCGTATAATGTCCATACCTAGGATTCCTGATGCCTTTCCTAGATCATTCATCTCAAACTCATGATTCAGACTATCCTTTAGATCCTGAATTACCCTTTTATCTCTGAAGCTATAAGCATGTCATCCACGTAGAGTAACAAATAAACAGCCTTATTTGAATCTACATCCTTCATGTATACACAATGATCACGGCTGCATTGAGAAAACTTTTGTCTCTTCATGAAAACATCAAACCTTAGGTTCCATTGTCTAGGTGATTGCTTCAAACCGTATAAGCTTTTCTTTAGGATACACACCTTGTTCTCATCTCCCTTCTTAATAAAACCCTCTGGCTGTTCCATTAGAATCCTCTCATCTAGATTCCCATGAAGAAAAGCTGTTTTCACATCAAGCTGCTCTAGCTCATAGTCCATATAAACTACTCGTGAAAGCATTAACCTTATGGACACATGTTTGACAAGTGGTGAGAAAATTTCATTAAAGTCAATACCTTTCTTTTGTGAAAATCCTTTAGCAACAAGCCTAGCTTTGTATCTTGGTTTCTCAACTCATGGTATTCCTGGTTTAAGCTTGAAAATCCATTTGCACCCAACAAGCTTCTGATTTTTAGGTTTGTCGGTAAGAATCCAAGTTCCATTCTTATCTAGTGAATACATTTCCTCATCTGCAGCATTATTCCAGAACTTTCTCTTCCTACACTTCATAGCCTCATGATAAGATTTAGGTTCGTCTACTTCTAGTTCTTCTGCTAATGCTAGAGCATAAGCTACTAAGTTTGCATCCTCATACCTTGAGGGTGGTCTAATGTTTTCCCTGCGATTCCTGTCTCTAGCTAACAAGTAATCATCAAACGTAGGTTCTGTAGCTTCATTTGTTCCTTCTTCAAGATATTCATTCACATGAGTCTCTGAACTTCCTGAAGTTGATGTATCTGATTCCTCATCTGATATTGTTTCTCCACCAGAACTAGAAGCACCAAAAGTTGTAGGACCCTTTATTAACTCTGAGCTGAAAGACACACACTTGCCTTTCTTGATAGACTTCTTCCTTTTGATTTCCTCCTCGTCGCTTTCATCCTGAGACAACTTAACATCCTTGAAGACCTCATCTTCATGAAATACGACATTCCTACTAGTGACGCATTTGCCTTCTTCTGAGATCCACACTCTGTAGCCTTTTGTGCCAAATGGGTATCCTAAGAATATCCCTTTTATAGCTCTAAGACTAGTTTTATCCTGCACAACTTGAACATAAGCAGAACATCCAAATTTTCTGAAATGGGTTAGGTCCGGTTTATGTCCTGTCCAAACCTCCTCAGGTAACCTGAAATCAATCGTAGAGTTAGGTGATCTATTAATCAAATAGACAGCAGTAGAGGTAGCCTCGGCCCAAAATTCTTTTCTGAGTCCCGTCTCAGCTAACATGCTCCTAACTCGATCCAAGATTGTTCTGTTCATTCGCTCAGAAACTCCATTTTGCTGAGGTGTGTATGTACACACCACACCCTATGTCTCTTTATACCTTCCTGCTTACAGAAATCATCAAACATAGAGTTGCAAAATTCTAGACCATTATCCGTACGAAGATACCTGATCTTTTTACTCATCTGGTTTTCAACTTCTAGTTTCCATTCTTTACACTTTGAGAAAGTTTCATCCTTTGTTCGAAGAAAGTAAACCCAAACCTTCTTAGAAAAATCATCAATAAAGCTTACACAGTATTTGCAACCACCTAGACTTTCAGGATTGTTAGGTGATCCCCACAGATCAGAATGAATATAGTCAAGAACTGCTTTAGTGGTATGTTTTGCAAAAGGAAAACTTTGTTTATGAGATTTTCCTAGAACACAATTCTCGCAAAAGCCTAAATCTCCAACTTCAGAACTAGATAGGTAACCATTATTGACAAGTACTTTCATGTTCTTTACACTCTTGTGACCTAACCTAGAATGCCACAAACTAGTCATCTTATCCTTTGTAGTTACGAGATTTACCTCACCTCATGTTACAGTACCTTGAAGATAATACAGACCCTGATTGTACTTCCCGGATATTACTTTTTTCCATCTTTGTAAAATTTTATTACATAGTTCTCTCCTTCGTATCTACATCCTGACCTTTCCAACATACCGTAAGAAATTAAATTTCTTCCAATGTCAGGCATGTACCTTACATCAGTGAGGATGATCACTGATCCATCATTGTTTATGATCCGAAGTTTTCCAATACCCTTTACTTCACTTAGTGTGTTGTTTGCCATTAAGACTTTCCCTACATCTATTTCCTTAAAATCAAACAAAACATCTCTGTTAGGTGTAATATGAAAAGTGCAACCTGAGTCTAAAACCCATGCATATTTAGTGTCTTCGACGCTTGCTGTAAGTATCATAGATTGTAGTGGGGATGATACTGTATTTGCTGAATCCACATGTTTCTTCTTTTTTCATCTTTCGGAGCATTCACGTTTCCAGTGACCTGTCGTTCCACAAAAAAAACAAGCACCCTTTAGTTCACCATTAGATCTATTTGAGGACTTTGATCTACCGTTTCTGGATTTTGATCTCTTTTTGTGCTGTTGATTTCCTTCAATTCGATTTGATCTTTCCTTGGATCTTCCTCTTGATTCAACGTATAGACCTTCTGCATTTGACTTTGACTTGTTCAAAAGGCCTCTTTGCTTGAGTTCGACTTCCTTTGAATATGCCGAGGTAGTGACTTCTCTAACCGTTAAGGTTTCTCTTCCAGTGCCATACTTGAGTGTATGAACCAGTGGTTCATATTGTTGTGGAAGGCTTGTGAGAAGTTGTATGGCCTGGTCTTCATCACTTACGTTAATGTTGAGGCTTGCAAGATCAGCAATGAGTTTAAGAAAATCGTCAAGATTTTCTTCTAAACTCTTGCTCTCTTCCATCTTGTAACTTGCGAACTGTTGCTTGAGATATATTCTGTTTGGCAGAGTCTTTGTCTGATAGTCACGTTCTAAAGCTTTCCACATCTCGTACGCTATAGGTTCACGCATAACCTTCCTTAAGATGAGATCGGTTAAACATGTACCTAAGAGATTCTTGACCCGAGTATCCCTTGCAACCTTCATCTTGTCCAAAATTGGTTCTGCACCTTCTTCCAATTTCTCGGATTCCACATACAGTGTTGCATTTTCTTCAAGAACCGATGCCAAACCTTGTATTTCAAGTTGCCCTAGTAACTTGTATTTCCACATCCCAAAGTTGCCTTTTCCATCGAACTTGTCCATCTCAAACCTCCCTTGAGTTGGCTCCATTGATGCTGAAGAAAAGATAAGTAACTCGTACTTTTAGTTACTACTCTCTTTTCAACTTGTACCTTCTTCTCTTTTATCGGATTTAACCTGGTTGCTCTGATACCAATTGTAGGTTATGGGTTTCCGATTTACAAAGAAGAACTTCAATCTGAATTGGACTCAAGAAGTGAACTCAACAGTTTAGGAGTACACACCGCATTTAACGAGTTCACGGCTTAGACAAGCCGCTACGTCTCGTGGGAGACTCTCCTCCCAAAGTTCCACCAGTCAAGAGATAAGACGATCACAATCTTCACAAACCCGAAGATCGATCAAGTTCACAACACCAGAGAGTACAAACCCAAGGAACAAGACTCATACGTAACTCGTTTACGTATCGAAGGTGAAAAGAATACAGACAGCATAAACTTTAGGTAACTATCTCTCAATCTCTCTCACTACTCTCTTTTGATCATTTTTGATTTCTCTATCTTGGTGTTTTCTTTTTGCAGAGCTTTCTTCTCGTCTCTGACCACTCGACGAAGAAGACAAAGGCTTTTCCTTATATAGGTCTTCTCAATTTGGGCTGAGCCGTGTGTTAAGGATTAATATCACTTAAGCCCAATAACGATCTGTCAGGCCCAAAGTTATGTCGAGGTCACCTTTTGACACATTCCCTATGGTGTACCCTAATTCAGCAGCTATTATACCTTTTTTCAATATACTACGCCAACCGTGAGACGCTGAATTTGGTGGTGAGCATTGGAGGAAGTTGGCTGTTTTGTAAACTTACCGAACAGGATTCAAGCCAAGCGACAGTTCGGATGATGCAGCAGCTTCCAGCTGATTTTTTCAAGAAGGCTATGTTGAAGTTACTTATATCTTTAATTCCAAGTCCTCCTTCTGCTTATCCGAGGAATCCCACTAGAATCGGATAAGAGTGGAGTGGAGTCGTTTCTGAAGTGATTAAGGTAAGAGGAAGCAAGTCATGATATACGAGGGCATTATGGTTAGCACACTTTAGAGAAGGGTTAGCTTCCCTGTGGTAGATAAAAATCTCGTCGACGAACTGACTGCTTTCTAGTGAATCCGGTCGACTATAGAGGTAATTAGATCTTTTTTCATGTCAAAATTTTCTGGTAGACTGAGATACTTCCCACCCACCACCCCTTTGTACTAATTCCAAGAATATTTTGAACTTGCTCACGGAGAGGTTGGGGGAATTTCTTGGAGAATGTTATGGACGATTTCAGGCAGTTGATCATCTGTCCTGAGGTTGTTTCATACTTACGTAGGATCGTCAGAAGCGACCTAGCTGAGGTGGTATTTGCTTCACAGAAGAACATAGTAGCATTTGCAAATAGGAGGTGCTTAACGTAGGGGCTTCCTTTTTCCACCCTTATGCCTTTTAATCTGCCATTGTCAAGGGCCCTACGACATAGTCCAGTTAGAACCTCACTACAGAGGATAAAAAAGTATGGTGAGAGGAGATTCTCTTGTCTTATCCCTCAGATTATAAGGACTTTCCCTCTTGCGGAACCGTTAATTATGAAGGAGTAGCTGACTGTTTGTATACATTGCAATACCTAGGTGATCCAGCGGTTGTGGAAGCCTAGCCCCTTGAGGTCTGCTTGGATAAAAAGTCATTCTAGTCTGTCATAAGCCTTTGTCATGTCCATCTTAACAGCTATAGAGCAATGAGTTTTTGCTTTAAAAGTTTTAAGGTAATATATCACTTCATGGGTAATCATCACATTATCTAGGATAGCCCTATTTGGCACAAATGCGATTGATTTTTTTAGATAATGTCATTTGGTGAGGGTTTTGGAAATGACCTTATAATAGATATTGCAGAGTGCTATTGGTATGTACTCAAAAACTTTTGTACAGCTTAAATCCTTTGGGATCAGTTTAACATAAGTATCATTCATCGAGGTAGGCATTTTTGGATTAGAAGAAATTATGAACTTCTTTTATTAGATACTGACCCACAATCTCCCAATTTTTCTAGAAGAAACTTGTAGAGAAACCATCAGGGCTTGGGGCTTTAACTAGGTGCATGGAGAACAAAGCTTCTTTTATTTCCTTTGGAGTTGGATCTTGGGTGATTTATTGGTTTAGTTCCTTTGAGATGATTGGTTCAAGTGCCCAGGTAACGGTTTCCTCTAACTCTACATAGGATGGATCATTAGAGGTAAAGAAGCTCTTATAATATTGAGAAATAACCCTTGTAATGCTGTCATCTGTGTAAACCGCATTGCTCTCTCCATCTTCTATAAATATAAAATTGTTTCTAGTTGTTTTACCTCTTGTTACAATATGGAAGTACACCGTGTTTTTGTCGCCTAGATTCAGCCAAAGTTGGTGGCTCCTTTGTTTCCAAAACTCCTCTTCTGCTTTGTAAGTCTTTTTCAGTCCTTCATTTAGGTTTGTAACTAAATTTTCCTCCTGAATAGAGCTTATCATTACCTCTTCCAGTTGTTGAAGTCTGTTCATTGGATGATAGCATTTATAACCTTGATTATCTTATCTCGTAGCTTAAGTGGAGCATTATTTGTCCATGTTTTTGAAACCAGGGTTTTGATCTCAGCATTCTCAAGAAGTCTCTATCGTGAAAAAAGATTTTCCGTTTCTTCCTCCTAGAATGATCAAGGTACATGATTAGAGGTTGGTGGTCTGACCTTTCATACCTCAGGTATTCACATCTTGCTCTTGGATAAAGCTCAACCCAAACACTATTTGAAAATGCCTTATCGAGGCGGCATCTAACCTTGTGAGTGTTTCACACTCCTCTCCAGGAGAATTTATCATATATGTGCTGGATATCATACAGGTTGCATTGCGAAAGAAAGGATCGAAAGTCACCAAAGGTACCTTCAGATCTTAGGGGACCCGCCTTCTTTTTCCGAGTTGTCAATGATGTCATTGAAATGTCATGATAAAAACCAAGGGGCATCTCTAGCTAAGGTAATAAAGGTTACTTGGTCCCAGATGGTCCTTTTTTATTTGTGTCCCCGTACATGAAAATTGCAAAGAAATATTTCCCTTCATAGGTTATTTTAGTATCGATGAAGTTGGGATAAGACGCTACCACCTCCAGTTTTATTTCTTTCTTCCAGAAGAGGGCCAGGCCACCTCCAGCATGCCCTTGAGGGGGAGGGGGATGCTAACATGATGACTATATTTTAAATTCTTTGAAATAATGAACTGTTAAGGGATTCCCTAAACCTTGACAGGTCCAACCCACCAGTTTTAAGGAAGAGGAAGGGATGGATTGGGAAAATCCATCTGGTTATCTTTAGCCATGGGAGGTATAATCCTTATTTGTTGTGATGGCCCTGTTCTCAGAGAGGAGGGTTTTGACCCTGTTCTGACTGGTCTCTTCTCTTTTGTAGGATTTTCAGAGCGGCGGAGAGTTCCTTTGAACAGTCTCTTCCAGGGTGACAATATAGATCTGAGGTCCTTTCTCTTTCGGGAGCTACGACCAAGTAAGCTTCCTTTCCCACCTTCTCTATTTTTGGCTCTTGAGGATCTGTATAGTCCGATTATTTTCTTTTTGGAGGCACTGGGTCTTGGGAGATTGGTTATTGTCATCCGACAATGGTCCAAGGCACAGGGAAGTTACGAGTCTTTCTGATTGGTTAGGGTTAGTGTGATCTAGTAGTAATCCGCATTGACGAATCCTCTAAATCATTGTTTCCTACTTGCCCTTGTTCCTCAACAAGTTTAAATCTTTCTTTCTTTGCTGCACTTTCTGATGGATCTGTACAATTTGAATATTAGATCATGACTTCCCTAAGTTCATCAATTACCTGATTTAGTGTTTATCTAGGGATTATCTCTTCATTTTCTGGTAGATCCAGGATAGGCTCTTTATCTAAGGGAGGTCGGATTGTCTAAAGGATGCCAAAGAGGTGAGGTGATCAGAGATTGCAGGTCTACTAACTTTAATTGGTCGGTTCTTTTCTATCCAGATCTACTTCAAGCCATCTGAGCTATGTCTAGAGAGACGGTGGTGGGGAAAGTAATATGGAGGGCTGAATGATGAGATCTTATATCCTCTCTAACTGAAGAAGAGGAGAAAGATATCTCCTTGTAAGATTAGTCTCTATAACCTTGATCGTGAAGCCCAAGCAGGCTCCTGCGTCTGTTACTAGTGCGAGGTCCAGATCTGTTTTTGGGATGTTAGAGAAATTCAGGTCTGATGTAGTTGGACTGTGACATATAGATGCCAATATTTCTTGCAGGGAGTCCTGATGTTTTGCGAAATGGGTGGTGCGGCTTTTGTGGATCCAGACGATCTTGAGGGGCTTGGGGACAATCTTTTAGGTTGTGGTCCAGTTTGAGACAAAACGGGCAGGGTCCTTCTAGCTTTTCATAGATGAGGGAAACCTCCACTTCTTCCCCCGTATAAAACTTCAATTGTAATGTCTCAATAATAGGTCGTAAGCCGTTAACCTGCACTCGAATTCTTGCCGACTTAAGGTTGATGTTCAGGGATTCGAGAATACCAATATTTTTGGCTATGTTCAGCGTGGTGGCTTCCGACCAGAGTTGAAGAGGCACTCATTGGACCAAGATCCAACAAGGATTAGAGACGGGAGAGATGATGCCATTGTTGGTTCTCATCTTTGAAGAATAATCATCCAATGATCATAGTGGTAGGGACGGTTTTCAAATACTTGGTAGATGTCATCTTTCGAGGTAAACTGTAAAGTCTCTTTCCCAAGTCAGCCTCTGCCATAGGATTATTAACTTTCTAATGTTCCATAAAGAATGGGATTAGTGCCCACATTCGTTGAAGTCTTGGATTTGTTACTCTTTTCATTAACTCTCTTTTTTACAGTTCAGAGGAGTCAAAGTGAGAGATTTTGATTTTAGTAGCCCTAGGAGGTTCTTCCGCCAGCCATTTTCCCTTTTAAAAAGAAGTTAGATGGTGCTGCATTTTAGTTTTGAAGGCACGAGTTGTGGAATTGAGAAGGATAATAGAGAGCTTGATAGTGAACAAGTTCTTAAACTAGTTAATCTACCAAAAAACAGCTACCCTTGGAATAGTTTATTACTAATACAATAACAGGTTCTCGAGAATATGAGAAATAAGATGATTTAATGTAATGGTAAGGAGATGGTGTAAGCAGATTCAAGAAGGAGCTAGGAGCAAACATACATTGGACTTGTTTTTCGGAGAGAGGAAAAGACTTACCGGGTAAAACAGTGGACCCTCTGACTCAAGTTAGACTCCGAAGAACACAGAACCAGATGCAGTTTTAGGATAGTCAACTTACAAATTTAGGTAATGGATATGTAAGATAGGGATTGGTGCTTGGACACTGTTTGCATGGATACCTCCTAGGGGAATGTGTCTGGGAGAGAACCCATATATAACCAGTTCAGCGCCTACCAACAGACCAAACATATCAAGCTGAATTTTATCTCTAATATGCTTCACTAATTATTTGAAAATGAATGTACAATATCATTTTTGATAGCGGATATATAAATCATATGTTTACTTGTTACATTATTTGGTTTTGCTATGTGTTTTATCATTTAACAATAATAGCTAAGAAAAGATATATAACCATTGCTGTAACAAATATTTTGATACGTCAATCAAAACATAAAATTGTATATAACACTCATTTTTCACCAAACCATCTTCCTTAAACAAAATATCTTACTGAAACAAAGTGTGTATGATTGTCTAACATTAATTCATCAAATAATCACTTTTCTTCTTAACACTATTATAGAAGCTATAGGTCTAACCCATATGAAGACATAATCTACCAAACTTGTTCTAAATAGAAAAACTTTATCAACAAACACATAAATCACATCTTTTTAAACAAATAACATCATAAAAGTATATATATATATATATATATATATATATATATTCTGAAACATTACACTCTAGCAAGTTATCATGATTATTAAACAAATTTGGATTACATCATTTGTGAGAGTCGATACATACACAATCAAAACTTATAATAAATGAAGGTTCGAATATCCTATATTAAAAGAACTCAATGACCAAAATTGAAAGTATATTTTATTGAAAGATCTTTTTGCTAAGTACAAGAAATTTCGTAAAAGCTTAATAGTCTTATAATACAAAGTCTAAATACTTAGAATGGGATGGTGTAAACCTTAATACATGGTTGTAAATATACTAAGCGACTTGGGATGCCGAGATGAACTACTACCAATGTGAGACATCGTTAAGTGTAGTAATCCGCCGACTTCAATGGATTTGGGCTTTATTTGCGGCCCGTCTTCTCAGTACGTCGTCGTTTGGTCTCATCCTGAGCCAGCTTGCCTCGGGTTTGGTCCAGTCTGGTTTGAGTTTGGCTTGTTGTCTTGTTCGGCTTCTTTACCGGTTTTACGGTCGGTTCGTGAACATTGTCATGAATAGTATTTTGTGAACAGTGTCATGAATAGTGTTCCGAACTCGAGTAACGCTATACCAGATCTTTGTGTCGGAGATTTCGTGTTCGGTTAATGAACAGTGTTATGTGAATAGTGTCACAAACACTGTTCCGAGACCGAGTAACACTGAGCCAAACTTTCAGCTCGTCGGTTCGGTCAAGAAAAACATAAAGAGATCATGCCAAGGATCAAGTCGCTTGGAACCGTTCTCAGTGAGCTTGCCGACCTGCCTTCAGAGTGACCAGGTCGCCCCTATCTCTCCCGTGAGGGAGCACGCGAACTACCCTCGTGTTCTGATGTCTAGAAACTATGATCAGGTTGCCATGTTCCGTAAGACGGACTGGCATCCTGCCTCTTTCTGGGACCAAGTCGCCATGTCCCGTAAGACGGACTGGCAACCTGCCTCTTGCTGGACCAGGTCGCCATGTCCCATAAGACGGACTGACGACCTGCCCTCATGTTCTGATGTCTTGAGAATATGATCAGGTCGCCATGTTTCGTAAGACGGACTAGCGACCTACCTCTTTCAGGGACCAGGTCGCCATGTCCCGTAAGACGGACTGGCGACTTGCCTCTTGCTGGACCAGGTCGCCATGTCCCGTAAGACGGACTGGCAACCTGCTTTCCTGTATCATATCTTGAGACTATGATCAGGCGGCCATGTTCCATATTACGGACTGGCGACCTGCCTCTTTTCGAGACCAGGTCGCCATGTCCAGTAAGACGGACTGGCGACCTGCCTTTTTCAGGGACCAGGTCGCCATATCCGTAAGATGGGCTGGTGACCTGCTTCTTTAAGGACTAGGTCACCATTTTCCATAAGACGTACTGGCGACCTGCCTCTTTCCGGACCAGGTCGCCATGTCCCGTAAGACGGACTGGCGACCTGCCTCTTTCTGGACCAGGTCGCCATGTCACGTAAGATGGACTGGGCGACCTTCCCTCGTGTTCTGATGTCTTGAGACTATGATCAGGTCGCCATGTTTTGTTAGACGGACTGGCGACCTGCGTCTTTAAGGACCAGGTCGCCATGTTCCGTAAGACGGACAAGTAACTTGCCTCTTTTCGGACCAGGTCGTTATGTCTTGTAAGATGGACTGGCAACCTGCCTCTTGCTGGACCAGGTCGCCATGTCCCGTAAGACGGACTGGCGACCTGGTCTCGTGTTCTGATGTCTTGAGACTACTCTTTCGTGTACATACTTAGATTCATCAGCTTGTCAATCCGATGGGTGGGTTTTGACCCTAACAGTTAGCCCCCAACTCATTGCTTTTGTTCTACAAAATAATGAGCTTTAAGTTAGGCGTTAATCGGGATTGGTGGACCGAGGTGGTAAGACGTATGCCAAGAGGCGTGTTTCGGGTTTTTTTATTGTTGTCTGCATATCTCTTTGCTTCACTCCGGAATGAGTACGGTCCAACTATGTTTTCATGAAAAACCGTGCCCTCTTTTCTATAAGATGAGCTCTCTCCTTCTTTATTTTTTCACAACTTCATTTTCTCTCCAAGTTTTTAAGGTAGTTCCTCTCTCCACTTTCTCTCTCTACATCCTTTGGTTTCTTGTTAGGTGTCAGATGTCTAGCCCTTATGATGAGCACGTTGGGACTCCAAGCTCGTTGCTTGGTTCGTTTGAGTTTACCTACGTTCCTTGTGTTCCATCGGAGTTAGATCTTCCCTTCGCCTCTGATCTGCGCCTTGATACAAGTTTTTATATGATAGCTGCGAAATTGAATTTAGATGGAACGGATGAACATGGCGACCTGCCTTGGAGGGATGATTATGGCAACCTACCTCCAGTTTGGGAAGATGGCGAGCTGCTTTGGGGAAGAGGAAATGGTGACCTGCCCAGTCCCAGAGGAAGGGGGGAGCTGCCTTGGGGAAGAGGAAACGGCGACCTGCCCAGTCCCGAAAGAAGGGGCGAGCTGTCGCCCTTCATTGATAGTGATGACCTGCCTAGCAGCATTGAAGGGGGCAATCTACCTTCCTTTTATGATAGTAGCGATCTGCCTAGAGGCGGAGAAGGGGGTGTTGGAGACGATGGTAATCAGCCTAGAGGTGAATATGGGGGTGAGCTAAATGCTAGAGTGCCCGACTTACTCTTTCCGGAAGACGATTTCATCAAGCCGGAACCTACTTCTCCTAGAAAGTGTGCAGCCTACTGGGGCTTCGAGGTGTCAATATTTAAGATTAAATGTCTGAAACCCAGGCGGGCTGGGACAGACCCAAAAAAGGACACCCCTTTGGCTGCCATGCAGTGTACAAAAGAGTCCCTGTTCTATTTAAAGGTCCTGATGACGTTGTATTTAAGCTTCCCGATGATGAAGATCGCATCAAAAAATGTTCACCGGGTTACTTTTCTATGTACGAGGCTTTGCTTTGCAAGACTCACTTGTGGTTCCCGACTCCGAAGCTGATTCTCGAGTACTTGGATTACTACAAGATCTCGGTTTCTCTGCTTGTTATGCAAGCATTACAGCACCTAGTGGGAATCACAGTTGGTGACATGGACTGCAGATTGAATTTGGAGTTGGTTCATTTGCTGAACTATTTCCACATCAAATGATATAGCTCGGAGAAGCTTTTTTACTATATCAAAGTCATGCCTCCTCTTGCTAAATCCTTCTCTGTTGGGTTTGAAAGTAACTACAAGTTGCTGAAAGACGCGTTTTTCTATGTTGTTGTGAATCGCGCTTCGGTTGGTCCCGAATTTTTACGACAAGATGCAGTCAGAGTGGACACTCATTGGTAGATGCCTGCAAGCAGTCGTTGAATGCTTGATTATTACAGTTTTCTTTTTAAGTGCTCCGAATTTTTCCTAACACGGTTGTCTTTTGTCCGTCTTGCAGCCTCTTATCGTCTTCTAAGTCAGCCAAGCAATTTTATAGACGTGGTTGAGACCATCTGCAGAAAGAAGATCCGTAGGAAAGACGAGGGTCTTTTGGATTGGTTTGAGGAAGCTCAGCTCATTTCCCTTGGAATTGCTCCGGTCAAGACTTCTGACTTTTGCGATCTGCCGGCTGATTTCCCGGGAATGGAAGGAGTACGAACTTACCGCTCCCAGAAAGATGCCGCGAGCTGGGCTGAGAGTATGCCAGCCCATATGCCTGAGGCTGTCGGGACCAGTTCACTAGTTCCTCCAGTGTCTGCGGGAATCGTGCTCGGGCCTTGTTCCTCCCTTCCTCCGGCCGGTCTCTCTCGAGCAAAACGCGCCTCTATGTCCGAGAAAGGAAAAGGGGCGGCCAGTGTTGAAGGTGGATCGAGGAGCGCTCGGAGTGATAACTCCCAGCCAGCCTGGTATCCAAGATCTGGCTTCATGTTTGATGCGGCCAAGGTGGTTCGCGAGATCGCTCCGAGTCGGTGGAGTTTTTAGCCATGATCAGTGACTCTTCTTTGGCTGCCTCCAAGCCTTGGGCTTATCCGGATTCGTATAGGGACATGGGTGCTCAAATGATGAAGGCAAATTTTGAGTCTTTCTTAACTCTTATGTGAGATTTGGACTTTTGTTTCTCTTGTTGAGTTTCTTTCTTTTGTCTTGTCTTAGCTTTGCTCGTCTATGAATGGGACCAAGGCGGCTCACAATAAGAACGCTGCTCGGTATAAGGCAAGCAAAGAGAAGGCTTTCTTGAAGATGGCGGCTCTCAAGGAGAAACTCAAGAAAGAAAAGTCCCATTGTGAGTGGCGTGTCTCGAAGGCGCACAAGCAGCAACAGTGGGATTTGGCGGAGAAGTATCGCGCTCGCCTGGACAAGGCAAAGGCTTCCCTCGTCAAGTTAGCGGAGGCCAAAGAGGCAGAGCCGTGCCTGTCCGAGTTCTCCGAGAACTTTCTTTTGATTGGTGACCTCGAGGGAGGTTCGAGCCTTGCTGTGGAGAAGGCGAAGGTGCAAGAATACGCTGATGAGCACAAGGGTGATGCAGGCTGCTTCCAGCGAGCCATAGACGGTTTCATCAGGGAGTTAGCGTTTTCTCCCATTTCTCTATATGTGTCAGAATGTACTCTCGGTGAGGACCTGATTGGGGACGAAGCTGTCGAGGTCGGAGTGATGGCCTTCGGCGGTACAAACCACGGCGTTCTGGATGAGTGTTTTGATGCTAATTCTGATTAGGGCAGTCCTTGTAATTTGTACTTCTCTTAATTGGTTTGGGTCGTTTTTACCCTTGTTGTATTATTGATTTCTCATGATTTTTGAATCCTTTTTTGTTGAACTTAAATCATTTTGGAGTTATCCTTTGTGTTTGTCTTGGATTTTTTGATCGACTTGAGTCTCGGGTGATTTGAAGAGGATGCTTTGCCAGGCATTCCGATCTTTCGGACCAAAGTATCATCGAAGATATTCTCTAGGTTTGTGAATGGTTGTTAACGCTGGGCTCTGTCTTTGATGTCTCTGAGTTTTCAGTGCCTTTGACTTATGAACTCCTTGTTTCGGTAGCACACATTTATAATCTCGTACCAGAGTCGGTTTGGTACTGTGTCCACGAGATGTAATCGTACCAGTGTTCCTTGGATGACGTTTACTGGGTTAGCGAGCTTATTTCGCGGTTTACGCTCCGTGGTATTTCCAATCTACAAAATGCTCTTGAAGATAAGCTAAGTCGAATATCGTCCATAGGCTTCCCGCATTCCCGATCAGGTTGCGCCCTTCGGATATTAATCCATAAATTTATATAAAGTGTTAATTTTATCCGTCTCTGGATGTCAAACGGACCATGGTTAAAGTCTTTGCTTGGACTACAGCTGTCTTGTTGTGGCCAGCAACAGACAAGTTTTCAATAACTCGAGAGATTTGGGGAAACATAGTTGGATTGCCTGATGATTTTTGTCGTTTTTTCCATGAAATCAGTCAACGGTTTTGAATGGATTGTGAGATGCCAAGTCCCAGTGTTCATCATTCGAACTGGCTTCTCGAAATATGAGTGTTCGTTGGTAACCACCGTTCTTCTAGTGAAAATAGTCAATAGTTTTGGATAGATTGTGAGATGCCAAGTCCCCGTTTTCATCCTCCGAACTGTTTCTCGAAATATGACATTCGCCAAACTCCTTGTGTTGATTAGAAAACTCGAGAGAGTTGCAGGAGTATATATATATATATATACAGACCCACTGCGGGCGTCGGTTTTTGAGGACGTTCCTCATCGGGCTGGGTTTTTCTGCATCTCAGCACTTCTTTCCATCGCTCCAAGGCTTTCCATCATTACTGCGTCTCTGAAATCTCCTGCCAAGAACTTGGCTGCAAAGCTTCTTGCAATGGTTTGGCAGTTTGCGGTCGAGTGACCATTGGCTTGGTGGAAGTCGCAAAAAGCTTTTCCGTCGAAGTCAGTGTTGTGAGCCCAGGTTTTCCACGATCCTTGTCCGCGACCAACTCCGTCAGGCGATCTCTGCGTGCTTACTTGGTAATTAAGCGCTCCACCAGCCCATCCCTTCGTGATTGATGTACCCGCCACTACGCCTGTGTCGCCTTTTGGTTGGGACGTTGGATGGTTGGGTCGGCACTCTGGTCATTGGCTTTTGTGGGCGATGCATTTTTGTGAGGACCTTCATCTCTTCTTCATGGACCACGAAGTTCGAGGTGCGATGAAGGGCGTCCTGGATGGTCAACGGTTTGTTCAGGCAGATTTTTTCTCGGAAGCGGGGCTCGAACCACAGGGGGCTTCTGCAGGGCGTTAAGCGTGGCTTTATCTCTTTAAATTTCAATCTTGGACACTATCACCTTAAATATTTCGATGAAGACTTGAAGACTTTCCGTCGGTCCTTGGGACAGCGAGTAGAGGTCTGCGTCGGACATTGATCGGCTTATGAACAACGAGTAATGCTTCAAAAAAGCCGTAGACAGCTGATCAAAATTATCGATCGAGTCTCTTTCTAAGCGGGAGAACCACGTCAAAGCCGGTCCTTTGAAATGCTTGATTAAAAAGAGGCAGAAGCCTGCATCCCTTTCTTCATTCTTGAATCGGGCTCGACCAATGGCGATCCGGAATACCGTCATGTGAGCCGTTGGATCTGATGTCCCGTTATAGAATTGGATCCGGATTTCCCGGGATCGAAAAGCTTCACATCTGTAATTCGGGATGTGAATGGAATCTTCTAGGTCTCCTCCAAGACCCGATTTATTTTTGGGGCTGCACTGATGGCCTGGTGGACCTGGGAGTGCACTATCTTCATCTTGCTTTTCGTGAGATCATGCTGGGCTCTGAGCTCCGCCATTTTGCTCTTCTGGCCCACGGAGAATGGCATCTGCCTGACCGGCATACTCTTCCTTGCTCCTCGGCTCGCTGTTGTTGCTCCGCCCAGAGTATGTTTTCCTCCTCTTCAGTGAGCTCTTGTACCTCGTGATGGATCCTAAGGATCGGAAGGCTCTTTGATGGCAAAATAGAAGGGATAGGCTTGGAATCGAGGCTACTAGCACACACGACCAAGGAGTGGATCGAATGGGGCCGTTAAGGGCTGCGTGATCCCCTTAGTATTCCCAGTCCATAGGACCGAGGATACGACTCACCACGATACCCAAATGGAGGTTTGCTGCTGGAAGTAACCTTTACCAACAACCGAATGTTCAAAGAACAAAATGAGAAAGAAAAAAAATCTCAAGAATAAGGAAAATGCCAAAACGTTCTTATTGCATACGAAATATTTACATTATATAAAGAAAAGAGTCAAAGGGTTTCAAAGCTAAATGAGAAAACGAGACATATGTTTCAGCTAAGACAGCTGTACTAAGACTGGTCCTTAGAATCCCTCGCAGAATGTCCCTTTACCTACTCGGCCGAGTAGTCTTGGCTCGGATCATTAGCTTGGACCATGGTCTCAAGGATCAGCTCGGCCGACATGGCCGCTTGCTCCACTCCAAAAGTATAGTCGAGCAGGAAGAATTTCACGTCAGCCTGAAGTTTCATGGATCGTTCCCTAGTGAGTGATCCTTGAGGTAGAGCCAAAGTCTGGTCGAACTATTTCGGTTGGGCACCTTGGTCAAGGAAAAGAAGTTCTCGACCAAGTTATGATTCTTCTCGAACCAAAATGATTATAGCTTGACCGATTGCTCCATCTTGCTTATTTTGTCGGGAAACCTCACTTATGGGTCGAAGAATTCGTTCATCCGGTTGAAGCTTTGGTCTCAATTTACTTCCGGATCGCGTCTGATGAATCTGGTACACGGTCCGATAGGAAAATTCAGCTCCTTATCCCCTGGTAGAAGTTCCTCGGTCCATCATCAGTTCCGGATCTGGCCTTGTGCCACTGGCTCGTTCCATGCCACCGTTCGATTCATTTTGGTCCGTATCTGGATTTCCATCACCTCGTCTTCTGTCTCATCTTCGTCTTGGCTGGTTTCGTTTTCAGCGATTCTGGTATGTCCTCCGTTCTCTTCCTCAGTTACTGTCGATGTAGGCCAATCGCTGTTTTGTCCAATAGTGTTCTTTCGTTCAGGCGGTGGCGGCCCGGATGGGTCCACCCTTATCCCGATTAGGGTTTTCTCACTTGAGGTTTTCCCTCCCGGTGCTACCGCTGGGGCGAGAATCTAAGACACCTTGCTCTGATGGTCCGGCGGTTTTGCTCCGAGACTCCTCTAAGAGGAACGTTCCTGGTTTGACTTTCCATCCGGATTGTCTCCAATTTCTGAGACACCGTCCCGTTGAGTTTCTCCTGTTCGGTGTGTCGCTCTAGGAGCGTGGCTAGGATCATCTTCAATTTGTTCATGGAAACTGCTGATCCGCCTGAATCGACCGCTCCACCGGGTTAGTAGTTTCTTCTGTTATTTCTGTTATTGTTTACTCTGTCTCCAGACATCGCTTTCTTTCTCGTATCCTTTTGCTCTAAGGGTTTAGAATACTTCTCATCCGCACAGACGGCGCCAAACTGTATATATGCTATCTATATATACTGAGCGACTTGGGATGCCGAGATGAGCTACTACCAATGTGGGAACATCTTTAAGTGTAGTAATCCGCCAACTTCAACGGATTTAGGCTTTATCAGTGGCCCGTCTTCTCAGTACGTCGTTGTTTGGTCTCGTCCCGACCCAACTCGTATCGGGTTTGGTCCCGTCTGATTTGAGTTTGGTTTGTTGTCTTGTTCGGCTTTTTTCCTGGTTTTACGGTGGGTGTGTGAACAGTGTCATGAATAGTGTTTTGTGAACAGTGTCGCGAACACTGTTGCGAGGTCGAGTAACACTGAGCCAAACTTTTAGTTCGCCGGTTCGGTAAAAAAAGCATAAAGAGATCATGCGAAGGATCAGGTTGCTTACAACCATTCTCGGTGAGGTTGGCGACTTGCCTTCGGGATGACCTGGTCGCCACTCTCTCTCCTGGGAGAGTGGGCGACCTGCTCCTTCGGAGAGACCAGGTCGCTACTGTCTCTCCTGGGAGGGTGGGCGACCTGCTTGATGGAAATATTGAACTGGACCAGCACGGGTCAGATGGGGACATGGATTGGACCGAGAGAATAAGGCCAGATAGGGACTTGGTAGTGGACCGAGGATCGGCTGCCAGGGAACAAGGAGCTGGAAATGCAAGACGGACCATGTATCGGATCGACCTGATGTGACCAGGAAGCATGCTGAGGTCAGAACTATGACCGTATGGACGAATTATCCAACCCAGGGGTGAGGTTTCTCGACCGAATTTGCATTTGGGAACGATGGGTCAAGTCAGATTCAACTTGGACCGAGAAGAATCAGAACTTGGTCGAGATCTGTCCTTACTCGACCAAGGGACACAGCTGGATCATCATGGCCAATCTTTGGCCCTACCGAAGGAACCATTCACCCGGGGACAGTCCATGCAACTCCAGGCCAGCATGGAGTGATTTCTACTTAACCTTATTTGTCAGGATACACACGCGGCCACACCAAATGTCACGGCCCTTGTGACCATGGTCAAAGGACATGGCCCGGGCATAGACCACTCGACCGAGTAGTTAAAGGGTCATTAGACGAGAGACTCCAAGGGTCACTTTCACCAGTCTTGGACCAGCTGTTTATCTGATTTCGAAACATTGTTTTCTGCATTTTTAATTTATTCATTTTGACTTTATGAACTATATTATGCTACACTTTTGAATCAAATAAGAAGTTTTGGCATTTTCTTAATTTCAAGATTGTTTTCTCAAACTTGTTCTTGGTAGAACACTTACGGTCGTTGGTAAGGGTCACTTCCAGCAACCAACCTCCACTAGGGTATCTTAGTGTGTCACATCCTTGGCCCTATGGAGTGGGAATACTAGGGGAAATTCCGCAGCCTTTAACTTTCCCATTCGATCCACCCACTTGGTCGTATGCTAGTAGCCTCTGGTTCAAGCTTATCCCAATTACCTAGCCATCAAAGAGATATCCGATAATAGGATTCCATCAAGTGGTATCAGAGCCACTCTTTGATTGGTAAATCTTTTCAGCTTCTCATGCATCTCAAAATTCTGCTAAACACATCATCTTTCTATCTAAAAAAGGGAATTTGGGCCAATCTTGCCAGTTTTGCTTCTTAAGAAAAATCTTGTTTTTTTGTAAAAGAAAAATAAAACAAAAACAAAAAAGTGATCAGAAGTTTTGGGGGGCTGAAGAGAAATCCAGCTTAGCTGGTTACGGTAAATCCCCACAAAAAAAAACTCGCAATCTATCTATCTTTTCTTCTCTTTTGTTGGCTTTGGAAGTGACTGCTTTGCCAGGGCAGAGTTGTCTCGGCTCCAGATGAAAGCACTAACATCAGAAATGAAATGTTTTCTTGATGCAGGACTGGAGGAGTTACATGCGAGACTAGATAAGATTCAGATAGACCAACAAACTCCCAACCCGAATACTCCAACAAGGACTCAGCAAAGGGCCAGAGCTCTCAGATCCGAGGACGAAGAGTATGATGAGAGCGAGTATGAGGAGGAACGGTCAGTAGCCAGGCATACAAGGACTACCAGGAACAGAGAAGGAGCCAACCCGTTTGCCAGACGGTCAGATGATGGTCTAGGAGGTTTGAAAATCAAAATTCATGTGTTTTATGGTAAAAACGATTTTGACTCTTATCTTGAATGGGAGAGAAAGATAGAATTGGTTTTCGATTGTCAAAACTTCTGTGATTTGAAAAAGGTTAGGTTAGCCGCCACCAAGTTTTGTGGTTATGCTATTAACTGGTATGATCAGCTTGTGACAAACAGGAGAAGAACATGTGGAAGACCCATCTTAACATCGGATGAGCTTACAACACTGATGAAGAAGCGATTCGTACCAGGACACTACCACCGGGAACTACACCAAAGACTCAGGCGTCTCATACAAGGAACTAAGAGTGTGGAGGACTATTTCCAAGAAATGGAAACTCTGATGATTAAGGCCGATGTGGATGAGTCCTTAGAGGCTACCATGGCGCGGTTCTTGGCTGGACTCAGCCGAGACATACAGGATCGAATGGAGATTCAAGAGTACGAGAGCTTGGAGGAAATGCCTCACAAAGCAATCCTGATCGAACAACAAGGCATGAGGAGGGGATATTCCAAACCTTCTTACACTCCTATACCCAGGCCAAGTTACCAGGACAAAGGCAAGTCCATTGTCCAGTCCATTATAGATTTTAAGACTAATGCTCCTGTTTGTTTTGACAAAGGAAAAATGGCTGAGCCAGGGACGTTAGATGCTTAAAGAATCACGGCCTAGGACACTATGCGAACAAGTGTCCGAATCAAAAGGTTATAGTTTTACTGGACAATGGTGACGTAGAGTCAGAAGAAGAAATGGAGGATACATGACCAATCTTCGACAAGGAGGAAGAAGAGGTTGAGTATCCGGCCCAAGGACAGCTACTGGTGACCAGGAGATCACTGAGCGTGCAAACCAAAACCAATGAAATGGAACAAAGGGACGTCTCTGGCAGTTTGACAAGAGGGTCATACTTGACAGCTACACAAACCGCCATTCCTTTGACCACAAAGGTTAGAAGATCACGTTGGTACCATATTTCCAATGGAAGTGCATCAAGATCAGATCCAACTCAAGAAGAATCGAGACCAAGAAAGGCTGGAGGGAGAAGATAAGAAGCCGACCAAGCAGACCAACCTACCATCAAGGCAAGTGGGGAAAGGAAGTCTTTAAAAACTCATTCTGATATCATTTTACTTGTGTTCAAAGAGACACTGATGGCAACTAACCAAATACCGGAGCTTTCGAATGAACTTGAGCATTTGTTGCGCAGGTTCAAGGATGTGTTCATCGAGGAGAACCCTGGTGGTTTGCCACCAATTCGGGGGATTGAACATCAGATCAATCTGGTGCCAGGTGCAGCACTTCTGAATAGATCAGCCTACAGGACCAATCCTGTTGAGACCAAAGAACTTCAGAGACAAGTCAACGACCTGATGGACAAAGGTTACATCTGAGAGAGCCTGAGCCCTTGTGCGGTTCCGGTCTTGTTGGTGCCAAAGAAGGATGGAATTTGGAGGATGTGTGTTGACTGCCAAGCCATCAACAACATAAAAATTAAGTACCGCCATCCCATCCCTAGGTTATATGATATGCTAGATGAGATGAATGGTTCTAGGATCTTTTCTAAAATAGATCTTAAAAATGATTATCACCAAATTCACATGAAAGAAGGGGATGAATGGAAAACTGCTTTTAAAACAAAAGAAGGGTTGTATGAATGACTTGTAATGCCATTTGGGTTGACCAATGCTCCTAGTACCTTTATGCGGTTAATGAACCATGTGCTTAGACCGTTTATAGGAGAATTTGTGGTAGTGTACTTTGATGATATCTTAGTATATAGCCGAAGATTGCTTGAACATGTCCAACACTTAGAAAAGGTTTTAGCAGTCTTGAGGCAAGACCAACTGTATGCTAACGCTTCTAAATGAATATTTGGAATGGATCACCTAGTCTTTTTGGGGTTTGTTGTAGGTGAAGATGGAATCAGGGTGGACGAGGAGAAGGTCAAAGCCATTCGGGACTGGCCTAGTCCTAAGACCGTGAGTGAGGTTAGGAGCTTCCATGGTCTAACCGGCTTCTACAAGCGATTTGTTCAGAACTTCAGTAGTATTGTGGCACCACTCACAGAGGTGATCAAGAAGAATGTGGGGTTTAAGTGGGAACAAGCTCAAGAGGAAGCCTTTCAGATCCTAAAAGAGAAGTTAACCAATGCCCCTCTTCTTATTCTTCCTGACTTTATGAAAACTTTTGAAATAGAATGTGATGCCTCGGGAGTTGGAATTGGTTCTGTTCTTATGCAGGAAAGAAGACCAGTGGGATACTTCAGTGAGAAGCTGGGAGGTGTGACATATGATAAGGAGTTGTATGCTCTAGTGAGGTCACTTCAGACTTGACAACACTACCTTTGGCCGAAGGAGTTTGCCATACATACCGATCACGAGTCTTTGAAACACCTAAATGGACAACAGAAGCTGAACAAGAGGCATGCTCGATGGGTCGAGTTCATAGAGACATTTCCTTATGTCATCAAATACAAACAAGGTAAGGAAAATATAGTGGCTGATGCCCTGTCTCGCAGATATGCACTACTTTCAACTCTTGGAGCCAAGCTTTTGGGTTTTGAATTCATCAAGGACTTGTATGCGAATGATCCAAATTTTAAAGAACCCTTTTTGACATGTGCAAGGCAAGCGGTAAGTATTATAAGGTAGAAGGATTTCTATTCTTTAATAACAAACTTTTTGTGCCTCACTACTCTTTGCGAGAATTGTTTGTCAGGGAAGCTCATGGAGGTGGGCTTATGGGACACTTCGGACCAGCCAGAACCATGAAGGTACTACAGGATCACTTTCATTGGCCCGGCCTAAGGAAAGGCGTGGAGAGAATCTGTGGTCGATGTGCTACATGCAAGGAAGCTGAATCCAAGAACCAATAACAAGGTTTGTACTCTCCTCTGCCTATTCCCTCTCATCTGTGGGTTGACTTGTCAATGGTTTTTGTGTTAGGACTTCCTATGTCTAGAACTGGTAGAGACTCGATCTTTGTTGTGGTAGATAGGTTTTCTAAAATGGCTCACTTAATTCCTTGTCTGAAAAGTAACGATGCGACTTATGTAGCTGATATGTTCTTTAGGGAAGTAGTTAGATTGCATGACATGCCTATAACCATAGTGTCTGATAAAGATACTAAGTTTCTTAGTTACTTCTGGAAGACCTTGTGGACTAGGTTAGGCACAAGATTGCTATTCTCTACTACTTTCCACCCTCAGACTGATGGTCAGACTGAAGTGGTTAATAGGACCCTCTATACTTTACTTAGAACCTTGGTCAAAAAGAACCTAGGTACGTGGGAAGAACACCTACCCCATGTAGAGTTTACGTACAATTATTCCATGCATTCCACGACCACTTACTTCCCTTTCGAAATAGTATAGGTTTAAGCCTCTATCACCTTTGGATTTGATGCCTCTTCCTTTGAGTGATCGTTTAAGCAGTGATGGAGATAAGAAAGATAAGGCTGTCAAGAAATTGCATGAGGCAGTACGGTCTAACATAGAAGCTAGGATAAAGAAGTATGAAGAGTATGCGAGCAAAGGCTGATGCAAGAAGGCTTTTCAGCCAGGATAAAAAGTGTGGATCCATCTAAGGAAGGAAAGATTCCCTGAAGAACGGGAATCCAAGCTTATGCCTAGGAAGGATGGACCATTCACGATGGTCAAGCGATTGCATGACAAAGCCTATCAACTTGATTTGCAAGGTAAGTATGATGTTTCCTCTAGCTTTAATGTTCCTGATCTCTCTCCTTTTGTTGCAGATAAGCCAGATTTGTGGGCAAATCCTTTTCAAGAGGAGGAGAATGATATAAATATGGAACCGGACCAGCACGGGTCAGATGGAGACATGGATTAGACCGAGAGAATAAGGCCAGATAGGGACTTGGTAGTGGACCGAGGATCGGCCGCCAGGGAACAAGGAGCTGTAAATGCAGGACGGACCATGTACCGGATCGACCCGATGCGACCAGGAAGCAAGCTGGGGCCAGAACTACGACCGGATGAATGAATTCTCCGACCCAAGGGTCACTTCCAGCAACCAACCTCCACTAGGGTGTCTTAGTGCGTCACATCCTTGGCCTTGTGGAGTGGGAATACTAGGGGAAATTCTGGAGCCTCTAATGGTCCCATTCGATCCACCCACTTGGCCATTTGTGCTAGTAGCCTCCGGTTCATGATTATCCCAATTACCTAGCCATCAAAGAGATATCCGATCATAGGATTCCATCACTGCTCCTTTGGAGTAACCAGGTCAACACTCTCTCTCCCGGGAGGGTGGGCGACCTGCTCCTTCATAGTGACCAGGTCGCCACTTTCTCTCCCAGGAGGGTAGGCGACCTGCTCCTTCGGAGTGACGAGGTCGCCACTCTCTCTCCCAGGAGGGAGCGGGTGACTTGACTTCGTGTTCTGATGTCTTGAGATTATGATCAGGTCGCCATGTTCCGTAGGACAGACTGGCGACCTGCCTCTTTCCGGGACCAGGTCGACATGTCCCATAAAACAGACTGGCGACCTTCTTCTTTAAGGACCAGGTCGCCATATTCCGTAAGATGGACTGGCGACCTGTCTTTTTACAGACCAGGTCGCCATGTTCCGTAAGACGGATTGGCGACCTGCTTCTTGCTGGACCAGGTCACCATGCCCCGTAAGACGGACTGACGACCTGCTCTCGTGTTCTAATGTCTTGAGACTAGTCTTTCGTGTAAATACTTAGATTTTTCAACTTATTAATCCCGATGGGTGGGTTTTGACCCCAACAATCATCATATTGTATTTCCAATCTTCTTTTTAAATGAAATCATGACAGGATTTTCATGTACCTGTAATTGGAGAGTGACTTTGTATAGTTTTTCTTCATGCCATGGAAAATTGAGGTCTTTTTTTTTTGGTAAAATATCTTCCATTGATTTATTTGGAAAACATAATCAAATAAAACACATTATCTATAATAAAATATTTGCAATATAATATATTCATGGATGACCATGAGTAACTCAAACTCGTAGACTGCAATGATTAAACTAATAATAGATTATATATATGAGGATCAACACTGAATTAGAGAGAACTCTTTATGTCATTAATTGAATCTCAAGGTGAACGATTATCAGTTTAACAATTTATCAACAAAAATGAAAGAAAAAAAAAAAATCTTGCGATTTTAGTATTAGATTAAATGAAAGTTAATAATTTATTCAAGAAAAAATATTTAAAACTCAATGATAACAGTGATAAATTGAAGAAACAGGGATAAAAATCGGATATAAAAATTCTGAAAACTTTGGGAAAAAAATGGAAATTCCTTTTAATATAGATGATCATGGTGAGATTTATAAGAAAAGATATATATATTGAGTGTTGAAAGTTTATTTATAGAAAGGTGATTCTTATTTTTGAGTAAATGAGTTAAACTCATAATAGATATCTTTACACACATTGTAAGAATATACAGAAGATATTGACAGAATCACAGAATCGTAATGTATGAAAGATGTATATTCTTAATACGCCCCTCAAAATGGGTGTAGCGGAGTGAGTCCAATCTTGGACATGGCAGGGACAAACCGTGTGTGGGGAAGCAGTTTAGTGTGACCATCAGCAAGTTGGTCAGACGCCGAGACATGAGAGACACAAAGAACTTTGGGCTGAACAAGATTGTGGATGTAATGATAATCTACAGCAACATGTTTCTTCTGCGAATGTAACACTGGATTGGCGCAAAGATAAATGGCACCGATGTTATCACAGTAAATCACCGGAGGATTAGAAATATCAAGGCCAAGTTGAGTGTCAGCAACTTTTTTGTACTCTTCTTCGGTTGAAGATCATGCAATGGTGGACTGTTTCTTGGCTGACCAAGAGATCAAGTGTTTGCCAAGATAAACTAAGTGAGAACCAGTTGAAGAGTAAGCATATTTATTGCCAGCCCAATCTGCATCTGAATAGGCATGTAATGAAAGCTGATTGTTTGAAGAATAAAACAAGCCTCGGTTATGTGTGCCACATAAATATCGGAGGATACATTTGGCTGCAGACAAGTGTTTTATTGTCGGTTGATGTATATATTGAGAGAGTTTGTTGACAGACAAAGCTATATCAGGACGAGTGAAGATAAGATACTACAGACTGCCAATAACGAGGTGATACTCAGTAGGGTTCTCCAACACCGTACCCATGAGCTGGGTAAGTGGTGACTTATCATCCATTGGCGTAGCAATAGGCTTTTCTTCTAGCATATTGACTCGACGAAGAAAGTCTGTGAACTATTTTACACTTAGTAATTGTAAGACTATGTTCATCTCGGGCCACTTCAATGCCATGAAAATAACTCATGGCACCCAAATCCTTCAGAGAGAAACGAGCACCAAGAAGATCGATAAAGTTCTGTACTTTTGCAGGCGAGTTGCCTGTAATGACGATGTCGTCAACATATACGAGGACAAAGAGAGCAATCTTATTGGTGAGGAAGGTAGATAAAGTGGCATCAGCAAGAGAGTTATCAAACCCGAGACTTAACAGGTAGGTGCGGAGAGCATTATACCACGCTCACGGGGCCTATCCGAGTCCGTAGATGGCCTTCTTTAACTGCATACATATGCAGGACGATCGGTGTCAACAAAGACAGACGGTTGCTGCATGTAAACAACTTCTTCCAAGGGTCCTTGCAGAAATGCATGATTAACATCAAGCTGCCGAAGAGGCCAATTCAGAGTTGTAGCAAGACTGAGAATGGAGAGAACAAAAGCGTGTTTGATAACTGGGCTAAAAGTCTCAAAATAATCAATACCAAGTCGCGGGGTGTATCCCTTGCCACTAAACACGCTTTGTAATGGTGCCATCAGGCTTGCGTTTGATATGGAAAACCCAGTGACAGCCCACAACATTGCCAATGCCATCAGGAGGAACCAATTCCCTAGTTTCTTCAACAATTTGATTATCAAATTCAGTGGTCATAGCATGTCTCCGGTGCCAAGTACCAAGAGCCTGTTTGTATGTAGCAGGTTCAACATCAGTATAATCCTCTTTGGCTTGAGCTAAGAAGACATACCTTTGAATTGGCTTTGCAATGTTATCTTTGGCACAAGTCCTCATAGGATCTTGATTAACCAGAGGAAGAGGTTGTATCTGCTAAAGATCTGCGACTGGGGATGGCGAAAAAAATGAGCCAATATCATGATTACTTGCAGTGTCCTCTGAGGTGTGAGAAACAGCTTGGGTATATGTTGGGGACACAACAGAGGTAGTAGGAGACTCATTATTGCTGAAAGGAACAAGGGAGGGAGCATCTGAGACAGACAGATGTGCCCTGTTCGTGTCAGCTGCTGCAGGTGAAGGCACCTGACTCGGTTCCAGTTCTACAGTGGGCTGTGGGAGTGGTGCAACAGTTAGAGAAGTACTAACTGTGTCATCGGGAGAGGAAGTTTCCGAAGGTGACAATGAGTCCCGTGACTTAGGAAAAATATCTTCAAAAAACTCAACATGGCGAGAGACATAGAGGTGAGAAGTGTTTGGATCAAAACAGAAGTACCCACTTTGAGTTTGAGAGTAGCCTAGAAAGATGAAAGGAGAGGATCGTGGTTGGATCTTATTGGTAGTGTAAGGTCAGAGACATGGAAAACAGAGACACCCAAACACCTAAGTTTTAGAAAGTTTGGTTGTTCGCTGAAGAGAAGTGTATATGGAAATTTAAACCCAAGGGAAGATGATAGTAAACGATTGATAAGATAGATGGCTGTAGAGAAAGCGAAAGACCATAACTCAACTTGAAGAGAGGCGTGAGAGAGAAGGGAAAGGCCAGTTTCAACTGAGTGGTGATGTTTTCGCGCATACACTCCATTAAGTTGAGGAGTATGCGGTGGAGTAGTGTATGAGAGATACCATTTGTGGCAAGATAATTGGCCATAACCATGAATTCTCCACTGTTGTCTGAGTAGAGAGTGACAATGCGGGTATTAAGCTTGTTTTCGACTAAGGATTTGAATTTGACAAATGTTTCAAAAACTTGCGAATTTTCCTTTAAGGGATAAAACCACATATATCTGGTGAAATGATCAACTAGAATGAGGTAATACTTGTATCCATCAAATGAAAGAATTGTAGAGGTCCAAACATCGGTGTATACAACTTCTAATGGCTTAGAAGATCGGATCGTGTTTTCCCCAAAAGGGTTTTTGTGACTTTTGTAAAGAGAGCAAGATTTGCAAAATAAAGAAGACGAAGTTTTATTTGATAAAGGAAGATTGAAACTGGAAATATTTTTATTCAAAATGTCTATATTGTGATGACCTAGTTTGGAATGTCGATCAGAAAACAAAGAATTAAAGATAGAAAAAGCACAAAACAAAGACATGGAAGGTGACCACTCGTACAGCCCATCTTTAACGTGTCCCTTTGCCACTGGAAGACACGAGTTGAGATCCTTCACCTGAATCATCAAGGGATCAAAGGTAACAGCAACGTTATTATCAACACATAGGCGATAGACTGAAATCAAATTCTTCTCCATACTGGGTACATGTAAAACATTTGTGAGAGATAGATCACGTGTAGTGGAGCGTAGAGAGGTTGAACCTGTGTTGGCAATTGGGAGAGCATTTCCATCACCAATGATGACTTTGCCACTGCTGGTGTAGGGATCATTGAGCGACAAGTTCTGCAAATCAGCCGTCATATGGTGAGAAGCGCCACTATCTAAAAGCCATGATGGTGTCTCATGGGGAGATGCAACAGCAACATTGGCCCGTGGTTGCTGCTGAATAAGACGGTATTGAAAGCATCGTTGAGCACTGTGACTAACTTTTCCACATTGCTGACACTTTCTTTTGTAGCCACGACACTGAGAGGAGTCAGAGAACTGAAAGGAGCGAGTGTCAGAGAAACGCTGAGAGTTGGCTTGTGGAGAAGGAGATGAATTGGATCTCCAGTCGGAGCGAGTCGCAGCGTGAACAGAAGCTGGAAAACTACCAGAAGAGGGTATCGCACATACGAGTGCAGCTCCTCTGTTGTGAAGCTTCTCATGAAACTCTTCGAAAGAGACAGCTGTTTCCCTTTTTTGAATAGCATCGCAGACAGCATAATATTTTTCAGGAAGGCCATCAATCATAAATTCAATGAGATCTTCGGAATCAACTGCCTTGCCGAGAAGAGAGAGCTCATCTGCTTTAGTTTTCATCAGCTGCATATACTCATCAATGGTTTTGGACCCTTTAGCACTCCTCTTGAGTTGATCCTTGAGTTGCTTGATGTGACCCCTTGAAGGGATTCCATAAGTTTTAGCAAGAAGTTTCCAGGCTTCCAGCGTTGTTTTGGCATTTGTGATAAGTGCTTGGAGAGGGGTGGAGATTGTGCCCAGAAGAGCTGCAAAAATGAATTGATGTTGGCAGAGATGCAAATTGTTCTTTGGATTAACCATCACAACACCCTCAAAAGTGATTATTTGTTCTGGTAGAATGAAAAAATCATTGATGTATGTTTGGAGGGCATGACTTCCAAGGAAGAGACGAACTTAGAGACACTAAGACATATTGTTTGTCGTGGTGAGCTTTGTGATTCCTGACATATTGACATAGAGAATTGGTGTAGACGGATCAACCGGATTTGGTAACATATGAGATGATGTTGCAGTTTCCGGTGTAGTAGCAGACATGGTTTGAAACGGCTAGTTAGAAATGTAGCCGGCGGCTAGGGTTGAGAAAAAGAGATTAAAGATTTGTGATAATTTTCTGCTCTGATACCATTTAGAAAGGTGATTCTTATTATTGAGTAAATGAGTTAAACTCATAAGAGATATATACACACATTGTAGAGAATATATAGAAGATATTGACAAAGTAACATAATCGTAATGTATGGAAGGTGTATATTCTTAATATTATAAACTATTGAATAAGAAAAAACTCATGGATCAAGGTAGGCCTAGCCATTTTAACCGAACCCGAACCAACCCGAAAAAACCGGTTCGGTTCGGGTATGGATTGAAAGATTATGCGGAATAGATAGAGAGAGAATGAGAGAGTTTCGTTTAGAACAAGAAAGAGAGAATGAAGAACCAAATAGATTTCATTGTAACCAAGAGTCTGAACATTTACAAAGATGATACAAGACCTTATAAAAGAAAGAACTCTGACAAGAATATGCCAGAGAATCTAGTGACTCATAGGACGCGTCATAAAGGAGGGGGACAGACAGCATCTTTCGGTCAAAAAGGAGACAGGGACGGCTTGACCAGCTGGCCTTATCCACAAACGGTCATGACCAGCTGGCTCGTGCAACTTCTAGGAAGATTCCTATGAATTGCTTCCTTGTCTTCTTGCGCCCGGACTTTGCACAACGCCCTCGACCTTTAAGAAGCTTCTCGGGACGTACGGACGTGCTAGAACGTCCGGCCTTGTACGGACGGTGAGGCCGTACAGTACGGATGCCCGGACTTTGCACATGTCTTGAAGTCGCCTAAGAGCTTCCCCGGACAGAACGGACGTGGTTGTACGGCCGGCCTTGTACGGACGGTGAGGCCGTACAGTACGGACGGTGCGGCCGTTCAACCAAAGGTCAACACTCCCCCTCAAGCTAAGCACTATGGAATCACCCTAGAATGCTTAGCTTGGAATGCCCATGAAGATGCACCTCGTTAAAAACCTTAACAGATAAAACTCATTGGGAAAAACTCTGTTTAAGGAAAAGAGTATGCACTTCATGAGCAGGGAAGCGCTTACCTCCGGGCCAAGCTCACTAGGCCGAGCTTGCTGAAGATGTGATCACACACATTTGGTCTTGCGGCCTTCGTGAATATGTCGGCGAGCTGATCCTCACTTCTTGTGAAACACGGAAGAATTGTCCCGTCCATGATCTTCTCTCGCACCTTGTGGCAGTCCACCTCTATATGTTTGGTGCGTTCGTGGAAAACCGAGTTTGAAGCAATATGAATGGCCGCTTGGTTGTCGCAGTGCATCACCATGGGTGTGGTTTGCTGAATGTCAAGGTCGGCTAATAAACTCTTCAGCCAAGTCAACTCATTGGTCAGCTTCCTCATGGCCCGGTACTCTGCTTCGGCTGTTGAACATGCCACCACCTTCTGCTTCTTGGTCTTCCAAGTCACCATGTTGCCTCCAACGAATGTGCAATATCCTGTTGTGGACCTCCTGTCCATTCTATCTCCAGCCCAGTCAGCGTCGCAATATCCAACAATCTCGGTGCTTGCATTCTTTCCCATCCAGATACCGTGGTCTAAGCTCCCCCTGAGGTATCTGAGGATTCTTTCAACCATGGACCAGTGGTATTTTGTAGGAGCCTTCATGTGCTGACTGACCTGGTTCACACAAAAGCACAAGTCAGGTATAGTAAGTGTTAAATAGATTAACTTACCCACTAGCTTGCGGTATAAGGCAGGATCTTCAAAGAGCTCATCCTCCTTCTCCCCCTCTCGATTGACCTTGTAGCCATCTTCAAGAGGACTCACAGCCGGCTTGACTTCCATTGTACCTGTCTCATTTAACAGGTCAAGAACATACTTTCTTTGGGAAAGAAAGAGGCCATTAGTACTTCGACATACTTCAATACCCAAGAAATATTTTAGTTCACCAAGATCTTTAATATCTAAAGATGCTTGAAGAGAAGACTTGAGTGCGAGGATACCTGCCTTGTTGTCTCCAGAGATGATCAGGTCATCTACATAGACGACAACAACAACTATACTTTGGGAGTATTTATGGGTGAATAGGCTGTGATCAGCTTCAGATCGCAGGAACCCAAGATCCCACAATGTGCGGCTGAGCTTGTGATACCAGGCTCTTGGAGACTGTTTGAGACCGTAGATGGCCTTCCTCAGTCGTAGCACTTGGCCTGGGTCAATAGTGTCTTCAAGACCTGGAGGCGGCTGCATATACACTTCCTCTTCAAGGTCGCCTTGTAGGAAGGCATTCTTAACGTCCATCTGCCACAACTCCCAAGATAGATTAGCAGCTAAAGCTAAAACAACTCTTACCGTGGGTAGTTTGGCCACTGGAGCGAATGTGTCTTTGTAGTCATTCCCATACGTCTGGGTGAAGCCACGAGCCACCAGCCTTGCCTTATAGCGATCAATGTCTCCATTGGTCTTGTACTTGATGGTGAAAACCCATCTGGACGTGACCACCTTCTTGCCCTTAGGAAGAACCGAAGCATCCCACGTGTGGTTCTTTTCCATCGCCCCAACCTCAGCCGCGACTGCATCCCTCCATTGTGGACTGGCCATTGCTTCTTCGTACGTAGATGGGATGACCTCAGCTTCAATCTTGGTGAGGAATGCAATATGTTCAGATGGCAAGAGGGCAAGAGAGCACACAGCTTCGATTTCCGGATGAGCTACAGCTTGACTGTTGAAGTAGACATGAGAACTTGTTGTTGAAGTTGAGCTTTCAGGAGCTTCAAACCCTAGAACCTTCCGGCCTCTCATGACTCGTCTGCGAACAATAGGAGCTGGCTCCTGGTCCACCAAAGGTTGAGTGTCCGAAGTTGTCTGGTCGCTCACTGGAGCTCTACCCTGCGGTTCTCCTTCTTGGATTACCACATCATGCTCCTCTTCATAGGTAGCATTAGTTTGGACCTCATCTTGAGGTTCTTCACTTTGCTCCCCCTCATGGGTAACACCGGTTTGATCCTCATCTTGAGGTTGATCTCCTTCTGTAGGAATTATATGTGGAGTGGCCGGTTGAACGGCCGGTTGTTGGTCCTTGTTGTGACCAAGGTGATCTAAGAGGGACCTCAAAGTTGCGGCTTGGTCAGAGGATGATTGTGCTAAGTTCTTCAAGCTATCCCAGTCCTTTTCCATATAGAAGCCTTGATCTTCCAAGAACTTAACATCTCTGGAAACATAGGTCCGGTTGTTGGTAGGATCAAAACACTTGAATCCCTTTTGTGTAGTGGAGTAGCCAATGAACATACACTTCACACTCTTTGCATCGAGCTTGGTTCTTTGTATTCCTGAGGCTAAGACAAAACACACACACCCAAACACTTTTAGATAATCAATTGAAGGTTTGGACTTGTTGAGTACCTCGAATGGAGAGGAGTTGTTAAGGACTCTGGTTGGAGTTCGATTGATCAAGTAGCATGCGGTCATTACTGCATCTCCCCAGAATCTCTTAGGAACATTGGTGTGGAACATCATGGACCGGGCCACCTCCATAAGATGTCTGTTCTTCCTTTCAGCGACTCCATTTTGTTGTGGAGTATATGGGCAGCTTGTTTGATGCACAATGCCATGTTTAGCTAAATGGTCTTTGAACTTGTGATTTATGTACTCTCCTCCATTATCTGTTCTTAAAACTTTCAATTTGGCTTTAAACTGATTAGTCACATGATTTTGAAAGTTTATGAAAGCATCAAACACTCTATCTTTAGAGGGAAGCAAAGTTATCCAAGTATACTTCGATTTCTCATCTATAAATGTCACGAAATATTTGTTACTATCCCTAGACATGCAAGGAGATGTCCAAACATCTGAATGAACTAAATCAAAGCAATGTTCATAGATAGATAATGACTTTGGAAAAACCGATTTGCAATGTTTACCAAGGATACAAGCTTCACAACTAGAGTGATCAAAAGAGACTTGAGGTAGCAACAACTTTAAAGCATGAAAATGAGGATGGCCTAATCTAGCATGCCACAATTTATTCAGGCCAACAGATAAACAAGAGGAAAACGAGACAGGTTTGACATTGCTTGGTGAAGTGTCTTCCAAAACATATAGATCATCCTTAGTTCCACCTTGTCCAAGCAATTGCATAGTGTCAATATCCTGAAATTGTACACGGTTAGGCCCAAAGATAGCATAGCAGTTTAAATCATTTGTTACTCTTTTGACCGACAATAAGTTGGATGTGAACTTAGGCATGTACAGAGCTTTAGACTGCTTATCAAACAACCTAAGATCTCCAATTCCACTAACTGCAACCTTATCACCATTTGCTATAACTACACTACCTAAGGCCGGTTTAATGTTGCTAAGAAGCTCAGGATTACTAATCATATGATGTGATGCACCTGAGTCTACAACAAGTGAATTACATGACCGTGTTCCAATAGATTTACTAGGCCTAGTCATTGAGAAATAAGTTGTACCAGACTCCTTTAGATTGATGATGGATTTGATAAGAGCCTCCAGGTCCGACTTCCTTACTAGGTCATTGTCCGGTCCTCTGACTCCTCCATGAACCACCATAGCAAGTTCAGACCCTTCCACTTGAGCTTGGCCATTCGCTGCTGAGGTTGACCCCTGAGTGTCTACCGCTTCGGTAATGTTGGCCCTTGCTTCCTTGAACTTGGCCGGCTTGAGGTGTGGGTGGAGTATCCAGCACTTGTCCTTGTTGTGGCCTTTCTTCTTGCAGTGGTCACAAATCCAATTCCTACGATCCTCTGACTTGGAGTAGGTCTTGTTGGTAGCATGAAACAGGCCTTTGTTCGCAGTTGGAAGTTCCCCTGTTCCACCAAATAATCCAAGTGATCCTTGCTCCTTCTGAATCTGCGAACACACCTCTTCAAGGCAAGGAAGCTTATCTGCTCTGAGCATATGCTTGATAAGGTCGTTGTAAGAGGAGCTAAGGCAGAGCAACAGAGCAAACACTTTGTCCTGTTCCCTTCGGTCATCAAGTACAACAGGGTCTATAGTTGCTGGTCTTAGCATGTCCAGTTCCGCCCATAGTGACCTGAACTTCCCAAAGAACTCATTGAACTCCATATCTGCCTGAGAGAGATTGTTGATGGACCGCTTCACTTCAAATACTCTTGTGAGGTTTGAGATGTTACTGAACACATTTTTGAGGGTTTCCCAGAGCTGCCTTGCTGTTTCACAGTATGAGTACGCCTCTAGGATAGACAGGTCTAGCGACCCCTGAAGAATAGCTAGGACCGACTGATCTTCTTGAAACCAACGCGTGTCTTCCACACTTGGTGGGTTTTTGACACTCTCATCTGAGTCTTCAACATGGCTCCAGACACCTTGACCACAAAGAACAGCCTTGGTGGTTCTCGCCCAGAGCAAGTAGTTGCTTCCTCCTTTGTGGACGACCGGTAGCTTTGTGAACTTCGTGTTCTCCATGGATTTTAAAAGGAAAGCTTGAGAGATTCTAAGGTGAAGAGATTAAGCAGGTGAATGAGAAAGGGAATCGAACCAGAGATTAGAGAATAGACACCAGAACTAGCAACCTGGCTCTGATACCATGAAAGATTATGCGGAATAGATAGAGAGAGAATGAGAGAGTTTCGTTTAGAACAAGAAAGAGAGAATGAAGAACCAAATAGATTTCATTGTAACCAAGAGTCTGAACATTTACAAAGATGATACAAGACCTTATAAAAGAAAGAACTCTGGCAAGAATATGCCAGAGAATCTAGTGACTCATAGGACGCGTAATAAAGGAGGGGGACAGACAGCATCTTTCGGTCAAAAAGGAGACAGGGACGGCTTGACCAGCTGGCCTTATCCACAAACGGTCATGACCAGCTGGCTCGTGCAACTTCTAGGAAGCTTCCTATGAATTGCTTCCTTGTCTTCTTGCGCCCGGACTTTGCACAACGCCCTCGACCTTTAAGAAGCTTCTCGGGACGTACGGACGTGCTAGAACGTCCGGCCTTGTAAGGACGGTGAGGCCGGCCTAGTACGGACGGTGAGGTCGTACAGTACGGATGCCCGGACTTTGCACATGTCTTGAAGTCGCCTAAGAGCTTCCCGGGACAGAACGGACGTGGTTGTACGGCCGGCCTTGTACGGACGGTGAGGCCGTACAGTACGGATGGTGCGGCCGTTCAACCAAAGGTCAACATGGATCTTTAAAAATAATCGAACGGATCTCAACATCGAGTAACTTCGGGTATCGGAGATTACCCGAACCGAACCGATACCCGAAGTAACCAAAGTTTTACTCTTCTCTTTATTTCTACTTTGGGATATTGGTTCAGTTTGTTATCTATAATCTCTGATTTTTGGATAAATCGGTTCATATCTGGATATTTTATGCATTTTCGGTTACTTTGGTTATAAAATACCTACAATATTAACTGAAGTAACCAAAATTGCACCCTTCTCCTTACCTCTACTTCGGATATATTGGTTTATATTCAGATATTTTTATGCATTTTTGGTCATCGGATACAAAATACTCGAACCGATCCGGATCCAAAAAGTATTTAGGATACAAATTCGGATCTTAAGCAAAATACCAGAACCGACCCAAACCCGACCCGAAACTTTAAAATATCCGAATGGATCTTAAATCCCAAAACCAAAAGAATCGACCCGAACCCGATTGGGTACCCGAACACCCAAACCTAGATCAAGGTATTTATGAACTTTGGGCTATCAAATTTCCAAACCAAAAGAAAAGTTTGAGAGGTGACATATAATATTTGGGATAAATCGACAAGCTTTCATATCCACTATCTAGTTCACTAACACTTGTACTAAACCAAAATCACATATTTTATGTGAAGGCGGTGGCATACATTGAAGGTGTAATATTTTGAACATTCTGTCATTGTTACATATAGTATATGTTATATGTGTGTATTAGGCCTGGAATTATTATCTGGGATCCGGATTCGCTCCACTCCGCTCCAAAAATCCGGATATCTGGGGGCTCCGAATCCGGATCCGGATAATAAAACTATGGATCCGGCGGATCTGGATAATAGGTTTTTGAACCCCGAATATCCAGATTCGTGTATATATAAGAGATTAAACAATTTTTATTTTATAAGTAAGCCAATTCATTTTAATTCTATAGTTTTTTTTACTGTTTTTTATTTATTATTTAAACCTTTTTATTATTTGATATTTTGAGATATCAAATTATTAAAAACTTTTTTATATATTTAATTTGTCTATTATTATTAAAATTTAATATAAATATTATTTTTTCAGATCCGGATATCCGCGGATATCCCAATTTTTAGACGGATATCCGGAAGGCCCGGATCCGGATCCGGATAATGATATTACATATCCGGGCGGATCCGGATCCGGATAATGATATTACATATCCGGGCGGATCCGGATCCGGATAATGATATTACATATTCGGGTGGATCCAGACCTAGTGTGTATAGGTGTAAGAAAGTATTTGTTATTCCTTCGTACACTGGAATTAGTGATTTTATTCTATTGCAAGTGCACAATCTATAATTGTAATATAGAAAAGTTTGATTTCCAGAGGACGAGTGTTACACTTTAAATCTATAAGAAATTGAAAAGAAGCTAAACAAACGAATTGGTTTTGTTGCTTCGGTAACAAGTAATGAAATATAACTCAATAAAACAATGTGTTAGACCAAGGAACTTTCGCAGGAAATTCAGAGCAAAAGATCAAACAACTATTCAGGGAACAGTTAAGCACAAGTCTTGAACTCAAACATAAAAATAATATCAATCCACTGCCTTGGCATCAATAACTTTTTCTAGCAACCTAGAATCCTAAACTATCGTTTGGTCCTAAAATCGCAGGCAAGGATTATTGAACAGGTTCGATATGTTCACGATTTGCCTTAACATCAACTTTCGTCTGTTAAGGATAAATTGCTCACCAAAGTCTTTTCTAGCAACCTATTACACTTTTGATGAAAGATTAACCTAAAATCATGAATCAAGTGATCATTTCAATCCAGGCATTAAGACTAACAAATGGTGAAGACAATCAATTCAAATCCCTATTTATGTTAAATCCATCAACTCATGAATAGGATTGAAAATCTTGATCTAACTAGTGAATCTACTCAGACATGGAGAAAGAAAACACAACAATAGATGAAAGGAATCCATGAAATATATATTAGAAATGACAAGGGTTCGAAATTCTTGTCAAGTGTAGCAGAGATTCTTCTCCCAATCTTACAAGTAAAAACTCTTAAAAACTCTATGAAAAGGTCTCTAGGTCGCAAAAGCTCTCAAAGTGTGATGTGAACCAGATAATAAAATGAGTGATCAAAAGAGGATAGATGGAAGATGGTGACGGCTGCCCCATTTTCTTCTTGCTCGCATCCCAAAATAAGGTAAGTGGAGTTTCCAATATCTGTTTCGGATGGATGGAGCATGTGCTCCGAAAGGAAGCAGGTGTTCTATCGTATGAGATTCTTCAAACTCAGGTCATTTTCCTTCATTTCAACTCCTTTTTGCTCCAGAGGCTCCAGTTCCTCCTATCTTCGTTTATAGCTCCTTAGTAAACCTGAAACGACTCGATAAAAACCAGAAAACAAAAGTTATAATGAAACAAAATCGCCTCATATCGTCCCTCTATATATATATATAGTCGGTGGACAACTGAATAATCCTTCACATCGCAAAATGATCACCATCATTCTCCAGAATTCACCAAAAAATGATCACGAACTAACCAAATCAGGCTAATTGCTTGATTATCTAGTAAACAATATATGTAGGCAGTAACGAGGCTGGGTTTTCCAAAGACCAGTTGCCAGTAGAAAGCCCTTTCCTTTGTCAAACCTTAGGATGCGACTAGTTGATTGAACCGATTAACTTAATTGCGTAAAATAAAAAGATGAGATTTCGTCTAAAGGGAGTGACAATGTTGTTGGGTGCGAAGTATTAATTTTATTCTTTTTATAAGATAGCTATGAAATGAATGGGGATATGATTGTCTATATTAAGCTCTGAATTAATATTTTGGTAAGTATTTCATGTGCAATTTCATAGAAAATTCTTGTTGAACAGTGTTTGTCATTATTAAATTTTTTTGTATGGTTAAATATATTTGTATCTATTGCGATTTATGTCATATATGGTAATGCTTTTATTAGTTGTATTGTTTTGTTACGGGATTATTCGAATCTGCCAAAAATGTGAGTTTTTCAGCAATGACAATAAATTTTATGAATGATAAATCTCGAAGAATCTGAATTTCATCTTGATCGAGAACGTTTAAAATTAACCGAATTGCGTTTGATTTGTGGTATGCGGTAACCCTAATCTCCATGTATTATTCACCAATAGTGAATAGTATCTCTGTGACGATTTAAAAGAGATCTCATATTCATCGTCTACTATTCTAAAGGTTACCATATGCAAAAGCAGTAGAATATATTTGTTTAGAGTTAGTCGCATCTGCTTCATACTTACCATATTGAGAAAATAATCTACATAATTTGACAATTATGATAGTATTAGTCGAAATTAAGGTGTATGTTTCTTTGTTGTCAGTTTATATAGCCGTGTGCATCGATCGATAATAACGATGATAGCTGAATTATCTCTTTCGATAATAACAATAACAAAAAAATATGTTTTACGGTTAAGCTTCTTAAACCGATTGATTTTAAGTAGAAATAAGAGTATAGTAAAATTACGAACAAGTGTACAGTAGTTTAATAGTGTCATGACTAATCTCTTTAAAATATTGGGCCATATACATTTTGTACCTTGGGTAATATCCCCATTATCTAGAGATATGGAAAACCAGAGGAAATTGCATACGTGGAACAACGCTGGACTTAATCAACCAATCATAAAATTTGATATAATGAAATAAAATATTGAAGAAAATCTAAAATGAAATTTGTAAATTGTAAATTGTGTGGAGAAAAAAGCTCCGCAGAGAAACTGAATTTGTGGCTGAATAACCTTCTCCCACACCTCTCTTCTCTCGTTGAAGCTAAAGCAAGTGAGAAGACAAAAATGGTGGAAGATGAACAATGAAGAAGAAGCATTGTTCTTGTTCATGCATTATTAACCCTGTTGTTATGTTCCTCTCATGGCCTGTTACATCGTTCCTTATTACCACAATCCAGTTTTGTTTCGTCCCAATCGAAAAATCATCGGTCACCATCACCGTTTCTGCAGCAAGCTCTTGAAGACAAGAATTAGTCTTCCTCGAAGTTCCGCCATTAGCGACGGTGGTGTCTCCTACAATACATTAGTCTCTGAGGTAAGCGAAATTTTCTTTTTCTTTTAATACAATTCGTTAATTATCACCAAATGTTAGAAGATTTGAGTACTGAGAGAGGCGAATTAATAAATCTCTGATCTTAATCGAATATTGTTGAACTCGATCTGACTATAATATAGAATTGAGCTCCTCATGTTCGAAAGGAACAAACAAAAAAAAAAAAAATCTTCATTTTGTGTTCAAATTAAGATTCTTTATGACGTTTTGATGTAGCATAGATTTAGGATAATTACCAATTATTTGTATTTTCTACATCTCAGAGTTCTTAGTTTTTCAAATAGATAGTCTCCTAGGCCTATAGTTTTATTCAGTTGTTATTGATATTGATATTTTAATAAAAATGTTTTGATAAGCACTGGAAAGAGTATCTTCAATTTTTGTCTTTGGTTAAATCCTTAGAGATTTCAATGAATTCAAGAAAGCTTGGTTTATTCAAGGATCATTGGAGATCCTTGCATCTATGTAGCTTCACAGTTTTTACTTCTACTTCCAGATTTTTGGTTAATCTTTTGCTGAATCCAGTGTTCCATGTTCGATTACTACATTTATACTTATTTATGCAATGTTAAATTACATGTTTATATAGTGAAGTTGTTTCATATTGTCGATGTTAATTGTGTTTGGTTCCACAAGCAAACTTTTGTTTTTGTTTTGAGATATTTTTAGCTCAATCTTTTTGTCAATTTATATTTTTTATTATATGCTTGATTACATGGTTACTTCAGATCGTGAATGTTAATGGGGTGTGGATATGATTGTGAATTAGGCTGTGAGGCTTTTGGTTCCACAAGCAAACTTTGATTCCTCAAAGCTTAAAGTGGAGTTCTTAGGGGAGCTACTGGAGAATAAAGCTAGCGGAGGGATTATTACACCTCGCACATATATTCTTTCACACTGTGACTTCACTGCTAACTTGACCTTAACCATCTCAAACGTCATCAACCTGGATCAACTAGAAGGGTGGTACAAGAAAGACGATGTGGTTGCTGAGTGGAAGAAGGTGAAAGACGAGTTGAGATTACATATTCATTGTTGTGTTAGTGGCCCGAGTTTATTGCAGGATGTGGCTGCAGAGCTTAGGTATCACATATTCTCCAAGGAACTGCCTTTGGTGAGTCTTCTTCTTTCTTGTTTTTTTTTTCCTATTGGTACTCAAAGAAATGCTAAAATGAGTGATGAGTCTTTTAACTCTTTGGCATTGTGGTTTAATAGGTATTAAAAGCTGTGGTCCATGGAGATTCAGTCATGTTTAGAGAGAATCCTGAGCTAATGGATGCATATGTATGGGTGTATTTTCATTCAAGCACACCTAAATACAATCGGATTGAGTGTTGGGGACCTCTCAAGGATGCTGCAAAGGTATGTCATCTTCTAATTCACGTTGCTTAACTTATGCTTCCTTTCATGCAAATCCAGAAAATGTGATAATTTTGGTTTCGTGTGTGTTTTCCTTTGGTGGTGAAGGGAAAGCAGAAAGGCAATCATCAAGGCTTCTTGAGTTCAAATACTTCTTCGAGGAAATTGATTCGGCCAAAGTCTATTTTTCATACCTTATTTACGTTTCTTCTGTGAGACAAGCTGTACATTCTCTTTGTTTTTTTGGCAAGTTATGTAGATTTCTTAATGAGCATCTGACACAGTGCAATCTGCCAACATTCAATTGTTCATACTATGAATCTGTATGAGAAACTTGTTCGTAAACTTCTTCACCCACATGCAGACATGCTCATTCTAATAATTCCATTTATATGGGTTATAACCCCGCACTAATCTAGATTGGTGATGATTAATATGAAAATGTCAGTTGATTTACGAATAAAAAAGATATAATCATCAGGACAAGAGTTGAGGTAAAAAATTGTACTGAAGTGAAAAACATGAAACAAAGTCAAGCTGTAAACTCGAATTCAAGTAAATGATGCAGTTAAATTGACATAGTCAGACAATAAATATTAAATTTAGCACTTAAATAATGATGTTAAATACGATTTCAAAGTTATAAAAACAAAAGAAATGATATAAGACGACCATATAACATTTTCTAAAGACACACTTGATATTATTCTCTATTACATTCTTCTTGTACTTTTTATCTTGATTCTTGTACAAATGCTATGAAATCATCAATACTAAAGGTTATTTTCTCATAATATCTCTTCTTTTCTACCTACTTCGTGTTGCTCAAGCACTTAATATTTTTCTAAAATCCATTCATTTTTGTTTTGTGTATCAGACAATTCCAGTATCCAAGCTATTCATATTTACAAATTTTGAAAGTTCTAGTCACTACTCGACCTAATAGCTCAAAGCGTAGTGCAAGCACATCCTCCCAGAGCCTCAGCAGGCGCAACTGCAACATCTCGGGCTTTGCCCTAGTGAAACTGTGACTGTAACCCAGGTTGTGATGGATTTAGGTTCAGTTCCACCAAATAAAAGACAAGGAAGTCACAACACAATGTCTCCACCGCCAAGACGAAGCCTAAACCACAACAATATTTTTCTCATGTCTCCACCATGATTCCTGCCTTCTTTTACGTTTTGAAGAGCGGATCAGATCGACTCTCAGAGGAAGAAGTGACCCAACTCAGTTTGGGCTAAATATCATCAACTCTCAAGTGGGAGCTGATCCGAGAAATCTCGACTACATCTTTATGATGCTCTATGAAACTCAGAAATGACTCAAAGATGTAAACATAAGAGTTCATCAGGCCACAAGTACATCACCAAAGTTGAGCGTGTTGTAAAAGAAACCAAGAATTATTCTCGAAGAGAATTGAGAATTCTCAAGTGAGATATGTTGGAAAGCTTGGACTTTCAGACTATAAATGAAAAACTGACCCTAGGTCACACCTAAATTTTGTTTTGAATTGCAGTTGGGAGAGTAAACTTTGCTGAGTATGAGAACAATAACGAGTTGTGTAAACTATTTGCTGAGCATATATCAGGGTCTGCTCTCGATTGTTTTGCTTGTTTATAAAAATACTCGATCGATAGTTTCACACAACTATTGGTTAGTTTCCTGAAGCAGTACTTATTCTTCATTCAAAAGACGGCGTCCGGAGCAGAATTTTAGACTCTTTCTTAGAGACCCCAACATTCACTCTACTCCTACATCACCCACATTTAACCAATTCATGCCATAATGCCAGTAGTTGAGAATGACACTGTTTTAGCAGCTCTAAAGACACAGTCAAGGTCCAAAGAACATCTCACCGCAATCAACTAATAACAATCCTATATACACTCTATCGAGGCACAAGATGGGCAACACTTGAAAAAGAAATACAATTAGTTTTTTTCAGAGCGGTACAAAAATGTCAACTTTAACTGCTTGCTAAGATGATAAGTCCAACCGGAGAAAATAAAGAAGTCACACTGGTGGATCCCAATCATACACGATATATAAGGATTGTTTTAAAAAAAAATCGAGGAGAAGCAAATTTAGAAGGCGAAGAAAACACAGTCATGCTAAATTAAGATAAAGAAGCCTTATGCAATTACCACAAAGTCAATGGTCATTCAACTGTGGAGTGCTTTAAACTATATGATGCCTTGATGGACTTGTACCATAAAGGTGAGGTGGGAGACATCAAGATCAAATAATTTGTGGCTCCATCTGGCAATGAAAGCACACCAAAGAAGCCGTACTCGAGCCACAAGCAAAAGAAGAAGCGAATCAAATTAATCACCAAAGGATTAAAATTCTACGAAAAATCGATGAGGCCCATTAAAAAACACCAATATGCTCAAATGGAGAAAGCAAATAAATATAATCAATGTTTTCCAAAGTGGAAATAACTTTTTTTTTAGAAAAGAATACCAAACTGATTCAAATGGCTCCAACAACTCAATAGTCATGGTAATTTTAGCAGTTGTAAACAAACACATATCATCTACTTACCATCTATTCTATCTAAAAATATGTATCTTCAGCCCCTCAAGAAACTGTAAATATAACAAATGACAAAATCGTCTCAGTGACATTATTTGTATATGCAGTTTCAAAAATAATTATATAAAACACACAAAAATATGTGAGAGCTAACATCATTAGTTTAAACTATTTATTACAAATATTAAATTAATAAAAATATATAATAACATCATTTGCAATAAAAAGCCCACTTTTTAACACATTTCTAATTTTCACTTCTAATTATAATAATATATTAGATTTTGACCCGTCAAAGCGTGAGATGAGTTGTTTTGACAAAATATTTAATTTAATTGAAAAGAAGATCTTTATTTTTAATATTTTAATTAGTTTGCAAGTTTTAATTTTTAATTTGTTTGCAAAATTTTAATTTGTTTTTCTGATGCTTATTTTTTATTTTTGGACAAAAAGTATCTATAGATGTTAAATAGTATTATTATATAATATTACTTTAGATTTTAATACATATATATATATAGTTTAATATATGATATATTTTACTATTTTATTTTATATAAAAATTTGTTTTTTTTAGTTTAATTGAATGCAATTTTATATATAAGAAAACTGACCCGTTAATTTCATATGCTTTATATCAAACAAAAATATATTGTTTTTTTGGTATTAAAATAAATTTCAAACTTTAATGGAGTAATGTACAAAAAACTAAGTTATAGCTATTTCCGAAATTATTGATCTTCAAAAATTATTATAGTATTTTTAATCATATATTTCCTTTATCACATAATTTATATTTAACTGTAATAAAAAATTATTTTAATTTTGATCTAGATGTATTATACAGTTTACAAAATTTTAATCCACTCTGAAAACCAATATCATTTTTTAGTTTTTTTTTTGTTCATAAGTTTTTTACTTTGTTAAAGTAACTTAAGATGTGTGCATAGTTTATTTTGATTTAGATGATGATATTATATAATTTGTATTACTTTTTTTACATAAAGTATAATTATATAATTTGACTATAGATTTTGTAGTTTTTTAATATATTATATATTGTATGGTTTTATTTTATATAATTATTGTCTTTTAAATAAATGAATTTTACATTTATGTAAACTAAAACAAATAATCCTTTTAAATTAATTTGTATCATATCAAATAAAAATATTTTATAAACTTTATTGGAATAACCCCACAAAAACATAATTATATAATGGTTACAAAATATTTTAATATATTTTAAATTTACTTGTTTTATCATAAATTCTATTTAAATTAAAACAAAAAGTGAGACTCATTATTTTAGATTATTTAAACAGAGGTTGAATTAGTATATTGTTTGAACATGTGTAAATATAACGCCCCAACCTCTGTTATAAAATATTATTTTCTACATATATATATATATATATATATATATATATATATAGATTATATATATATATAGATTATCACCGTGATAAAATATTATTTTCTATATATATATATATATTTTTATATATATATATATATTTTCTATTTATATTTAATGAAATAAATCTTAATAAATTTTATTTATATTCAATGATAATTTATGTAAAATAATAGTTGACTCGATAAAAAAAACAATCTACTATCATTTAGACATATGTTTCATTCACGAAAAAAAATTATCACTAAACAATGAAGAAAAAACAAAAATTACCCCCGCCCTAGTTAAAGTTTAAACAAATTGTCCCGACAATTCAAATAAAGAAAACTCCGCACATGTATGTCCTCACTGCTCCGACGAGCTCATGGACTTTGCATGCCGTCGTCATTCTACTTTTCGCGTCTCGTTGACCGCTCTTTGCTCTCAAGCTGTCCGACTTTAACAAGAATCGTCCATGCCCAACTCGTCAAAGTTGGATTGATAGACAATACTTTCTGGGGAAACCGCTGTCTTCAGCTCTACTTCAAATCCGGCTCCGTCATCGATGCTTTACAACAGTTTGAAGATATTCCCGACAAGAACATAATATCATGGAACGTATGCCTGAAAGGCTTGCTCAATAAAAGCTATCTCAATAACGCACTTGACCTGTTCGACGAAATGCCTGAACGAGATGTTGTTAGCTGGAACACAATGGTTTCTGGTTCTGCTTCTTGTGGGTATCCTAGAAACGCAATCAGAATGTTCTTGGATATGCAGAGGTGGGTGATTCAGCCTACGGAGTTCACTTTTTCGACTCTAGCTTCTCTTGTTACTTGTGTTCGTCATGGGGAACAAATCCATGGTAATGTTATTTGCAGCGGTGTGAGTTTGTCTAATCCGGTGGTGTGGAATTCACTAATGGATATGTACAGAAGGTTAGGAGTCTTTGATTATGCTTTATCCGTGTTTTTAGCCATGGGGGATAGAGATGTCGTCTCGTGGAACTCTTTGATCTTGTCTTGTTCTGATTCTGGCAACAAAGAAGTGGCTTTGGATCAGCTTCGTCTAATGATAGACATGGGGAATCAACCTGACGAATACACATTATCCACAGTTGTATCTATTTGCTCGGGTTTGCGAGACTTGTGCAAGGGTAAGCAAGCTATTGCTCTTTGCATCAAGATGGGGTTTCTTTCTAACACCGTTGTTTCAGGAGCTGCGATTGACATGTTTTCCAAATGCAACAGATTGGAGGATTCGGTTAAGCTTTTCGGACAGTTGGAGAAGTGGGATTCCGTGTTGTGCAATTCCTTGGTCGGTAGCTATTCTTGGCATGGTTTTGGAGAAGAGGCTCTTAAGCTTTTTATCCTCGCTATGAGGCGGAGCTTAAAGCCGGATAAGTTCACTTTCAGTAGCGTTTTGAGCTCAATCAATGTCGTTATGCTAGATCAGGGAGCTCAAGTTCATTCTTTGGCTGTCAAGTTAGGGTTTGATGGGGACACACCTGTAGCCACCTCGCTCATGGAGATGTACTTTAAAACCGGGTTAGTTGATTCAGCAATGAGAGTGTTTGCTACAACAGATGAAAAAGATTTGTTCTTTTGGAACACAGTGATAATGGGCTTGGCAAGAAACAGCAGAGCAGATGAGTCCCTTGCCATTTTCCGTCAATTGTTGATGCACCGAGGTCTGAAACCTGACAAAGTGACTTTAATGGGTGTCTTGGTAGCTTGTTGTTATGCTAATTTTGTTAAAGAAGGGATTCAGATATTCACTTTGATGAAAAAGGCTCATGGAGTTGATCCCGAGAACGAGCATTACGCCTGTATTGTTGAATTGCTGTGTAGGGCAGGCATGGTCAATGAAGCAATGGACATTGCTGAGAATATGCCTTTTGAACCAAGCTCTCATATCTGGGAACCGATTCTCTGTACATCTCTGGATTTTGGAGACACAAGACTCGTTGAGACAGTAGCAGAAAGAATGTTAGAGTCTGAACCAAAGTCTTCGTTTCCTTATCTGGTCCTGATTAAGTTATACGAGATGACTTGGCGCTGGGAGAACTCAGTGAGGATAAGATATGCCATGAATAAACATAAGTTGAAATGCGTTCAAGGATCGAGCAAGATCGGTTTAAAGAGTAGTGTGTATAGCTTCGAGGCTGATCAGTTGCAGATTCATGGAGGTCGTGATACTTGCGCAACCTTGGAATTACTGTCTTGGGATTCTGATGATCAGAAGGTTCATTGGCCTGCAAAACAATTTTAGAAACAACAGTCGTTTTGTTTTCAAGAACTAATAAGCTCCATTTAGTAAGTGATTTGTCTCATCTACTTTTAACCTCAGGCTGTATCAATTCATCGTGGAGTTCACTACATTTTAATACTTCATTGCACTAAAGAAAGTTAATATTATTGCACAGTACGTACATTGATGTATCCGAGAAATCAAATTGATTATAAGAAATTACATTACTTTTGTTGCCAGTGTTATTATGGGTCTCTACATTTTAAAGCAAAAAAAGTTCTCTTATCACTTTTTTTCTATGAAAACTTTTAAAAGTAACTTAGAAGAACCGTGACTTCTTGTTCTTCTAATATGCACTTCGTACAACTATACTAAGCCTTAGAAGGTATTATTGGAAGAGGCTGGACGTCTCAAAAAGCTTATTTGCAGAGATGCCTTAGAACTGGAGTAATTGTGGATGAAATATATGATCATTCTAGTGATAGTATGTCATATTTGATGCAGCCATGTTCTAAATATCGTATATCAGGCTTGAGGCCCCTCCTACCATCACCAAAGACCAAAACAAGGACAAAGGAACGGCTTTCCATTTCATTAACACAGATCCGGCCTCGTAATTATGGTGCGGATAGTATGATAAATGGAACGAACGTAATGGAGCTAAGAAACAGTTATGTGATCCGTCCCACTTTACTTGATGAAGAAAAGATTGCGGAAACAAACAATGGGACGATCTTGCAGACAGGAAGTGGGATCTCTCGGGTCACTAGATGAGAGAATAGAAAGAGTCAGAAAGATTTATACACGTACAGACACAACAGGGTTTAAGATGTGATACGTGGAATTGAGTTCGTCTGGTACAAGTGGATAGAATTGGACTTCTAAAATTAAGAGAAGAAATAAAATTAAAGTAGGCGAAGACCAATTCTTTTAAAAGGCTTAGAGAAAACGTACACGAATTCTTTGGAAGACTTAATAAAAGCACACACGCATATTCTTAATTCTTTGGAAGGCTTAAAGAAGATGTACACCAACTTTTTGAAAGGCTTAAAGTAGGCGTACACTACTTCTTTGGAAGTCATAAAGTACGCGTACACTAATTCTTTGTAAGGTTTAAAGAAATCGTACAAAAATTCTTTAGAAGGCTTAACGAAGGAATACATGCAAACTCTCAATTCTTTAAAAAGGATAAGAAAGGCATATGGATTTGCAAACATTATTCCTGACGGAACATAATGAAAGAGAGATAAAAGAGCCCCCAAGACTAAAAACGCTCTTCCAAACTTTTGACAGAGTTGTGTTTCCTAACGAGGAACCAGTAACCAACAAAAGGACATAGAAAATTTGCAAAACAAAACTATTTCGATTTTAACCTCTTCCCGAAAATATATAGTTTCAAATTTTTTTGAAACAACGATTCTTTTACAACTCATACAAGTCCCAAAATTCGCATCCTCTATGCATTTTTCCATCATCTTGTCTGCTTCTGGCTACACTAGACGGACTTTTGCATCCCTTATATACGGAGCAACGGTTATATAACATTCTCCAGGGATAATACAAGCGCGCTATATAAACCAAAATCAGGTAAGATGGAATGAGGTAGCCATATGATATGATCATAGGAAATAGCAAGGACAATCAAGAAGAGGCATAACATAACTCAACTGTATTAAAGGAAAAATGACATCTTCCACATTTAAAGATTCATTAATCATTGTCCAAAGTCTGTAGTAACGTTTTAAGTTAGTTTTGTGTGTTGAGTTTAATATACTCAGGTTGCTTGCTCTACGAGCTCTACTAGCTAAGGATTTCACTGTCGTGTTTAATTTGAAATTGTCTTAAGTGAACATTGGATGTTAGGTTAAATATACCCAATGTTCTTGCTCAACGAGTCCTCTTGAACTCAAGAATTATCAACTTACCAACTTAGAGTGAATGATTTTGGAGGATCATATCATTTGGTATCAGAACACCATTCTAAGTTCGATATTCTATCATTCTGCCATCTTTTCATCTCTCCATCTTCTTTCATTAATCTTCTCATATTTTATTTTTCTATTTTTTTCTTTTTCATCCAAAAAAAAACCCAAAAAAAGCAGAAAGATGATCAAGGAAATCTGGTTGTTTTCCTATTATAAATTCCATCTTGATCAATTGTGTTGTAAAATTTGTACTCAAGTTATTCTTTCTTTGGAAAATATAAGTTGAGGGAAAATTAATTTTCAATTAGAAGGGTGTAATATGATCATTGGAAGTAGCAAAGACAATCAAAAACATGAATGACACAACTCAACTAGATCAAAGGCAAAACGACATCTTCAACATTCAAAGATGGCAACAATGAACTGATTTATAAAGTTTTAGACATGGTGAGCACTCAGAAATATACTTATGATGTTACCTATCAAGTCCAATCCATTTTGATGATGTTACAAGTCCAAGGAAAATCCAAAATAATTACTTTATTTGCTGATCATAAGGAGTGACAAAAATTGTAGTGCAAAAGTCATTGAAGTCAAAGAGTTATTCAACTCTAATTAATTCAGTTTAGTTGAGTTTAGTCATGATCATTGCCTAGGAAATGTATCTTTTTAGTTTCAAGGCAATTAAGTAACCTAGTTTTTACCATATTTTATCTCGTTTTGAGCACAAGTATTTCTTATATATACTTATGTAATCTGATTTGAATAATAATTTTTTTTTTGTTTTCATTTTTGCAACCACTTTGAGAATGATTCTCATTTTCAGTCATGATGTGTTATATCCATTAATCAAAATCGGTTTACCAAGAAATTACATGCCTATTGTGTTGCCATTCTACTAGCCAAAGTGTAGAGATACGTCTAATGCCAATTACAGACATCTCTTACCATATTCTCTTCGGCACATCTGTGTAAATATAGACACCAAATGTTTAGGTGATTACGTATTTACCTTACTTTTATATAGATCAAAGATCACCTCCTTCAATAACACACATAAACATTTTCACCTAACAGGGCTCTCTCTTGTTCTCTGAACCAGTTTGACATGGTATCAGAGCCTATTTTAAAAGTATTCTGTTGATCTGTTTTTTTTTTTTGTGTTGAAACCATTTCGGAAACACAACTCCGTCTGGTTCCACCAAAACTATCTTGTATTGTGTTGAGAAACGAAGAACAATTTCTCCTTATGATCTCTCCCCTTCTGATAACCCCAGAGCGACGATCTCACATCCTCTCCTGCACGGACGAAATTACGATGAATGGTCATGCAGCTTCATGACTGCTCTCGAATCACGAAAAAAGTTTGGGTTTCTAGATGGCACAATCTCCAAACCGGCGTCAGATTCATTCGACTTTGAAGACTGGACTCCAATCAATGCCTTGTTGGTGTCTTGGATCAAAATGAGCGTTGATCCAGTGGTACGCTCAAACTTGTCGCACCGTCCTGTGGCACACGATCTGTGGGAACACATCAAGAAGCGATACTCTGTTAGCAGTGGTCCTAAGAATAAAAAAATCAAAGCGGACCATGCCAACTGTAAACAGGGAGACCTCTGATACACTGGATTTAGTGCTTTATTTTCTACTGCAAGTGCACAGCTAATGATTGTAATATAGATAAGTTCGATTTCCAGAGGACCAGTGTTACGCTTTTTATCTATAAGGTAATGAAAGAAAACTAAGCAAACAAGTTGGTTTTGTTGTTTGTGAAACAAGTGACAGAATTAAACAATGATTCAAATTCAAATAAAACAAGCGTCAGACCAAGGTATTTTCGCAGGAAATTCAGAGTAAATGGTCGAACAACTATTCAGGGGACATTTATGCGCAAATCTAGAGCTCAAACATAGAAATAATATTGATCCACTGTCGTGGCATCAACAACTTTATCTAACAACCTAGCATCCTAAACTGTCGTTTGGTCCTAGAGTCGTAGACAAACATTATTGCACAGGTTCGATATGCTCACAATTTGCCTTAACATCAACTGTCGTTGGCTAAGGACAAATTGCTCACCAAAGTCTCTTCTACTATTGCACTTTTGATGAATAGATGAACCTAAAATCATGAATTAAGTGATCAGTTCAATTCAGGCGTTAAGATTTACAAATAGTGAAGACAATCTATTCAAATCCCTATTTGTGTTCAACCCATCAACACATGAATACCATTGAAAACCTTAATCTAACTAGAGGATCTACTCAGACATGTAATCGGAAAACACAGCAACAAGTGAAAGAGAATCCATGAAATATAAAATAGAAATGACAAAGGTTCAGAATTCTTCTCAAGTGTGGCAGAGATTCTTCTCCAAATCTTACAAGTAGAAAAACTCTCAAAATTCTTATCAAAAGGTATATATCTCTCTCGCTCGGAATCGAAGGTAAAAGATCCCACCTAGGTGGTGACGGCCCTCTCCCTTTTCTTCCTTCCTCGCGTCCTAAAACTAGGTAAGTGGAGTTTCCATATCTGTTCCGGACGGATGGAGCATGTGCTCCAAAGTGGAGCATGTGCTCTGAAGGGGAGCATGTGCTCTGAAGGGGAGCATGTGCTCTGAAGGGGAGCAGGTGCTCCATCGGGTGATGATCTTCAAATTTGGGTTATTTTCCTTCATTCCGACTCCTTTTTGCTCCAGATGCTCCAATCCCTTGGTATGCTCAAATTATCCCTAGAGCTACTCTCTCAAATTAAGAGATCGATGTAATACTTAGGGGTCGAATTCCACAGAGACTCAAAATTCACACAATAGATTATTAGTTATCGAATTAAGCTAAACAAGAATGATTGTAATTAAAAGACAGAATGCAGTAAATCGGTTTGTAAGATCAATAAGAAAAACGTCAAGCTCAGGGAATTCTCAGGAAATCAGGAATGCAAGCAAATCAGTTAATCAGGATTCTTCTAATGTTCTAGAACTTGAAACACAATGATAAAGTAAACCAGCCGTCGCTGCGAAAACTATCTATGTCTAAAACCTAGAAAACAAATTTTTTTGCGAGTTCTAAAGTGTAAACATGCAATAATCTCAGGTTCAATCTGTTCACAAAATCCCTAAATCAAGTTCCTTTGCAGATAGGTATTTTGCTCATCTAGGGTTCTTTTCTAGCTAATTAACCAACTGTCGTTGCGAGAATCAACCTATGATCAATAATCTAACCTTTCAGTTCAGATCAAGGATTAATCACAACCTAGATAAAGAACTAGTGTTTAGAATCCTTAATTAACCAATCAACCTAGCAATCCATGAAATCCCTAATGAGAAACCCTAAACCTAACTGGCAAACTACTCAGACATGGAGATTGAAACAATAAACATGATTGAATAGAATTGCATAAAAGAAATAAGAATAGAATTAATGGAGTTCTGAATCTTCTCCGAAAGAGTCTGAATTCTTCTCTCCAAAAGCTCTCTCTCTAGAATACTTGATAGGATAAAAGATAGGTGTAAACAATGACCTTAAAATAATATAAATATCCTAAAAACTCGAATAGGGACTTATTTGCAAATAAAGAAAAGTCTGGGCAAATTTCCTTTTCTTCAAAAATCTTCAAAACTGGCGCAGAAAATTGTCTGACTGATGGGTGTCGACCGACACCAAGTATGGTGTCGACCGACACCATCTCCAAAAGTGGTTTCCGGCTTGAATTATTCTCCACAACTTCCTGATTAACTCCAGAATGATCCATAATCTCCAAGTAAGCTCCAAACGTATCTAAACCTGCAAATGACTCTAAAAGACTCCAAAAACACTAAAAAGACTCTATAAACAAGACTTATATCATGGCTAAAAACACTAAAAACCATGATATATCATCCCTCATATCTTCTCTTATAGCTCCTTAGTGACCTGAAATGACTCGATAAAGACTAAAAAGACTCAATAAAACCTGCAAATCAAGGGTTAAAATGAGGTAAAATCGCCTCATACCAACCTCTCCATTGAATCGTATTACGGGAAGCTGGCAAAGATATGGGACAATGTTGACAGCTATCGTCCTCTACGTGTCTGGAAGTTTGGTCAATGCACGTGTGATTTGGCCACTCAACAGGAATGAGATAGAGGTGAAGATAAATTTCAACAGTTCCTCAATGGTATCAGTGATAATCAGTTTGGATCTGTCAGATCCACTCTTACTCTATGGGTACCACTCCCGAACTTGGAAGAAGTTTACAATCTGGTTCGTCAAGAAGAGGATCTCCAAAAGAACAATAGTTGTCGTGAAATCACCAACGAGATCACTGTGTTTTCAGTCCAGACACGTACTCATTACAATGATACTCTACAAAAAGCGCGAGTTGATGATGATAAACATGTCTTTGTAAACACTGCAATCGAACCATTCACAACTCTGACAGATTCTTTTCTGTTTTTAGCTACCCCGAATGGTGGGGGAGGGGGATTGCCCAAGATCAAATTCTTTCCCTTCACGAGGAAGAGGCAGAGGAAACTATAGCAATAACAGTGGATCCAACAGAGGTGGTTACCGTGGACCATCAAATGCAGTATTGGCACAGAGCTCTAGACCCGTCGACCATGCCAATCATATTATCACTGACCGTGACTGAGAATTGAATACGGCAACAACTCTCCTCAATGCCCAGGCGACCACCACTTCAGCATCTCATTCTGACACACTCACGGGTATGAAATCTTTACCTCCTTCTTAGATCTTTGATACGGGTGCTACACACCATATGACTGGAAAAATAGAAATTCTGCACGATGTTCCTAGCATACCACCAGTTTTCATCATTTTAGCGAAATAATTGCTGATAAAGAAGGAGCAATTGATCTTGGTTCAGGGTCGATCATGCAGTCAGTATTTTTTGTTGAGGGGATGAAATCCGATTCGATATTAGTTGGTCAGTTAATGTATGAGAATCACTGTATTGCACAGCTTGCTGATCGTTTCCTTGTTCTTCAGGACCGCATTATAAGGACGGTGATTGGAGTTGGTAGACGAGAAAATGGAGAATTTCTATTTTGCAGCATGAGAACAATGGGAGCTCTAGCCGTTCAAATAAAGGACACAGTGGATTTTTGGCATAAACGAATGGGTCACCCCTTTTATCAAGCTTTACAATTCATTCCAGATTTTGCATCTTTTTCTTGTAGTGGTTTGATTTTCAAGACTAGTGAAATTTTCCTTCATGCGAAGCAAACATGAAATACATTTCTCTTAAGTGATAATAAAACAACTGCTGTTTTTCAAATGGTTCACTGTGACGTGTGGGGCCTTACCGGACACCGGCACACTCTGGTGCACATTACTTCCTCACTATAGTCGATGATTTTTCTTGCAGAGTATGGATATACTTAATAGTTGAGAAGAAGGAAACACAACACCATTTGAAGAATTTCTTGGCTCTTTTGTCTTTACCAATTTAATGCTTATGTTCAGACCATTAATAAAGGCGACAATGACACTGAGTTTCTTTGCCTGCACGACTTCTTTAATCAACAGGGCATCAGACATGAGACATTGTGCGTTGGCACGCCTCAACAAAACGACAGAGTCGAGCACAAACACCATCATATCTTAAATGTGGGACTGGAATTGCGATTTCAAGCTCACTTACTAATTGAGTTATGGGGCGAGTGTGTTCTAATAACCGCTGCTTATCTGATTAATCAGACACGCAGTAAGATCTTACACGGATTGACACCACACAAACATATTTATAACACAGCCCGTGATATGATCATATTCGTGTGTTTGATTCTATGTGTTTTGCACAAAATCAACTACATGACAGTGAAAAATTCTCTCCACAGACATGTCGGTGCATTTTGTTGGATATCCTGACGCCCAAAAATGCTGGCGCCCTTACGATCTTGCACGCAACATCTTTTTGTTTCTCGTGATCTTGTGTTCTATGAACAATAGTTTTCTTTCACTACAATCCGCGATTCCTCTACTCAAGCACACTCAGACAGCCCATCGGGTCTTGTTCTTGACTAGGCCTGGGCATTTTACCCGGACCCGAAGACCCGACCCGAAACCGACCCGAAAATTTCGGTTCGGGTCGGGTTTGGATCCTTACCTTTTACCCTATTGGGTATTTTACTCATGTATCCACGGTTTTCTGGTCGGGTCCGGGTCTTACCCAGGTCTATGGTTTAGCAAAGTGGTACTCTACCACTAGACCACTAATACCATTTGTACTATGTGTTTATTTTAATATTTATTACTAAAACAAATTTTCTGGTTTTTATTTCTGTTTGATGAACATTATTTTAAAATTTGAGGTTTTGTTATGGTTTGTTCCGGTTAAATGTCGGTTATTTTTTTAATTTTCGGATACATTTTCGGATTTTTGGGTAAAAAATATTCAAATAGACTTGGAACCGACCCGGACCCGAAATTTTTTGGGTAAAAAAGAACCGAAAGACCCGAAAATTTGAGATCCGAACCGAAAATAATTCGGATAAAAAAGTTACGGGTATTTTACATGTATTAAAAATTTAGAACCGAACCGACCCGGAACCGAGAAGAACCGAACCGAACCCGAACCGAAAATTTGATAAGTACCTATTGGGTATAAAATTTCTATACCCGAAAGAACCGAACCCGATAGGACCCGACCCGAACCCGACCCGAAGATCCGAATGCCCAGGCCTATTCTTGACTATCTTTCTTCGGACAAAAAACTTGACTCGGAATCTACACCACCGGTGCATCCTTCTCCAGTTCAGGTTACTCTGAACTCAGAAGATTACGACACTCCTGCTCCTGCTTCTACTTCAACAATACCCACTGCTCCTACTCTTTCACCTGCGGCGTCCTCTACCGCGACTTCCATTGAAGTTCCGACTTCGTCTGAGGCTATAGATCCTCCATCTGTTCCGCTGCCGGTTGAATAACTGGGTCGTGGTCACCGTCTTAAAACACAGCCTGAAAAACTGCGGAGATTTGGACGATGAAGTGTATATGAGACTCCCCCAGGGGTTAGAATCAGATGATCCTACCTTGGTTTGTCGTTTACACAAATAGTTGTACGGATTAAAACAAGCTCCTAGAAATTGATTCACTAAGCTTTTTGCTGCCTTGAAGAAATAGAGTTTTATCCAGTCAAGGTCAGATTATTCTTTATTTACATACAAGAAAAATGGCCACGTCTTGCAATTTCTAGTGTATGTTGATGATTTATTTATCAGTGGAAGTAGTTCATCGAAAATTGCTATGTTCAAGAGCTATCTCTCCACCTGTTTTCATATGAAGGATCAAGGTTTACTCAAATCCTTTCTTGGCATTGAGGTTGCTCGAAACAAAACCGGGATCTATCAATCCCAATGATAATACGCGTTGGATGTCATCTTCGTTGCTGGCTTACTTGACGCCAAACTTGCACTTCTCCCTCTAGAACAGAACCACACCTTGGCCTGCTCTGAGTCTCCGTTCATCTCTGACCCGGAGCCTCATCATCAGATTGTCGTACGACTCATCTATCTCGCCATCACTCGACTGGACCTTTCTTACTCCGTTCACATCTTGACCCAATTCATGAAAACACCACGCCTCGACCACTGGAATGCAGCCTTAAAGATGGTTTGTTATCTGAAGTCGAACCAGGACAAGGGATTCTGCTTCGTGCTGGCTCTGATTTACAAATAACAGGGTGATGTGATTCCGACTGGGCTAGTTTCCCAATTACTCGTCGTTCCACCACGGGCTACTTTTTCCAGTTGGGTTCTTCTCTTGTCTCTTGGAAAACAAGAAACAACAAACGGTCAATCGGTCGTCGGTTAAAGCAGAATACAAGGCAATGGTGTTTTTAACACAAGAGCTTCTATGGTTGAAACGTGTTTTACGGGACCTCGGGTTTGATCACACCATGCCAATGACAGTGTAATCGGACAGAAAATCTGCTATTCACTTCGGTGCCAATCCAGTTGAACATGAGCACACACAAAAATATTGAAGTGGACATCCATTTATTCGTGATGAGATACTAAATGTCACAATTAAGACGGCATATGTTCACACTAAGGATCAGCTTGTGGATATTTTCACAAAGTCACTTGGGTGCAAAGAATTCGTCCGGTTCTTCACCAAATTGGGAGCTTACGACCTGCATGCTCCAACTTGAGAGGGGGTGTAGAGATACGTCTAACGCTAATTACAGACATCTCATACTATATTCTATTCTGCATATCTGTGTAATTATTCTCACCAAATTTTTAGGTGAATAGGTCTTTTACTTTCTTGTATATAGACCAAATATCACCTCCTTCAATAACATACATAAAAAAATTTCACCCTAACGGGGCTCTCTCTTCTTCTCTGAACCAGTTTGACACAAAGTTCTTAGAACTCGTTTTCAAATTCTTTGTGTGAGGTGTTTGGTTTCATATATCCAATGTTGGTACGACGCATTTTCTAACTACTAAGGTTCCACCATCGATCAATCACTGTTCAAAGTCTTTAGTAGTGTCTTATGTGAATTTTGTGTGTTGAGTTTAATGCATTCAGGGTGCTTGCTCTATGAGTTCTACTCGCTAAAGATTCCACTGTCTTGTTTTATTTGGAATTTTCTTAAGTGAGTATTGGATGTTAGGTTTAATATATCTAGGGTTCTCGCTCCCCGAATCTTTTTGAAGTCAAGGATCATCAACTTCCCAACTTAGAGTGAAAGATCTTGGAACATATCACCGCACAATCTTATGAATCTAGATTGTGATAAGGTAAGAACTTCTCAATACTGAATCACACAAGTGTTTATCTTAAGAAACTCGGTTTCTTTATTTCATCAAAGGGTGAAATACACTGCTATGAGAAACAACCTTATATTGTAGTTTATACAATTATACTCTTTAACAGGTCTTTGAAACAGAATACAAGGACTGAAACTAAATTATTTAAATTGAAAATCATAAATGAAAGGCTAACTTATGCCTTTAAATACCAACTCAGACAATCATCATTAAACAAGGAAGATCACAATGGTTATTCAAATGATATTCAAAATGAATTCGAATAATATACATACCTTTGTTGTACTCAAATCCTCTCATCTTTGTTAAGTTGTGGTTGCCTTTGAAAGTTCTAATAAGCTTGAATGTGGACGCATTTGCAAGCCTTTCTGAAGTGTTGTGTTTTAGCTTGCTACTTGTTTAATGAGATGATGCTTTTTTCCTTTAAGGAATAAGTGAAGAGATGACAAAAAGGTAACTCCTTTACTTGTAGCGATCAACGGCCATTCTTGTATCTTCTGGTCATATGTTATATGATTATGTTGGTTTGGACCGTCCCCTTGGTGCACTTTAATTGAAGGATCTGTTTGAATGATTCATTGGTCTTCAAGCTGTCTTGGTGAGTGCTGATTCCTTTGTCCAATTGATCTGTGATGTCCTCAAGTTCTCAACTGATGGATATTAAAGACTCCACAGCTTCATTAAAGCTCTCTCTTAGATCTTTAGTATCAGATCTTGTACTTTGAGCTCGTTTCATGGTAGGGATAAGGTTAGTTCGGGTTTGTGTCATTAAAAATTTCTATGACCTTAACCTATTCAATCGAATCCAAATTCTCCGGAGGGATGGACACATTGATCTGGCTCACATTTGCATTCTCCTCCTCATTTTGCGTGTTCTATTGGGAAACCACATTTTGGTTGTACAACTCTTCCGTCATATTAGGTTCTCCTCAGTTATGAATATGTTGTGTCCAACCGTCAGTAACAATATCATCAACATCATGGTCATTCTCTTTTTCCATGATGCAATTCAGAAGAGATTGTTCATCAACGGATGGAAGAAATATACTTTCAATCTCATCTGAATATAAAGATGGAATACAACTTAAAAAAATCCAATCATATATTATTAATATGTAACAGATTACTAATTTAGATTAACAAAATTTCTAACTTTAGTTCTACAAAGTGCTCCATTTATTTATAAAAGAGGAAATTATGTTACAGTACTAGATTTATACTGTGTTGCAGATCACCATTTCTTTGTGCTTATACAATCTTCTCCAATTGTGAAATTACCTCAAACGTTAGAAGCTGCACATCACATATATAATTAGAGTTAGGAAAATACATTAAATGAAGGAACTAGAAATAATGATATTAATAGGGAATAATCATATTTACCTCCAAAAAAATACAAATGTCCATAACCTTGTGGTTTTGGTCCTAATTCATGTAGAATAAATGTTTGAACTGCAGGTGAGTCTTAAACAATCTCATCTCAGGTTTTTTTTGTAAGTTTTTTAAACTAATCAGTGTCTCCACTGCCTTTGTGATATAACACCTTGTAGAGAGCTTGATTTGCTTTTTATAATTTGTGGGTATGAAGTACATCTGCAGATGATGTAATGGTTTCCTTTCATTATCAGCTTTTTTTTGCAATAAAACTCAGTTGTACTCAGTATTACCAAATGTTATCTTTTCGTTTCAGAATTTTGGGCATAAAAATCATATAGTTTTACCAAGTACGACCTTGTTCTTAACAAAGAATCAAACTACATACCGTTGCATGCACATGAACTTGGTTACTCACGGTTAGACAGTTATCGTCTCCACCGTTCTTTTCTTGTTGTACATTGGGAGAGTCCATAACTTCCCGTCTAATCGCAAACATGGAGGTTCAGTCGGATCCGGTTAAGTCTTATATCCAACATATGTTGCTTGCTTTGTACAACCCATTGCAAATTCTTGGACAAGGTGATATGAGGCAATTTTACCTAATTATAACATTCGTTTTGCAGCTTTTATCGAGTCTTTTTATTCTTTATTGAGTCGTTTCAGGTTACTAAGGAGTTATAAAAAAAGATATGAGGAACTGAAGCCTCTGGAGCAAAAAGGAGTCGAAATGAAGGAAAATGGCCTGAGTTTGAAGAATATCATACAATGGAGCACCTGCTCCCCTTCAGAGCACATGCTCCACTCTGGAGCACATAGTCCATCCGTCCGAAATAGATATGGAAACTTCACTTACCTAGTTTTGGGACGCGAGCAAGGAAGAAAAGAGGGGAGCCGTCGCCATCTACAACACCTTATCTTTTCATCTTTGATTCTATCATCTTGTACACAACATCTTGAGAGCTTGAGTGACCTAGACACTTTTTTCATAGAGTTTTGAGAGTTTCTGCTTGTAAGATTTGGAGAATAATCTCTGCCACACTTAAGAAGAATTCTGAACCTTTGTCATCTCCACTTTATATTTCATGGATTCCCCTTTCATTTGTTGTTGTTTTCTCTTCTTCTATGTCTGAGTAGATCCTCTAGTTAGATCAAGGATTTCAATGGTATTGATGAGTTGATGGGTTGAACACAAATAGGGATTTGAATAGATTGTCTTCGCCATTTGTTAATCTTAATGCCTGGATTGAACTAATCACTTAATTCATGATTTTAGGTTAATCTATTCATCAAAAGTGTAATAGGTTGCTAGAAGAGACTTTGGTGAGCGATTTGTCCTTAGCCAATGACAGTTGATGTTAAGGCAAATCGTGGGTATATCAAACCTGTGCAATAATGCTTGTCTGCAATTTTAGGACCAAACAACAGTTTATGATTCTAGGTTGTTAGATAAAGTTATTAATGCCACGACAATGGATTGATATTGTCTTTATGTTTGAGTTCAAAACTTGCGCCTAAATGTCCCCTGAATAGTTGTTCGATTATTTGCTCTGAATTTCTTGTGAAAGTTCTTTGGTCTAAGATTTGTTTTTATTGAGTTTAAATCATTGTTTAATTCTGTTACTTGTTTCTGAAACAACAAAACCAACTTATTTGCTTAACTTATTTTCTATTCCTTATAGATACAAAGTGTAACATCGGTCCTCTGGAAATCGAACTTTTTGTATTACAATTACAAGCTGTGTACTTGCAGTAGAATAAAAACACTAAATCCAGTGTATCACAAGGTTAAATTGATTAGTGCATGAAAATTAAAGAATTATACACTATATGGACACGAATCCCAGACTAACAAAAAAATCTAAACCCGATTTCACCATAGCTTTGCCAATTTACTTCGAATCCTTAAGCAGATTGCTCTTTAGTTTTTCTTAATTCTCCCTTGTGTATCTCTGGAGGTTGATAACGAGGAAATAAATAGATTCGAAACTTAGCGAAATGTGTAAATCGAATTGTTTTCGATTTAGATTTTAACTGAACTGAGATATATGAGTCAGTTAATTGGATTGAATCTCATTGAGTTTAGTAATTTTAATATCTATAACTTTTGATAGTACAAATATAATAAATCACTTTTTAATTTAGAAAAAACTATATTTTATAAAGAGAATATTTGAGAATGAAATTTGAATTGTACGAGCATTTGAGCCATTAATCCAAAATTATTCTATTAAAATCATTTACTTAATTTTAGAAATTTGAAAATGCACATTATTCAGGGTAACATTCATATCTTATTTCGGATCATTCTATACAATTTTTTTCCAGAAGATTTACATCATTTTTTTAAGTCAAATGTATATTGTTAATGAATATAGATGAACATATTTAATGTACAAAATGATGATATAATAAACAATAATAGAATATGATATATTACTTTGATATAGTAGATGTGGGTATGTGCATGAGACATATGAGCGACGTGCTCAAAACTCCGAACAAAAATTTTACAACACCAACTTGGAGAGAGATCTTTTTATCATTTATTTCCATCCAATTTTGCCTCTTCTTTAGGAAAGATAAATTTTTGTTTTCTTCCTCAAGTTAAGCTGATAGCTTCTTTCTCTTTATGTTTGCAATTGCTTGTCATCTTAATTATATTTGGTTAAAGTACTCATCTCAGTTCCTGTAAATGGAGAGTATTGGAAGTGTTTTTTTCTTGACGCTGATGGGGATATGTTTCATTACTCATCTTGCTAATGCTCACAGTCAACTAGGTATTTTATGTCTTTTGGGATAAACTATCTCTGCTTGAAAATTTCTTATCATTTTTGCTTTGAATATAACAAAAATTTACAGATATTGCAAACACTTCCATTTATCGTTCCAATGACTTCTACTAGGATTCATCAGCTTGGATTGTGGAATGCCAAGTAACGAGTCTAGTTACACCGAAAAGTCCAACAATTTGATTTATTCATCCGATGCTGATTTCATCCGCACCGGAAAAAGGGGCAGAATCAAGAATGAAGAAATTGAGTACTTGAAACCTTATAGACGCCTGAGATATTTTCCTGAAGGACCACATAATTGCTACAATCTAAGTGTCGTGCGGGACACAACTTATCTTATTAGAGCTGTTTTCGCATATGGAAACTATGATGGTCTTAAAACTACGCCCAAATTTGATCTCTACATAGGCCCTAACTTTTGGACAACCATAGATTTTCAAGATGAACTTTCGGATATTAGGAAGATGACATTGCAAAATGGTATCACGGAGGAGATCATTCACATGTCAAAGTCAAACTCTTTGGACATTTGTCTCGTTACGACAGGAACAACACCACCATTCATATCAGCCTTAGAATTACGACCCTTAAGAGAAGATAGTTATACTACTGAATCCGGCTCGCTGAAGCTCTTATTTCGACAGCGCTTGATGGGTAATTTTGACGAATTTAATCTTCAGCTTCGGTAAGTAACTTTGATTTTGAATTTTTTTTTCAACTACATGCTTTTCAGTTGTTGGAACGAAAACATAAATAGGCTTCACAGGGCACCATACCATCATGTAGTGTTCTTTAGGGTAATTCAAATATGAGAATAATAAATTAGCGTTTTCTTCATATTTTTTTTTTTAAAACATTTCGATTTTTGGTATATGGCGGTGTATGTAGAGAATCTTAAAAAAAACTTATTTAGCATCAAAATGCACTTATCTTTTTGGTCAGATATCCTGAGAAAACTTTAGAGTTACACATTTTTGAGTTGGAAAAGTCTGAGGATAGGTAACCTATCGGAAAGTAATTTCCGGTACCGTGTAAATGAGGATAAAGCACGGAAAAATTTCATGTGGTGATTGCATTGTTAATAAACAAATTTTTCGAGATTTCGAAAAATAACAGAATGTTACAATTTTTTCTTTTGTTTCATGTTAAACACACACGTCTGATTACATCATTGTGCCAGGTATCCATTTGATGTCCATGATCGCAATTGGTATTCAGAGATAGGCCCTGATTGGGCACAATTAAACACCACCTTCAATGTAAGTAGTTCCGATAGTTCCCATGCCTTTGAATTACCACAACGTGTTGTTTCAAAGGCTGCGACACCCAAAAATTCCAGTAAGCCGCTGACCATGAGCTGGTTATTGCGAAAACCTTACTACCAAGTTGATGCATACCTTCACTTTGCTGATATACAAGCCCTTCAGCACAATGATACTAGAATATTTGATATTTTATGTAACAAGCATACTTTCTTGTCGGAATATAGACCTTTAGAGTTCATGGTAGAGACTGTACGTCTAAAATCTATCAATACGTGTGAGGGCCGTATATGCTCATTGAACTTGGCCCTCGTAAAAGCTAAGTCGTCAACTCTTCCACCTCTGCTTAATGCCATTGAGGCTTTTGGAGTAATCAAACTTCTTAATTCAGAAACGGATGAAAACGACAGTATGTAAACCACGTGACATCGTCTTTATATATACCTTGTTTTCAATATTTTCTTATGTTCGTTTTTAGATGTTATTATTGACAACCAACAACTTTGTATGTGCAGTAATTGCAATCAAGAAAATTCAAGCTACTTATAGAGCACACAAAATCAATTGGCAAGGAGATCCCTGTTCTCCTGTACTGTACACTTGGGAAGGTCTAAACTGCAGTAACACTAATCTATGTACTTCCTCAAGAATCATTTCTTTGTACGTAAGATCAGTCAAAAGACACAAACGTTTCACCAACGATATTTGAATGTGCTTGTGACCTGAAATGTGCATTGCTCTCTTCAACCAGAGATTTGTCTAGAAGTGGATTAATTGGTACCATAACATCTGACATAATAAATCTAAGCCAGCTGCAGAAATTGTAAGTCTTGCATCACCTTCATGTTCACTACACCTCAACACGATGGATATTAAACTGTTCTTATATTTGTAATAGGTGCTATAGCATTTATTTAGAAGATATATTTTGCATTTTCTTTTGTATAATCATTCCATCTATTTTCATGCACCAGGGACCTTTCAAATAATAATTTGACTGGAGGAGTCCCAGAGTTTTTCTCTAGCATGAAATCATTAACCGTCATGTAAGTTGAACATATATTTTTGCCTTATATGATAAATTAACCAGACTCATATCGAAAAGTTTGTTTACATTGACAGAGACTTGAGTTACAACAACCTTAGTGGCTCAGTTCCTCAAACTATTCGTAACATGGAAAAGAAAGGTCTAAAGTTGATGTATGTTTCTTTTTCCCATTATTAAAGTTTGTTTTCGTTTTTTTTTTTTTTTGAAGTTGTTTAATCCCCCTCATCTATATATATAGTAACAAAATTATTATGTTTATTTAACAGTGTTCAAGGAAATCCAAATTTGTGTTTGTCTTCTTCTTGTGGAAGTAATGAAAAACGCAAAAATAAAAGTATGATCCCCATTGTTTTGTCAATTGCTTCCATTGGTATTATTGCAGTTGTGCTTCTTATGATCACTTGCATTAATAGAAAGATGTGGTCATCGAAAGGTAAACGCCATGACATATCAAAACTCTTGAATCTCGAGCTTGGTTTGTGATGCATGATCCTTATTCTCCAGCTTTGCGCCCATCCATTGTGGCAAAAAAGAGAAGCTTTACTTATAGAAGAGTCAAGGAGATGACAAATAACTTTGCGAGAGTTGTTGGAGAAGGAGGGTTCGGTATTGTGTATCACGGTTATTTGAATAGTGAAGAACAGGTTGCAGCTAAAGTACTCTCTCAATCCTCAGCTCAAGGATAGGAGCAATTCAAGGCTGAGGTGATTGTAGCATACGTAATCTTCATCACTACAGATATCCTAAGAAAGTTAGATTCACCTAACCTGTTCTTTTTTTCTTTTCTCTTTTCTTTTTTGTTTATGTGGTTTGATAGGTAGAACTTCTTATCAGAGTTCACCACATAAATTTAGTAAGTCTCGTTGGCTATTGTAATGAAGGAGACCACTTAATCCTCATCTATGAATACATGCACAATGAAGATTTAAGGAAACATCTATCTGGTAAAGTGGATTACCTCTTCTGTTTTTTTCTTTTGGGTTGCAATTACGGCTGCGGGTTTGGGTAGGTTTATTCGGTTTGGGTAGTTTGGTTTTCGGTTATTTCGGTTTGCATAATTTTTCTGAATTGAACCGAATAAAATTATGTTTGGTTCGGGTCTCGGATAGTTCGGCTCTCGATTATTTCAGTTAACAAAAATTTTACCGAAATGAATCAAATTTTTTTTTTTTTTGGGTTAAATTTGGTTAGTTCAGTTCGAAACTATAGATATGATTTTGGTTTGGTTTATTATAAAGGGCGAATTAGCTCAATAACCATATTGGGGTACAAAACATAGAAAATAACCATGTAATAATTGATAGTTAAAAAGTATATTTTTGCCCGAAAAGTAGACCACATTAACCTCACATGCGCGTGGGCTTGAATAACGTGTTGTGAGGTCTATTCTATCTCTATCCCATAGAATATCAATACATGAAGTTGAAGAGACGATTCATCTTATAAGTCCACAACTATGGGAGAAGGACAAAAGAAAGGGGAAATCAACAGCAGTTCATGCGGACTCCGACAGTAACGATTATGGGTGTAGAGTTTCGATTTATCCCAGTGAAATTCTCCAACAGCAGCCGCATGGAGAATTCAGTCGTCTGATTCACAGACACCTATTTGCTGATCCAGATGAATGGGTAGAATTAAGATGGTGAACTCAGTCTAATGTGGGTGGGAAGGACAACGTAGATGGAGACTGTGATATTGAAGATGTGAGCAGCCGGTGGGGAAGACTCCAGGATTCACTCCACCAGATGCTGACATATTTAAGCGGCGATCCAGCTCTTTTTGGAAGAGATGCACCACTTGTTTTCGAAAATGAAGAATTAGACGGTTAGTCCTATACTATTATGTATATGTTGTTTCCTATACTATTATTGTTTACTTTATGTATTATACTATTTTAATTCTCATAAATGGACGACACATATAGACAACATATTCACGATACATGTAACGGGTTCATGTGTGGACGCAGCTTTGACGGATGTCGCATACAAAGGGGATAACTTGTTCGTGGGGAGAGTGTTCAAATCGAAGAGTGACTGCAAAATCAAGATTGCAATCCATGCAATTAACAGGAAATTGCATTTCCAAACCAGTCTATCGTGGGGAATTTAAGGTACTCATACGGGACGATCTATAATTTTCTAAATTCCTTATAGCCTGTTATACATATAGTACAGAATGAGTCAATGTAGATTGCTCATTTTATTTGCAGTGTAGTGGGAAGAAGTCCAGTAGGAGACACACCCATTGTCGTCTGGAAGGCCACAACAGGGCATCTTGTCGTAGTTCAATATGAATATCTACGTAATGAGGAATGGCATAGAACTTAACTTAAGCGAGTTAAAAATGCCTTATTCAATTTGTGTTAAATATATGGAGTGCCATTTCCTTTATATTTCGTTCATTTGCATTTCTGACTCATTTTGGTTCTATACTACATATATCTAATATACATAGAATATACCGGATTCATACAAATATTATTGTCAAACGTCCTCGCCAAGGTCACCCACGAGTTAGCCAGATACATGAGTTACATACTTTGGTACAAAATGTTAAACAGAAATAGCTAAGTCCCTATAACACGTCTATAATCTTTTACCTAAATAGTAAAGAAAATGGAAAAAATATACTGCATATTTTATTAACCAGATAATGAAAACAGGACTTTTGAAGTAGATGTTATAACAAACTACGATAAATTCATTCTTCAATTATAGTTGTACGTAAATTCTGACATCCAAAAACATCACCATATACTATAACACAAACAACTGAGTAACACATATAGTATAACATTTAAAAGTCAGAAAGAAAAAGTGACATAAATTGAAATTAGAACACAACATTATGATGCTGTCATTTGTCAATTGGAGAGTGTTGCTGCTACAACCCGTGCAAATCCATCAATAGCATAGTTCTTAGCCGCGGTTCGTAGGATCTTCACACTTAGATGCTGGCATATACAAAGCTGTCCAACAGCATGGAGCTCAAGCAATACGACAGATGCAACCCATGATGACTGTGTGATAACGTTGCGGTGCAGCAAAAATCAGTTAATACACAGTTCTATACTACAACTAAATTTACATCCATTTAGAATAGACAGTTCCTTACCTGTCACCTCGCACATCATTTGGATATCCAGACAGGTGACCGGCAATTTGAGAAGGGGTACAGTTGCGGCCAACAAAGATCCACCGTACTGACAAATAAGATATGACAACATGTGTACTAGTGGCAGCAACGCCACCTTTAGTTTTTGTGTCATTGCGATATGTATATACCATAAATTCAATACCATACCATATTCGCCTCCATGGAAATAGTATAGAATATCTAACTTATAGTATAGTATATAATACATCTACTTTCCGTTCGGTTGACTTGTTTAGTTACCCAGCCAGTACTGTTTATCTTCTACCCCTTCAACCACCCTCAAATACCATATCATGATTCGTCTTCATGGAATAATGTAAATTGACTAACTTATACTATAGTATAGTATAGACACCAAATAGTATAGTATATACATAAAATTTATTGTACTATCCATTCAATTGTCTGTTTAGTTACCAATCAACTGTTTATCTTCTACCCCTTTAACCCCACACAAATATCATACCCTATCGCCGATGGACCCTAACCTTTTCCATCCCAAATCCATGCAATCCACACCTTTATAGATCTGTCCAAATGGGAAATCGAAAACACAACTTACCACGATACCTTCCGAAATCGATTTTCTTCTCCACGAACCGCCGTGACAGCAGTCCGTCTTCTTCGTGAAATCGCAAAACCACTCTACTTTATTCTTTCCGATAATCACAGTTTGAATCTACTCTATCATGTTTCTCAACTCTTTTGATTTTGATTTTTGAAACTCTTGTTTCCTCTCCAAATATTGTGTCGTTTTTTCTTAAGCGAATATATTTCTCTTTCATCTTTAATTATTGACGCTTCACAATAGTCACAGCTGTCATGTCAAGGATGCTTGTTTACTCGACGCATACGGTAAGGATAGTTTAGTCTATATTACACATAATATAGACAATATCATAGCCATAGCTTTGCTATGGTTACTTATTACGGTTTTTTTTTTATGGTTATACAATCAAATTCCTCTAATATAAATCTGTATAATTTGGTTATTTTGTAAATCTGCCAATCAATTTGCAATCCATAACTGAACTTGAACGCAAAAACCAAAAATTTTGGTTTGGTTCAGTTCAGGCATGACAGTATCTCAAGTTATTAAATTTTCAAATATTTTTACTTTCCGTGGAAATGACGCACGACTTCCTGAGTACAGGAGAACGTGCAGGCCCACCTTTGAGTTGGGAAAATAGGCTAAGGATTGCTGCAGAGACTGCACAAGGTTCAGTTTAAGTTATTTTTTTCACCTTATTGCATGTCCTATTAATTGTAACCACTTTGGAGGATTGAATTTGAGATTTTCTCATTCGATTTGTAAGCTTTCAACAAAAAAATTTTAAAATAAAACTCTCATGAATTATTTTATGTAGGATTGGAGTATCTACATATTGGCTGCAAACCACCAATGATTCATAGAGATGTCAAATCTACTAATATACTTCTCAATGAACACTTTCAAGCAAAACTCGGTGATTTTGGTCTTTCAAGATATTCTCCAACAGGAAGCGAAACTCACGTGTCAACAAATGTTGTTGGATCACCCGGTTATCTTGATCCTGAGTAAGTATCCCATATATAACTTAACTAATGTCCTCTATTTTCATTTTGCTAAAGTTTGTTTAGTGCAGATATTACAGAACAAATTGGCTTACCGAGAAAAGTGATGTCTACAGCTTTGGAATTGTATTATTGGAAATAATCACAAGTCAGCCAGTGATTGACCAGACTCGTGAAAAGCCTCACATAGTAGAATGGGTGGGATTTAGGCTTACAAATGGAGATATCAAAAATATTGTGGATCCAAGTCTTGTTGGAGATTATGGCTCTAGTTCTATGTGGAAGGCTCTTGAACTAGCAATGTCATGCGTTACTCCCTCTTCGTTTGGAAGACCAACCATGTCTCATGTTGCTAGTGAGCTGAAAGCGTGTTTATCCTCTGAGAACTCACGAAAAGGAGGGACACCCGACGTGGACTTAAAGACTTCCATTGAACCGATCAGCATGAGCTTTGCCGTTGAAGAAAACCCTGATGCGCGCTAGTTCATGTCAAGAATTCAATTTATGTTTGGAGTAAGAAGAGAAGTTATTCTGAATTCTGAAATTTCGTGTAGTAAATTTTGTTAATCTACTTTATAAAATGAGAGTTTTCTTTCCATATAGAGCGCCACGTCAACTTCCCTTTGTTGACACCTGTCCTTTTTCCTGCGAGTTATTTAATGTTTGTCTACATATTTCTCTAAAGAGAATCTTTATAAAAGCCCAATAATTGTATAAGTCTTGTCCACAAACAATTTTTCTTCTCCACAAAATTATTTATCTTACTCTTACACCTACTAAATCATTTGTTTGTCACTAGACATAGTAATAACAGATTAATTTTAGGCCATTTTCTACTCACCTCATGCAAGTGGTTACACGATCCACAAGAAGAAGAAAACTATGAAAAAAATATAAAGTATACATTCAAATAAATTTACAAAATAGGAAAAATAAATAAAAATATAAATGTAAAATTATAAAAAATAAATAGATGATTGAGTTATGAATAAATGAAGTAAGACATTATACATAATAATACGATTAAATATAATTAAAAACAGATAATTAATTAAAGGAGAAAAAAGAACAATAACAAAACAAATGATACAAACACATGAAAAAAGAAATAAATACAAATTACCTCGCACGTATAAAAATTTGCTTACCTTTTCAAATTTGACTTTTTCTGATATATATTTATTTTACATAATATATTTATAGATTGAAATCTGTAGATGTGTTAGCCATTTTATTTTTAATATAGATGAGTTATAATAAAAAAAAAAAACACCCCAATAACACATAATCAGCATTTGATATTTTAAAATATTTTAATGGTAAATGATACAAAAAAACAAGTAATATCTTCAAAGAATACAATACAAATACACAATGGTATTGAGTTTGTAGAAAAAAAGGCAAAAAAGTATAAATAGAAAGATTTCGAGAGAAAAAAAGACAGCCTTAATTTCAATATAAATATTTATATATCCACACAAATAGGTTACGACAAAAACATATAACTATCTTCAAATAAATTTACAAAAAATAGGAAAAATAAATTAAATTATAAATGTAAAATGACCACACAAAAAATTGATGATGAGCCAAAAAAACAGATAAAGTAAAACATTATACATAATAAAACGATTAATTATGATTAGAAACAGATAATTGATTAAAAGGGGAAAATAATAAAAGAAAACAAATAATAAAAACATAAGAAAATAAAACAAATACGAACTATCCCGCGCGTATGCGCGGATTCAAATAATATGCTTAAGAAAAAAAAAAACGATCAGAATTATAATAAAAATTAAAATTACAAAATCAGTAGATGAAAAATATTATCCACAAACACAATGAGAAGAAACAATATTATATTTACAATGACAAAAAGACAAATTCAAGCTAAATATATAAAAAATAATCGATGATAAGGATAAATTACATCTAATAGATATTTTATAAAATTTAAACAAAAAAGATTATGATAAACAAAAAAATGCCTACCTAAAAAACATAAATAAAAACACCTAAAACTATTTTAAAAAAAAACAAAAAGACATAAGAAACCATTTAGCCAAAACAAATGATAGGGATCTAAAAAGTAAAAATAACGGATTTGACAGTTATTCGATATGTGTCTACCTCTATAAGTAATACTTACTTTAACATTTGAGATACACATTTTTCAGAATTATTAATAAATGATTAATATAACATATTATATTCAAAAAAATATAGACATCTGCAAAGAAGATTCACTTGAAGCATCAATAAGTAATTTTTTTTAAAAAATAATTAAATGATACAATGCCCAATCTGTGATGCATCGACATAGAATCAAGAAAAAAAAATATCAAGAGCCTTCTTAAGTTACCACAAGAGTTACAACATCGAACAATATTTAAAAAAAAAAACTACAAATAAACTAGCTAACTACCATAAAAAAATTAAAAGATTTACAACTCCCTACTAACATTCACATTGATGAGTTCAAAGTTAGATTATTTGGTGATGAATAAAGGAAGATTTTATTTCAATTATAGAATGCAAATGCAAAATTATTGCATGATTAGAGTTTTAGAGGTATTATCCAAAAAATGATAAAAACCAAATATTCAACAACTTTACATATTCGATACAATAAAATGAGATGAGAAACAGAATCTCAACTATAACAACTGAAGATTTTGACGGATAAAAAGCTAATGATCAAAAGTAATGATTGAAAATATATAAAGATTAAAAATTATAAAAATAAGTAATCATCAAATGAATGAAATCTTGCAATTAATTATGATTAAAAATTAATGATAATAAAAAAATAAAATGAAAAGAAAGTAGAAAAATAAAAATATCAAAAATACAAACCCTCCCCCGCGCGTGTGCGGGGGAAAAAGATTTCTAGTATTTATCAAATTTAAACACATTTATCTTGTTAAGCCATGACTCTTGATTTAGAACTGAGTTGTCAACGTTTATTCTTCATTTTCTTGCATCAGTCTCATATTTTCTTGAACATTCTTCTTGTTTTTGTCTATATCTTTGATCCAGGATTCTCGGCTTTTTTGTTTTGCGAAACCTCTTCTTCATTTAAGGTTTTCACCAATTCAAATTTCATGTTCACCATCTTTGTGAAATTTGGCCTGATTTTCGAAAATTCCAGGTCCAATTCATGTCGCAATATATGAATTCTAACCTTTGAATTAAGATTAGAGTCTCGCTTCCACTTAGAAAGATCCCTTCAACCATCTGAAATGTAATATGACACTGAATTATTCTCACTATGTTGATGCATATTCTATCTTTTACGTAACACCTCTGTTGTTTATAGTTAGGAACATTGTATGATAATATGCTATCAATCTTGTCAAAAGTAGCATGTGATCAGAGCCAAATCCCTTCAAGTATTATGTATGTGATCTTGGAAAAAGTCAAACCATTCAGAACCTCCAAAAGATCGATCTAGCCAACATCGTGTCCATACGTTTTCTCTAATTTCATTTGTGTTATAATTCCCTCTCATTCCGGCCCAAATTAACGTGGTCCAAGTTTTTCTGAGTTTCATGATTTTATTTAAATCATCTACCAATTGAACCAAGCTGCATCTTTATGACTTTAACAAGTTCTCAGTTTCTATGTCTTATATTCTAACAGGAATGGCTCGCAAAGACTCAAAGGTCTGTGTCAGGTCTTTTCCAGCTCATAAAAATCTGATAATGCTCAAGGGAATCTGCAAATAGCTGTCCAAAATTATTGATAGATTCCTTCTCCAGACGTGAAAATCATTCGAGCACTGCTCCTTTCGGGTTTTCTATGAAGAGAAGATATAATCCACTATCTTGCTTCTCTTTTCTTAATTTGGCTCGTCCCGTGGCAATGCGGAAAACCGTTATGTAAGCTTTTGGATATGTGGTTCCATCATATTGAGGAACTCATATTTTTCCTGGATCAGAAAGTTTTACCTTGGTGATTCTTATCGTGAATGGGGTTTCTGCGTTTCTTCCAACACACGATCTATTTTCAGAGCCGAGCTAGTCACTCTGTGAATTTGAGATCTTACAATCTCTATTTCATTTGTTGCCCAGATTAATTGGACTTGTAGCTCATCCAACTCATCCCTTCGGTTTGCTCCGCACATCTCTCCATCGTTGAATCAACTTACCATCCTCTGCTCATCAGCATCTTGCTCTTTCTGAACCCAAAAAAGGTTTTCTTCTTCTGAAAGTTCCCAGTGTTGCCGAGAGATGGTTTGTTCTCTTTCGATCTCTCTATCTTTGAGTTGCTCAGTAGCGAGATCTCGGGGGGAGGTATCGTCTCCATCTCAATGAAGCCTTTGTCGATGGGGACAGTTGAGGCCGGCTCGTTGATGCGTCAGGTTGCTCCGGCTGTTCGACGAAGTTGTGGTGCTTCCAAGGGATTCTTCCTTTGCACCGATGAAGTTGTCTCTTCTGCCAGTTGTCGAGGTGTTTGCGTCGGAGGGATCCTTAAGAGGTCTGAGGAGTTGCAAAGTCGCCTTGTCTTGCTTGTAGTGGGTTTGATGCTGATGCATGTCCTACGAAGTGAAGGCTTCTTGTCTCGTTCTCTTACTGTATGATATGATGTGATTTTACCTCATTCTAACATTTGTTTTCTAGTTTTTATCGAATCTTTGTAATCCTTATCGAGTCATTTAAGGTAAGTAAGGAGCTATAAAAGAAGATTTGAGGAATGGGAGCCTCTGGAGAAAAAGGAAGTCAAAGTAAAGAAAAATTGAGTCATAATGAAGGAAAAGTGCATTACGGAGCACCTGCTCCGTTTTGGAGCACCCGCTCCGTCCGCTGACACAAATATGAAAACTCTACTTATCTACTTTTGGGACGCGACCTAAGAGAGAAAAGGAGGAGCCGTCGCCAGAATACATCTATCATCTTTTCTATCTTTTTGATTTGAATACTTTGAGAGAGTTTTTAGAGTTTTTGTTTGTTAGGTTTGGGAGAAGAATCTATACACACTTGAGAAGAATTCTGAAACCCCCTTTATTTATTTTCTATTTCATTCATGGATTTTTCATTATCTCTTGCTGTGTTTTGTTTCTCCATGTCTGAGTAGTTTTGTAGTTAGGTTAAGGGTTTCAAGGGAATTCATGTATCGTTGAGTTATATATGTTAGAATAGGGATCTATCTTCTAGTTCTTCATCTATTGTTGATCTTAATGCTGAAACTAGATTAGCTACCTAGTTTCTGATATTAGGTTGTTTAATGCACCAAAAGTGATTGTTTAAATGCCTGAAAGAACATAGATGAGCAAAACGTCCTTAGCCAACGACAGTTGATGTTAATGCGTTTTGTGAACATATCAAACCTGGTCTTAATGCATGTTTAGTTTCCTGAATTCAAACGACAGTTTAGAATCTTAGGTTGTTAAACATAATAATTGATACTACGACAGTAAGTTGGTTATAAATCAGTGTTTTGAGTTCTAGAACGCGCTTAATGATTTTCCTGTTCGATTCTCTGGTTCACGATCTCTGAATTCCTGCGAATTTGCCCTTGACCTAACGCTTTGCTTATTCGATCTTTACATCGTCATTTATCTATTTTTTTGTTTTATACAACCACCAATCGAAAACCCATATTTTGTCTTAGCTTCCTTTCAATCTTCATAGATTCATAGTGCAACACTGGTCCTCTGGAATTCGAATCTTTCTGTATTACAATCATATGCTGTGCACTTGCAGTAGAAATAAAGCACTAAATCCAGTGTATCAAGTTTCTGGCGCCGTTGCCGGGGACCAATTCGTTACCCTTGATTCTCGGATTGAAATTTAGTCTAAGATTTACTAACTTGTTCTAGTTTTCTTTTATTGTTTGTGTTTCAGGTGTGTTACCAGAAGCCAAGGTTCTGAAAACCTTCTCACACTCAATAATCGAGAGCTAGGAAGATTGGAACGAACTAATAAGAAAAAGAAGTCGAATCTAGCCATCATGGGCGACGAAATCGACAACCAAGCTGCAGATGGTCATGTTGCTGCTGCTATTCAGAGGCTGGAACAGCAAATGCATCAGTTGCGGCAAGAGCAACAACATCAACAACGTGCCATTGGGGACATACACACGCCTCATGCTTTCTACCAAAACAGAGCTGCTATTTGTCTACCAGCAATTCAAGGGCAAGATTTTGAAATCAAGTCTCAGTTGATCACATTGGTGAAGCAATATTTGTTCTATGGTTTGGCTGTAGAAAACCCGATGGACCACATTGAGAACTTCGAAGAGATTTGCAGTACCACCAGCTCTAATGGGGTACCTCCTGATTTCCTCAAATGCAAACTTTTCTCATTCTCTTTGGCTGACAAAGCTTTGAGGTGGCTTAAGTCACTTCCTTCTCGATCTTTGACCACTTGGGATCAGTGTAGAGCTGCCTTCTTGAACCACTTCTACACCAAGTCCAAGACAGCTTCAATGAGAAACAAAATCACCACTTTTGAGCAGCATTCAGGGGAGTCTTTCTGTGAACCATGGGAAAGATTTAAAGAGTATCGCAGGGAATGCCCTCATCATGGCTTTTCAGATGAGCAGATTCTAGGCATTTTTTATGATGGAGTCAAGTGGGACTATAAGAATGCTCTTAATGCTGCTAGTAATGGAAATTTTATGACTAAGACCAGGGAAGGAGCATACAGTTGATAGAGAACTTGGTTGTAAGTTCTAGCAATCACTGCCCTGAGTATGATCAACCTAGATATGTCAGCAGTCTTGAGTCACGGAAAATTGATGAGCTGACAGCCAAAGTTAACCTATTGTTGAAGGGAAAACAGAGAGGTGTGCTGCTTTGTGAGAGTAAAAGAAATGAACAGGAAGTTGAGGTGAACTATGTGAGTAGTCAAGACTATGTGCAGAATTAGAATTTCCCTCAGAATTTCTATGCTCCTGCAACTAACTCCCAAGATGAACTGAAGAATCTTATGCAACAGCTGCTGATCAATCAGTAAAAATCAGCCACTGAGATCAATGACAAGGTTGACAACATGTACAATGACCTGAATGGCAAATATGAGGCTGTGTGGATTTATGTGAAGAAGTTAGATGTCCAAGTTTCCCAAACTGTTGAAGCTGTCAAGAGATCACCTGGAACTCTACTTGGAAAGCCTGAGATGAATCATATGACTGAATATATCACTGCAGTTGAGAAGAAAAGTGGAAGGACACTTCATGTTGCAGCAGCACCCATCACAAGATTAACAAAGGGGAAGGAGCTAGCTCAGGAGCACTCGCTTCGGGAAGAAGTGCCTGCTCCAGGCGTAACTTTTACGATAGAGCACCACAGCTCATCGTCGGAGCACCTGCTCCAACAGGGTGCTCCAATCAGACCTGCAGAAAATCCTCCAGCGAGAGTTTATACTCCTAAGGTTCCCTATCCATTTCCACCTAGAGATATGGTGGAGTCCATCAGTGCAGAGAAACTAGCTAGTTTTAACAAGATGGTGAGAAAGATTCCTAAAGATATCTCCTTTGAAGAAGCCTTGGAAAATCCCCCCATATTTGATTAATTTTGGAACTGCAGAGAGACTAAAAAAGAGATTAAGGCAATCTTTACAGAAGCAAGGAGCACACCACCACCATTGAGGTTATTACCTAAAGTTGAAGACCCTGGAAAATTCCTTGTTCCATGCTCCATTGGAGGAGTTGAATTTGAAGAATCTATTTGTGATTCTGGGTCTAGTGTGAATCTCATGTCAAGAGAGCTATTGCAGAGAAGTTGAAAATTGCTGAGATAAAACTTTCTCAAGTGATTCTCAAATTTGCAAACTCTTCCACCAGTACTTCACATGGTTCCATTCCAAATTTGGAGGTTAGAGTTGGAGACTGTATAGTCCCAACTGATTTTCAGGTTGTGGAGATGAGAGAAGGTTGTGATATGCCTTTGATTCTTGGGACACCATTCATGGCTACAGTGGGTGAAATTATAGATATGCCTAATAAGCGAGTCTCCTTTTCCAATGTCAACAAAAAGGCTTTCTACAAAGTCACTCCTACTAGAGGAGCCACCAGACACGCCTCCTGCATTTTAGCAGTTGAAATAAAGAAGCTGACAGTCAGTTCTGAAAAAGAAGATAGTGATAAGGGTGAGATCAAAGAAGTCATGGATGGAGATCCTCATACTATTACCAAGAAATTCAGGGAGAGTGCAAAGATAAAAGAAAAGTTCCAGAGCAAAAGAGCCAAAGAGGCGCCCAAAATGACTCTGATTCCTCAGAGGTGTGATGGAAACACAGTTGATTACAAGGTGAAATGCAAAGGTACTCCTAAACCTTTCTCTAAAGTTAGAGCTATTCTTCCCAAAGAGTTGAAAGAGAAGAATATGGATGTTGTGAATGGTATGCTGAGGAAGGTGATGAGCTTAAGGATGTCTGATTGTGGAGTTTGTTTTGGAGCAAGCTCTCAAGTCCAGTCTGATTGATACATGGCACCAAAGTCAAACTAGTGACTTAAACCAAGCGCTTGGTGGAGGTAACCCACTGGTATGTGTACAAACTCTACATTTTAGTCTTCTTTAACTTCTAACTTTTGGTTTTAGTTTCTTTGATTTCATAGAAAAAAGTGCAGACAGGTTTTCTTGATGAGAAGAAGAAGTGCAGGTGAAAAAGGGTGAAAAAGCTCGCCGGAGCACCCGTTCCGAATCCTCAGGATGCTCCTCCAAGGTGCTCCAGGCGGAGATTTTACGATAGAGAACCACAGCCGAGAAAGGAGCACATGCTCCGACAGGGTGCTCCCGAAAAAAAAAAAAAAAAAAATCCCTCACACTTGTGCATGTCTCCAGGTAAGTTTTTTTTTTTTAATTTCTTTACCATTGTACTGTTCATATTATTTATTTTATTTTGTATTTCAACCTTTCTCTTGATTTATTTTCACACTGGGACAGTGTGAAGTAAGTATGGGGGAGGGTGTTTGTTGCTACTGATTTCGTTTGTTTTCTTTGATTTTCTTTGTTTAGAGTCAGTCTTGAGTCATTTTCTTTCTTTGAGTCAGTCTGTTTTATTGAGTCAAGAACTTGTCGGGAATTAGGACCTTAATTTGTGATGATCTCAAACCACTTTGTGATTTTTGACTATATTTCTAGTGACCATTACTGCAGGATTTTGAGTGCACATACAAGTTGGATCACCATTTTCAGATCTCTCTCTTTTTCCAGAACATCCCACTACACTAAGGTTTCATCGAAAAGTCATAAACTCTATTTTATTTGGACGTAATTTGGACTTAAATTCTTCTTGTTATGGACAGTAGATTAGGGGAACAAAATTATATTCAGGACTTCTTATACTTTTACCACTCTTGCTGATCCTGAATAGCTAGCTCATATTTAGCTAGAACCCACCTTGAACCTAATCTCCTTTTAGACCACTTGCACTCTTGTTTTTCATTTTCATATGTGCAGATATGTGCAAAAGGGTTGGAGAGAAAAGGATTGACACAACCTCTAACTCACTCTTGCTGAAGAAACTGTTAGAAGTTGAGAAAAAAGTTCCAGGAGCACCTGCTCCAAATAAGAACACCTGCTCCATTTTATCCAATGAAGAAAACAATTAAATCACATGACCTGCTAGGGTATGTGGATAAGCAGATCAAAATTCTCCATGCTCAAGGGACACACATCATGTAAATACCCTCCTTATCATTCAAAAAAGAAAAATCAATGATAAGGAGTGGAGAGTTAGTAACTCAAAGATGTGTCCCTCAGCACCTGTCAATCACAAGGGAAGAAGAACCAAGATTTGAGGAGTTAGAGTTTTCAAGAGAAGAAGAGTGATTAGAGGTTGTGGAACCTCAATGAGTCCATTATCTCTTGCCATTTTGTGCAATATACTGCATCTTCTACAAAAATCCGGTAATCCCTAAACACTCTGAAACTCCATTGCTAAATTGGCCTTCTTATTCCTTAGCATTGTCTCTCCTAGGTAGTGCCCATAATGAGAAGTTCATGACACCCATTAATTGATTGTAGAGAGTTTATTGTCTGGATAGTGAACTTTATGTGTTTGTGAATACAAGTATGAAATAGGGTTTGAGAAGATGTTGGTTGGTTTTGGTAAGGATGTGCTACTCTTGTTCTAATGAATGTGGTCTGCAGATTGTGGTTGAATTACGGTTGCTAAGATTTTGAGAGTTCCCGCGTTTTCAAACCTCTCTTCTGCAGTTTAAGCTTGAGTTTGTTTGAGGACAAACAAAGGTCTAAGTCCGGGGGAGTTGATATAATGTGATTTTACCTCATTCTAACCTTTGTTATCTAGTTTTTATCGAATCTTTGTAGTCATTATCGAGTCATTTCAGGTAACTAAGGAGCTATAAAAGAAGATTTGAGGAATGGGAGCCTCTGGAGAAAAAGGAAGTCAAAGTAAAGCAAAAATGAGTCATAATGAAGGAAAAGAGCATTACGGAGCACCTGCTCCGTTTTGGAGCACCCGCTCCGTCCGCTGACACAAATATGGAAACTCCACTTACCTAGTTTTGGGACGCGACCTAAGAGAGAAAAGGAGGACCCGTCGCCAGAACACATCTATCATCTTTTCTATCTTTTTGATTTGAATACTTTGAGAGAGTGTTTAGAGTTTTTGTTTGTTAGGTTTGGGAGAAGAATCTCTACAACACTTGAGAAGAATTCTAAACCCCCTTTATTTATTTTCTATTTCATTCATGGATTTGTCATTATCTCTTGCTGTGTTTTGTTTCTCCATGTCTGAGTAGTTTTGTAGTTAGGTTAAGGGTTTCAAGGGAATTCATGTATCGTTGAGTTATATATGTTAGAATAGGGATCTATCTTCTAGTTCTTCATCTATTGTTGATCTTAATGCTGAAACTAGATTAGCTACCTAGTTTCTGATATTAGGTTGTTTAATGCACCAAAAGTGATTGTTTAAATGCCTGAAAGAACATAGATGAGCAAAACGTCCTTAGCCAACGACAGTTGATGTTAAGGCGTTTTGTGAACATATCAAACCTGGTCTTAATGCATGTTTAGTTTCCTGAATTCAAACGACAGTTTAGAATCTTAGGTTGTTAAACATAGTAATTGATACTACGACAGTAGGTTGGTTATAAATCAGTGTTTTGAGTTCTAGAACGCGCTTAATGATTTTCCTGTTCGATTCTCTGGTTCACGATCTCTGAATTCCTGCGAATTTGCCCTGAACCTAACGCTTTGCTTATTTGATCTTTACATCGTCATTTATCTATTTTTTTTGTTTTATACAACCACCAATCAAAAATCCATATTTTGTCTTAGCTTCCTTTCAATCTTCATAGATTCATAGTGTAACACTGGTCCTCTGAAATTCGAATCTTTCTGTATTACAATCATATGCTGTGCACTTGCAGTAGAAATAAAGCACTAAATCCAGTGTATCACTGTACAACCGCCATTTGCTGGGTCAGTGAGCTATTTAGCTTCTCTTACTCCTCCGTCTTCTTAAACAGTGCATCCAACATGCTCTTTAGCTCCGTCCCCCATGTTCTATCTGCCTCCGTATTGCCAGCATCCTGCGTCTGCTGATTGATGTTGTTCCTATCATTGCTTGTGTTTCATGTGCCTGCTCCGTCTCCGTCGACATCCATCTCTTACAAGCTCTTATTTTTAAGAGTCAGAAATTTTTTGAAGTCCCCACAGATGGCGTCAAATTGTAGGAGTCAAAACTCACCCCAACTAAATTTAAAAAGTATAAATTTAGAGATCTGAAAATATTAAGGAAAAGCTTTGAGAACATATAATCAAAAGAAAATTTATTGATTAATTGTTTTGTCATGTTTTTCATATTGGTAAGTAAAAGTATAAGTCTAATGCCTAAATCCATAAGTACGAGAAGTTAATGTGTCTAAGTTCTATACGTACTTGTTTTTATATACGAACAAGATTGAACTTTCGAAAAAGGTTCTTAGCAATGTAGGACCTTCTTCCACTTGTTTCTACGCCGACTTTAGGAAGATACTTCTGAAATCTTTGGGAAACATAGGCTCAGACCACAAAACATCTAGTCTATCGGCTCCACCAATCCTTTATTCACTTGGGAGTTTTGATGAAACAGTATGATGTTTTGACGAAACAAAATATAACTAGGTAACTTGTCGAAACAGCACGACTTTTTGACAAAACGACATGATATTGTGGTAAATTGGCTCGATATCAAAAAGAGAGGGAATGGGTCGACAATCATCTCAAAAGGACCGCAGGCTGCCAGAAGAAGGCGGCCAAGATGTTTAACGGCTCGGGATGGACAGATCAGAATGGCTCCACGGGACATGACAGCTCGGCAGACGGGATGGCTTGGCATGGGGGAGCTGTTACAACTCGCACCGGACTGCCGATAATCAAGCCATTACATCTTGGGCTGGATAGTTGATGTCCGAGCCATCTACGGCCAAGGGTGGTTTAACTGACGGCTGAGCCACTTTGGATCGGACCGGTCTGACCACAACTGAATCATTTAGCTCATATTGGTTCGGTATGTTTTTCTTAGGCTAATTTATCTAAGTTTGGCAAATCTGGCTAGGCCTAATTTCCATACTTAGCCATTTTTAGTCATTGATCTCAAAGGTGTAAGACATCAACTGCCTATTTATTACACCAGCCCAATACTCCTCGATGAAGAAACACGGTACACAGAACTGCAAAAGCTCGCCCTCAGTCTCACCAATTAGTTGCAATCTTAGTCTGTACTTCTAGTCACATCACATCAAAGTTGTCACCAAATCATCATTAGAGAACGTACTTATTAAGGCGGAAACCTCTGGAATTTTTATAAAGTGGGTTGGCAAGCTTGGCTAATTCGACATACAGTACATCGCACATACAACCATCAAGTCTCAGGTGCTTTCTAACTTCATCCTGGCTTTCACAGCTGAAGATACACCATCTTCTGCAGGTCGAAACCATCACCACTAGAGCTCCCTCTAGGGTGCTGGCCTAAGGATCTTCCTCATCTTCCTGGAAGGTTCACTCACATTGTGTCCACTGCGGTCTTTGGGCTACAAACAACAATGCTGAATATAAGGCTATGGTCGTCAAGCTCCAAAAACATCAATCTCTTTAGGACTCCCAAATAATTTTCAGTCAAATACATGGCGATTACCAATCATGGCACACCTAGATGGCAGCATACCTCGACCCGTCCAGCGCGTGATCCATCATTTTAAGTCAATATGCGTACACCAAATCCTAAGAGGGAAAAATAATGCAGCCGATGCCTTAGCTAAGTTAGGGTCTTCTCAAGCCCAAACTCCGGAGCGTGGTATTTCCGTCATCCACCTCCAATGGCCAACCTACAGAGAACACACAATCAAGGAACTGGTGGAATTCGACTACCTTAAAGAATACACGGGATGAATACATTCAATATAGGATTATCTTTTGAAAGAGACCCTACCAGACAAACTCTGAGTAGCTACGAAAATCCAGCAACATGCTTTGCAGTTTTCCTTGAAACAGGGATTATTGAACATAAGATCTTAACGGAGCCACCTCAAATGCATAACATGCCCCCCCCCCACACGAAGGACAACAAGTCCTATGAGAAGTGCACGCACGGGCATGAAGAGTCCATTTTAGGGGCAGAACCTTGGCCCAAAATTTCATCGGAGCAGGATACTATTGGCCATTCATAACAGCAGACATGATAAGGTTTGTCCGGGAGTGCGACCAATGCCACTACTTCGCGGATGTTCCTCATCTACCACTGGAGAAGCTCAATATCATCAAATAAATCAGGCTATTCGTGAATTGAGAAATGAACATCGTCGGAAATTTCCACTCATCCTCCAGGGCACACAAGTATATCCTTCTTGCAACTGATTACTTCACAAAATGGATCGAGACCGAGCCAAACGAGAACATCACGAAAGATGATACCATGAATTTTGTATGGATGTTAATCCCATGTTTTGGAATTCCCCAGAAAATAGTCACCGACAATGGTACCCACTTCTCAATGGTATGGTCCAAAGTGTTTTAAGAATAATTCAGAATCAAGCTCATCTTCGCCATCCCCGAGACACCCCCACTCCAACGGACAGGCTGAATCCTCCAATAAAACTATCCTAAGGTTTCTGGTTGCATGGGCTACAAGAATATGGCTGAGGAAATACTCGGAGTACTTTGGACAGATCAGATCATACAGAAAGTAGCAACTGTCAAAACCTCGGTTACCCTCACATCCAGTATCAAAGCTATGATCTCGGTGGAAAGCTTTAGGAGGGCAAGAAGGATGGAACTTGCCCCCAAAGAACCTAAAATTTTTAAGATGTTAAGTACAAGATTAGACATGGTAGACGGATGAGAGATGCAACAACCATCACTAACGACCACTACCAGGCAGAGGTCGCTCGATGCTACAACAAGAAAGTGCGCAGGTGGACATTTTGGAAACTCCCGTGAAAGGTCTGTACTATTCAACAATACCAAGCACCACTTTGGGAAGCTCAACCCTAACTAGAAAGGTCTGTACGAAATTACAAAGTATTCGACTTTGGAGCATATCACCTATGTGAGAAGAATGGGAAGTGCGTGGGGGCACAGTTGAAATGCAACACATCTTAGGTTATACCATTTCTAAAAATGTAACTCCGTGTTTCGGATTATCTCAAAAACGTTTCCATCGTTTTTCTTTGGTCCTGTATAAAAGGTGTGCATGAAGAGAAGAATATTTGCAAGCAATTTAGAAAAGCAGATACCAAAAATAAAGGCTTAGTTTTATGCCCCGTTATTGGCGTTACAAGCCAAAATGTTGAAAAAGGTAAAAAGAACAGGGCAAAAGGTAAGATTGTTTTTCTTCGCGGGTAACCACGACAGCATCATCTTCAGAGGAGCCTGCCAGGAGCGGTAAGTCGGTAGATGGCAGGTCCTTAGGAAAATTGGGCATGAGGAGAGCAGAAGTTCCTACGAGAGTCGGTGCGAGAATGTCTTCACCCCCTTGATGGAATCCTAAGATCGGATGACTCTTTGATGGCTATGTAAATTGGATAAGGTTGATCCGAAGGCTACTAGCACTCACAGTCAAGATGGTGGATCAAATGGGACTGTTAGGGGTTGCGGAATTCCCCTAGTATTCCCACTCCACAATGCCGAGGATATGACACACCACGACACCCCTATGGAGGTTTGTTGCTGGAAGTGACCCTTGCCAACAACCAATAATGTTCAACAAAGAACAAGTTGAGAATTCAATCTCGTTTTTAAAAGAAAATGTCAAAAGTTCTTATTCAATTAAAATGTCTTACAATATATAGAAATAGAGTCTAAATAAATAAATTATAATGAAGAAAACAAGGTTTTGAATTCAGCTAAACAGCTGGCCCAAGACTGGTCATAGTGACCCTTGGAATCCCTCGCCAAATGACCCTTGGACTACTCGGCCGTGTGGTGTTGTCCCGGGACATGACCTTGGACCATGGTCACATAGTTATTTCCATTGGTCGTGGCCGCTTGAGTAACTTCATGGACTTGATCAAGCAGGTTTCATTCCATATCGTCCTAAAGTTGCATAAATTGTCCCCGAGTGAGTGGTCCTGGTGGTAGAACTAAAGATCGGCCGAACTGATCCGACTGTGTCTCTTGTTCGAGGAAGGAAAAATCTTGACTAACTTCTGATTCCTCCCGATCCAGGTTGAAACTAACTTGACCCATCGTTCCCAAATACAAATTCGGTCGAGGAGCCTCACTCCTAGGTCAGAGAATTCGTCCATCCGGTCGAAGTTCTGACCTCAGCCTGCTTCCGGGTCACGTTGGGTTGATCCGATTCACGGTCCATCCAACACTTCCTTCCTTGGTAACAGTCCCTCGGTCCACCACCAAGTCCATGACTGGCCTTGCTCCTACGACCCGATCCATGTCCCCTTCTGGTCTGTTCTGGTCTGGTTCCATATTTCCATCATTCCCCTCCTCTTGAAAAGGATTTGCCCACAAATCTGGCTCATCTGCAACAAAAGGAGAGACATCAGCAACATTAAAGCTAGGGTAAACATCATACTTACCTTGTAAAACAAGTTGTTAAGCATTATCATTCAATCGCTTGACCACCGGGAAGGGCCCATCCTTTCTAGACATAAGGTTAGACTTTCTCTCTTCAGGAAATCTTTCCTTCCTCAGATGGATCCATACTTGGTCTCCTGGCTGGAAAATCTTCTTTCGTCAACCCCTATTCGCATACTCCTCATATTTCATTGTCCTGGCTTCTATGTTGGACCGCACCTTCTCATGCAACTTCTTGACTGCTTTAGTTTTCTTATCTCCATCATTATTCACATGTTCACTCAAAGGTAGAGGCATCAAATCCAAAGGTGATAGCGGATTAAACCCATACACAATTTCGAAAGGTGAATACCTTGTTGCGGAATGCATGGAATGGTTGTATGCAAACTCTACATGGGGCAGGCGTTCTTCCCACGTACCTAGGTTCTTTTTCACTAAAGTTCTAAGCAAAGTAGAGAAAGTCATATGAACTACTTTGGTCTGACCATCAGTCTGAGGGTGGCAAGTAGTAGAGAACAACAATCTAGTACCTAGCCGAGTCCACAAAGTCTTCCAAAAATAGCTACGGAACTTAGCATCTCTATCTGACACTATGGTTCTAGGCAGGCCATGCAACCTAATTACTTCCCTAAAGAACAAATCAGCCACATGAGATGCATCGTTACTTTTTAGACAAGGAATGAAGTGAGCCATTTTCGAGAACCTATCTACCATAACAAAGATCGAGTCCCTACCAGTCCTAGATTTGGGAAGTCCTAATACAAAGTCCATTGATATATCAACCCATGGGTGCAAAGGAATATGTAGAGGAGAGTAAAAACCTTGCGACTGGTTCTTGGACTTAGCTTCCTTGCATGTGATGACATTGTCCACAAATTCTCTCCACATCCTTTCTTAAACCGGGGCAGTGGAAGTGGTCTTGAAGTACCTTCATTGTTCTGGCTGGTCCGAAGTGTCCCATGAGCCCACACCCATGAACATCCCTGGCAAACAATTATCTCAAAGAATAGTGAGGCACACATAGTTTGTTATTAAAGAACAGAAATCCTTCTACCCTATAATACTTTCCTACTGCTTGCCTTGCACATGCTAAAAAAGGTTCTTTGAAGTCTGGATCATTCGCGTACAGGTCCTTGATAAATTCAAACCCCAAAAGCTTTTTCCAAGAGTAGAGAGTAGTGCATACCTGCAAGATAGTGCATCGGCTACTACATTTTCCTTACCTTGCTTGTACTTGATTACATAGGGAAATGTCTCTATAAACTTAACCCATCGAGCATGCCTTTTGTTCAGCTTTTGTTGACCCTTTAAATGCTTCAAGGACTCATGATCGGTATGTATGACGAACTCCTTCGGCCAAAGGTAGTGCTGCCACGTCTGGAGAGCCCTCACAAGAGCGTACAGCTCTTTGTCATACGTCGGATATTTGAGGGTTCCACCACCCAGCTTCTCACTGAAGTATGCCACTGGTTTTCTTTCCTGCATAAGAACTGCGCCAATACCAACTCCTGAGGCATCACATTCTATCTCAAAAGTTTTCAAGAAATCAGGAAGAGTAAGGAGAGGAGCATTGATTAACTTCCCTTTTAGGATCTGAAAAGCTTACTCTTGAGCTTGTTCCCACTTAAATCCCACATTCTTCTTGATTACCTCTGTGAGTGGTGCCGCAATGGTACTGAAGTTCTGCACAAAACGCCTGTAGAAGCCGGCTAATCCATGGAAGCTTCTGACCTCACTAACGGTCTTAGGACTGGGCCAGTCCCGAACGGCCTTGACCATCTCCTCATCCTCCTTGATCCCATCTGCACCTACAATAAATACCAAAAAGACTAGGTGATCCGTTCCAAAGATGCATTTAGAAGCATTATCATACAATTGTTCTTTCCTCAAGACTCCTAAAACCTTTACCAAATGTTGGGCATGTTCAACCAAACTTCGGCTGTATACTAAGATGTCATCGAAGTACACTACCACAAACTCTCCCATAAACGATCTAAGTACATGATTCATTAACCGCATAAACGTACTAGGAGCATTGGTCAAACCAAATGGCATTACGAGCCATTCATACAACCCTTGTTTTGTTTTAAAAGTAGTTTTCCATTATATACCCTTCTTTCAAGCGAATTTGGTGATAGCCACTCTTAAGATCTATCTTGGAAAAGATCTTAGAACCATGCAATTCATCTAGCATATCATCTAACCTAGGGATGGGATGACGGTACTTAACTGTTATGTTGTTGATGGCACGGCAGTCAACACACATCCTCCAGGTTCCATCTTTCTTTGGCACCAACAAGACCAGAACCGCACAAGGGCTCAGGCTCTCTCGGATGTAGCCTTTGTCCATTAGGTTGTTGACTTGCCTCTGAAGTTCTTTGGTCTCAACAGGATTGGTCCTGTAAGCTGGTCTATTTGGAAGTGCTGCTCCTAGAACCAGATCGATTTGATGCTCAATCCCTCGGATTGGTTCTCTTTGGGGAATACATCCTTAAACCTTTGAAACAACAGCTCGAGTTCACTCGGAAGCTCCGGTGTTTGGTTAGTTACCATCATTGACTCTTTCAATACAAGCAGAATCATATCAGAATGAAATTTAAAAGACTTCCTTACCCACTTGCCTTGATGGTAAGATTGGTCTGCTTGGTCGGTTTCTTAGCTTCACCTTCCAACCTTTCTTGCTCATGGTTCTTTTTGAGCTGGATCTGGTCTTGATGCACTTCCAATGGAGACTAAGGAACCAATGTGATTTTATTACCCTTGTGGTCAAATGAATGGCGGTTGCTGAATCCATCATGGATGACCTTCTTGTCAAACTGCCATGGACGACCCAGCAGGATGTGGCTCGCGTCCATGGGGCAATACATCACTGAGGATCTCATCCTCATACCTGCCAATCGATAGAGGGATACACACTTGCTCTTTGACCTTCTGCTCTCCCTCTTCGTCCAACCACTCAAGTTTGAAAGGTCGCGGGTGTGGCTTGACTTCCGATCCAAGCTTCTTGACAAGTGTTTCACTGGCAATGTTAGTACAGCTTCCTCCATCAATAATGACACTACAAACCTTATCCTGAATAAGACAATGAGTATGAAAAAGATTCTCCCTTTGTTCATTTTCATTGGACTTGGCTTGCACACTTAATGATCTCCTAGTCACCAGTAGCTGTCCTTGAGCCGGATACTCCACCTCTTCTTCCTCCTCATCAAAGATTGATCTTGTATCCTCCTTATCTTCCTATGACTCCACATCACCATTATCCAGAAAAACCATAAACTTTTGGTTCGGACACTTGTTCACATAGTGTCCTAATCTGTGACACTTGAAGCATCTAATGTCTCTGGTTCGGTTGCTTGGCTCAGCCATCTTTCCCTTGTCAAAACGAGCAGAAGCATTAGTCTTAGAATCTGTAATGGCCTGGACAGTGGACTTACCTTTGTCCTGGAAACTCGGTCTAGGTATAGGTGTGCAGGATGGTTTAGAGTATCCCCTCCTCTTGACTTGCTGTTCGATCAGGATTGCTTTGTGAAGCATCTCCTCCAAGCTCTGGTACTCTTGAAGCTTCATTCAGTCCTCTATGTCCCGGCTGAGTCCAGCCAAGAACCGAGCCATGGTAGCTTCCAATGACTCATCTACATTGGCCTTAATCATCAGAGTTTCCATTTCTTGGAAATAGTCTTCCACACTCTTTGGTTCCTTGGGTAAAACGCCTGAGCTTTTGGTGTAGGTCCTGGTGGTAATGTCTAGGTACGAATTGCTTCCTCATCAGCATTGTGAGCTCTTCCCAGGTTGAGATGGGTTTTCCACCTGTTCTTCTCCTGTTTGTCACAAGCTGATCATACCAGTTAATAGCCTAACCACAAAACTCGGTGCCAGCCTACCTAACCTTTTTGATATCTGAGAAAATTTGACAATAACAAAACCAACTCTATCTTTCTTTCCCATTTAAGATAAGAGTCATGATCATTTTTACCATAGAAAGCAGGATCTTGAGTTTCAAACCTCCTAGACCATCATCAGGTCGTCTAGAAAATGGGTTAACTCCTCCTCTGTCCCTAGTATCCCTAGAATGTCTAGCAACTGATCGTTCGTCCTCATTATACTCGTGTTCTTCCTCCTGTTCTTCCTCGGACCTGAGAGTTCTGACTCATTGTCGGGTCCTTCTTAGAGCATTACGGTTGGGAGTTTGCTGGTCATTCTGGATCTTGTCAAGCCTCGCGTGCAACTCTTCCAGACCTGCATTAAGAAAACGTTTCATTTCTGATATTAGTCCTTTCATTTGGAGCCGAGACAATCTGCCCTGGGTCCACCTTTGGTGTGATCATGGAGCAGCTCGCAAATGAAGATGCCTTAGCCATTCCAGATGGTCCTATGCCCCGTTCCAGAACCAAGAAATTTAATGGAGCCATTGGGAGATTATTTAAGATGACATGGAAGCAAGAAGGAAACCTTTGTCGAGGCTAGACGGTCTTGGTCGATGCACATATGGTCTTGGTAAACGCTTGAGCAACCAAGATGTTTTAATCACTATTCAAGCTACTTCAACATTAAGCTGATCATCATCTAGGCAAGTAGCTTGTGTATACTCTTCTTCCTTTGATTGGTTTTGTCCCACTAGGGTTTCCAATCAAGTTTTTTAACGAGGCCACAAATTGTTTATTCTATCTCTTAGATGATGATCTCGGTCTGTCTACATGAATACCTTATGTTATTTTTATTTCTAAGTTTTATTTTAAACTTAAGTCCTTATTTTCAAGAGGAGACTCTTGCCTTAGCTCCTTTGTTATTTTCGAAAGCTTGTGCATGAACAAGTCTTTCTTTATTTGCATTGTGGAGTTTCTTTGGAAAGCAAGCAATCTTTTATCAAATACTTTTTTCTGTCTTCTCTCATCTTTGGCGAGTTGAGAGAGTGTTCTGGTGTGTAATATCCAGAGTCTAAGGGCTTCTACTTTGGTGTGTAATATCCGATCTAGTTGTCTAGGAGTATCAAGAGCTTTTTTCTTCACTCTTGTGTCACCAATCGATCCACAGCCTTAATAAACTTGAGTCTCTGATTCGTTTATACAAGGATCTATCCATCTATTTCAGAGAAGCATCTTAGGGTTATATTAAGTGGTATCAGAGCTACTCTGGAAGGGAAGTTTTTTTTCCTCTCAAAGTTTTCGATTTGGTCTGTTCATCTTCTTGTTCAGAATTGATCGATCTGTAATCCTGTTGTCGAAATCTGTTAAAAAAGGGTTCATTAATCTTGTTCCTAAAACTAGACTGTTCGGATTCTTGCTGAGAAAGTTACTGATTTGCTTTGATCTGAATTTGTTTGGTTGTTTGATTTACTTTGTTTGGAACCAAATTTTCGAATCATAAACTGTCTGTTTGATTTTTGGAGTTTGTCTCCTGAACAACTTACTGGTTAAGTTTTTCTTTCTTAGGCATGGCGGATGATACTGATGAAGCCATTCTCAGAAGGAACAAACTTTTGATGGAAGCCTTGACACAACAACTAAACCAGACCATGATCACGTCCATGAATGAGATAATGAAGGCCAACATAGAAGAACTTCGACAAGAGCTTAGATATGAGTTCCAACAAGCTTCTGGTCAAAGTCATGAGCCTAGGAGAGGCAGGCGTAATCGTAATCAACAAGAGCGTGCTGGTTCTGAAGAAATCGATAACTAATATGAGCATGACAGTTCTGGTTCTAGACATAGCCAAAGAAGACAGAGGTGTGACCATGGAGGAAGAAATCACAGAGATGAGCTGTATGGCTTGAAGCGTAAGATACCTCCTTTCTATGGCAAAGCAGATCCAGATGCTTATCTAGAATGGGAGAAGAAGATCAAACTAGTCTTTGATTGCCAGCAATATACCCAAACTAAGAAGATTCAAGTTGCTGTTACAGAATTCTATGAATATGCCTTAGTTGGTGGGATCAGCTAGTCACAAATCGAAGGTGTAACGGTGAATATTCAGTTGAGACTTGGGAGCAGATGAAGTTTATTATGTGCAAGAGGTTTGTCCCAAGCCACTATCATCGTGATCTCCATCAAAGGCTGAGGAAACTTTCCCACGGGTCTCGCACTGTGGAGGAGCATTATCAAGAGATGGAGCTGCTTATGCTAAGGGCGTGTATTTCGGAAGATAGGGAAGCTACTATGTCTCGGTTTCTAGGAGGGCTCATCCATGATATACAAGATAATTTAGAGATGCAGCATTATGTGGAGTTAGAAGAGATGTTACACGAGGCTATATTGGTGGAAAAACAGCTCAAAAGAAGGGGGAACTCTCGTTCTAACCATATAGCAGTAAGGTTTCAAAGTACTAGAGATGAGAAACCAAGTTACCAAAAGGAGAGCAAACCGTATCAGAAGGAAGAAACCAAGCCAAACACCATCTACAACAAAGGCAAAGAGAAATCTGAGTCTTAACTCAAGGGCCAGAGACGTCAAGTTCTGTAAATGTCAAGGGCGAGGTCATTACGCCAATGAATGCACCATAAAGAGGCTTATGATTCTGCTTGAGAATGGTGAGTATGAATTGGAGGATTATGAACCTGATGAAGTGTCTCAATCCGACTCAGAAGATGAACTTGAGGAGGAGCCGGTACGTGGCCGACTGATGGTTGCTAGAAGAACCTTAAACATGCAAAGTAAGACTGAAGAGTTGGAGCAAAAAGAGAATCTGTTATATACAAGATGTCTGGTCCAAGGGAAGGTTTGTAGCCATATCATTGATGGACGAAGCTGTGTTAACGTTGCTAGTGAAACCATGGTGAAAAAGCTGGGGTTAAGGGTTCAGAAACACCCTAAACCATACAGACTGCAATGGCTCAATGACGAAGGTGAAATGATGGTGTCTACTCAAGTTATGGTTCCTTTGGCCATTGGGAGATATGAAGATGAGATTTTATGTTATATTCTGCCCATGGAAGCTGGTCATAATCTTCTTGGTCGACCTTAGCAATCTGACCGCCGAGTGATCCATGATAGTTTTACCAACAATCATTCGTTTGAATTCAAAGGGAGAAAGACTGTCTTGATACCTTTAACTCCTAAAGAAGTTCATCAAGATCAGATTCAGCTTCAAAAAAAGAAAAAAAGCCGTGAATAAATCAGAAGAACACAAGCAACACAACTTGTATGCCAAGATTGGTGATATCAAAAGAGCTCTCCATTCTAATCAACCTGTCTTTTTACTTGTCTATACAGAATCTCTCCTGAGCATGACTGATCTTGCACCGGTGTATCCGAGTGAAATGTCTTCTCTTTTGCAGGAATAAGAAGATGTGTTTCCCGAAGACAACCCCATTGGTCTACCTCCTGTATGTGGGATTGAACACCAGATAGACTTTGTGCCTGGAAAAACACTCCCAAACAGACCACCATACAGAACCAATCCAGTAGAAAACAAGGAGTTTCAAAGACAAGTTGAGGAGCTGATGGAGAAGGGGCATATCCGTGAGAGTATGAGCTCATGTGCTGTACCAGTTCTACTTGTGCCAAAGAAAGATGGCAGCTGACGCATTTGTGTTGATTGTAGGGCAATCAACAATATCACGGTGAAGTATCAACATCCTATTCCTAGATTAGATGATATGCTTGATGAATTACATGGTTATAGCATCTTTTCTAAGATTCATTTAAAAAGTGGCTACCATCAAATGAGGATGAAAGAAGGAGATGAATGGAAGACTGCATTTAAAACAAAGCATGCCTTGTATGAATGGTTAGTTATGCTATTTGGATTAACCAATTCACCTAGTACATTCATGAGACTGATGAATCATGTTCTTAGATCATTCATAGGCGTTTTTGTTGTAGTATATTTTGATGACATTCTAATATACATCAAAAGCTTAGAAGAGCATTTAGATCATCCTAGGTCTGTCCTTGATGTCCTAAGAAAAGAAAAACTCTATGCCAACTTGAAGAAGTGTACTTTTTGTACAGATAACTTGGTATTTGTAGGCTTTGTTGTGAGTGCATATGGAGTTAAGGTGGACAAGGAAAAGATCAAGGCCATTAAAGAGTGGCCAAGTCCAACCACCGTGAGTGAAGTAAGGAGTTTTCATGGACTTGCGAGCTTCTATAGGCGTTTTGTGAAAGATTTTAGTACCATCGCAGTCCCTTTAACCGAGGTGATGAAGAAAGATGTGGGATTCAAATGGGAAGACACACAAGAGACTACCTTTCAATGCCTTAAAGAGAAGCTCACTCACTAACCCTTACTTATACTTCCTGTTTTTGCTAAAACTTTTGAGATAGAGTGTGATACTTCTGGTATAGGTATTGGTGCTGTATTGATGCAGGAAAAGATGCCCATAGCTTATTTCAGTGAAAAGCTAGGAGGAGCAACTCTAAACAATGCAACATATGATAAAGAGTTGTATGCTTTGGTGAGAGCTTTACAAACATGGCAGCATTACCTATGGCCCAAAGAGTTTGTCATACACTCAGACCACAAATCTTTGAAGTACCTAAAGGGTCTGAACAAGCTTAGCAAGAGGCATGCCAGATGGGTCGAATTCATTGAGACATTTCCTTATGTCATCCAATACAAACAAGGTAAAGAAAACATAGTGGCTGATGCATTGTCTTGGAGGTATGTTCTCTTGACTACTTTAGATGCTAAGTTGTTTGGCTTTGAACAACTTAAAGGTATGTATGAGTCAGATTCTGATTTTAAAGAAGCTTATAAGGCGTGTGAGAAGTTTGCTGCAGGTCATTACTCCAGGCAGGATGGTTCTTGTTTTATCATAACCCTTTGTGCATTCCTAATTATTCTTTAAGAGAATTGTTTGTCAGGGAATCCCATGGGGAAAATCTAATGGGACATTTTGGAATTGCCAAGACTCTTAAGGTTTTGCAAGATCACTTTTATTGGCAGCATATGAAGAGAGATGTGGAAAGAATCTGTGAGAGGTGTGCAACTTGTAAACAAGCTAACTCTCAAGGTTTGTATACTCCTTTACCCATTCCTTATCATCCTTGGAATAACATTTCTATTGAATTCATAGTAGGATTGCCTAGAACTAGAACAGGAAGGGATTCTATCTTCGTTGTGGTAGATAGGTTATCTAAGATGGCACACTTTATAGCTTGTCATAAGACTGATGATGCATTGTAATGAGGTCACAAATTGCTTATTCTATCTCCTATCTCGGTCTGTCTATATGAAGACCTTATGTTATTTTTATTTCTAAGTTTTATTTCAAACTTTAATCCTTATTTTCAAGAGGAGCCTCTTGTCTTAACTCCTTTGTTATTTTCGAAAGCTTATGCATGTACAAGTCTTTCTCTTTATATGTGTCGTGGAGTTTCTTTGGAAAGCAAGCAATCTTTTATCTAATACTTTGTTCTGGCTTCTTTCATCTTTTACGAGTTGAGAGAGTGTTCCGATCTAGTTTTCTAGGAGTATCAAAAGCCTTTTCCATCACTCTTGTGTCACCAATCGATCCACAGCCTTGATAAACTTGAGTCTCTGATTCGTTTATGCAAGGATCTATCCATCTATTCCAGAGAAGAATCCTAGGGTTATATTAAGTACCTTGCTGTTCGTCCTCTCTGCTCAGCGAAGTTTCCATGAAATACTTTAACAAACAGTTAAAAATAACCAACTCTCTCTCACAAGTGTTTGTATTTAGATCACTCGGAATTTGGTGTACTCCACTGGTTCAGATAAAAATCGGTAAGAAAAATCGGTCACTTCCAAGGGCAACAAGAAGAAGAGAAGATAGGTAGATTGCAAGATTTTTGGTGGTAAACCGCTTTAACCAAATTTATATCCGATTTCTCCTGGATTTGTAATTTGATAGAAACTTGCAATAATCCTTTTTAAAAAAAAAACTTGGCCTGGTTTCCCTTTTTTAAGATAGACAAGTAGTGTTTTCAGAAGAAATGAAGAGATGAGAAAGATTAAATTGATTTACCAATCAAAGAGTGGCTCTGATACCACTTGATGGAATCCTAAGATTGGATAACTCTTTGATGGCTAGGTAAATTAGATAAGCTTAATCCGGAGGCTATTAGCATTCACAATCAAGATGGTGGATCGAATGAGACCATTTGGGATTGCGGAATTCCCCTAGTATTTTCACTCCACAGGGCCGAGGATATGACACACCACAACACCCCAATGGAGGTTTGTTGCTGGAAGTGACCCTAGCCAACAACCAATAATGTTCAACCAAGAACAAGTTGAGAATTCAATCTCGATTTTAAAAGAAAATGCCAAAAGTTCTTATTCAATTCAAACGTCTTACAATATATAGAAATATAGTCAAAAGAAATAAATTAAAATGAAGAAAACAAGGTTTTGAATTCAGCTAAACAGCTGGCCCAAGACTGGTCAGACTGACCCTTGGAATCGCTCGCCAAATGACCCTTGGAATACTCGTCCGTGTGGCATTGGCCTGGGTCATGACCGTGGACCATGGTCACATAGTTTGTTCCATTGTTCGTTGTCGCTGGAATAACTTCATGGACTTGATCAAACAGGATGCATTCCATATCGTCCTTGCATAGAATGTCCCCAAGTGAGTGGTCTTGGTGGTAGAACTAAAGATCGGCCGACTAATCTGGATGTGTCCCTTGGTCGAGGAAGGAAAAATCTCGACCAAGCTCTGATTCCTCCCGATCCAGGTTGAAACTAAATTGACCCATCGTTCCCAAATACAAATTCGGTCGAGGAACCTCACTCCTGGGTCAGAGAATTCATTCATCCGGTCGAAGTTTTGACCTCAGCCTGCTTCCGGGGCGCGTTAGGTCGATCCGCTACACGGTCCGTCCAGCACTTCCTTCCTTGGCAACAGTCCCTCGGTCCACCACCAAGTCCATGACTGGCCTTGCTCCTGCGACCCGATCCATGTCCCCTTCTGGTCTGTTCTGGTCCGATTCTATATTTCGATCACCCGCCCCTCCGATCCATCAGAGATCACTTCCAAAAAATCGTTGTCCCATCCAACTGGGCCCCGTATAGAAGCTGATCCGCGTTTTGAAGAGATTTGTGGGCGAATGGACACCATTCCTGGCATCGTAGATCAAATGGTGATGGGTAGCCATCTCCTCAATTTGGTTAATGTTGTATGCCATAAAGCCCGACATCTCAGCCTTGTTGGAATCATCGCGGTAAGCAGAAGGATTGGCAGGCTCACTTCAATAATCAGTTCTGATATCATGGGTCTTTCGGATCTCCAATATAATCCAAAGGTTTGGAGAGATTTATCCCTTAAAATTTGCTAATCCATATACTTTTCAAGTGTCCTCCGGTTATCCTCATAATGCACACCCTCTTTCTCAAGCTCCATTTCATGGATATCAGCCGTCATCTGGGCCTCATACCATCCCCACTTCATTTAATCCAAGTCACCCCTTATTTTTGAAGTTCACCCCTGTGACATGGAGCCGCATACACACCTGATTGGACTCATTCAAAAGATCGCGCTCTGTGATCCTTAGGAACTTGCAAACTCACTATCGTGGTATCAGCCTTCAGTCCATGGCCATTTGTGAACAATGGACAGCACATCCATTGGTGAATAAAGGCACGTCAGCAATGCCCATTGAACAAGGCTGCCTGGACAATGGAGCTTTGCGAACCGACGTCAGAGCCAGAGAATCTTCATCCCTGGTTGGGGACTACTCATATAGCTTAACTAGAAAACAGGGGAACCTGCAACTTAACATGAATCAATGTCAACAAATGCACGCCGCCAATTCATAGAGAAATCTTAGAGAGTCGTATAAGTACTCACTAAATTTTTCAAAAAGAGATGCTAGAAGGAAGAACCATGGAGCTGGCCCGCAGACAACTTGATGTGCTCATGGACCGGCCTATGGATAAAGATGAGGTGAACGTGGACCGGCTCGTGGACAGTGACGCCTTGGCCGTTCCAGAAGGGCCAATGACCCGTTCCAGAGCCAATAAGCTAAGGACGGCCGTGGTGGGAACTTTTAGGACGATTTGGAGACGTGAAGGAAGCATTGGTCGAGATGCGGACGGTCGTGGTCGCGGTGCAGACTGCCCGGGTCGATGCATGTTTGGACTTGGACTCGACCGGAATAATCAGGACGTGCTAATCACCATTCAAGCTACTTCAACATCTAGCTGATCAACATCTAGGCAAGTGGCTTGCATGTGCTCTTTTTCCCTTGGTTCAGTTTTATCCCACTGGGTTTTCCAACCAAGGTTTTTGACGAGGCCGCAAGTTACTTACTCCTATCTAGATGTTGATCACGGTCTGTTCACAAGAAGACCTTATGTTATTTTGTTTCCTAAGTTATTTTAAAATCATTCGCAATAACTCTGTGGAGCCTGCCTTTATTTCTTTGATATTTACGAAAGCTTGTGCATGTACAATTCTTTCTCTTATAAATACTTTGGCCGAGATCTTTGGGAAGTTAACCAGTCATTTCTATTCAACTTTGTTCTGTTTCTTTGTCTTGACTCGTCGAGAGAGAGAGATTTCTGGTGTGTAATATCCTGAGCTTGAGGGTTTCTAAATTGGTGTGTAATATCCAACTTAGTCGCTTAGGAGTATCAAGAGGCCGATCCATACCTCTTGTGTCACCAATCGATCCACCGCCTTGATAGACTTGAGTCTTTGATTCGTTTATGCAAGGAATTATCCCCACCGTTCCAGAGAGCATCCTAGGGTCGTGTCAAGTGGTATCAGAGCAACTCTAGAAGGGAAGTTTTCTGTTTCTTTCTTAAGATATTCGACTTGGTATGTTCATCTTCTTATCAGTATTGATCGATCTAGAACATTGGCATTGCAATCGGATCGAATAGTGATCATTGATCGTGTTTCTAGAACTTGACCGTTCGGATTCTTGCGACAAAAGTTATTGCTTTGTTCGATCTGCATGTCCAAAGTTTCTTCAAAATGATCTGTGTGTTGTTATTGAATCCCGAAAGATCTGACTACTTTCTTTCGTGTTTGGTTTCAGACTTTCAGACCCTTGGTCGGGAAGTAACGATTAGGGCATGGTTGATGATACGGAGGAAGCTATTCTTAGAAGGAACAAACTGTTGATGGAAGCCTTGACACAACAACTAAACCAGACTATGATCGCACCCATGAAGGAAATCATGAAGGCCAACATAGAAGATCAGCGACAAGAGATTAGACATGAATTTGGACAAGCTCCTGGTCCAAGTCATGAACCGAGAAGAACCAGATTTCCTCCTAACCAACAGGAGCATGCTGGTTCCGAAGAAACCCGATAACTATTATGATCATGACAGTTCTGGCAGTAGATATAGCCAAAGAAGACAAAGGCGTGGCCATGAAGGAAGACATCATCGAGATGAATTGTCTGGCTTGAAGCTTAAGATACCGCCTTTCCACGGCAAAGCTGATCCAGATGCCTACCTGGAATGGGAAAAAAAGATCGAGCTAGTCTTTGAATGTAAACAATATACCCAAACCAAGAAGATTCAAGTGGCTGCTACCGAATTATATGATTATGCTTTGAGTTGGTGGGATCAACTAGTTACAAACCGGAGGCGTAATGGTGAGACCCAGTTGAGACATGGGAGCAGATGAAGGCCATAATGCGCAAGAGGTTTGTTCCAAGCCACTATCATCGTGATCTTCATCAGAGGCTGAGGAAACTCTATCAGGGGTCTCGTACGGTGGAGGAGTATTATCAAGAAATGGAGTTACTGATGCTGAGGGTAAGTATATCAGAAGACAGAGAAACGACAATGTCTCTGTTTCTAGAAGGACTTAATCGAGAGATACAAGACAAATTTGGAGATGCAGCACTATGTGGAGATGGAAGAAATGTTACACAAAGCCATATTGGTGGAACAACAACTCAAAAGAAGGACACTCGCGTACTGGCCATGGAACAACGAAGTTATAAACTACTAAGGTCGAAAAGCCAAGTTACCTGAAGGAGAGCAAACCGTTTCTGAAGGAAGAGCCCAAGGCAAGTTCTGTCTACAACAAAGGCAAGGAGAAAGCCGAGTCTTATAACTCAAGGGCCAGAGACGTTAAGTGTTTTAAATGTCAGGGGCGAGGGCATTATGCCAATGAGTGTACCAACAAAAGGCTTATGATTCTGTTGGAAAATGGAGAATATGAATTAGAGGATTGTGAACCAGATAAGGAGTCTCAAGCCGAATCCGAAGATGATCCTGAGGAAGAGCCAGTGTGTGGTCGGTTGTTGGTCGCCAGAAGAACGTTGAACTTACAAACCAAGACCGAGGAGTTGGAGCAAAGAGAAACCTTGTTCTACATAAGATGTTTGGTACAAGGAAAGATTTGTAGCCTCATCATTGATGGAGGTAGCTGCGTGAACGTGGCAAGTGAAACTATGGTACAGAAGTTAGGATTGGCAGTGCGGAAACATCCTAAACCGTATATACTACAGTGGCTTAACGACGAGGGGAAATGAGAGTGACTACTCAGGTCAAAGTACCTTTGGCCATCGGAAAATATGAAGACGAGATCTTGTGTGATGTTCTGCCCATGGAGGCCGGTCATATTCTTTTTGGGCGGCCATGGCAATCTGACCGCCGGGTGATTCATGATGGGTTTACCAACAACCATTCATTGGAATTCAAGGGAAGGAAAACCGTCTTGGTACCTTTGACTCCGAAAGAGGTTCATCAAGATCAGGTCAAACTTCAGTAGAAGAAACAAGCCGTGAGCAAGCTGGAAGAACACAAGCAACACAACTTCTATGCCAAGATTGGTGATATCAAAAGAACTCTTCAATCTAATCAATCTGTCCTTTTGCTAGTCCCTAAAGAATCTCTTCTGAATATGTCTGACCTTGCACCGGTGTAACCGAGTGAAATGGTTTCCCTTTTGCAGGAATATCACGATGTGTTCCCTGAAGATAACCCTGTCGGCCTGCCTCCTGTGCGAGGAATTGAGCACCAGATAGACTTTGTGCCTGGATCAACACTTCCAAACAGGCCAGCGTACAGGACCAACCCGGTTGAGACCAAGGAGCTCCAACGACAGGTTGAAGAGTTTATGGAAAAGGGACATATTGGTGAGAGTATGAGTCCTTGTGCTGTGCCGGTTCTTCTTGTGCCAAAGAAAGATGGCAGCTGGCGCATGTGTGTTGATTGTAGAGCAATCAACAATATTACGGTGAAGTATCGACACCCTATTCCTAGGCTAGATGATATGCTTGATGAATTGCATGGTTATAGCATATTTTCTAAGATAGATTTGAAAAGTGGCTATCATAAAATTAGGATGAAAGAAGGAGATGAATGGAAAACTGCATTTAAAACTAAACATGGCTTGTATGAGTGGTTAGTTATGCCATTCGGGTTAACCAATGCACCTAGTACATTCATGAGGTTGATGAATCACGTCCTTAGAGCTTTTATAGGAGTTTTCGTGGTAGTATACTTTGATGACATTCTAGTTTACAGCAAAGGCTTAGAAGAGTACCTAGGTCATCTTAGGTCTGTCCTTGATGTCTTAAGAAAGGAAAAAATCTATGTTAATTTGAAGAAGTGTACTTTTTGTACGGATAACTTGGTCTTTTTAGGCTTTGTCGTGAGTGCAGATGGAGTTAAGGTGGACGAGGAGAAGATCAAGGCCATTAAGGAGTGGCCAAGTCCAACGACCGTCAGTGAAGTAAGGAGTTTCCATGGACTCGCTGGCTTCTAAAGGAGATTTGTGAAGATTTTAGTACTATAGCCGCCCCATTAACCGAAGTAATCAAGAAAGATGTGGGATTCAAATGGGGAGAACCGCAAGGGACTGCCTTTCAGACCCTTAAAGATAAGCTTACTCATTCCCCTTTGCTTATGCTACCTGATTTTGCTAAAACTTTTGAGATCGAGTGTGATGTTTCTGGTATAGGTATTGATGCTGTCTTGATGGAGGACAAGAGGCATATAGCTTACTTCAGCGAGAAGTTGGGAGGAGTGACCCTAAATTATGCAACATATGACAAGGAATTGTATGCTCTGGTGAGAGCCTTACAAACTTGGCAGCATTACCTTTGGCCTATCTCGAAGGTATGTTCTCTTGACTACTTTAGATGCTAAGCTACTAGGGTTTGAACAACTCAAAGGTATGTACGAGTCTGACCCTGATATTAAAGAAGCTTACAAGGCATGTGAGAAGTTTGCTTCGGGCCATTATTTTAGACAGGATGAGTTCTTGTTCTTTGATAATCGTTTGTGCATTCCTAATTGTTCGTTGAGAGAAATGTTTGTCAAGGAATCCCATGGGGGAAGCTTAATGGGACATTTTGGTATTACCAAGACTCTTAAAGTTTTACAGGACCATTTCTTTTGGCCGCGAATGAAAAGGGATGTGGAGAGAGTCTGTGAGAGATGTGAAACTTGTAAACAAGCTAAGCCCAAAGTTCAGTCTCACGGTTCGTATACCCCTTTTCCCATTCCTTATCATCCGTGGAATGACATTTCTATGGATTTCATAGTATGACTGCCTAGGACTAGAACAAGAAAGGACTCTATCTTTGTTGTGGTAGATAGGTTTTCAAAAATGGCACACTTTATAGCTTGTCATAAAACTGATGATGCCTCGCATGTTGCTAACTTGTTCTTTAGGGAGATAGTTTGCTTGCATGGAATGCCTAGAACTATAGTTTCAGATCGAGATACTAAGTTTCTTAGTCATTTTGGAGAACTTTATGGTCCAAGCTTGGTACTAAACTGTTGTTCTCTACTACTTGTCATCCCCAGACAAATGGCCAGACTGAGGTAGTTAATAGGACTCTAGGAACTCTGTTGCGAGCATTCATTAAAAAGAATTTGAAAACATGGGATGAATTTTTACCACATTGTGAATTTGCATATAACCATGCTGTGCATTCTGCTTCTAAGTATTCGCCTTTTGAAATTTTTTATGGGTTCAATCCTATATCACCTTTGGATCTAATGCCTTTACCTGAGTGTGAAAGAGTTAGTCTTGATGGCAAGAAGAAGGCAGAAATGATGCAACAGATTCATGGAAAGGCTAGACGCAACATAGAAGAAAGAAGAAAGCAGTATGTCAAGCAAGCAAACAAGGGCAGGCGAGAACTGGTCTTTGAAGTAGGTGACAAAGTATGGGTTAACCTAAGGAAAGAAAGGTTCCCGAATGAAAGGAACTCCAAACTCATGTCTTGGATTGATGGTCCTTTCGAAGTCACTAGGAAGATCAGCAACAATGCCTATCAGCTGGACCTCCAAGGTAAGTATGATGTGAGTAATAGTTTCAATGTTACTGACTTGATCCCTTTTGTCGAAGATGAAATGGATTTGAGGACAAATCCTTTCGAAGAGGGAGGGGATGATGTGATCATGGACCGACCTATGGATAAAGATGAGGTGAATGTGGACCGGCTCGTGGACAGTGATGCCTTGGCCGTTCCAGAAGGGCCAATGACCCGTTCAAGAGCCAATAAGTTAAGGACAGCTGTGGTGGGAACGCTTAGGACAATTTGGAGACGTGAAGGAAGCATTGGTCGAGACGCGGACGGTCGTGATCGTGGTGCGGACCGCCCGGGTCGATGCATGTTTGGACTTGGACTCGACCGGAACAATCAGGACGTGCTAATCACCATTCAAGCTACTTCAACATCTAGCTGATCGACATCTAGGCAAGTGGCTTGCGTGTGCTCTTTTTCCCTTGGTTAGGTTTTGTCCCACTGGGTTTTCCAACCAAGGTTTTTAACGAGGCCGCAAGTTACTTACTCCTATCTAGATGTTGATAACGGTCTATCCACAAGAAGACCTTATGCTATTTTGTTTCCTAAGTTATTTTAAAACCATTCGCAATTACTCTGTGGAGCCTCTTTCCTTTATTTCTTCGATATTTATGAAAACTTGTGCATGTACAAGTCTTTCTCTTATAAATACTTTGGCCGAGATCTTTGGGAAGTTAATCAGTCATTTCTATTCAACTTTGTTCTGTTTCTTTGTCTTGACTCATCGAGAGAGAGAGAGAGATTTCTGGTGTGTAATATCCAGAGCTTAAGGGTTTCTAAATTGGTGTGTAATATCCAACTTAGTCACTTAGGAGTATCAAGAGGCGGATACATACCTATTGTGTCACCAATGGATCCACCGCCTTGATAGACTTGAGTCTTTGATTTGTTTATGCAAGGAATTATCCCCACCGTTCCAGAGAGCATCCTAGGGTCGTGTCACAACTTCTGCTAAGAGGGAAACACCGCATGGTGCTCCGGGAGATGGAGTCAAGCTGGTGAAAAGGATCAAAGAAAGTAGTAGTTAGGTGGGGACATCATTCGCAAGAAACACAAAAAACCTACGAGGTGTCGACCTCCTGTCCTACGGTACCCTACGACAACCATTCTATGACAGCCACCTTCAGACGTTATTAGGATCAACCTAAAGAATGATGAAAGCTCCAGGGCGCTGTAGGGTTCTCTGGAGATGACTGCTTGTCGAAGTCCTAAGCTGGAAAAAAAGAACCGATGGCGTCGTCAAAAATGTGGTTTCCTAGAAGATCGCTCAACACATGGAGAGCAAAGAGAGCTCCCCAGGCCGACGGTACCAACTGACTAGGACAGATAGTGACGTTGTTATAAAATTCGACCAGAATTCTAGAAAGGTGAGAGGGTAGGCCATGAGTCCAATAGTCATTGTATATAGTGATGCAACCCTAAGGGGCAGAATGTGTCTGAGCCCTTGCGGCAAAGAATATTCGAAGGTCCCAATGTTAAAAAAAATCCACCCCTCATTGCAGGGAACCGTCGAGGTAGTTAAAATTCATAGGACCATCGTCATTAATTATTTGGTCATCAGTCTTGATGCCGGTTCAGCAGAAAAAAGAAACCTCATTGTGTAAGATATCATAAATTTTTGGAAATTTTTGCGATCATTAGGAATGAAATCACTGATTGTTTGCTCACTGGATGAAGTATCACCAGTCGCTAAAATCATCTATAGACAGAAAATAAAAAGAAAGAGAAGCATGATCGAGGATCCACCAATAGCCATGATATTGCAGCAGAGAGGAAATATGATAGAGGATTGAGAAAACGGCCATAATGGAATAGAAAAAAAGGAAGGAAACCCTAAATCCAAAACCCATTATAGAGGACTGCAACTGTTCCTATTAAAGATTTGTGAAAATTTTGCAGGGAAAAGTCCTAAACATAAGAAAACCGAAGGATCGCAGATGTAAAAATCTAACAATTTCACAGCTTGAAGAGATATTGAAAAGTTAGAAATAATCACTGTAAGGGCGCAACTACCCACATTGGCTAACAAGGAAAGTCTGTGACATCTCTGTAAGAGTTCTTATGTGGAAGCGTTTAGAACCAAACACATACCTTAGCCCGGTTTAGTGACGAAGATGACTTGGTACGATCTGGAAATAGACGCAGGAGTCGGGATTGAGATCACAGACGGAAATCAACCACTAGCTACCGTTCAAGTCCCCTTCCGGTTGATTTCTCCAAGCTTTCTCTCACTATAACGTTTTTTTCTTTCTCTACATTTCTCTTTTTATGTATTGTTTCTTAGTGTTTTGTATCTTGCTTTATCTCTCTGCGATGTTCTCTATTTGTAGAGAGACTAGTGCCTTTTCGTAGAGACACAAATAGAGAGACACAAACAAGGAGACACAAACAGAGAGACACAGACCGAGAGACACCAACTGAGAGACACAAACGTTGGTATGAAAAGTTATGACTTTCCATAGATACCGGTTCGGTATGCTGCCAGATCATAGGCGCAAACCGACAGTAAACTAACAATCTGTCCTTTACTTCAAATTAAAAGTCACTTTCCTTTACATGTGTCGCTAATCTTGCTATAAATCAAATTGAGTCACCTACAGGCCATTCTCGGCCCTCTGAGAAAAACAAGAAAATCCATCTCGCACGGGGACACCATTTTCCTGGAAACAAGGTTTTTCCCGCAGGAGTCTTCATTGTGATCCTTCCATGCGTATATATAACACATTAAATGCACCTCATTGGGGAGCGTACATGATGCTTCACCATAACCATAAAATTTTCATCACATACGCACAATGTGAAAGTTATCTAGATAGTTTGGAAGTCATAGAAATACCTCTGAGAAATGTCTTAGTCACCACTTGTTGAATAGCAATCCTTTCCCCTCTCTAGGGACGTCTCTCGAGACCCTTAAGCAAGTCTCTACTGAGTCAAGTAACAAACTCTGATCCATATTTCACGGTCGGAAGGGGTGCATCATGTTCATACGACAAGTTAGCATAATGGTTATCCAGTACAGCGAAGCGCCGAGAAAAGTCGTGCATGCCAAATTCCTCTAGGGAGAGTCAATGTCCTCTTTCGAATGTTCGCCTCTCTTACAAAAGGTACACTCTTAAAAAATAATGCCTTGCACAAACTGATATGGGGCTGCAAAATATGCAACTTACTAGTAGGCTTCCGGGTGCCTAGCATGGCGAGTACAATACAACAAAATTTTCACTCTTCCTAGGAGTTGACTAATTCTCGCAAGGGAAAACATTCAGATAAATATACCTCGGGTAAAACAAAACAATAATTGTTCTTTCTTAGGAAAGGAAGGACAAGTAAGGAGTTAATGCCTTTCCACAGAAAACCTGAATGTGGGGAAAACTTATGGGCCGCATTTGCACTCGCCCATGAAGGGGCTCATCCGCTTGAAGAAGACGAGCCATGCCAAACCCGAAGAGTGGCTGAAGTATTAAATGCAGTAGCACCAAACCGTGTAGGCTATACTTAATGATGACTATAGCTGACGAAATAGTGATTGTTGCTTACAAAATTACATGCCAACTCCACTAAAACCAGGTGAAGGGGAAAGCGTGCGAAGAATGATGGGTGCAAAAGTCAAACGAGGCAAATAATTGTAAGCTCGAGATTTTGGGAACCATACACAAGAAAAGATCAAGCTGGATTCAAGCAGAGGATGACATGGACGAGATGGCGTGGAGCACAAGGAAGAATATGCAAATTACCATTTACGGAAGATATGAGTATCTTCAAGAAGAGGAAAGAAGATATCTTAGAGTTGGGATATATAGCCAGTGGAGAAACAGGTTTAAGGAACGCTCCTTGTCAAGAAAGAGGTGCAAGAAAGGTGAGAGCTGTGAGGAAGAGAGATAGGGATTTACGGTGAGTGAATAAAGAGTGTTAAACACAACTGTTGTTGTGTAAGTGAGACTTGAGTAGATTAGGATTGGTCAGTCGCAATTCATAAGGTTTGAAGTTGTGTAATTCTGATTAAACAAATTAGTTGTATTTGTTTAAGTGATCTTAATAAGAAGTCTTTATACTTCCTTTCGTGTTCTTAGTTCTTTCAATTGGTATCAGAGCGGGAAACCTTTGAACTTATAAAAGTTATCTTCAGGTTGAGATCTGGGAAGGAACATGGAAACCAAGGAACTCATAGCTGTTCAAAAACCTGTCATGCTCGATGAAAGTAAATTTGGGCATTGGAAAGTCAGGATTCGGCATGTAATAAGGGCTATTGATGAAGCTGCCTGGTATCCAATCATAAACGGATGGACAGAACCGACCATCATATTGGAGGACAAAACCAAGATAGCTAAGCCTCTAAGCGCATGGACAGAAGAGGAAAGGGCTGCTTCAAAATTCAATTCCAGAGCCATCTCTACCATCATGTCAACAGTCGACACTGATCAGTTCAAAATCATTCAGGGTTGTGAGTCCGCAAAGGAGGCATGGGATACTCTTGTGAACCACTTTGAGGGAGATGTGAGTTTGAAGAGAACGAGACTGGATCTTCTGGCATCACAGTTTGAGAACCTAAGGATGAACCAGGATGAAACCATAGGCAGCTTTGCAACCAAGTTGAGCTCTCTGGCGAGCGCAGCTTCTGTACTAGGTAAAAAGTACCATGAGAAAAAGCTTGTCAAGAAACTCATTCGGTGTCTTCCAACCAAGTTTGCGGCTCAGAAGGCAATTATACAGTGCTCGATGAACACAGATGACATGAAATTTGACCTCCTGGTGGGAATGCTGAAAGCCCAAGAAATGGAAGTCAGTCAAGGTCAATCAAAACCTAGCTCTCATGGTATTGCTTGCATTCACAGTTAATCAGGAAGAAGAGAGAGTCAAAAAATTAGAAGACCATATGAGCCTGATGGCCCGCAACTTCAACAAAATGGTGAAAAGAGTTGAGAAAGGACATAATCGCTCATTCAATCGGTTTCAAAGGGCCGAATCTGATAGAGGAGGAAATAGACGCGAAATCCGAGAATGATCGATCTTTCAAAAAACGAGAGTTGAAATGTCATGAGTGTGATGGAATTGGTCACTTCAGAAATGAATGTCCTTTAGTGAAGAGAAAGGAACTGAAGTGCAGTGAATGTCGTGGATGTGGACATACAAAGGTTGAATGTCCCAGTGTTGTCAAAGGGAAAGACAAGTCTCTTATATGCTTCAGAGATACTGAGTCAGAAAGTGAAGAAGAAGAATGTGACTTGATGCTAAACTTCGTAGCTCTTGTTGCTCAGGAGGATGAACCTCATCATCAACAATCCGCTGCATCTGACTCTGAATCTGACGAGGAAGAAGTTGACGTCAAGAGTGAGTATCGTATTCTTTACGATAACTGGGTTAAGCTTAGTCATGAGAACCTGCAGCTCATCAAAGATAAAGCTATGTTGAAAGCTCAAGTCAACATTTTACAAATTGAGCAAATCAGTCAAGCTGAGGGAAAGAAGGAGAAACCAGAGTCGCCAAATCCTGAGACTGATACTATACATTTTGTTAATGAACTAACTGCGGAGAAGGATAAGAACAAAGTACTCAGTGACAAAGTAACAAAGGTTTGGGAAGCATTCACTCAGGAGCAAGAGAAGAATCGCTGTTTGGAACAAAGTCTCTCTGAGAATCATAAGAAAGTCAGGATGTTGAGTAAGGGCACAGAGAGCTTAGACAAAATGCTGTCGATGGGGCAACCACCTAAAGTCAATTGGGGTCTGGGATACTGCCGTTTTGCTGGAGAAGCGGAATCAAGTATTGCAGGTGCTACAAGGATGATAAACTTTGTTCCCAGTCTGAACACTCCTGTGGTACATGCAAACAGTCAGAGTAGCCAGAAACAAACTACTGAACAAACTGATCAGGGAGGGCAAGGACGCAAACGATCAGGCTGTTATGTGTGTGGAAAGAGAGGTCACTGAAAGCCAACCTGCTGGACATTTTATCGGAGAATAAGAAGCGCCTGGAGAGCTAACAGATGTTACTCGGAACCTAGATGGTTTGGGTATGTCTGGGTGGCAAAACATGACTTGTATCCAAGTTATAAAACCAAGCTAAGTCAATCGGAAGATAAGGCTCTGTCAATCCCACAAGGCGACAATGTCGAACTCATATGTCACATTGCCAGAATTGAAATAGCTGATGAAGATGTGGTTGCCAAAGTTGCATATACCTCCATCGAGAAGTCATGTTCACAGGCATGGTACTTTGACAGTGGATGTTCACGACACATGACAGGAAGTCAAGAGATACTGGATGAGATAGCACCCGTACAGGGAGGCAAAGTAACTTTTGGAGATGAAGCTAAAGGTAAGATTGAGGGAGTTGAAAAGATGGAGTCTGGAGGTAAGCCTCCACTAGCAAATGTGTACCTGGTCAGAGGTCTCACGGCCAATCTTATCAGTATCAGTCAATTATGCGACGATGGACTGAAGGTGGTGTTCACAAGAACAGAATGTCAGGCGCTTGACGAGAATGGAAACATTGTCTTAATGGGAGTACGCTCAGGCAATAATTGCTACATGTGGGAACAGTCAAGCTAGTGTCTTTCAGCCGTTGAATCTCAACTTGATCTATGGCACAAAAAGCTGGGGCACATGAGTGTCCATGGCTTAACTCGATTAGTAAAAGCTTAAATTGTCCGAGGCATACCTAAACTGGAGGAATCTACAGCTACTGTGTGCAAGGCTTGTTGTGAAGGGAAACAAGTTAAAGGGCAGCATAAGATGCTTACGAAAATACGATCCAAGAAAATTCTCGAACTACTTCACATAGACCTTATGGGTCCAGTTCAACCAGAGAGTATGACTGGGAAGAAATACATACTTGTTCTTGTGGATGATTTCTCTAGATACACTTGGGTGAGGTTCCTCAGAGAGAAGTCTGAGGCTGTCGAAAGCTTCAAAATCTTGGCATTGGAATTGAAAACTGAAAAGGGAGGAATAGTTCAAATCCGAAGTGATCATGGAGGAGAATTTCAGAATGAAATATTTGAGAAGTTTTGTCAGTATCAAGGAATAAGACATCAGTACTCGGCTCCTCGCACTCCTCAGCAGAATGGTGTGGTTGAAAGGGAAAACAGAACCTTACAAGAAATGACCAGAGCAATGATTCACGGGAACAAGGTTGCTCCACGGTTCTGGGCTGAAGCTGTAAATACTGCCTGCTACATCATCAACAGGGTATATGTTCGTCCAGGAACTAAGATGACTCTGTATGAAATATGGAAAGGGAAAACTCCAAATTTGAGCTACTTTCATGTGTTTGGGTGCACTTGCTATATCCTAAATGACAAGGATCAGCTTGGAAAATTTGATTCTAAAAGTGATGAGAGAATTTTCTTGGGCTATTCCACCAACAGCATGGCTTATCGTGTGTACAATCGGAGAACGAAGATGATTTGTGAATCTGTTAATGTTGTTTTTGATGACAGAAACAGCTATACTTAGAATTAGGAAAAGACAGCTGACACTGCGGCAGTTGACACTGCGGCAGTTGAAGAAAAATCGGATGAGATGAAACTGGAAAACGATTTCACATACGAAACTGAGCAAGACATGCAGACATGTGTTCATCGGAATCATTCTGTAGATGATGTCATCGGGAATGTTATGGACGGAATGAAAACTCGGAACAAGAAAATTGATTTTAAGGAGATGGTGAGGTTGACTTGCTTTGTATCCCTCATTGAACCCAAAAATTTGCTGGAAGCTTGGGATGATGAGTTTTGGACATGCGCTATGCACGAAGAGATGGAACAGTTTGTGCTTCTGGATGTATGGGTTCTAGTTCCACTGCCAGAACACGCTAATGTTGTAGGAACGAAGTGGATTTTCAAGAACAAAATTGATGAGGATGGGAATTTGGTTTGGAATAAGGCCCGGTTGGTTGCTCAAGGTTATTCACAAATTGAAGGGGTTGACTTTGATGAAACATTTGCTCCAGTAGCACGTCTGGAAGCTATCAGGTTGTTGTTTGGTCTCGCTTGCGAACTCAGAATCAAACTGTTTCAGATGGATGTGAAAAGTGCATTCCTCAATGGTGTGCTACAGGAGGAAGTGTTTGTGGCTCAACCCAAGTGATTCGAAGATCCTAAGTTACCCAACTGTGTATACAAGCTTAAACGAGCCTTATATGGTCTAAAACAAGCACCACGAGTGTGGTACGAACGCCTCACTCAATTCTTACTCCAGAGAAACTTTAAAGGAGGAGGAGTTGACAAATCTCTATTCATTCTTGAGGAGAAAAGACACATGCTTATTGTCCAGATATATGTCGATGATATCATTTTCGGCGCTACAGATGATCGGTTGGTCAATGACTTTGTCACCACAATGACGAAATAATTTGAGATGAGCATGGTTGGTGAACTAAACTACTTTCTCGGCCTTCAGATCAAACAGACGGCCAATGGTATCTTCGTCTCTCAAAGCACCTATGCGCGCAATCTTGTCAAACGGTTTGACATGGAAACATGCAAAATTGCGACAACACCTATGAGCACCACTATCAAACTGTCAATAGACGAGAGTGGTCAACGAGTTGATGAAAAACTCTACAGAGCAATGATCGGCAGTCTGCTCTATCTTACAGCCAGTCGCCCTGACATCTGTCTCAGTGTAGGAATCTGTGCTCGGTATCAAGCTGCTCCTCGTGCATCCCACCTGACCCCAGTCAAAAGGATTATCAGATACGTTCGAGTTTTTGTGATGCAGATTGGGCAGGGTGCCTTGATGATAGAAAGAGCACCTCTGGAGGTTGTTTCTTCCTCGGAAACAATATGATTTCTTGGCACAGCAAGAAACAGAACTGCGTCTCACTGTCTACGGCAGAAGCTGAATATATTGTTCTTGGAAGCTGTTGTACCCAGCTGTTATGGATGAAACAGATGCTCTGTGACTGGTATGTCTACTGATTCATTCTTAGTTCACTGTGATAACAAAAGGGCAATAGACATTTCTAAGAACTCTGTGCAACACTCTCGTACGAAACATGTAGATGTCAGGCATCACTTTGTTAGGGAATTAGTGGAACAAAAACTGGCAGTCATTAAACATGTGTGATCTGAAAATCAACTTGCTGATATATTCACGAAACCTCTTGATTCAAATATGTTTTTGTTTCTTCGGCATGCTCTTGGTATTTGTGAACAATGATTGTGTCTTCGAGTTTTGTACAGTTGCAATAGATGTCTTTTCTTCTCACCACATCTGTCTTATGCTCTATTGGTGTCAATCGATCCTCTCATGAAAACCACTGTCTTTGGCCACTTGTCATTAAGGTTAGTTTTGTTTTGTCAAAAGGACCGACAGTCGTTTGGGACTATGCTGCAACCACAGTGTATGTCTTATTTCGATCGATGTCTGGTTTGATCTTTGAGACTAGCTCTTGCTTGAATCTCCCCTGAGTTTACTTTTCTCGCGGGATAAGATAAGAAGGTCAGGTTAATATTGGGGGTACCAATGGTTCTCATTCAGTCTCGGCCTTGCTAGTAGCAGGCTTTATCAAAATCATCTATATTGCTTGTATTTTTTTTTTTTTAAACAAAAGGAATTTTGGTGTGCTAGTAGCCACTGCTCTCTTGTGATATCGATAGTCTTTGTTTAATGCATTGATTCTGCATAAGTGTGCTAGTAGCCACTAAAGTCATGAGTCTGGTGTCTCCCCATTAGCCTAGATTCTTTTTCTGTCTTGGATTCAGTCACTGAGTTTGTCTCTCTGTTTGACACTAAGATTAATACTTGTGTGTCATTGTACTGAGTGTGATTGGCTAAGACCGGTGACAGCATCTCAGCTGGGAAAAACTACTGGTCCGATTTACAGCTCTAGGCTTTGCATAGATTGTGGATGAAATTGCTCTATCTTTTGTTCATCTTGTTTACACATTGTCTGTTCCTTGTCGAGAGTGTGCAACAGATTTTTAAAGTTTAAAAATAAAAAATCAAAAACAAAGGGGGTCGTTCTGTGTTGCACTATGGGCTGTGTTTGTGTCTCGATTGGGCTCTAGCTAATCTTCCTTGTCGTATGTTTTTTTTAAGCCAGATAAGCCCATGTTGGCTTTCACTTTTAACTGCGTGTGCAAGTGTGGTTAGTTTTTTTTTACAGACTATAAAGACGGAAGGAAACTGGTCGTGTGTGCAAACATCAACCGTCACCTCTGTTTCTCTGTGTAACTCACAATGGATCCTACTCGTCAATCCACACGGTCGACCACCCTCCAGAAGATGGTAGCTTCTACTGCCCGTACTCAGCAGGCGCATCCTCATCCCCACTCTTCTTCGCCTGCACCAATCATCGATCTGGCAGCCTCTCACCCTCCGAAACGGGCTCGCAGAACTCGTTCTGCCTCTTCTTCTGGTTCTTTACCCCCTCCTGTGCAGATCGAGGGTCATCTTCTTCTTGGCTGGATTGACGATGATCATCATGCAGACGCTCCGGCTCATTCCGTCCCTCTTCCCTCGGGTGAAGTTCATCCGTTTCTTCCTTTTGAGGAAGTCTATGAACAAGGTCGTCAACTCTTCGCGGATCGTAATCTTTTATACCCCGAGTTAGTGGAACTTCACACCAGGCCTTTCGACTCTAAGCACATCTCTCTTCAAGCTCGTCATCGCTGTCGCGAGTTTGGGAAGCGGTCTTGTCTCAATCAACTGGTTCTTCCACTTGACGATTCCAAACTTGTTGATGTTCAGCAGATCATTCATGAAGCAGGTATGATCTATACCGTTTTGCATGTGTCTGCGTATTATCCGGCTATCATTCATGAGTTCCTGGCCTACCTTGGAGATCTTGAAGTGCGAGAAGGCATACCACTGGTGATGGTTCGTGGTCATATGTACGAGTTTTCTCCAAACATCATCAACCTCATTTTTATGATCAACGTCGGTCGTGCCTTTCATGGTTGGAAAGACGTCAATCTTGATGAAGCCATCACTACCCTCACTGGTGGCTGCAGGACGAATTGGGAAGGAGTTCAATCACGGCATCTCACGCCTATCAATCAAGTTCTCTACAAGATCTGTTGTGCTAACTGGATGCCTACCTCCAATCGGTCTACCTTGGTCAAAGATCGGCTGCGTCTTGTCTATGCTGTGTTGCTTGGTAAGAAGATCAACTTCGGTCAATTGGTCTATGACCAGGTTCTCCTTATGTCCCAGACACGCAAGGCTGGTCGGAAGATTATCTTTCTGAATCTCATCTTCCAAGTTATGTATTATCAGAAGCAATTCTCCTTCTGCAAGGCGGATGGTGCTCCGGTTGGACATCCTGATCGCGTCACTCTTGACCCCAAGGCAGGTAAGGGATCTGATGAGGCTACACATGCTACATCCATTCATGACCTAGACACGGAAGACGAAGGATCTTCTTCTTCTCCTTCCTTACAACAGGACATTGACGAAGTCATTCGTTTACTTACCCTCATCCGGACCCGTGCTACTCGTAAGTAGTTCTGTCCATTTCCCTGGTTTTGCCTATTCTTGTGATAATGGTGTATTTTTTGTCTGTATGATTCACTCCCGCAGGGGGAGAATATGGCGAATGACTGGAGAGGATGAACAGGTTGAAGCTGACAGAGGAGTGATGAGTTGGAGGAGACCAGTGTGTGTTTTTATTGCCCTCATAACATTTGTGTTTTCGTTTGTCGACATGGTCTCTTTTTTTCTCTTTTCTCTATGTGTGAAACTTGTCGTACTTTCTGTGGTGTGTTTTTGGTATTGCGGTTGCCTCTGGTCTATCTTTCGGACATTGCAATGTGGTCTCTTAAGCTAATATAATCCAGTATTATCTAAGCTACGTCTGTATGGCTTCGTAGTACTCTGTCTATCATCTCTGTATGTATCTATGAAAGAGCAGGTCGCTTGGAGTGAAACATTCAGACAAAAAGGGGGAGATTGTAAGCTCGAGATTTTGGGAACCATACACAAGGAAAGATCAAGCTGTATTCAAGCTGAGGATGACGTGGAAGAGATGGCGTGGAGCACAAGGAAGAATATGCAAATTACCATTTACGGAAGATATGAGTATCTTCAAGAAGAGGAAAGAAGATATCTTAGAGTTGAGATATATAGCCAGTGGAGAAACAGGTTTAGGGAACGCTCCTTGTCAAGAAAGAGGCGCAAGAAAGGTGAGAGCTGTGAGGAAGAGAGATAGGGATTTACGGTGAGTGAATAAAGAGTGTTAAACACAACTGTTGTTGTGTAAGTTAGACTTGGGTAGATTATGATTGGTCAGTCGCAATTCATAAGGTTTGAAGTTGTGTAATTCTAATTAAACAAATAAGTTGTACTTGTTTAAGTGATCTTAATAAGAAGTCTTTAAGGCACTATATATTTAGTGTTCTAACAGGGATGACTCTATCACCATAATATAATGACTATATATATGTTAATATTATAATTATTTTAAATGGAGGTTTGGCCACTTGTATATTGGGTTTGAAAATTAGTATATTGAATTGATTGCAAAAGCAAAGATCATTATATGGGTTTAAACAATCTGGACGTATGTGGTAAAATCATCTTAGTGATGATGTCTCCGCATTTTGAATCATTTTCATGAGCATTTTCATAATAGTTAGGATGCATTTTCACATATTTTCTTAAGATTTCACTGCATTTTAGATTTATGTTACATTAGACTAGGACTATGCATATTCTTGCATTTGTGGGGTATTGTTCAGGAATATGAGTAGTGGAAACGGATCAATCAGCCAAGGATGAAGGTTAACAAAGAAGGTGATCTCTCAGGATGAACCTGGCACGTGCAACAGGAAGAGCCCAGTGCAATGTGCCCCAAATTTGCACATCGAAAAATCGCAACAGAATTAATCCGGTGCAGACATTCCCGAAAATGCACACCGAGCAAAATATCAACCTTTGCCCAATAACTTCCATTCCAAGCTGAAGAAGCCTCCCGATTTGCAATAGTTGAAACCTGAGGATTCTCCCTGATGTGATGTGCGTCCGTACGGCGGCCAACCTTATCCATTCCAAGGCGGTGCGCTACAGTCCAAAACCAACTCATCAGGTGGGCAAAAGTGGTCCCGGTAGGGTTTTTTGTCTGCGCCTATAAAGCCTCCTTAAGCTCATAACCAAAGGGGCGGACACACTCTTGCAATTTAATTTCTTTACTTATTATTCTCTTTGTCCAGAACCATTGTTTTATTTTCGTCAATAAAGCTCTTCCAGCTCAAACCCTTGTTTAAATTTTAATGCTTATTTAAATTTGAGTACTTAATTTAAGTTTTATTTTAAGTTTTATTTACTCATTGCATTTTTATTTTCACGCTTAAAACCATGAAAGAATCTCTCATCTTTATGGATTTTGAGACTTTTTTCAAAGATAGTGAGTAGTTCTCTTAGGGTATCCTTGTTGGCTTGAAAACAAATGAGGTTCCTTGGACAGTTTTTCACAACAGAGGAGAACCCAACAAATCGGAGCCGGCAACGCACCAAACACGGCTACTAACCGCAACAGCATTTAACCACCTCCTGTAGCCAACAACAACTTCGAAATCAAAAGCTGTCTCATCTTCATGGTTCAAGGGAACCGTTTCTTTGGCTTACCTCTTAAAGCCCCCCTTGACAACCTGGATAACTTCGACAAAATCTGCTCAATAACAATGATGAATGGAGTGAGTGAGGATGGATTCAAGCTCAAGGCTTTTTCCTTCTCCTTGGGAGAAGCCATTACCACAGGATTGTATTACCTCGTGGGCAGAGTGCAAGAAAGCGTTTCTCACCAAGTTCTTCTCTAGAATAAGAACTGCAAGGCTTCATAACGAGATAAGCAGTTTTACACAGAAGAACAATAAGAACTTTGGCGAAGCATGGGAGATTAAGGGGTATACAATTTAATGTCCTTACCACGGCTTCACTCAAGAATCATTACTCGTCACTCTCTACCGTGGTGTATTGCCCAAAATCCGAATGCTCTTAGAAATGGTGAGCAACAGAAAATTCCTTGCCAAAGACGTTGATGAAGGTCTTCAACTCGTGGAGATTCTTGCTCAGGGCGATTTCTCTTATAACGAGGACTATGACCGCTCAAACAGTGGAACCAAAGATGACGGTGACTCCAACAAGAACCTGATCAAAGATCTCGATGAGAAACTTCACAAATTGATTCTTGGTCAAGTAACTCAAAAAGAAATCCACTATGTAGGTGAGATGATGCAGCCAAAAGAAGGGTGAGGAGATCCAGTATCAAGACTTAGCTTTAGTCAATGCTCACAGAGGCTTGATACGGTGGATTCAGTCCTTTTATTCTACTGCAAGTGCACAGCTTATAATTGTAATACAGAAAAGTTCGATTTCCAGAGGACCAGTGTTACAGTTTGTATTTATAAGGAATTGAAAAGAAGCTAAGCAAGCAGTGTTGTTTTGTTGTTTCAGAAACAAGTAACAGAATCAAACAATGATTTAAATTTAAATAAAACAAACGTTAGACCAAGGAACTTTCGCAGGAAATTCAGAGCAAAGGGTCGGACAACTATTCAGGGGACATTTAGGTGCAAGTCTTAAGCTCAAACATAGAGATAATATCAATCCACTGTCGTGGCATCAACAACTTTATCTAACAACCTAGAATCCTAAACTGTTGTTTGGTCCTAAATTGCAGCCAAGTTATTGCACAGGTTCGATATGCTCACAATTTGCCTTAACATCAACTGTCGTTGGCTAAGGACAAATTGCTCACAAAAGTTTCTTCTAGCAACCTATTACACTTTTGATGAACAAATTAACCTAAAATCATGAATTAAGTGATCAGTTCAATCCAGGCATTAAGAGTAACAAATGGTGAAGACAATTTATTCAAATCCCTATATGTGTTCAACTCATTAATACCATTGAAATCCTTGATCTGATCTACCCAGAAATGGAACTAAAGAACATAACAACAACTGAAAGAGAATCCATGAAATGTAAAATAAAGATGACAAAGGTTTAGAATTCTTCTCAAGTGTGGCAGAGATTCTTCTCCAAATCTTACAAGTAGAAACTCTCAAAAAATCTTCTCAAAAAGGTCTAGGTTACAAAAAGCTCTCAAAAGTATGTATATGTGATGATAGAAAGTCAAAAATGAAAGATCCGATGATGTAGATGGTGACGGCTCCCCTTTCTTCCTTCCTCGTGTCCCAAAACTAGGTAAGTGAAGTTTCCATATCTGTTTCGGACGGATGGAGCATGTGCTCTGAAGGGGAGCAGGTGCTCCATCGTGTAATATTCTTCAAACTCAGGTTCTTTTCCTTTATTTTGACTCCTTTTTGCTCCAGAGGCTCAAGTTTCTCATATCTTCGTTTATAGCTCCTTAGTAACCTGAAACGACTCGATAAAGACTAAAAAGACTCGATAAAAGCTGCAAAACGAAGATTAGAATGAGGTAAAATCACCTTATATCAACTCCTCCAGACTTAGACCTTTGTTTGTCGTCAAACAAACTCAAGCTTAAGCCGCGGGAAAGAAGTTTGAAAATGCGGGAACTCTCAAAATCTTAGCAACTGTAATTCAACCATAATCTGCAGACCGCATACTTTAGAACAGGAGTGGCACATTCTTGCCAAAACCAACCAACATCTTCTCAACCCATATTACATACTTATATCCACAAACACATAAAGTTCACCATCCAGACAATAAACTCTCTATATTCAATTAAAGGGTGGCGTGAACTTCTCATCATGGGCACTACCTAGGAGAGACAGTGCTAGGGAAAAAAGAAGCAAATTAAGTGGTGGAGTTTAAGATTGTTTAAAGGGTTACAGGAGTTTTTAGAGAATGCACCAAATTGCACAAAATGTCAAGAGAGTATGGACTCATTGAGGTTCCACAACCTCTAATCACTCTTCTTCTCTTGAAACTCTAACTCCTCAAATCTCGGTTATTATTTCTTTGTGACTGACAGGTGCCGATGGACACATTTTTGAGTTACTAACTCTCCTCACCTTATCATTTTTAGATGAGGGTTTTTACATGATGTGTGTCCCTTGAGCATGAAAATGTTGATCCGTCGGCCCATATACCCCAGCAGGTCATATGTTTTAACTATCTTCTTTTATTGGGTAGAATGGAGAGGGTGCTCCCAAAAAATTTTCTCAACTTTTTACAACTTAGCGCAGGTGCGCTGGATCAGACACTACCGCTTGGAGCGGGTGCTCTTATATGGAGCAGGTGCTCCTGGAAATCTTTCTCATCTTCTGGCGATTTCTTCAGCATGAGTGAGTTAGAGGTTGTGTCAATCCTTTTCTCTCCGACCTTTTTGCACATATCTGCACATATGAAAATGAAATACAAGAATGCAAGTGGTCTAAAAGGAGGTTAGCCTAGAGGTGGGTACTAGCTAAAGATGAGCTAGCTATTCAGGATAAGCAAGAGTGGTGAAAGGTATAAGAATCCTAAATGTAAACTTCTTCCCCTAGTCTATTGCCCATAACAAGAAGATATTAAGTTCAGATTACATCCAGATTAAATAGAGTTTAATGTCATCCCGATGAAACCTTAGTAAAGTGGGATGTTCTGGAAAGAGAGAGATCTGAGTATGGTGGTCTAGCTTGTCCGAGTTCTCAAAATTCTGCAGCAATGGTCACTAGAGAGATTGTTAAAATCACATAAATGGTGCAATCTCATCATAAAACAGACTGACTCAAAGACACAAACTGACTCAACCAAATTTCCAACCAAGTTTTTGACTCAATAAAACAGACTGACTCAAAGACAAAACTGAAGACTCAAACAAAAATCAAAGAAAATAAACAGAAATCAGTAGCAACAAACTCCCTCCCCCAAACTTACTTCACACCGTCCCTGGTGTTAAAGTAAATATGAAGTTGGGGCACAAAGGGAATACAAATAAAAGTGGTTTAATACAATGGTGATAGAGGGGTGCTACTGGCGATCAGCGGGTGGTGGTATCGGAACACTCGCTCCTGTCTCGCCCCTGGTGCTTCCTACCCCGGGAAGGCTGCTCGGAAGGTCCCGGTGTCTGCTCTGTGTGGGCATCTCTCGCCGCCGTGGTGTGGCAGCAACCACGTGATAAGGTCTGCATGATGCGCTGTAGGAGACTGTTGTTCTTTTGCTGAGAAGCGATCATCAACTGCCTGTACTCAGCTGTATCAGGCTCATCAGAGATAGGGGAAGGTCGAACTCACCCTGAGTGGAGGTGGTGTGGTAGGGGAGCGTCAGTGTACATGGATCGGTGTGGGGCGTCTCCTCGTCCTCCAGGTGAGGCGGTAGTGCTCTGGTAGAGCTGGCGGGTGTAGTGAATGGAGTACGGCAGAGAGGATCAGGGCAAAGAAAATCCGCATGTGGCAGTCAGCGGAGATCAGTCTCGGAGTTAAGGCGGGTGATTGCTGGCTGTGGGAGCTTACAGAAGAGTACCTCGCCATTCTCGAACTTGAACTGGTAGGTGTCCTTGTCTCGAAGGATGTTTGAGCTGATGAGGTGAGAAGAAACGCAAGTGGCGTAACGGAGACGTACCTTACAGGACTGGAAGAGAGTGGTGAGGAGGCTCTCAATGCCCTCAATTTTTTCTGTCACGCCAGCACGTGCTCTGTCTTTTGCCGCCACAATCATCTCGGCGAACTGAAGCCCGAGGTTGACCTGGTGCACCGTTGGGTGCGGTGCTCCATAGGAATCGGCAACCAAGTCCCTGCAGCCGTAGTAAAGCATGAGAAGCTCATTGAGATGTACCTTGTTGCTAACGTCTCCAGCAAAGAGCAGCTAACTGTATAGCCTGGCGCAGATGCGCACAGTAGGGTGGCGGATCAAGGACTGGCTCGCTGAGCGAGAAGCATATGGGCCAGATGCGATCGTCTGCCAGAACTGGCTGGAGATAGGGAACCTCTTCAGGAAGGCATGGTCCTTGTCTTCTGCGTGGAAGCCGAAGACATCGTTAAGTTCCCCAATAGTGATGCCTCATCAGCAACCGGGTTCTGAGGGTTGGCGTAGTGTATCCTTGCTGTCCCTAGGCACTGGCGAGTGAGCTCGGGATAGAGGACCTCGCTTTCCAGAGAAAAACCCATGAACGTGGCGTTGAGGAAGATTTCAGAGACCGTGTGGCTTCTATCTTCTCGCCCAGCAGCGCGTTGTAGTAGAAACAATCTGTTTGGTCCCACTTCTCATTATAGTGCACAGAGATGCTGTCATCCGGGAGCTCAAAATGTTCTCCTTCAGGGTGCGGCCATGGTGCGGTTTCTGGATCCGCTTGGGCTGAGGTGCTTGCCCTTTTTCCTTTCTGGTTCTTAAAGCGGACGTTCCTAGGCTGCATTTTCTACAAAACACATAAGAAACATCTAAGAATGAGCTTTACACGAACGGAAATCACAAAATTTCAGCAATCAAGTTTTGTACCATTAATGTTCAAACATATTTTGTATATTTTGACTCATTGAAGGAGTTAAACACATATCTTAAGCTCAATTCAATATGCAACACGATTTTCACCATTGATGAACATTCAAGCTTTTTCCCAAAATTTGCATCTGACAATTTCGACTTCAATTTAAGCTATAATTGCACAAATCATCATGAAAAACACCAAGGATAGTTCGCACAAGCAGTTCAGAGAGATAGAGAGAGAAAGAGAGCATAAAACCTCAAATCCCAAAGTTGGGTCGCGACTGTAAAAGTGGGGTTTCGAGCTCATACCTTTGCTTGTTGTCGTAATCGATGGCAGAAACAGACTCAGGGCAAAAATCTGAGTGGGTTAGGCTCAAAATCACTCAATTTGGTTGAGAATTGCAGAAGTTAGGATTTGAGCTAAAACCAAAGAGAGAGAGAGAGAGAGGTGGTGTCGCGAGGAAGAAGAAGAAGTGGGGAGAGAGTTGGTTTTTATAGGGAAAATCGATTTTGTTTAGGGTGAAAACCAATTAAAATTGAAAGAATTTTTTTTTTAAACCGATGAAAACCGACTCAAACCAACCCAAAATACTTACCTGATCGCGAAAATTGGAGCACCCCAAAAGAGCATGTGCTCCGTTTATGGCGGGGGTGCTCTGTTCGAGTGATCTACACCTGGAGCACCCTGGGAGAGAACGGAGCATGTGCTCTGTTTGGGAGCTCCCTTCTTCTTTTTCCATCCGATCGGCAAGAAACACACTTAGCCATTCTGGGTGAGAATTCTCTTGTTGTGGTAGGTCTTGGTTTTCTCTTTGTAGATCTTTGAGTGTGGTTTTGTTGTTTCAGAAACAAGTAACAGAATTAGGCAATGATTCAAACTTCAATAACACAAACGTTAGACCAAGAAACTTTCGCAGGAAATTCAGAGCAAAGGGTCGGACAACTATTCAGGGGACATTAAGGCACAAGTCTTGAGCTCAAACATAGAGATATTATCAATCCACTGTCGTGGCATCAACAACTTTATTTAACAACCTAGAATCCTAAACTGTCGTTTGGTCCTAAATTGCAGACAAGCGTTATTGCACAGGTTCGATATACTCACAATTTGCCTTAACATCAACTGTCGTTGGCTAAGGACAAATTGCTCACAAAAGTTTCTTCTAGCAACCTATTACACTTTTGATGAATAAATTAACCTAAAATCATGAATTAAGTGATCAGTTCAATCCAGGCATTAAGAGTAACAAATGGTGAAGACAATCTATTCAAATCCATATATGTATCAACTCATTAATACCATTGAAATTCTTGATCTAACTAGACAAATTTACTCAGACATGTAAGCAAAGAAAATAACAACAAGTGAAAGAGAATCCATGAAATAGAAAATAAAGATGACAAAGGTTCAGATTTTTTTTCAAGTGTGGCAGAGATTCTTCTCCAAATTTTACAAGTAGAAACTCTCAAAAACTCTTCTCGAAAAGGTCTAGGTTACAAAAAGCTCTCAAAAGTATGTGTATGTGATGATAGAAAATCGAAGATGAAAGATCGGATGATGTAGATGGTGACGGCTCCCCTTTCTTCCTTCCTTGCCTCCTAAAACTAGGTGAGTGAAGTTTCCATATCTGTTTCGGACGGATGGAGCATGTGCTTCAAAGTGGAGCATGTGCTTCAAAGTGGAGCATGTGCTCTGAAAGGGACCAGGTGCTCCATCGGGTAATATTCTTCAAACCCGGGTTCTTTTCCTTCATTTCGACTCCTTTTTGCTCCAGAGGCTCCAATTGCTTATATCTTCATTTATAGCTCTTTAGTAACCTGAAACGACTTGATAAAGACTAAAAAGACTCGATAAAAGCTGCAAAACGAAGGTTAGAATGAGGTAAAATCGCCTCATATCAAGGTTACAATAATTGGAGACCAAACCCGAACCTGTTATACAGGAACCCAAATATTGCTAACCCTCAAGATCTGGTGTATCCTCAACAAGCTGGTGGACTTAGGGCATTTATCAAATTCAACAACCAACAAGGGTTTGCCCCACACAACCCTTTAGAAGATGATTTCCAACCACGGCAACAAGCATTCGTCCCTCATGGTTTTCAGCAACTTTAGGCTACTCAACGTCAGCAACATGTCTTTGACTTAGAAGCCAGCGTTTAGCAACTCATTCAGGGCCAAACCAACATAAGATTGATGGACTCAACATTGATCTCATGGGAAAGATCGTAGCCCTAGCTACGTGAGTCAAAACTCTAGAAAACAACAAAGACATCACCTTTCTGTCTCAAACGAGCAACATTCCACGGAAAGTAGTCAACAACCTAAAGGAGTACTACTGCCAGATGATCAGCTTCACCAGAAATATCAAGTCAAACTCCACGCTCTCCTGTGGACAACACTCAAACATCAATGAGGACATTGAGGTCTCAAGTGGGAGGAGATATTTAAGCAAAATATGGCCTATGTTATGCAAACTTTGGAGGATGTAGCTAGAGAAAGAAGATCTCAAGGTTACAAACCACCTCTACCTTATCTACAGAGGAATAAGGAGCTGACGTTGGAAGAAAAGGAAGCAGAGTTGATTGGGATTCTCAAGAATGTAGAAGACCAGCTTATTAACATGGCTAAGGACAAGGAAGTCCCGGATTTTCTATTCACTCTGAGAGACAAGCTCTATGCTGAAGCAAGCGCAGCACTAGGAAATGATGTAAGCAAACTCGGAGAAAGCTCCAAAGAAGTAAGTAAGAAGCCATGGATAGTCAAAAAGCTAGGAGATACTGGTTCCTTTACTCTCCCTTGCAAGGTGAGAGACTTGAATTTTGAAGACTGCTTGTGCATCTTGGGAGCAAGCATCAATGTGATGTCCCATGCTACTGCCAAACAATTAGGATACACTCGATACACGGAATGGTATAAACCTTTAGCCCTCGCTGATGGAAGCACAAAAAGGACCTTAGGGATCCTTGAGGATGTGCCGGTGAAGAATGACGATGTGCTGTTCCCATCAGATTTCCTGGTGATCGAGATGGAATATGAGGCCATGGAGTCCTTATTACTTGGGAGACCTTCCCTCGCACCAGCAGGATGTGTTTTTAACTCTCAAGGAGTGGTTGCGCTCCATGTAAGCAGAAACAGGGTAATGAAGTCTATTCTCAGTATTCGCAAGGATAAGAATGAAGAGCAAGCTTAATCTTTAAAGCTCACGGACATGCTCCATGATAAGTTGCTTTTAGGTTTCGGATGGGTGAGATGAACTGTTGGTACCAACGAAGGAGATTAGAGATGGTTTGGTTTAACTCCGGGAAGACGCAGCAAAGAAAACTTGGTGTGTAATTTCAGGGTGGTCCACAACGGTTAACCACAACAGGATGACCCTGTTGTGAATCAATCATCGCAGCCATCATCGAGCTTTTCCCGGAACTTCAAAAAATCAATATGTAACGGGTTATTGCAACAGGACAACCCCATTGTGCAAAGCCAAACATGAGCCAAGGCCAACCCACATCGAGTACTGGATCGGGCAACAATCCTATCCGATCGCACCAGGTAACCACATCGGCTTCACCCCATTGTAAAGCAAGAAAAGGTAAATGGGTAAATATTTTTTGGCTCGACACAAGGCCTCCTCTATGGCCCATTTGTCTGCGCAAAGGGATAAGACCTGTGTGGCTAGAGAGAGCCAGATTTTTCAGCCAACAAGATTTACCCTACTTGTCCCCACATCTCTTTATAACGACCCAATGCATGCGATTTCTTTTTCAGGCCACCATTTTCATCTTTTACTCACAAAACAAAGGAACTCCCTTGTTTAACTCACCCTGTTTTAACGAGTTTCAAAGCAACATATCCTTTAGAAAACAATTCTCCAAGCTTTGTCATAATAGGAAAAACCCGTGATCAAATATGGCTTCAGCAACAAGGAGAGGTCTAGTCGGAACAAGCCAAACCGAGAGAGCTGATAAGCGAGAAGGAAAGAAGACAGTTGGAAGCTCTTCGCAAGGACGAGGTGACCAAAGAATTTCTCAAGAGAATATGAGAGCTGTTTTTTACCGGATGGAGTTCAATGCCACTTGGTACCCTCATGAACGCACTATGCAAGAACTCGGCATCCTTGAAGACGGTTAAATCTTATTCAACGAGATGGGCCTCAAGAAGTTCCTGGAAACTCCTTATCCATCTCACGATGAAGCCACCTTTCAATTCCTCGCAATCATAGAAGTGAAATTCTATGTGTATGGGTAAGAAGATGATAACCACGGGCGAGATGGTGATGGCTGCATCAAGTTCTGATATGGGAGTAACAACTATAAGATGAGCTTCGTCAAAACATCTTGGGATTTCATAGCGGTCGGATGAGAAGGGACGGCCTGAACATCGAAAAGGCAGAGTTAAGCGCACTTTGGGATACTATTAGTGTCGGGGAATACAAACCCGGCGTGATGAAGGGCACAAAACTCAGGCATCCTGCCTTGAGGTATGTGCACAAGGCCATAGCTCACACTTTCTTTGGTCGGAAAGAATAAACTACAGTCAACCTCAATGAGCTGCTGAGAAAAGGACTGGTTCAATCTCGGTCCTCCTCAATGAGCTGCTGAGATGCAAGGCTGCGATAAAGTTCACTTCGAGCGAGATGCCTTTTGTAGGCTGTGGAGGAATCACTACAGCCATCATCAGGGGAAGTAACATATAGATGGAAGAGGCTACTCACATAATTCGTTGGTTGGACATCCCTTATTTGAAGCAGACTCAGTACCTTGGGAGGCAGGTGAATCATGTGTTCGAGTATCGTTTCTACATGAAGAACAACAACGGAACCTTTTTTCCTTTCTAATGTAAGCCTAACCACGGTTAGGGATGCAGTCAACCTCGACTTTGAGCCCGCGGTCGAACATCGCTTCCCCTATGAAGCCGGTATCCAAGATGAAGCAGAAGAACATATTGAAGGAGGCAATGAGCAGAGTGAGGAGGAGCAGAGGCGGAAGATATACAAACTGATGACTTTGGCTACCCTATATATAAAGCCGAGCGGCACTGCTTCGCCCCCTAGAACCTAAGGAATCCATCATTCCCTCAAAAAGGCGAACAAACATATTGTATCCTTCAAAGATGGAATAAGTGGCAAGACCGCACCATCAAGAGACTGATGAAGAGCATGAAAGGAGTTAAGGGCCAAGTGGAAAGCCTCACTGAGGGGATCGTCATCCCGTGACCATGAGGAGGACGAAGAGGAAGGAGACTCAGAGGAAGTTGGCACCATGGAGTTGAGGAGGAGGAACTCGAGGACTATCCTACAAAAGCAACCATCGGCACCGGAGGCCGAACCACCAAGAGCCACCCTTCCAAGCCGGAAGAGGAGAGCTGAAATATCTCCCACCCCTGTCTCCACCAACCAATCCCTCTCCACCGGTGAGGACACCACGTCCTCACAATCATATCGATTCTAACCCCCCCCCCCCCAACAAGGTTTTTGTACATATGCATGTTTAAATTTTCGCATTTGCATAGCATCACATTTGTATTTACTCTTGCTCATTTTTATCACACAAGGGACTATGCGATTTAAGTTTGGGGAGTGTATACACCCATGTTATAGCATTTAGTTAGCACTCATGCATTCATCTATGAGCATAGAAAATTCAAAAAAAATTGAAAAAAATATTTTGAAAAGTGTTCCATAAAGAATTGAGCATATAGTCGCATTTTTCATACTATGATGAATTTTAGTTGCATTCAAATATGTTCATAGCATTTTTGCATAAAGCTTACATAGAGAGTTCTTTATAGATAGCTATTTTTAAGTTTTTAAACCAATGCTTGTAACTTTGATTGTTTGATGCGCCTAGAATAATTGAAAATAAGGCAGCACCACTTTTTAGAATTCACTCTTTGAGGATTTAGTCTTGGCCTAAGCATTTTAATCTGGATTTTTCCCTTGTTGAACTTAAACAAAAAAATTAGCACTTGAAATATCACACTCTTTTTCTCAATTTCGGATTTCATGGGTTTTAGCACTTGGACTTCCTTTGTCCTACTTTTACCACCCTTGATAGTCAAACTAACTCTACCGCCCCTATCTAAGCCTTCTTTCTAGACCATTACACACTTTTGTGAGTATATGTAAGGCCTTTGCATCATTTTCGAATATTCCTTAGCAAAAAAGTGTTGGGTTTAGGCTGATAACGACTGCTTTTCATGTTAACATTGGCTTGCATCTTGAGTCAATATAAGGTAAATTTATCCTTGAGTAGATTAGGAGGGTGTTTTGGTTAATGTTTATTCTCGGAGGACTTTTAAATCGTGTGAAAAGAAGGGAAGGAAAAGAGATTTCAAGCGAGGAGATGATTGGGCTTATAAGCAAAAGGCAAGGCGCCATCGAATAGAGGCTCAAATCCAAACTAAAAAAAGGCGATCCAAACAGGCATAAAGAAGGGCAAAAACAGAAGCTCAATTCCGACCATCATTACAAAAATGTGAAACCAAAAGGCGCCACAAAAAAAGAGCCAAATCCAAAAGGCAAATGCTAAGCACCAAGGTAAAGAAGAACCCACAAAAAGAAATCAAGAAAGGAGAATAAGAAGTGAAAAGGGAAAAAGGCAAGAAGAGGCTTAAAAAAGGGTAGAACTAGGAGGGAAATCTCGGGTTTAAACTAAGGCAGAAGTTGATTAGGTGTTGGGGTAGATGGAAATATGTCCTTATATGCATCAATTAGTTTTTACACTTCGCATTTTGTGTAGAGAACAATCCTTTCATTGAGTGATCTCAACTGAACTGGTTAGCCCTTCATTTCGAGTTTCATCCTAAACTCGTAACCTTACCCCTGAACCACATGAATCCGAATGATAAGCTCTAGTGTGACCCACATTTTAAAATTCTTAATGAATGTGAAAAAGAAAAAGGATTTGATTGTGCTTACAGGTTTGAGGCTGGTTTCAGATTGTGTTACGTAGTGGCTAAGGCTTTTTGAGTAAGTGAAGTCTTGGTAGCATTTTAGAATTTTGGGTATAGACATTGGGTTTAAATCTTTTGAATAGCGTTTCGAGCTTCGCTTTATATGCTCTCATTTATTTTATCATATTTGAGACAAGTTTTGTTTTCTTGAGGACAAGCAAAAAGGCAAGTTTGGGGGTGTTGATGTCTCCACATTTTGCATCATTTTTATAATAGTTAGGATGCATTTTCACATATTTTCTTCAGATTTCATTGCATTTTAGACTTATGTTGCATTAGACTATGATTTTGCATATTCTTGCATTTGCGGGATGTTTTTCAGGAATTTGAGTAGTGGAGACGGATCAATCAGCAAAGGATGAAGCTTCACAAAGAAACGGAATCAAGAAGGTGATCTCTCAGGATGCAACGGCCACATGCAACAGGAAAAGCCCAGTACAATGCACCCCAAATTTACATATCGGCAAATTGAAACAGGCTGAATCTGGTGCACGAAAATGCACATCAGGCAAAATATCAACCTTTCCCTGATAACTTGCATTCCAAGCTGAAAAAGTCTCCCAATTTGCAACAGTTGAAACCTGATGATCCTCCCCGATGTGATTCGCGTCTGTACAATCAAATTTATCCATTCCAAGGCGGTGCGCTACAGTCTAATACCAGCTTATCAGGCGGACACACTCTTGCAGTTTCATTTCTTCATTTGTTATTCTCTTTGTCCAAAACCTTTGTTTTGTTTTCGCCATTAAAGCTCTTCGAGTTTGAACACATGTTTAAATTTTAATGATTATTTAAATTACAGCACTTAATTTAAGTTTCATTTTAAGTTTTATTTACTTATTGCACTTTACTTTTCATGTTTAAAACCATGAAAGAATCTCACATCCTTATGGATTTTGAGACTCTTTTCATGGATAGCATGCAGTTCTCTTAGGGTATTCTTGATGGATTCAAGGGAATGGAGATTCCTTGGACAGTTTTTCACTCGGTTCTATGAGTAGCTTTCTAGGGCCAATTAACTAATAACCCACTGCTATAAACCGCGTTGTATAGAATGGGCTTATCGAACAATTTGGGAAATGATGATACACTCCGATTGGTGATAACCATCTTAAGTCACACCAAGATCATAATAGGATGAGATTTTAACTTAAAAGTAGAATAAAAATAGAGTCTTGTGCACTCAAGGACAAACAGAGCTAAAGGAAAGCGCTTTAACTAGAAATAAGCTAAAACTAAAATTTGAACACCAAATGAATGAATTTTAAGCTAAGGAAGCGATTAAACTAGTAAAGGGAATAACTTTATGATTAAAGAGGGGTTCTTGATGGATTTTCATTAGAGAATGAAGGATCTTTAACTCACTAGATACTTGGTTCAAAACAACTCAACAAGATGAAAACTTGAAGCTGATTCTTTAGTAAAGATATCCGATTTACGATAATCCTATGGTATGTGGTTAATATCCTTTTGTTCCCCATGCCATCATGCTAGTTTTAGCCTAGTGATGGAGCAAGTTAATAAACATGAATACTCGCCTCTTTAGAACGATAGAGCTGTATAGATGCTAATATCTTAGGCTAGAAGACTCCACCTCTTTCAAGTGGTTTCGACAATATCATGAAGTGGTTCTCTCTAAGAGATACTCAAGGTCTTGCCTTTAGGTGATCAAACTAAACCGAGAAAAGACAAGAAGAGAAGTATCATAGGTTCTTAAGCGCAGAACCAAGAAGTAACTCGTCCAAGCAACTTCCTTTATCTTCAATCCATCAAGAATACCCTAAGGAACTATTCGCTGATCTTGTCACGATCTTCAAAATCCATGGGGAAGATGAAGTTAGTCATGATCCTTGAGCGAAAAGAAAAGACTAAAATAAGAAAAATTGCAATACTTAATATAAATAAAATGAGTTCTTTAACATCAAAGCACAAAAGCATAAACAAGGTTCAAGCTCTAGCACATGCTGAAAATAACAGAAAATATAAATACATATACGAAAATAAGAGACTAAAGAAGAAAGAAATCTGGTTGTGATTCATCTTCACCGCCCCTTTCTTTCAATCTTGACGGCTTTTTATAGATGAGGGAGGAGAGAAACCCTACACGCATCAGGGACCACTTGTTGTAGTCCAGCTGGATTTGGCATTTTGTGTGCACTGGAGAGGGATGCGTCATTAGGCCGTACGGTCTTTACATTGGGTCTTGTATCGTGGTTTGTCCGTTGTAGTTACTGGATGTTGCTCCCAGAAAATGCACTTTGGCTCGGACCTTAACTATCGCGGTACATCGGGATCTTCTCGTTGTGGGTAATCGATGTGCATTCTTCGTGTTGATCCACATCGGGGTGAGACTATTGTGATTGCCCGATGTTGCTGGTTCTCCCTTCTTCCTTGAGTTCCGCGCATCCAATCCATCACCTATCCTTGGCTGAGGTTCCTCCTTCCCATGCGATCCTGAAAAAACACCCCAAACATTCAAAATACATGCAAGATCCTAATCTAATGCAATCTAGTCTCAAATGTCATGAAAGGTGAAGAAAACAAGCATAAATTGAGCTTAAACCTAGATGAGATGCTTATGAATATGATGCAAAATGCAGAAGGCATCAACACCCCAAACTTGAATTCTTGCTTGGATAAACAAGGGGAAAAATGGAAAAAAATTATCCAAGTTTAAATCCATGAGACTGGAGTTCAAAGCTACAGTGCGATAATTCAAATGCAAATTTTTCAGTTCAAGTTAATTAAGAAAAAAAGAAATCAGATCAAAATGCCTAAGCTATAACTAGATTCTCAAAAAGTGAATTCCAAAAGTGGTGCTGCCTTAGTTCAGCTTAACTCTAAGCGCATTAAACAATTAAAGGCATATGGATTAGTTTAAAAACTTAATATAGATATCTTCAAGGACAATCACTATATATAGATCATGCTAAATGCTAAATATCTTATATGAATGCATCCTAAAATCGAGTCTAACATTCTGAATGTGGCTAAATGCTCTTCCTTTTGTTTATATTTTTGAAAAATCATTTTTTTTATTGTTCTTTTCAGTGCACATAGATGCAATGTATGAATACTACCTAAATGCTTATGCTATGGAGTATATACTCACCCAAATTTAAATCACATAGCCCTTTGTGTGATAAAAATGAGGATAAAGTATACTTCAATGTGATGCTATGCAGATGCGAAATTCTAAACATGCATATGTACAAGAAACTTGTGTGAGTTTTAGAATTGACCTGATTGGGAGGACGTGGTGTCCTCACCGGTGGAGAGAGATGGGTTGCTGGAGACTAGGATGGGTGTTCTGAATGCCCTCCTCTTCCGGCTTCTGGAGGTCGTCCCTTGGTAAGAAGCCCTTGGTGGTTCTTCCCCCGGTGCCAATGGTTGCTCTCGTGCGATAGAGCTTGTCGAATTCCTCTTCCTCAAATCCTTGGTGCTGACTTCCTCTTAATCTCCTTCTTCTTCACTCGTCTGAGATGGTAATCCCTTCAAGATGTTTTTTACTTGCTCCTTCACGCTTTTCATGCTTTTCAGCAATCTCCTTATGGTCTAGTCCTGCCACTTGTTCCACCTCTGGAGGAGAGCAATGTGTTTATTTGCTTTTTTGAAGGAGTGGTGGCCTGGTTGTGTGCTTGAAGGGAAGTAGTATCGCTCGGCTCCATAAATGGGATAGCCGAACTCATTAGGTCTTTGGTCTTCTTCCTCAGATTCTTCTGCCTCAGCTTCATTACCCTCCTCAGGCTGCTCTTCCTCTTTTGACTCTTCAAGGTCAGTGTTGCAGTTTGCTTCGGGTTCATGCTCTATTCCCATCTGCATGTCAGCTCCATATGGAAAGAGCTGATTGTCTTGAGGGTTGAAGTCCAGATCTTGGTGATTCAAACTCTAATGGATGCAGCGACTTGGTACTCATTAATGGAGAAAGCGGCGTTGGCGGTAGTGTGTCGGGACGGAAGCTACGATAGTATTTCCAGTCGCACCGTATTGTCGTGCTAACTACTTCCCCCTCAGAACAATTTTGCATAGTCCGAGTCAGTCGGGCGACTAGCAAAATGGGCAGTGGAACTGAGCGAGTACGACATCGAGTATTGAATGAGGACATGTGCGAAGTCCCAAGTGCTGACAGATTTCATAGTTGATGTAACACCCGTCTCATCCTCACTCGAGAACGCCGTGCCACCAAACTTAATTTATATCTCAAATACTCCAATTAACAAAATCTCAACTTTATTTTCAGAAATCATTAAATAAATCATATAAATGTCACATCTCGAATAAAATCATAAAATAATGTTTAAAATAAAATACTGAAACCGTAAAATCCCAAAAGTAGCACCCGATCGTCATAGCATAAATTTACTCGTCCGTCTCACCTGAAAAGGGAAGAAAGGGGTGAGTAACAGGGGAGTTACTCAGTGAGGTATGAGATGCTAATCACAGAAAACGCAATCTGGTAATAGCACTCCAAACACGGAAAACAGACTAAACATGAGAAATCACGGCACCTAAAGCACCCAAACAACAACCAAATGACCCTACTGACGGATCCTGTGACCGTCGGCACCCCCCGAAGAGGACAACATGGAATAAGTGTCCAATGGCACCGCCCGTAGACGATTATCGATCTCTGAAGGCACTGGACAACAGATCGACTAACCTACCCAGCACCATCTCACACACAACACGCGACGCAAGTACAGAAGTCCGTCTCTGTACCCCTGCAATCCCTAACGTCTAACATACTCGACTAAATAAATAAATAAACATATATCAAGGAAACAATTAACATTTTAGTGCACAAACAATGGGTTGAATTATCTATATTCCTAAGTCCAATTTACAAGAAAAACTACCTAGACTCGATCAGAGAAACAGATCACATTTAGTACTAAATTCCATTTAAGGCGTTTTACACGAAAGAACAGAATTCTGCGGAAAGCCCTCACCTTAGGCTCAACCACGAAGAACAATAGGAATCCCTATGCTCTAAAGCTCCAGATCGGTTCTCCTTCAACAGAAAGCTAGATCTACAATTCCAGAAGCTCCCTGAAAATATTCAGGTCAACCGGACCACGTTTGCCTAACCAAACCAGACAAAACCTTAAACACAGCAAGCCACTTCACGTCATGCTAGTTGAACTGTCCAATTAAACCTAGAAAGGATGCTTTCCTAAGCATATTACTAAGATCAGACTGTCCGGTAAAGCACTCTCATCAAACCAAGTCTTTCTCATAAACGCCTCTTGGCATGGTACTCCAACATAATTGTTTAGTACGAATGATGCTTGGTAAGTGAATGCTCAGAAAATCATTCGGACTAGAATAATCAAAATATTTTTGTATTAAATCGGTGAATAAGAACAAAACCAGACAAAGATCAATTCAGAACATAAAAGGCGCAGAGGCCGACACATGAAATCAGCAAAAGCTTAACAAACTAAAAACTCAAAAACAAAAACCAACACAAAAGAACTAGAGAGAATCCGGGCCGAACGCCCCAACAAGGGTAAGTTCCAAAACCCGGGAATTCCATCATTCGTCCCAGCTGGGTCAGCTACTGCAACCGACGCGGCCTCATTTTCAACCGATCTACCCCCAAACGTCGAAACGGTTTCACCTCGGGAAGAAGAAATCGGCTGCGACTTGATCTTTTCTCGAACTTGAGCAATCATCTTATCAAACTGATCTGTCGCTCCGGCTAAATCCTTTTTCCACTCGGAAAAAGTTTTATTTTCCCCATCCAGATTCCTCGGAAAAAGTTTTCTTTTCCTCATCCAGATTCAGAGGTTCTTTCCCCTAAATCAAAGCAATGAGTTTGAGATTGCCCACCACCTGAGCAAGGTCGACCTCTTTGGCCTTTGCGTCGGAAAACGACCCAAGCAACTGCCTCAATTTGTCGAGCATGGCATGATATTTGTAGGTGGAAGCCTTCTGGCCATCGGCATAAGCTCGATACACCTTGGCCTCACGCGAAACTTTGGATCTCTCAAGCTTATTCGCCATTTCCTTTAAGTTAGCAGATTGGTGTGACATTTTTGCCTCTAGGCGAACAGACATATTAACAGTTCGATCGTTATCTTGTTTTAGCTGCATAACCTGCATCTCAAGTAACTTGATCTGTCGAGAACTTGACACCTCAGTATCATCAATCTTCCTCCTAATAGACTGGGCCTCCTCAGCACGGTTTCGGATTCCACGAATCCCCGTGTCATACGAACTAACACACTTGTTCACGAACAAGATAAATTAAAAAGGAAAACGGGAAGAGTTAATAAAAAAAAAGAGAATAAAGAGGGTACAACAACAAGACCCAAAAAGAGTTCAAGAGAACCGTACCTTCATTCCAAACTGGGCCATATCCATGTACTTCTCGGATTCTTCCAGATTGTCGCAGGGAGGAAAATGAAAATCTAGATCCGTGATCATGGAGAAAAATTAATGACTCTCAATCATTCCGGCAAATTTCTTTAGACGAACCAGACTCTTGCGGAGGATTTATTGCCACATCATCAGAAGGTTATGTTCCCAAGGAAGAACTCCTTTGCCCCTTAGCACCGTGACCTTCAAGACATCCTGCCCCCTTCTTAACATTCAATCCGCGTTACTTCTGATGTAGCGGAGAATTCACCGTGGGTAACCACAAAGAACACCTTGATTTGACGGCCGACCCTCGGAAGAACGCTTCACTGCATTCCTTGAATTGTTAGCGACACTTCACGCCAAAATCACCTCTTTCTTCAAGGGATTAACCACGACAGTTAACAAAGCCAACCTATTCACGGGCCACTCAGAGGGAGGAAGGGTGAGGTCGCCCTTGAGAGACTTCACCTCTGAAGAGGAGGTCGTCAACTTATCAGGAGAGTTCGCGCTTTTCTTCTCGCACCTCTCCTTCTCTTCACTCTCGCGCCTATCCTTCTTCTTCTTCTCACGAAGCGTAAATCCAGCCAGGATGCTAAAAATCGAAACGAGCTCTAAACTTCTATAATACAAGGGAGAAAAGAGGGCACATATTTATACCAAAGCCATCTCAAATCCAAACTCGAGGAGGAATAGGATTTTTAATTATCTCGAGGCGAGATTTTCCGAATATTCAGGCATAAAAGAGGATTTTCCTTTTCAAATAAGTCAATAACAAAAAAAATTTAAATTTCAGCTCGCCTTTTGAAACACATCTCAACACTTCAGTTCATCAATCTCGATCAATACTTTACTTAAAACTCTGCACTCTCGCACACAGAACTAACGAGCTGGGAGGCTAACTGTTGGGGTAAAACCCACCCATCGGGATTGATAAGCCGAAGAGTCTAAGTACCTACACGAAAGACTAGTTTCAAGACATTATAATACGAGAGCAGGTCGCCGACCTCCTTCCGAGAAAGGATGACGACCTGGTCCAGCAAGAGGCAGGTCACCAGTCCATCTTACGGGATATTTGGTCTAGCGTTACTCGGGTTCGGAACACTATTCATGAAACACTGTTCACAAAACACTATTCATGACACTGTTCACAAACGACCATAAGACTGGGAAAGAAGCTGAACAAGACAATAAACAAAAATAAAATCAGAACGGACCAAACCTGAGGCGAGGTGGGTTGGGAAAAGACCAAACGACGACGTACTGAGAAGATGGGCTGCAGATAAAGCCCAACCCCGTTGAAGTAGGCGGATTATTACACTTAACGATGTCTCACATCGGTAGTAGCTTATCTCGGCATCCCAAGTCATTCACTATATATAAATAGCATGTATTAAGGTTTGTTCTATCCCATTCTGAGTACTTAGACTTTGTATTGTAAGAATATTTAGGTTTTACAAAATTCTTTGTATTCGGCAAAACGACCATTCAATAAAACAAGCTTTTAATCTTGGTCCTTGAGTTCTTTTAAAATATGATTTTCGAACCCCCATGTAATATAAGTTTCATAGTGTGAGTTTCGACTCTCACAGAATACGATAGTGACATTGGTCTCCAAAGGAGAGTGTTATAAAATATCGAAGAAGAACGAATGAAATAAACGTGAATAATAACTATGCACACACAATAACTTTCACTTTTTTCTTTTATAAAAACGAACGAAATCGTTCTTTCGAAATACAGTTCTCGTTACAATCTTCATATAATAAGATCATACATAGTTCTCTTTCGCCTCTTCTTTTATTCTGAGCATCATAAATTATTTCTCGACAATGTCTAGAACTTCTTAAATGTAATTTATAGAAAAACAATATTTGACACCAAAAAATTTAATTTTGATTATTTACTAATAATGAAGGAAATTATAAATATAAAAATCTAAATATTATTTTTTAAATCGTGTATCACTGAGAACTCAATAATATGTTATTCTATAAAATTGTCAGCAGATTATAGTTATCACTAATTGACTACAATAATAATATAATTTACTTATGAATAGTGCCACAAAATTCAATACAAATTTGTGACACTGTTCGAAAGCAAAATCAAAGCTATTTTGCGAAATATGATTAGTTGTTAAATATATAAGTTAAATATATAGATACTACGTAATAACCTGCATTATGCATAGGGTGAAATATATATTAATTATTTTGTTATTTTTATTTTAAGATTATATTATAATTATAAGAGTTTAACTTTTTCAAAAAAAAATTAGAATTTTTAAAAATATTAAAAATATAATAATATAATAAGTATTCTTTAAATTTCATGTGTTTAGAAGTCAAAATTAATTAAATATTTAGAATAATAAAATATAAAAGAGTTAAATTAATAAAAGTCTAAGAAAAAAAATAATTGTTATTTTTGTATTATCATCTTCTGAATATATGATTTTATCTAATTTGACTCTAATTTAATGATTATTTGATTATATATTGGATATTTCATATGGTTTCCATATATGGTCCAAATTTGAAAAGAATAATAATTTAAAAGTAAATAAATATGTATTGTGAATGAGCAATAAACAATATGAAATATGATTTTACATAATAAAATAAGTAAATGATGTAAATAAAATTATCTATGCTTTTTTATTTTTATAGAGATTAAACAATCTTTTAAATGATTAAACTGCAATTATTTTTAATAAAAAAACAAAAATATAATATAGAAAAGTTGAATGGGTAATTTTTGTTTGATAAATTATATTTATATTTAGTTAGTAAGAATACAAATGTGTAGTTATTATATAAAGAGATTAACAAAATATGAAATATGATTTTTATAATAAAATAGGTAAATAACTTGAGTGATATTATACATGTCTTTCACTTTTGTAGCGAATGAAATATTTTATAAATGATTAAAATCTAATAATCTTCTGAAATAGTTAAAAATATACAACTAGACAAAATTGAATATGTAGTTTTAGTTTAATATAACAAATTATATTTTATTAGAATGAATATAAATGATTTAGTTATATAGGAAAATTCCAAAAATATGGCAATGGCAATTAAAAGTTAATGTAAATTAGTATTAATAGTCATTATAAAGGATTATATACCATAATTACCTTAAGTTTGAATTTTAAAAATAATTTATAATACTATTGTTATATTATAATATGTTTTACTTATACAATATCAATAAATTTAAGATATTGATAAATTATATTACATTTATTATAAAATATGTATCTGATATAAAAAAAATTTAAATAAATATGAAATATATAATTGATATAAATTATATTAAATGAGTGAGTTGGGCCAATATTAATGGTTGGCCCAATATTAAAAAAAAAGCGTAACAGATAATAACAAATTAGATACCGAAAGTTTTGTTTACCCATTGTTGTCGAAAGTAACCATATTGCCTATTAACTTGTTTAATCATTTTTAATTGTTTATAGGCGGCTGCCATTAATGCTATGTCTCCTGCAATACAAGAGAGATCTCGTTTTCGTTTGTTCGAAATCTTGTGAAACAAAATAAGAAATGAAGAGTTTTTATGTGAGAAGTGTGAGATATGAGACAACAAAATATTTTGATAACAACAAGCTACACCGCCTGAATAAAGCACAGAGAGCCACTCAATAACCCAGAAACTCACCGACGTCATTATTGAATTTAAGTTAATTTTTATAAAAATATATATATGATATCACTGTAGATTTCAGAGACTTATATTTGAAAGGGATATTTTATTACTTCAGAAAAGATGACTATATATAGTCTTACACTGCATAACGAAATAGCTAGAAAACAGGAAACAAACTCAAACAACTTTGACTACTACTTCTACTTAACGATAGCCTGAACAACAGGATATTATTGACTAGAAACACAGACTTATTCAAACAAGAATAAACCAACAATCCCTCCCTTAAACTAAAACTGCAGAATTTAGTTTACTTCAGCAATGTCAGTCACTCCAAGCATTCCACGAAGCTTCTCAAACTGCTCCAGTTTCAATGGCTTTGTCAGAATATCTGCAATCTGATCCTCAGATGAACAATGACTCAACTTGACCACTCCATTGTTCACTAACTCCCTGAGATAATGAAACCTTACTTCAATTTGCTTACTTTTTTCATGAAGAATAGGATTTTTAGACAATTGAATTGCAGAACTGCTGTCACACATTATTACTGTCTCAGCCTTCTCCTCAAATCCGATTCTGGGCAAAATTCTCCTGAGCCAAACTCCTTGACAGGCACATGCTGCTGCAGCAATATACTCTGCCTCAGTGGTTGAGAGAGCAACAACCGGTTGTTTCTTTGACGTCCAAGAAACAGCTCCTGCAGCCAGCATAAACACAAAACCAGTGGTGCTTCTTCGATCATTCAGATCACCAGCATAATCACTGTCCGTGAACCCCATGAGCTTCAAACTGTTCTCTCCCCTCCTGTAAAAGATTCCCAGACTGGTCGTACCTCTTATGTAACGTAAGATTCTCTTTGCTGCAAGCCAATGTGACATTCTCGGACTTGCCATGAATCTACTTATCAAGCACACACCATACATCAGATCCGGTCTGCTCACGGTCAGATACATGAGAGTCCCAACTAGCTGCTTGAATAACGTCTCATCGACTTTGTCACCGTCTTCATCCCGATGAAGCTTCGTTCCTGGCACGATTGGATTCTTTACAGGGTTACTTTCTTCCATTCCAAAACGTGCTAAGACTTCCTTTGCGTATCTTCTTTGGCAAATCATAATCCCATCATCGCTTTGCTTCACTTCTACCCCGAGAAAGTGCTTCATCTTTCCCAAATCGGACATCTCGAACTCCAACATCATTGAGCTTTTAAACTCATCACACATGCCTCTGTCATTCCCAGTAAATATCAAATCATCAACATAGAGACTGATAATTATGAATTTACCTCCTCTTGTTTTTGTGAACAACGTATGCTCGCTGGGACATCTTTCAAACTTCTCCCGAATGAAATAGGCTTCGATTCTGCTGTACCAGGCTCTGGGAGCCTGCTTAAGACCATACAGTGCCTTTTTCAGCTTGTAAACTTTCCCTTCTTCTCCTTTCTTTACAAATCCCTCAGGCTGTTGTACGAACACATCTTCCTTAAGCTCCCCGTGCAGAAAAGCGCTTTTCACATCGAGCTGGAACACATCCCAACCAAACTGAGCAGCGGTTGCTAGAATCACTCGAATGGTGTCAAGTCTGGCTACGGGAGCAAACACTTCAGTATAATCTATACCATAACATTGTGCATACCCTTTTGCTACCAGTCTCGCTTTATACTTCTCCACCTTTCCATCTTCGTTAAGTTTGGTTTTGTAGACCCACTTAACTCCAATAGGTGTGACTCCTGATGGTAATGTAGTGAGCTCCCATGTTTGATTTCTTTCAATGGACTCAATCTCACTTATCATGGCTTCCATCCATCGAATGTGCTGTGCAGCTTCAGCAAAAGAGATTGGATCATTCTCGGCTACCATCATGACTATCATCATAGCCATCATGTTTCCTTCTTCTAAAGGATCTCCTGTCTCATAATCTGCCATCCATCCAGGTGCTCTTCGTTCTCGCAAGCCCCTCCCTGAAATCAAATCATCAGTTGCAGAAGCTGCTACAGCTGGACTTCCTCCATTAGTGTTCTCGACATTCTGATCAAGAGTTTCTTCTTGATTCTGACTCTCAGCCTCAACTTCCCATTCCAACACGTCACGCCTTATCTCTTCATCAGACATGCCCCAGTTCCATCCTTTTTCCTCTTCGAAGACAACATCTTTGCTGATGATGACCTTTTTCGTGGCAGGATCATACAATCTCCACGCTTTTGACTCGTCACTTACCCCAATGAGAACACATTTTTGACTTTTGTCATCTAGCTTGCTTCTCTTTTGATCTGGTATGTGTACGTGTGCCACACATCCAAATATCCGAAAGTAGTTCACCATTGGCTTCTGACCACTCCATGCCTCTTCTGGTGTTTTGTTTTCAAGTGCTGCTGTTGGACTCCGATTTTGGATATGCACACACCATCTTACTGCTTCAGACCAAAATGCTTTTGGCACTTGTCTCTCATTCATCATTGATCGGACAGCATCCATAATGGTTCTGTTTTTCCTCTCTGAGACTCCATTCTGTTGAGGGGTGAATGCTGTTGTCAGTTGTCTGCTGATGCCGGCAACTTTGCAGAACTCATTGAATTCATTTGAGTTGAATTCTCCACCACGATCTGTTCTTAGACAGGTTATGAACTCACCAATCTCCTTCTCCACACTGATTTTGAATTGTTTGAAGGAGGTGAATGCTTCTGACTTCTCATGTAGAAAGTACACCCAGGTCTTCCGAGTAAAATCATCAATGAAACTCAGGAAGTACCTTTTTCCACTGTGTGATGCTGGATTGATGGGTCCACATATGTCTGAGTGCACCAGCTGCAGTTGTCTAGTTGCTCTCCACACGCTCTTCTTGGGTACAGATTCTCTGTGTTGCTTCCCAACTAAACAGGTTGTACACATCTCCTTAGTAGACTCGAGACATGGTAAGCCAGTCACCATCTGCTTATGAGCCAGCTGCTTGAGTGCATGGTAGTTCAAATGTCCGTAGCGACAATGCCACGTAAGAGCCTCCTTCTCCACATTGCTTTCCTCAATCTGAAGCACACCGGATCCTTTTGTGACATGGACGCGAGCAAGAAGAACATTCTGTTTCTACTCATTTGTGTTTGCATAATCAATCCTTTTGTTTGGTGGAAGACTTTGCATGCTCCATCTCTGATCAGAATGGCCAATCCCTTCTCTTGGAGTTGTCCAATGCTGAGGAGATTGTTCTTTAGCTCAGGGATATAGTAGACATCAGAAATCACCTGAGTCATACCATCCATTTGCACTCGTACATTTCCTTTTGCAACTACGGCCATCCTCGTATCATTACCCAGCTTCACAGTACGGTAGAAATCATGTTCCAGGCTTATGAACCATATTTTGTTACCCGTCATATGATTGCTGCACCCTGAGTCGAGAAACCACACTTCTTCTCTCTTCTCTTCTTCTGGTTCCACTTGGGCCATCAACAGAAGCTCTTCTTCTTCCTCCAGTTCCGCATAGTTGGCTCTCTTGCCTACTTCGGGGCACTCATACTGAAAGTGTCCCAGTTTGTGACATTGGAAGCACTCGATTGTTTCTTTGTTTAGGGAGTGCCTTCCTCTGCCTCTGCCTCGACCTCCTCTGAACACGCCTCGACCTCTTCCTTTAACAGGTTGATCATCCTGAACCACCTTCAAGACATGTTCCTCTTCTTGATTCTCGCTCATGCGTTGCTCATGGACAAGCAAGCTTCCATGCAGTTCATCAATGCTCAGTTTGCTCAAATCATTTGATTCCTCAATTGAGCAAACAACATAGTTGAATTTGGCCGTCAAGGACCTGAGAATTTTCCCAACCACTGTGCTCTGCTCCATTAATTCTCCATGTATCTTCATCTTGTTGACTACCGTCAACGTTCTTCCCAAGAAACTGTCCACTTTCTCTCCCTCTTTCATGGTGAGCAACTCAAAGTCCCTTCTCAGAGCTTGGAGTTGTGCTCTTCTCACCTTAGTGGAACCTTGATACTTCTGTTTCATCGAGTCCCAAATGGCTTTGGACGTTCCCGTGTCCAAAATTGTCTCCAAGATCTCTCTGTTGATCGCTTGGAACAAATAGTTCTTAACTTTCATATCCTTCAGTTTGGCATCCTCCACGGCTTTCCTCTGAGCCTCACTTGCTGGGGTTTTTCCAATAGCCGCAGCAGGGATCCCTTCATCCACCAGATTCCACATCTCCTTACTCCTTAGGAAGTTCTCCATCGTCATTGACCAAAAATCGTAATGGCCATCAAATTTGGGGATCGCCGGTTGCACAAACTTATCTGAGATTGACATCTCTTCTCACTCTTTTCTCTCTCACACTCAATTTAGCTTATCAATAGGCTCTGATACCAAATGTAGATTTCAGAGACTTATATTTGAAAGGGATATTTTATTACTTCAGAAAAGATGACTATATATAGTCTTACACTGCATAACGAAATAGCTAGAAAACAGGAAACAAACTCAAACAACTTTGACTACTACTTCTACTTAACGATAGCCTGAACAACAGGATATTATTGACTAGAAACACAGACTTATTCAAACAAGAATAAACCAACAATCACATATCGCGGATCTTGTATCGGTGATCCTCTGTTAATTATGAGAGAGCTGAGAAAGAAAGCAACACACATTTGTTAACAAAAATTAAGTGAGGCTGTTACTTCATGAGTTAAGTGCTAAAATCGTTTGTCGGTGTTCTGTATTTATTCAGGTGCTTGCGTGTTTGGTGGTGTTCACAGGTAACTATAAATATGTATGTTGTCGTGCTTGATAACACGAAATGGGAGATTATCTAATTTTGACATGTTATTTATGTGGTAGATGGCATTGCAGGTGAGGGTTATTAAAGGGAAATGGATTAAAAGGGAAGACGGGGTGTGGTTCCACGATCCAGATGTGGAAAGGATTAACTGCTCAATCAGTGTTGGCGAGAATGTAACTTTTAAAGACATGATCAGGTTGTTAATAGATAAGTTAAATGCTAACGAAGTTGATGACATTTACGTAAGTTATCAGTGGGCGAGGTGGATGCTCGGAAAAGATTGGGGAAAGGTGGATCCAATATATATGAACAATGACGAGGACACGTCCCTGTTTATGTCCATCTGCGCGGATCTAGTGGAGGCCTATCTACGTCTACGGTTTGTATCTGGTCCCAAAGATAATGACGTCCAGAAGTATCTGATAACTCGTTCTGAAGGAGTAAATATTGGTGAGCGAAGTATCGAAGGTTTGACAGCCCTTCTCATGTCCGGGGTGGGGCCTGTAAAAACTGTAATGGGGCCTGCATTCGAAAAAGAAGATAGACAAAGGCAAACATTGCAGCAACCAGTAACTGTTATCTTAGCAGATAATAGAATAACAACTTTAGAGTCTTAATTGTTGTTAGGCAAAAATTTTAAACTGTAAACTGGCTGATGCATTTTCAGGTCCGTCATTAGTTGGAAATAACTCGAAGGTTGTAGGGTTGAGTGCGGAATTTGGTGAAACCAGTGCCGTAGGTATGTGTCATTCATGGGGGTTGTTAAATTAACGGTCATCGCAATTTTCTCGATAATATGCTTATACCATAACTCTTTACAGTTCAAGTAAAGACGATTCCCTTCCCGACCCAGTTGGCGGAGTTGCGTAGATATTTTCATGGTGGCGGTTCTGGATCCCTCCTTCCTGTCCTCAGTGACTATGTGAAAATCTGTGAAGTTAAAGACACGTCGATCTCGGTGCCACAAAGAAATCAAGGGCCACTAAATCTAACTGTAGGCGGTTCCTGCGTGGCCAACAGTGGTAGAAATATTGTATCCCCAAGACAGCCTCCCATCTACTCACTTAGCTCACTGTTGTCTTCCTCGGAATTCATATTTAGTGATTCGAGTACGGATCGTTTATCGCCAGAGCAGTGTAACCTATTTGGAGGTATGTGTTAACTGATAATTAGGGGATTAATTGTTAACATTCATATTTGATAACATGTTATTGTAACTTCGTGGTTATTCGTCATGCATTTTTCCGGGGTAATATATAATGGAAATGAATAATTTAACAGGGAGTACCAGGGTGCCCATCGTCTATCCCCCACATGTTGGTGTGTACGAACAACCTCAACAACTTCCTCTCACTACCGTTCGGGATAAAGGAAAGGAAAAGGCGATCTTGGATGACGTACCCATGTCGGCCGAGGTGGCTGTTTTGCCGATGCGGGAGATAGGGTCGTCGTCAAATACTACATTACCTCGTACATTCGGAGACATACGACACAGTTTTCGGAATCGTAGTGTAGAGCAGGGGATACAGTCCTTATCGACGGCAGTATGCCCTGTTAGTAGTCAGATAAGTAACCCCCGTTTTAGAGATCCCCGTATTACACCAGCAATCCACCCTCGTGATGCACCTCCATATTTTGATGACCCCCGGGGAGAAGGTACTTATAATATTTGATTCTTAGATATACGCAACTCTGTTATATGAAAAATAAACTAATATACTTAACAACTATAATATTCAGATGGGCTGGAAGAAGCTCTATTGGATGTGGACTACGAAGGTGATGACATATTCATCGGTCGTATTTTTAGGAGCAAGGCAGATTGCAAGATGAAGTTAGCCATCCATGCAATAAACAGAAAATTCTATTTCCGGTATGCACGTTCGTGTCCAGACATGGTTATCGTTGTGTGTGTTGGCGACGGGTGTCCATGGCGTGTATACGCACTGAAAATGGAAGATAACAGTCGATACGAAGTTCGGAGCGCAACTCTGCAGCACACCTATAGTGTTGATGCAAGGGGGAACTTTCATAGATAGGCTTCGACTGCTGTCATAGGAGATATGATGCGTTCGAGATATGCTGTAGGTGGCAGAGGACCCCGTGCTTTTGAGTTGAGGCGGATGCTCCATCAGGAATTTAGCCTCCATGTATGTTACTGGAAGGCGTGGAGGGCACGTGAGATAGCAATGGATAGTGTGCTGGGGTCAGCGATGGGGAGATACGCTCTAATCCCTCCGTACTTTAATCTCCTTTTGGGGACCAATCAGGATTCAGTGGTCCGGCTGCAGACGGAGACAGGTAAAGATGAGGTTGAACAATTGAAATACCTGTTCTTCTCTCTTACCGCAACTGCCCGTGGGTATGAGTACATGCGGAAAGTTGTGATCATAGACGGGACGCACCTCGCAGGGAGATATGGGGGATGCCTTGTGTCTGCTAGTGCACAGGACGGGAATTATCAATTCTTCCCCCCTAGGGTTTGGTATTGTAAATAGCGAAAATAACGAGGCTTGGGAATGGTTTCTCCGCAAACTCTCCGCTATTGTACCCGACAATCCTGAGTTGGTATTTGTATATGATAGACGCGCGTCTATCTATGCTGGAATCCGAAAGGTATACTTCTCAACGCATATATTATAAAGTATTACCAATGTGTTTCGTAGATGTGTGTGATGAAATATATAACATAACAAAGGAGAGTTATGTTATATATCTGTTTAGTGCGATAATTGTATGATGTTCCAAACCGTTTTCGTAATATTTTCATGCACCGTTAAATGGGGTTTTATTAACATGCCTTTCCTCGCTGGTATATCCCATGTCTTCTCATGCCGCTTGTGTTGTACATCTCCAGAGATATATTCAAAGTCGTTTCAAATCACAACAACTAAGTTACCTACTTTCTCGGGCGGCACAAGCGTATAGAGTGAGTGACTTCGAGAGGTACTTCATGGAGATTAAGGAGACTGATTTTGAGTGTGCAAATTACTTATCAGAAATTGGTTTTCAGCATTGGGCTAGGGCTCACTTCGTTGGCGATAGGTACAATGTCATGACGAGCAATGTCTCGGAAGCGTTGAACAAGGTATTGAGGATGGTGCGGGAGTACCCCGTAATTTCTATCCTCGAAACTATACGCACGACCCTTGTCGCCTGGTTTGCACTAAGACGTAAACTACAGATAAAGACGACAATGTTTTGACTCCAAAGGTGCAAGAGATGATAATCGCAAACTATGAAAAATCTGCAAGTTATGCTGTTCAGAAGATAACAGATGGGATATATGAGGTGCGACACAGGTTGGGTGAATCCTTTGCTGTCCATCTGTGGGAACAGAGTTGTAGTTTCTGGAAATTCCAGATTTTGTACATCCCGTGTTGCCACGCTGTCACATCTGCAATACGAGATGGCGTACGGGTTTAAACACTTGTAGGGGTGCACTACACGACAGAGTATAGGAGGTTGGCGTACGCTGGAATAATCATGACAGTCCCGGATATAAACGAGTTGCATCCATCAGCTGATGATGTTGGGAGGGGAGTTCTTTCGCCACCATCTGTCAGGAGACCACCGGGTCGTCCAATGAAGAAGCGGTTCCTTTGAAGGGGAGAATTTAAGGTAACCATTTTTATATGACTATCTAATACTCCAATTGTTGTATATAATATGCAATAAAGATACACTCTGTTTATGGAACAACCAGCGGGTGTCTCATCGTAAATGCATGCGATGCCGCGGGAGAGGCCACAATAGGTCGACGTGTAAGGTGGCTATCATGGTGAGTCTGTAACGTTTAACATTTAGGCATGGAATAATGTTGTAGTCTCCAGTATTATATATAAAGATGATTAACAGTTAACCGTTCGTAAATTTTCAAGGACCATGATCAGGTGAAAATGTGGGTGTAGTTTTTTGGGGCCTACTTCCGGCTTGTAGGAGTCAAGATCGAGAAGGGTTGATTGGGTTGTTTCATAAATAAGTAGAAGTTGTGGTTTCTTTTGTATGTTTATATGTGTGTCACGACAACACCCCCTATTGTGTGATATCTCGGTAACTCGAACTTGGCTGTGTAATGAAGTGTAATCCGGAATGTATAATTATCAATGTTTATAAGATGTTATGGTTCGGTTTGTAAAAAATCTTGTAATTACATTACTGAAAAATTTAAGGCAACACCATCTATGTGAATGTGTGCGAGACGCCGAACCTTAGTAACACATTAAAATATGCGATATATGCAGAGTAGTTGGTACGTTGTTGGTTATAACACATAAAGTTATATGCAAACAATGTTGATACGTAACCCGGAACCCCTGTAAAACATATACTAGAACATAAGATATCGAAAGAACTATATAGTTTGAACTTTCATATCAAATATTACTAAGTCAGGAAGGAAGAGTTGGTTATTATATGGGGTTTTAAATAGATCTGTTTAACATTTGTAATTTAAACATATACAGTCGTTAGGTTATGGCTTATGCTTTCTGTAACAATTTAAATTGGAATTATTTATGAAATCTAAATTAATTAGGTCATGAGAAACAAAATATTATAGATAGAAAGTTGTGATATATATTTTCGTACATCTTTGATGAGAACGTAAATTATGTGAAAACCTTATTAGTAAATAACATGACAGTTTTTAGAAAATATAACTATTTACTTAACTCTATCATAGGAAGTGAAAGGTTGTGTCCACCAAGGATATCCGATAAATATAAGAACGTTACACCTTCAACAAGACATTGTCTTCGTGAACATAAAAAACATGAGAGAATATGAAAATATTCAAAGTTATAACAAGATGCAAGTGAGTAGATAGTTGGAGAGTACGAGATGCAGTCAGAACGACAACAGTTAGATATTGTATGTCTCAAGGAGGGCAATCAGTAGTTTTTTTGTCTTCATGTCAATTGATCTCAATCCGAGTTCTTTGCAGTGTTCCTCACCGCCCGATGTGTGTGCCTGTATCAGTAGAATTGACATGATGCCAGCATCTCCAGTAGCGGGAACCTGTGGTATCCCGGAAACCTGAAGAATGTCCATTTCGGTTGTCTCTGTTTGGGTGGAGTGAACGTTCGTTCCAAGAGTTTTTAGGAGATATGGGAGCATCACTGCCACTGGTTTGAGAACCTTTTTATGGCCGCCTCGTTCTTGATAGCCATGTGGCAGTCGAGAACTGATATAATCCTCTCCTTTAAATCAACCGCGAGGGCCACCCAGTGTATTTTGTCGAAGTTGAAAGGCATGTACAGAAAGTTCGCTTCTGAGTACAATTCAACTCTATCTGAGTCGCCAGAACTTTCTATGGCCTCCACAACGGCCTTTGAGGTACTGGATTACGAAATTTAGGATATAACCTGGAATGATTATATACGAACTTTGAGTCCACAACCTCAACTCTTAGCTTCGAGCCATTTGTTTCTTCCATTCTAAGCATGTGCCTGCTACGTTTACATAGAGCATCCATCACCTGGGAGTGAGAACAATAGGGTTAAGGGAGTTGCCGTTGTTGCATAAATAATTGGGAACTAAAAAAATGGTGTCGGCACCGTTCACCTTTGCTGGCGTATTCTTCCTCATTTCCGCTAAATCAACAACCTCCTTTCTCGAAAGCCTAATGGTTTGGCCGATATTGATATCGCTGCAGTTGGTGATGTGTAATGAAATCATTAGTACAAGAAGGCCTACAGTACATAAGCATAACAAAAACATGAAATTACCTTGTCATCAAAATCATCGCACGCTCAAACCGGTCCTCCAGTTTTCGTATTTCACTCAGTTCTGTGTCCGTTTCCTGGCCGATTATAGTCTTCATCCTCTTATGGCATTCGAAACGGTCGTCCAGTCTACTAGAAACTGTCCGCGTTTGCTTGCTTTTCCTAGTTACTTGCGGAGCCATTTTGTCTTTCACGGACTGATATAAATTTTTGTTTATTGGTTCCTCTTCCGCTGTGGCCTGTATTAAATTAGTTAGAAAGTAAACATTTATTTACAACGGAAATCACTAATTATATCACAATTAATCATACCTCGGTGTTATCATTGACATCGGGGGTGTTGAACCTCCCCGTCTTTTGCATTATCGTGATCCGGTGGGATTGATTTCTGTAGTAAAACTTAATAACATTGTTATCGTCATAAGTCAGAATTAATAACATTAATGACTGTATAAAGTAAACATTCCATTACAGCGGAATTCACTAATTATGTCATAATTAATCATACTTCGATTTTGCCATTCACGTCAGGGGATTGTTGAAGCTCCCCTTCTTCTGCATTTTCGTGATCTGGTGGGATTGATTTGTGGGGTATAAATTAATAAAATTGTTATCGTCATAACTAGAATTTGGGAGTCAGAAACAATAACATTATGATAAATGCGTGGATAGGGTTCACAAGTAGGGGATAGGGCATTGAGAAGGTATGTTAGTGTAATATCAATAACATATTGTTAGCATCCAACAAATGGTTTTCCCATACAGTCTATGCAAGTACGTACACATGACGTATTATTGACCGAAAAAGCTACAGACTTAGTTATCAATCAACGTAACCATTATCTAATAACTAACACATTATCCGCTAGGTGTGTAATTAAGTCTTTATTTTTCCACAAAAAAATAGCATGAATTTTGTTGCAGTCAATATGTAATATCTTACTTACAGCAATCGCCAACGTGTTTGCAACTAAGTTGACACCACTAAACCCTACCCGTAACACTAAATCCTTAGATTATGATAAATATATAATCTCTTAGTTACAGCGATCACCAACGTGACTGGTACTATGTTTAAAACAGTATAAGGTCAATTTTCTAATCGGTATCCCATACTATTTAGATTGCTGCACTACCAATATTATCTAAGTAATGTACATGAGTTATCACATATTTCAATTATCACTCATTAATTTACAGTATAGGGCATTACGAAGGTATGTTAGTTTAATATTAATAACAAATTGTTAGCATCCAACATATGGTTTTGCAGACAGTCTATGCAACTACGTCCACATGAAGTATTATTGACCGAAAAAACTACAGCCATAGTTATCAATCAATATAATGATTATCTGATAACTTAGATATTACCCAACGGGATTGCAAATATGTTTACAACACTAAACCTTACCCCTAAACAGTACATCCTAAATCCTAAACTCTAAGATTATAATAAATATGTAATATCTTAGTTACAGCGATCAGAAACGTGATTGATATTATGTTTACAACACTCAACCCTAAATCCTAAACCGTAAACTGTAAACCCTAAACCGAAAACACTATTTCCTAATCCGTATACAGTACAGCCTAAAGGTTTGACTTATATATAATATATTGAATCTACTTTGTTATCGATAAACTGAATTTTCTTATACATATTCCATTGTATTTAGATAAGTGCACTACCTATGTTATCTAATTGATGTAGCTGAGTTATCACATTATTCAATTGTCGTTCAATACAGTAGGGTATAGGCCATTCAGAAGCAACTACGTACACACAATTTACATTGCTGCACTAAATCGGTTTTCCATACGTAAAAGAGTAAAAGTTAAATTTTCTAATCGGTATCCCATACTATTTAGATTGCTGCACTACCTGTGTTATCTAAGTAATGTACATAAGTCATCACATATTTCAATTATCACTCATTAACGAAGGGTATAGTGCATTACGAAGGTAGATTAGTTTAATATTAATAACAAATTGTTAGCATCCAACATATGGTTTTGCAAACAATCTATGCAACTACGTACACATGAAGTATTATTGACCGAAAAAACTACAGCCATGTTTTTCAATCAACATTATGATTATCTGATAATTTAGTTATTACCCAATGGGATTGCAAATATGTTTACAACACTAAACCCTACCCGTAAACAGTAAACCCTAAATCATAAACTCTAAGATTAGGATAAATATGTAATATCTTAGTTACAGCGATCAGAAACATGATTGGTACTATGTTTACAACACTAAACCTTAAACCCTAACCGCAACCCTAAACCCCAAACACTATTCCCTAATCCGTATACAGTACAACCTAAAGGTTTGACTTATATATAATATATTGAATATACTTTGTTACCAATAAACTGAATTTTCCTATATGTATCCCATAGTATTTAGATTAATGCACTACCTATGTTATCTAATCTCTGTAGCTGAGTTATCACATTTTTCAATTGTCGTTCAATAAAGTGGGGTATGGGCCACTCAGAAGCAACTACGCACACACAAAAAATTAGTGACCAAACGAACTACAGACATAGTTATCAATCAAGGTAAGAAATATTTGATAAATGAAATATTATCCGCTAAGTATATGATTAGTACCAGGTAGTATGAAATACTTATAGTAAATTTGTAATATCTTAGTTACAGTGATCGCCACTTGTTTGCAACTATGTTTACAACACTAAACTCTACCCCACAACACTAAACACTAAGCCCTAAACCCTAAACAAATACCCTAAACCCTAAACCTAAACCTTAAACCAAAAACCATAAACCCTTATCCCTAATCCGTATACAGTACACAAATAAATTCTTTACTTAGATAACAATACTAAACCCTAACACTAATCCGTTTATTGTTACCGGTAAAGTCAGATTTAGTTATCGGTCACCCATACAATTTATATTATTTTGGTAGATATGATATCTAGATAATGTACCTGAGTTATCACATATTTCAATTCTCGTTAAAAAAAGTAGGGAGATTTTTGTATACCAGGTGTGAAGGGAGGGCGGGGTTTGCACTATTGTCACTCTGCAGTGTCTCTACTAGGTCAGGGTCCGGTTGTGGGTCAGTCTGTGTTAGCCATTCAGAAGGTATGTTAATGTAATATTGATAACGAAGACAACCTTGAAAGGGTTGTTAGCATCAAACATAATTGTTAGGCGATAATCTATCGAAAAACTTACTGAATGAATATTAAACAGTAAAGCATCAACCACTAATCCCCTAAAGACAGATTTGTTATCAGTAACCCTTAAATGATAAAGTTATAGCGGTAACTTCGTTAACCCATTGAAGTAAATTAGTTCTCAGTTAGTGTAACATTCACTGACTCCATTATCGTTTACTGTAATATTAATAACCAAAAAAACAAATTTTATCAATCAAGGTAAGGAATATTTGATAAATGAGATATTATCCGCTATGTATATGATTAAATCCTCCATTTAATCAGTACAAGATAGTATGAATTACTCGCAGTAAATTTGTAATATCTTAGTGACAGCGGTCACCACATGTTTGCAACTATGTTTACAACACAAAACCTTACCCCTAAACACTAAACCCAAAACCCTTAACATATACCCTAAACCTATACCTAAACCCTAAACCTAAAACGGAAAACCATAAACCCTATATCCTAATCCGTATACAGTACACACATAACGGCTTTACTTAGGGTTACAACACTAAACCCCAAACCCTAAACCCTAATTCGTACATTGTTACCGGTAAAGTCAGATTTGGTTATGGATCACCCATACAATTTATATTATTGTGGTAGATATGTTATACAGATAATGTACCTGAGTTATCACATATTTCAATTGTCGTTAAAAAAAGTAGGGAGATTGTTGTATACCTGGTGTGAAGGGAAGGCGGGATTTGCACTTTCGTCACTCTGCAGTGTCTCTACTGGGTCGTGGTCCAGTTGTGGATCAGTCTATGTTGGCCTTTCAGAAGGTATGTTACTGTAATATTGATAACGAACAAAACATTGAAAAGGTTGTTAGCATCAAACATAATTGTGAGACGATAATCTATCCAAAAACTTGCTGAATGAATATTAAAAAGTAAACCGTCAACCAATAAAACCCTAAAGACGGATTTGTTATCTGTAACCCTTAAATGGTAATGTTAAAGCGGTAACTTCGTTAACCCATTGAAGTAAATTAGTTCTCAGTTAGTGTAATATTCACTGACTTCATTATCGTTTACTATAATATTAAGAACCAAGAAAACAATGTTATCAACAACTGTGTTAACAGCTAACATAGTAATGTGCGTATTAAACTATGCAACAACGTACATATTTATTATCAGATAACTAAGATAGTCGACATTAACTATGGTTTGTTATCATTAAATTATATGACGATTGTTATAGCAAAAACTAAGTTACAACGAGATCCAACGTGTTAGCTACTATGTTCAAAACATTAAGCCTATTCCCTAAACCGTAAACCCTGAACCATCAACCTTAATCACTATAACCTACACCCATTAAGGTTTTATTCAGATAATGTATATTGAATATACTTTGTTACCGATAAAGTCCATATTTGTTTTCGGTAACCCTTAGTATTAAAATTATTGCAGGAAGTATGTGATCTCGCTAATGTATATGAGTTATCACATATTTCAATTATCAATCATAAAATAACGTGATTGTTGTATACCTGGTGGGAAGGAAGGGCTTGGTGTGCACTTTCTTCACTCTACAGTGTCTCTACTGGGTCGGGGTCCGGTTGTGGGTCAGGCTGTGTTGGCCATTAAGAAGGTATGTTAGTGTAATATTAATAACCAAGACAAATTAAAAACCTATGACTTCAATAAAGTAGACAAAGTTATCGAGGAACGTAAATAAAATCAGTTAAATTATATAGTATACACTGAATATATGTGAAACACTAAACCTAAATCCCATAAACCCCTAAATGCTTTGGTTAGATACTATATTTGCAAACCCCTAAACCCCAAAATACGAATAAGTTATCATTACCCGTTACTGGTAATGTTATAGCATTAACTATGTTAGCTTAAATGAGTTATCAGTTACTCTAATAGTCATTGACAACATTCTGGATTTGTATACTGTTAATAACCAATGAAACCATTTCGGTTAGCAAATAGGAGGTTAACATGTAACATATTTATTTGCACATTATCTATATAACAAAGTACATTGTTTCCTGAAAATGTTGCAACCATTGTTAGAAGTGACATGAATTAGTTTAAGATAACTACGATAGTATACATGATAGTATACATTGAATGTCTCTTTAACACTAATTTGTTATCAGTAAATAATATCATGTAATATAAATAACGAAGAACGTAGCTACATTACCTACAAACGTTGCAGCCATTGTTTGCGGTGACATAAAATATTATTAGATAACTAAGATACTATTACATTAACTGTGTCTTTCACTCTAATTTGTTATCAGTAAATAATATCATGTAATATTAATAACGAAAGGTGTTTACGTCACCAAAATCATTGATACCATCCACCATAATTGTTTGCATAACACTTATGCAACAGCGTTAATGTTGTAGCCATTAAACCACGATGACTTTAGGCTTCACTCAAATACTATATATTAAATCTACTTTGTTGTCGGTAAAGTCAGTTTTGTTATCTGTAACCCACTGTATTAATATTACTGCAGTATTTATGTTAAATCATTGATGTACATGATTTATCACATATTTCAATTGTCAATCAAAAGACTAAGCTGAATGTTGTATACCTGATGGGGAAGAAGGGCGGGGTTTGCATTTTCGTCACTTTGCAATGTCTCTACCGGGTCCGAGTCCACCTGAGGGTCAGCCTGTATTGGCCATTCGGAGACTATGTTAGTTACTATGTTTAAACAGCATCTTAGACCCTAACCCCATTCATCTGCATTTCAAGGCTTATAAAGAAACGCATAGAAGGAAACACATAGAAAGAAACGTTAAAACCAGGTGTTTCATGTACCTCGAGAGTATCCGAGTTATTTACTTCTCCACCTGTGTTGTCCTCGAGTTGCGGATCCTCCCCATTATGGTCGCCCGTGTTGTTGTCGGCGTAATATGCAGCTATTTCTTCCACAGTTGAAGGACGGTGGGATTGGGAGCTATTGTCGGCTGGGTTAGAAGAGTTGGTGTCTGCACCGTCATCGGGATTTGAATTCGCAGGGGAAACCTCTGGAATCCCTACATTTGGCCGTACGTTCTGTGTAGTCCTATTTGGCATACCACTATTGTTTTCATCCCCATCTGTCATAACACTATCTCTCTGAATGACTGTATTGGCTTTAAACCAGTCAATTACGCCTGAAATTATGATCCCATTGTTGGCCTCCAGTTTAGCAACAACTACCTCCTCCACCTTACGTTGCAGCTTGTTTACGATGTCATCAACATCGACATTGCTTAGTCCTTTTTTCGAACCGTTATCTTCTACACCCCTACTTCTCGGGCCGAGTGGATGTGAAGTACTGATTCTTCGTTTCCTACCACGGATTTTCTTCGCCTTATTGCCTCTCTGACCTGTAAAAGGTGGATCGAACTCGCGATGCTGGGATCTGCCGATGAACATTTCACTTTGAAAGTGAAACCCCTCCTTGACGAGTCTAACCATGTTATCCGCTCTAATGTCTTCTTCGTCGACTGTCCATGACAAGTTTTCTTCGTCGGGGTCAAATTCTATCTCAGGGGATATAATGGAGCTAACTTGTACCTGTCCATATCAGTTAAAAGTTTATTTACTTCAACTAGAAAATAGAACTTAGTGCTTCATCGACAACTGAAGCATTTAGTTAGATGATAATCATCAAATAGGTAACTTATCTAACACAAATATCGAATAAATAAGTTAGCATATATAAAGACGTATATGTGAAATTCAGTAATCATACCTCGCATGCTTCATGAAGCTCTCTGATTTTGTTAAGTTTCAACGTTTTGCGCTGCGGCGGTTCCTGCTCAAAGTCTTCGTTAGAGTCTTCGTCGATGGGTTCCCTTCCATGAGAGATCAGGTTTTTTTTTAATTGTCGGAACATCTTGAAGCACAGCTAATTGGAGCGCATAACATAACCCTTGAACAGCGATATTGGCTGTTGCAAGCTAGGCAATATCTCTTTCTTTGATAGATGTAATGATCATGTCAAAGGACCTCCTCCCCCACAGGTATGTAATGAACTCATCTAGGTTGCATGCCATTTCGGTGTGTGCCTTGATAACTTTTACCTGAGGATAATGCATTGTGGGAACAAGAATTCCGTCAACCAACGCTAGACACGCAAGTCGGTGGCGCTTTTGGGGGTCTGAAGGTGTTTTCTTCCTGAGCATAGTTAACAACTTTTGAACAGTTACATCTTCTTCCGTTCCAAACAATGTTCCGTAGTACGGTTGCTTTGTGGCTGCTGTAGTTTTCCTTTTTTTTTTCCACTGCTGGAAACCTCCCACAATTAAGACCCATAACTATTTTGAACTCCCTCAGCGAAAATCGGATGGGTTTCCCGGCGAACAAGAACCAGATCTCGATAAATTTGTTGACCACGAGTTGTCTGGACAACAGATCCAGTCCAAAATTTCCTGACCACGCTGGATATGCATGCATTTCCAACAGTTTGGCGAACTGTGTACCTTCTAAGAACGCAACTTCCAATTCGTTGAGAATAGACTTAATACTCAGGATTAGGTTAATCTTCTGGTATGTGTTAACTCGTTCACACAGCAGCTCTTCACCTTCAGCAAGAATCCTAGGCAGGAGATATAGATCTTCTGGCTGCATCTGTGTAAACATCGGATTAGTACTGCAGTTTCTCAGAACGAGAAAGGCATATTCAAAATTTCGCCTGCCCGGGAAAAGGATATGTGAAAAGTGAAACCGCTTTTTACCTCTTCGCGCATACTTCTATAACTCGCCTCGGTCGCCAACCTCTGTATTTATCTTCTACTGACTGTTTACACTTTCGATATCAAATATAAGAAAAAGGTTCAAATACTTTTTTCTCTCTCTCTCACATAGATAATGAGAAAATCAAAATCCGGGTGATGATATCGGTTCATATACCGACACAACTTTTTGGTTTCCCCTGAAGACAACGACTTAATAAATATCTTCTACATATTTCAAGAATATATTTTTGATACTCTTGTCAGTATTATGTTTCACCATAGTGTTAAGTACACGCAACATATGTAGGGGTTTCAGTGTCTTTTCACCGGTGTATAGTCAATGATGAATAGTCATATTTGCTTCTTTATAAATAAGACATTATTGATTGTCATATACTCGTAATACTCTTTAATTTTATCAATCAAAAATATAATTAAGATTATCTATAATAAGTATTGTATGAATTATTGAGTATCATGCATTGTAATTAATCAAGTAATTTAAATATATTTATAAAATTAATATAAAAATGTATATGGTGATGATACATTAACATGACACAAATGTAAATAACACATGAAAATAAGGTTTATGTTTAAAAATGATTCTCAAATAATATATAAGGGATTCAAACCCGACAATATCAAAAAAAGTTGAAGTGCTCTTGTTTGGCTATGGTGATGGAGATTTAAACTAAGTTTCGATGTTGGAAGATTTGGTCGAGGTGGAGGTCCGGAATACGGATCTATATTTTTTTTGGGATTGTCGGCTGTTTTTTCATCTGGATTTACTCATGGATTTTAGCGAGAACATGGTTTAATGTGTTTTGGGTTCTTATGGTTTTGTGGTTTTCTGGAAGACTTAGGATATGTTCTCGCAAATGTCAAAGAGATTAAATTAAAGGATATTTTAGGATAATTAGAGGATAAAAGGATTTGCTTGGCATTGAGATCAAGTCCACGGATTGGGAGACTGTTTGGTTTCTTTCTTTAGAAAAAGTCTATCGATGATCCAGATCTCGAAGATTTTTCAGGATCTAGGAGGAGCTTGACATTTATGTTTCTTCAGAATCAGATTATTGTTTTGTTATGAAAGGCAATATGGTTATTGGAGGAAATTAGATACAAAAATGTTGATTTTTTTCCTAAGAATGAGAATATCTTGTGTGTCAATCTTTATGATTTGTTTTTATGGATTTCCATCTATTTGATCTTAATGAAAGAAATCTGTGTCTGAGTATTTCGTAAAATCTTAGTAGTCTTACAATACGAAGTCTAAGTACTAAGAATGGGATGCCCTAAACCTTAATACATGTTATCTATATATACTGAGCGACTTCGGATTCCGAGATGAGCTACTACCGATGTGGGACGTCGCTAAGCATTGCAATCCGCCGACTTTAACGGGTTTGGGCTTTATCCGCGGCCCGTCTTCTCAGCACGTCGTCATTAAGTCTTGTCTCCGACCCAGCTCGCTTCAGGTTTGGTCCAGTCTGATTCGAGTTTGATTTGCTGTATTGTTCGGCTTCTATCCAGTCTTGTGTCCGGTTCATGAACAGTGTTTCGTGGACAGTGTTTCGAACAAAGTTACCCTGGACCAAATCTTCGGGTTGGATATTTTATGTCTAATTCGTGAACAGTGTTTTGTGAATAGTGTTTTGAACACTGTTCCGAGTCCGAGTAACGTTGAACCAAACTTTAAGCTCGCTGGTTCGGTCTAGAAATACGTAAAGAGATCGTTTGAAAGACCCAGTCGCGTGGAATCATTCTTGATAAGGTTGGGGACCTGCCTTTGAGAGGTGATATATCATGGTTTTTATGGGTTTTAACCATGATATAAGTTGTGTTTATAAAGTCTATTTAGTGTTTTTGGAGTCTTTTAGAGTCCTTTGCAGGTTTAGGTACGTTCGAGGCTTACTTGGAGATTATGGATCATTCTGAAGTTAATCAGGAAGCTGTGCTAAAGAATTCAAGTCAGAAACCACTTTTGAAGATGGTGTCGCTCGACACCATACTTGGTGTCGGTTATGGTGTCGGTTGACATCCATCAGATAGACAATTTTCTGCGCCAGTTTTGAAGATTTATGAAGAAAAGGAAAATTTTCCCAGACTTTTCTATTTGCAAATAAGTCTCTATTCGAGTTTTTAGGATATTTATATTATTTTAAGGTCATTGTTTTAGAGCTATCTTTTATCTAGGCTTTATTTTATCTGAGAGAGATTTGTAGCAGAGTTTTGAAGAATTCAGACTCGTTCAGAGAAGATTCAGAACTCTTTTTATTCTCTATTGATTTCTTTTATGTAATCTTATTCAATCATGTTTATTGTTTCAATCTCCATGTCTGAGTAGTTTGCTAGTTAGGTTTAGGGTTTCTCATTAGGGATTTGATGGATTGTTAAGTTGATTGGTTAGTTAAGGATTCTGGAACACTAGTTCTTTATCTAGGGTGTGATTAATGCTTGATCTGAACTGGCCAGTTAGATTATTGATCATAGGTTGATTCTCGCAACGAAAGTTGGTTAATTAGCTAGAAAGAACCTTAGATGAGCAAAATACCTATCTGCAAAGGAATTTGATTTAGGAATTTTGTGAACTTATCGAACCTGAGATTATTGCATGTTTATACTTTAGAACTCGCAAAGAAATTTGGTTTTCTAGGTTTTAGACATAAATAGTTTTCGCAGCGACGGCTGGTTAACTTTATCATTGTGTTTCGAGTTCTAGAACATAGCAGAACCCTGATTAACTGATTAGCTTGCATTCCTGATTTCCTGACAATTCCCTGAGCCAGACGTTTTTCCCATCTGATTTACAACCGATTTTATTGCACTTCTTTCATTACATTATTTCTTGTTTAGCTTAATTCGAAAACCAATAATCTATTGTGTGATCTTGAGTCTCTGTGGAATTCGACCCCTAAGTATTATAATCGATCTCTTAATTTGGAGAGTGGCTCTAGTGTATATTTGAGCATATCAAATTTTGGTGTTGTTGACGGGGACTCATCGATTCGCCATTAGATTAGGAATAGAATTTAGTCTAGACATTTTATTTTTTCGTTTACTTACATTGTTATTTCTCTTTTCTTGTGTTTCAGGTGTATGCCTAATCGCAGTACCAGAAGCAACAAAGAAACTCAGCTTGTGAATCTCACGAATCAGGAGTTGAGAGAGTTAGAACGTACAAACCGCAAAGCAAAGAAGTCAGCAGACATGAGGAGAACAATCATTCGACCTGATGCTGAAGGAGTCTTACGAGACCAAGAGGGTCACGCTTACAATGACGATGGGGACCAAATCGACGATCAGGGGAATGTCATCCCAGAAGACGCCCAACTTGTGGCTGCAGCTGTTGCACCACCTGCTCGAGGAAGGACACTTGCTGATTTCAACAGACCTGATCAGTTCTATGCTAATAGGTCTGCAAGCCGTCCTCCTCCTTTCCAAAGGAATGACTTTGAGCTGAAACCTGCATACTACACTCTTGTGGGTCAGCATCTCTTTCATGGTCTTCCTCATGAGCATCCCATGGATCACATTGAGAAGTTTGAGGATTTGGTGACAAGCATCAAGTTAAATGGTGTTTCTGAGGACTATCTGTTCTGCAAGTTGTTCTCATACTCTCTTGCTGGGGATGCAGCTTATTGGCTCAAGCAATTGCAACCAGGTTTTTTGACCTCTTGGAAGGATACTAAGAATTCATTCCTCAATAATTTCTTTGATGATGCAAGGTCTGAGGAGCTGAGGACAAAGATTTCTACATTTTCTCAGGGGCCTGCTGAAGCATTCAAAGCTTCTTGGTTGAGGTTCAGAGCATATCAGAGGGATTGTCCACACCATGGCTTCAGTGATGTTCAGCTGCTGAGTATTTTCTTCAGAGGCATAGATTGGAGGTACCAGATGGCTTTGGATGCTGCAAGTGAAGGAAACTTCAATACTAGGAGCCCAGAGGAAGCCAAAAAGCTTATTGAGAACTTGGCATCTAGCAATAGTACCAAGAATGCAGACTATGATAGGAAGAGGCTGGCTGGAAACATGGATGGTGCTCAGAGTGTTGAAGTGAAAGCAAAACTTGATTCTATCCACAATCTTCTTGTGGGAAAGAAGCAAGTTCAGTTTGCTGCAGAGGTTAAAACCTTTGAACCAGAGGAAGAGGATGTAAATTTCATCAATGGAGTTGGGTTTCAGGGTCAGAGATTTGGAAATCAGCAAGGTTATGGTTCTTCTTACCAGAAGCCTTTTCAGAACAACAACTTCACAAGAACTTATGGTTCTTCTTCTTACCAGAAACCTGAACAGAATAGCAAGATGGAATCTATGTTGGAGCAGGTTTTGGGAGGTCAGACAAAGATGACTGTGAACTTCAACGGGAAGCTGGATGCTTTGTATACTGATCTGAATGGGAAGATTGAGTATTTGGGTGCTCATGTTAAGATGCTGGATATTCAGGTTGCTCAAACTGCTGATTCCATAAAAGGCAAGAAGGATTTCTTCCAGGAAAGACTGATATCAACCCAAGGCATCATGTTAATGCCATCATGGTGAGAAGTGAAGAAAAATTTGTGGGGTCTGCAGAGTTTGATGAAGAATTTCGAGCCACAGACCTGGTGTCGGTCGATACCAACCAAAATTCTCGAAAAATCGAGTCCTGACGAACCGTTGTCGACCATGCCTCACGACACCAAATTTAAGAGGTCGACACCATACCAGGTGTCAGTCGACACCCAGGAGGTGTGTCGGTCGACACTAGCGAAAACTCGCGATTTCTCGAGTCCCGACGGACAAAAATCGATGCACTTCGACAATAGTTTTGAGTGTCGAGCGACACCAGATGAGGTTGTTGATCGACAATCTGCCTGTATTTTTTAATTGCCGGTCAGAAGAGCGTGCTGATCGTCCAAAAACACAATTACCTACTGAAGAGAGGGCTTATAAACCTAAGATACCTTACCTGAAGCCCAAAATGTCTAAACAAGAGGTGGAGGAGGCCAGATGCAAGGCAATAATGGACAAGGTGCTGATTGAGATACCATTGGTTGATGCAGTCAAACTTTCACCTGCACATAAGCGATATGTTAAGAGGATAGTTGTGATTTGGGTAAGCCCTGAGGAAGCACCTTTCCTCACAAAGGACATCAGTGCAATCCTCTTGAATAAGACAGTATCAAGGAAAGAGAGGAAGGTGAAAGCCTCTGAACAGGTTAGTGCTATGATTCAGAGTAGGATTCCAAAAAAGTTACCTGATCTAGGGAGTTTTGTGCTAGACTGCTCCATCTCAACAGGAAGGTTTTCTCACTCTCTATGTGATCTTGGCTCAAACATTAACCTGATGCCTTATTCTGTTGCTGTAAGATTTGGGTTGACTGACTTCAAGTTTACAAGGATTCATCTTATCCTTGCTGATCGTTCCAAGAGGATTCCAGAAGGTGTTTTAGAGGATGTTCCACTTCAGATTGCAGGCTGCACTATCCCCACAGACTTTGTGGTTTTGGAATATGGTGAAGAACCTCAGGATCCTCTTCTTCTGGAAAGATTTTTCTTACCTACAGCAGGCGCTATTATTGATGTCAGAGAAGAGCAGATAGAGCTTGATTTGGGTGATAAGGTTATAAACTCTGAAATGGATAAACTAAGGAGAAAACCTACCATTGATGGTCAAACCTTTTCTGTAGAGGTTGTCATGGGTGAGGAGCCAGATGGCATAACTGTTGGGTATGTCAAGGAGCCGGAGGTTACTGAGCATGTGAACAAGCTTATTGTTCAAAAGGAATTAGTTGAGACTTCTAAGAAAGCTGCAGGGCTTGAGGATTGGAGTGGAGATCATCTCTTCAGGACTAGGCTTGAGGATGAGGGTCCAGTCAAAGACAAGTTGCTGGAGGAAGACCCTTTTGTGATGGAAATAAGGTTTGCAGAGCTGAATTACAGAAAAAGTGCAGAAATTCGGGTTGGAGGTTCAGTGTCGGTCGACACCCTCCACAGACCAACCCAGAAACCACCAAAACACACAGTTTTCAAGAGATTTCTAATTCTGCAAGCTCGACAATTGTTGCTAAACAGAAAGTTCCACATCTCACACTCCATACACCTAGGAGAAAGCAAAGGTATGTACTTCACGATCCCAATTCTAAACCACCTTATATCATCAGTCATACACTTCCATCTACTTCACACTTATGCAAGCCACAAGATTCTCGTAGAGAGCTTGGTATATCTTTTGATGACTTTGCAGGAAAAAGAAGTGTACCATCCACACATAAGTCTCACCCTGCAGCTGTGTCCTTCATTCCTTGGTCAATCTCATGCACAAACTGACTATACACCACCTTGGATAATGAGATGTTCTTCCCAGAGGCATTGCCTGCCACTCTCTGATCCACCAGATGTCTGAGCCCCGACACAGTCAAGCTAATGACTGAAAAGAAGCGCTTAGTGGGAGGCAACCCACTTTAGGTAGGATTTTCTTTGAATTTCGTTTGGATTTTGCTAATTTTTTGTTTTGTTTTTTATCTTGTGTCAGAAAAAAAGAAAAAAAAAAAATTGGTGTCGACCGACACCCACTTCCAGTGTCACCCGACACCCACTTCCAGTGTCGCCCGACACCACCCGACCAGATACGTATCTTTATTTTTTCTTGTTCATTTGTTTTCACCTTGGTTTCTTTCCAATCGTATTGCTTGTTAACACTGGGGACAGTCTTACTTAAGTCTGGGGGAGGAAAATAATGATGTATTATGCTTTGTTTTGTTTTGAGTCAGTTGTGTCATTTTATGGAGTCAAAATTTAGTTCGGAACTATGAGCTATTCTTGGAACAAGCTGTTTTAGCAACCACTTTAGTGACCATTCTTACAGTCATTGACAACATATCCAACTAAAAGGAAATTTCAAAGGTAAAAGTGATATACCAATATCCCTATATTTGTTTGAGTATTTGAATGATCCAAAGCTGCCCCACACATTATGAACTTAATTTCTCTCACCTTGGGGCTTGGTATACTTTGAATCGGATTCCTTGTTCAGGTTTGATATGATTAGTCTGTGATTATGGTTTCCCTCTCTCTTCCCTTCAAATAAAAAAAAAAAGAAAAGAAAAGGATATAGGTCGAAAAGAAGTGAACCGAGAAGTTGGCGGAAACCCCGTTAATTTTTGTGTCTCATGGAAGCCTGTCTAAAAAAATAAAAAATAAATGGTCAGTCGATAAAAAAAATAAAATGATACCCTAGTAGGGAGAAATCAGCTGATTGGAAGTGAGAAAAGGGAGAGAAAAGAAACCAGAAGCAGACTGTCTATAAAATCAGATACTTGGATGAGTAAGAGTCCATGTGTTCTTTGATCGATATTCCCTCGATGAGACTGCACTTAAAATTTAATAAGGTCAGCAATGGTGATTTTGGATACTTCTTATGGATTGTGGGTTGATATGGGGATGGTTGGTAAGCCTGCGGAAAAGTAATGGAGGTTTTATCTTAAGTTGGTGTTGTTTGATGTGGCTTACAAAGGTGTTGGTTGATTAAGTGTTCTAAAGGATATGTGAGTTCCTATGTTTTCAAACTTCTTCCACAGGTTTAGTCTTCTGTTTTGCTTGAGGGCAAGAAAAAGCTAAGTCTGAGGGAGTTGATATATCATGGTTTTTATGGTTTTTAACCATGAATTAAGTTGTGTTTATAGAGTCTATTTAGTGTTTTTGGAGTCTTTTAGAGTCATTTGCAGGTTTAGGTACGTTCGAGGCTTACTTGGAGATTATGGATCATTCTGGAGTTAATCAGGAAGTTGTGCTGAAGAATTCAAGCCAGAAACCACTTTTGGAGATGGTGTCGGTCGACACCATACTTGGTGTCGGTCGACACCCATCAGACAGACAATTTTCTGCGCCAGTTTTGAAGATTTTTGAAGAAAAGAAAATTTGCCCAGACTTTTCGTTATTTGAAAATAAGTCCATATTCGAGTTTTTCGGATATTTATATTATTTTAAGGTCATTGTTTTAGAGCTATCTTTTGTCTAAGCTTTATTTTATCTGAGAGAGATTTGTAGCAGCGTTTTGAAGAATTCAGACTCATTCAGAGAAGATTCAGAACTCCTTTTATTCTCTTATTGATTTCTTTTATGTAATCTTATTCAATCATGTTTATTGTTTCAATCTCCATGTCTGAGTAGTTTGCTAGTTAGGTTTAGGTGTCTCATTAGGGATTTGATGGATTGTTAAGTTGATTGGTTTGTTAAGGATTCTGGAACACTAGTTCTTTATCTAGGGTGTGATTAATGCTTGATATGAACTAGCCAGTTAGATTATTGATCATAGGTTGATTCTCGCAACGAAAGTTGGTTAATTAGCTAGAAAGAACCTTAGATGAGAAAAATACCTATCTGCAAAGGAATTTGATTTAGGGATTTTGTGAACTTATCAAACCTGAGATTATTGCATGTTTATACTTTAGAACTTGCAAAGAAATTTGGTTTTCTAGGTTTTAGACATAGATAGTTTTCGCAGCGACGTCTGGTTAACTTTATCATTGTGTTTCGAGTTGTAGAACATAGCAGAACCCTGAATGACGGATTAGCTTGCATTCCTGATTTCCTAAGAATTCCCTGAGCCTGACGTTTTTCCCATCTGATTTACAACCGATTTTATTGCACTTCTTTCATTACATTATTTCTTGTTTAGCTTAATTCGAAAACCAATAATCTATTGTGTGATCTTGAGTCTCTGTGGAATTCGACCCCTAAGTACTATAACCGATCTCTTAATTTGGAGAGTAGCTCTAGGATATATTTGAGCATATCAAGAGGACCATGTTGCCTAATTCTCTCTCCCGAGGGAGAGAGCGGGCGATCCACTCTCTTAGGAGACCAGGTCGCCACTCTCTCTTTCCCGGGAGAGAGAATGTGCGACCTGTTTCTTCAAAGTGAGCTGCCCTTGCTAGGAGACAATGGTGATCAGTCTAGAGGCGAGAATAGAAGTAAATCAAATGCCAGAGTGTCGGACTTACTCTTTCCAAAAGATGATTTTATCAAGCCAGAACCTGCTTCTCCGGGAAAGTATGTGGCTTACTGAGGCTTTGAATTGTCGATTTTTAAGAGCAAGCATCCGAGGCCTAGGCAAGCTAGGACGGGCCCAAAGAATAACGTTCCTTTGGGGGCTACACGATGCGCTAAAGAGTCCTTGCTCGATTTAAGATGCTGATGTAATGTTCCTGACGACGTGATATATAAGCTTCCCGACAATGAAGACTGTATCGTCAGATGTCCACCGGGGTACTTTGCTATGTACGAGACTATGTTTTGCAAGACTCACTTGTGGTTCCCGAGTCCGAGGCTGATTCTCGAGTATTTGGATTACTACAAAAACTCGATCTCTCAGCTTGTTCCGCAAGCATTATGGCACCTGGTGGGAATCGCGGTCCGCAACATGGAATACGGATTGAATTTGAAGCGGGATTGTATTTAAAGATATAATACGGAGAGCTTCTTCTACTATATCTCAGTCATGCCTCCTCTTCCCAAGTTTTTCTCTGTTGGGTTTGAAAGCAATTGCAAATCTCCAAAAGATACGTTTTTTATGTTGCTGAAATTCGGGCTTCGGTTGGTCCCGAATTTTGCGGCAAGATGCAGTCCAAGTGGGCACGTATTGGTCGATGCAGTTCGAGTGGATATTGTTTGATTATTACGTTTTTCTTTTTAAAATGCTCGGAATTTTCCTATTATGTTTGTTTTTTGTTCCTTTTGCAGCCATTTATCGTCTTTCGAGTTGGCCGAGCAATTTTCCAGAGGTGGTCAAGATCATCTGCAGAAAGAATATCGATTGGAAAGATGAGGGTCTTTTGGATCGGTTTGAGGAAGCTCAACTCATATCTCTTGGAATTGCTCCGGTCGAAACTTCTGATTTCTGCGATCCGCCGGCTGATTATCCCGGAATGGAAGGATTCTGAACTTACCGCACCCGGAGAGATGCCGCGAGCCAAGCCGAGAGCATGCCGGTCCATATGTCAGAGGCCGTCGGGACCAGTTCACCCGTTCCTCAAGTGTCCGCAGGAGTTGTGCTTGGACCTTCTTCCTCCCTTCCTCCAGCCGGTCCTTCTCGAGAAAAACGTGCCTCTGTGTCCGATAAGGGAAAAGGGGTGGCCGGTTCTGAAGGTGGATCGAGGAGCGCTCGGAGCGCTAACTCCCAGCCGGCCGAGTCTCCGAGATCCAGCTTTATATTTAATGTGGCCAAGGAGGCTCGCCGAGATCGTACCGAGTCGGCGAGGCTTTTAGCTATGATTAACGACTCTTCTTCTGCTGTTTCCGAACCTTGGGTGTATACGGATTTGTATGGGGACATGGCCGTTCACACGATGATGGTAACATTTAGATCTTTTTTAACACTTGTGTGAGATTTTGATTTTTGTTTCTCTCGTTGAGTTTCTCTCGTTGAGTTTCTCTCTTTTGTCTGGTTTTAGCTTTTTTCGTCTTTGAACGCATCCAAAGTGACTCATGAAGCCGAGGTTTGAGACATTCAGCATAAAGCTGACGAGGCCGCGCGTGAGGCTGAATCTTTGAGGATCAAATATGAGAAGTCTGTGGCCAAATACGAGAAAGCCGAGAAGAAGGCCGCTCGGTATAAAGCGGGCGAGGAGAAGGCTTCCTTGAAGATGGCGACTCTTAAGGAAGAGCTTAAGAAGGAGAAGTCCCATTGCAAGTGGCGCGTCTCGAAGGTGCGTAAGAAGCAGCAGTGGGATTATGCGGAGAGGTACCGCGCTCGACTGGACAAGGCGAAAGCTTCCCTTATCAAGTTGGCTGAGGCCAAAGAGGCGGAGGCGCATCTATCTGAGTTCTCTGGTAACTTGCTCTTGATTAGTGATCTCAAGGGAGGTTCGAGCCTTGCTGCGGAGAAAGCAAGGGTTTAAGGATGGGCTGACGAGCACAAGGGTGATGTAAGCTGCTTCCAGCGAGCCATGGATGGTCTCATCGGGGAGCTAGCATTTTCTCTCGTGTCCCCGGATGTGTTAGAATGTGCTCTCGGTGAGGACTCGATTGGTGATGAGGCTGCTGAGGTCGGAGTGGTATTTGGGGGCTAACTCTGATTAGAGCACCCCTTGTAATGTGTACTTCTGTTGTTTTGTTTGGATCATTTAGACCCTCGTTGTACTACCGATTCTTCGGGATTTAATGAACTATTTTTTGTTGAACCTGGATATCTTTTGTGTTTGCCTTGTACTTTTTGATTGACTTGAGTCTCGGGTGTTTTGAATGGGATGCTTTGTCGGGCATTCCGATCTTTTGGATCAGAGCATCGTTGAGGAAACGTTATGGGTTTGTGAATGGTTGTTAACGTTGGGTGTTGTCTTTGATGTATCAGAGCTACACATTTATAATCTCGTACCAGAGCCGGTCTGGTATTGTGTTTGCGAGATGTAATTGTACCAGTGTTCATTGGATGGCGTTTACTGGGTTAGCGAGCTTATTTCGAGGTTTACGCTCCATGGTATTTCCAATCCATGGAATGCTCCTGAAGATAAGCTAAGTCGAATATCTTCCAGACGCTTCCCGCATTCCCGATCGAGTTATGCCCTTCGGATATTAGTCCGAAATTTTATACAGCGTGCTACTTCTATCCGTCTCTAGATGTCAAACGAACCGTGGTTAAAGTCCTTGCTTGGACTACAGGTGTCTTGTTGTGGCCAGCAATAGACAAGTTCTCGAAAACTCGAGAGAGTTGTGGAAACATAGTCGGATTTCCTTGATGTTTTTTGTCGTTCTTCTGGTGAGATCAGTTAGCGGTTTTGGATGGGTTATAAAATGCCAGGTCTGAGTGTTCATCCTCCGAACTATTTTTCTCAAAATATGAGCGTTCGTTGGTAATCGTCGTTCTTCCGGCGAAAACAGTCAATAGTTTTATGACGGGCTGTGAAATGCCATGTCTCAGTGTTCATCCTCCAAACTTTTCCTGAAATAGAACTCGAGAAAATTGCGGGAGTATATAGATATACGGACCCAATCCCCCCCCCCCCTCTTTTTGGAAGGGGGCAGCTGAACTCGTTTTTTAGGTGAGCTGCCTACGTACCCCGGTGTGAAACGGATCAAGCAACCCGCAGTTTCGGTTTTTTTTGTTAACTATCCTTGACTAGCCTTTGGAAACGATATCATCCTTTGTAAGTTCTATTGTTTCGGAGCTGCCCTCCTTGGTAGTTGTCGTCACTGTATCCTCGGGAATGACTTCCTCTTTTCCGGGTTGTTCTTTTCTGATTTCTTGTCTTTGTCGGTATTAGAGGCCTTGGAGTGCGGCTCTATACTCGTGTCCGACTTCTTGCGCTTAGGGTTATCTTTCGGCGGTGCCGTTAGACTTCGGAGCTTGTGCTCGGCCAAGAAGCAGATCCACGATTCCTTCTGATTCCCCAGATCGTCTTAATTTCGTCTGGCGAGGGGAATTTAAGACATAAATGGTATGTCGACGGGATGGCGCGCATCAAGTTGATCCACGGGGTTTCTATTATAACGTTGTAGATCGCGGGATGGTTGGCTACCGAGAAATCCACAATCTTCGTAATTCTGCCGGCATGGACCGGAAGTCGGATTGTCTCGTCCGTCATGGTTACATCACCCATCCTTCGGTGTGTTTCCCGAAATATTACGACTACTGAACTTCCCGTGTCGATCAAGACTCGGGAAACATCACAATCATTAATGACTAGTTTTACCACTAGAGGGTCATTGTGGGGTTGATCGAGCCCTTCAGCGTCGTTTTCTTCGAAAGTGATCAGGTCATCATCTAGGGTAACTAGCTCTTGCGGGTTTAACTTTTTGTCTCCTCTTCGCTGAAATGTCTTTATAGACGCGACCATATCTCGGCAGTACTGAGAGCTTCCCATGATCATGTTGACCTTTCTCTGGTTGCTTGTGGGGGACTCTTCATCAGATCCCCTTACTCATTTTGGCGCCTCTTCGGTCGGCTTTCAAGGACGTTCTTCCTGAATCTCGACATTTATTTCCATTGCCAAGAACTTAGTTGCAAGTCTTCTTGCAATGGTTTTGCAGTTTGCGGTCGAGTGACCATGGGCTTTGTGAAAATCACAAAAAGCTTTTTCGTCGAAGCCTGTGTTGCGAGTCCAGGTGTTCCACGATCCTCGTCCGCATTCAGCTCCGTCAGGTGATCTCTCTATGCTTACTTGGTAATTATGCGCTCCACCGGCTTTCGTCCCTTCGTGGTGTATCCGCTACTGTGCTCGCTTCGCCTTTCGGTCGGTACATTGGTTGGCTGGGACGGCACTCTGGTTGTTGCCCTCGGTGGGCGGTGCATCTTCGTCAGGACCTTCATCTCTTCTTCGTGGACAAGGAAATTCGAGGTGCAGTGAAGGGCATCTTGGATGGTCAGCAGTTTGTTGCATATTTCTTCGCGGAAGCGAGACTCGAACCAGAGGGACTTTCGCAGGGCGTCTAGCGCAGCTTTATCACTTAAACTGTCGATCTTAGAAACTATCATCTTAAATCTCTCGATGAAGTCTCGGAGACTTTCTGTTGGCCCTTGGCACAGCGAGTAGAGATCTGGGTCAGATGTCGATCGGCTTATGAACAATGAGTAATGCTTCAGGAAAGCCGCAGATAGTTGATCAAAATTATCGATTGAATCTCTTTCCAAGAAGGAGAACCACGTCAAAGTTGTTCCTTTCAAATGTTCGATGAAATGGAGGCAGAAGCCGGCGTCTCTTTCATCTTTTCTGAACCGGGCTTGACCCATGGCGATCCAAAAATCAGTCATGTGAGCCGTTGGATCTGACGTCCCGTCGTAGAATGGGATCCGGATTTTTCCAGTATCGGAAGGCTTCACATCCGTGATTCGGGATGTGAACAGGATATTCTGGGTTTCCTCCAAGACCCGATAAATTTCTGGGGCTGCACTGATGGCCTGGTAGACCTGGGAACGGACTATCTTTATCTTGCTTTTCGCGAGGTCGAGCTGTGCTCTGAGCTCGGCCATTTCGCTCTTCTGGCCCGCGGAGAATGGCATTCTGCCTGGTCTGCCTACTCTTCCTTACTCTTCGGCACGCCGTTGTTGCTATACCCAGAGTATAATTTCCTCATCTTCGGTGAGCTCTCGTATCTCGTCTTCCGTATCATCTTCTTCCTGGCCGGTTTCATCTTCGGCGGTTCTGGTTTGTACTCCGTTTTCTTCCTCACTTACTGCCGATATATATCGATCGGTTTTTAATCCGAAGATGCTCTTTTGTTGCAGCGGTGGTGGCCCAGATGGATCCACCCTTTTTTCGATTGGGGTTTGCTCACTTGAGGTTTGCCCTCCTGGTGCTTCTGCTTGCGGCAAGAATCTGAGACGCCTTACTCCGATGGTTCAGGGGTTCTGCTCCGAGATTCCTCTTAGAGGAACGTTACTGGTTTAGCTTTCCTCCCAGATTGTCTCCAATTATTGAGCCACTGTCCCGTTAAGTTTCTCCTGCCCGGCTTGTCGCTCTAGGAGCGTGGCTAGCATCGTCTTCAATTCGGTCATGGAAAATTTTGCTCCGCCTGAGTCGACCGCTCCGCCGGATTGGTTGTTTACGTCGTTGTTTCCATCATTGTTTACTCCGTCTCCAGACATTGTTTTCTTTCTCATATCCTCTCGCTCTTAGGGTTTAAAATATTTCTTGTCCCCACAGATAGTCGAAACTCACACAATCAAAACTTATAATAAATAGGGGTTCGAAAATCCTATTTTAAAAGAACTTAAGGACCAAGATCGAAATTTTATTTTATAGACTGATGTTTTCGCCAAATACAAAGAATTATGTAGTAGCTTAATATTCTTACAATACGAAGTTTAATTACTCAGAATGGGATACCCTAAACCTTAATAGATGTTATCTATATATATACTGAGCGACTTGGGGTTCCGAGATGAGCTACTACCAAAGTGGGATGTTGCTAAGCATAGCAATCCGCCGACTTTAACGGATTTGGGCTTTACATGCGGCCCATTTTCTCAGCAAGTCGTCGTTTAGTCTTGTTATCGACCCAGCTCGCTTCAGGTTTGGTTCGGTCTGATTCAAGTTTAATTTGCTGTCTTGTTCGGCTTCTATCCCGGTCTTGTGTCCGGTTCGTGAACAGTGTTTTGTGAATAGTATTCCAAACCGGAGTTATGCTAGACCAAATCTTTGGGTTGGAGATTTTATGTCTGGTTTGTGGACGGTGTTCCGTGAATAGTGTTTCGAACACTGTTTTGAGACCGAGTAACGTTGAACCAAACTTAAAGCTCGCATGTTCGGTTTAGTAATACGTAAAGAGATCATTTGAAAGACCAGGTCTCCTGGAACAGTTCTTGATAAGGTTGGTGACCTGCCTTCGGGAGGACCAGGTAGCCTCTTCCTCTCTCCTCGGGGAGAGAGCGAGCAACCTGCTCCTTCGTGTTCTAATGTCTAGAGACTGTGATCAGGTCGCCATGTTCCGTAAGATTGGTGGGTGACATTCTTCTTTTTGTTCTGATGTCTAGAGACCATGATCAGGTCTCCCAGAACCATTCTCCAAAAGGATGGTGACTCCGACTGTGATCGGGTCGCCATGTTCTGTAAGACGAACTGGCGACCTGCTTCTTCCCGGGACCAGGTCGCCATGTTCCGTAAGATGGATTAGCGACCTGCCTATTTTAAAGTACCAGGTCGGCATGTTCCATAAGACGGACTGGCGACCTGCCTCTTCGCGGGACCAGGTCACCATATTCTGTAAGACGGATTAGTGACCTGCCTCTTTTTAGGGATCTGGTCTCCATGTTCTGTAAGACGGACTGGTGACCTGCCTCTCTCTATGACCAGGTTGCCATGTCCCGCAAGACGGACTGGCGACTGGCCCTCTTGGTCTGATATCTTGAGACTAGTTCTTCGCGTTGATACTTAGATTCTTCGGCTTACCAATCCCGATGGGTGGATTTTGACCCCAATAAACTAATGAGGTTAGCTGTATCCATCCTCTTGATCTGAGATACACAAGTGGCAGAACGGAGGGGTACCTTACAGAACTGGAAGAGCGTGATGAGGGAGCTGCCTATACGCTCCATCTTCCCTTTTGCTCCAGCGCGTGTCCTTTCATTTGCCGCTACAATCGTCTCGGTGAACTGAAGCCTGAGGTTGACTTGGTTCACCGTTGGGTGTGGTGCACCATAGGAATCGGCAACCAACTCCCTACAGCCATATTAGAGCATCAGAAGATCATCGAGATGTACCTTGTTGCCGACGTCTCGATCGAAGAGGAGCTGGCTGTATAGTCTTACGCAAATGCGCACAGTGGGATGACGGATCAAGGATTTCCTGGCTAGGCGGGAGGCGTAAGAGCCAGATGCGATTGTCTGCCAAAACTGACGAGAAATAGGGAACCGCTTCGGAAAAGCGAGGTCCTTGTCTTCTGAGTGAAAGCCGTAGATGTCGCAGAAGTCTCCTATGGTGATGGCGTACTTCTTTCTTCCAGAAAAGAAAGAGAGGGACGTCTCGTCAGCAACCGGTCCTGTGGGTTGGCGTAATGTAGCATCGCTGTAGCTAGGCACTGGTGAGTGAGCTCAAAGTAGAGGACATCGCTCTCCAAAGAAAAACCCATGAACTTGGCGTTGAGGAGAATGTCGGAAACCTTTTTGTCTATTCCTAACCACTTCAATGTATCAGTGTACATAAACCGTGTGGGTTTTATCTTCACGCCCAGCAGCGCATTGTAATAGAAGTAATCTGTTTGGTCCCACTTCTCAATGGAGTGCAGAGGAATGTGGTCATTTGGAAGCTCAAAACGTTCCCCTTCGGGGTGTGGCCATGGTGCAGTTTCGGCATCAGCTTGGACCGAGGTGCTTGCCCCCTTGCCTTTCTGGTTCGTGTAGCGGATATTCTGGGGCGGCACTGTCTACAAAAGAAATTTGAAACCAATCGAGAATGAGCTTCACACAAATGGAATCCAAAATGTTTCAGCAAATAATTTTTGTCCCATCAAAGTTCAACCATATAAAGCATATTGTGACTCATTCAAAGAGTTAAACACATATCTCAACACCAAACCAAGATGCAACCCGATTATCACCATGGATGAGTATTCAAGCTTTTTACAAAAGTTGCAACTGAAAATTTTGACCTCAATTCAAGCTATAATCACACAATGCATCATAAAAAAACAGTGACAGTTCGCACAAATATTTCAGAGAGAGAGAGAGAGCACAAAACCTCAAATCCCAAAGTTGGGTCGCGACTGTATATGGTGGTTTTAGAGCTCATACATTTACTTGTTGTCGAAATCGACGGCAGATATGGAATGAGGGAAAAAATCCGAGTGGGTTAGGCTCAAAAATCACTCAATTTGGTTGTGTTTTGCAAAAGTTAAGATTTGAGCTAAAACCAAGGAGAGAGGGGAGGTGGTGTCGCGAGGAAAAAGAAGAAGTGGGGAGAGAGGGGTTGTATTTAAAAGGGAAAAATCAGTTAGGTTTAGGGTTAAACCCAATTAAAACTGGAAAATTTTGATTGAAAACCGATTTAAACCAACTCATAAAATTTACCTGGTCGCGAATTTTGGAGCATCCCAACGGAGCATGTGCTCCGTTTGTGGCTAGGGTACTCTTTTCGAGTGATTTACGCATTGAGCACCCTAAGAGGGAAAAGAGCATGTGCTCCGTTTGGGTTGTGGGTGCTCTGTTCAAGTTTCTCCGCCTAGAGCACCCCAAAATGCTCCGGAGTACGTGCTCCGGCTGGGTGCTCCCTTCTCCTTCTTCATCTGATCGCCTATAAACACCTTAGACTTTTTTTCAAACAATGGAAACTATAGCTAAAATTTAGAATTAAAAAAAAAAAAAAAATTTAAAGTTAGAGACTCTTACCGGTGGGTTGCCTCCCACCAAGCGTTTGGTTAAAGTCATTAGCTTGACTTGGTTAACCATTTGGGCTTGAGGAGGATCGCCTAAGGGAAATACTTCATCTTGTGTGAAGTGAGAGTCATCAAGATATGGCTTAATCCACTGAACATTGAAAACAAACTCTCTCCCCATTGGTGTTCAGCAACACCACAGCTTCATAAGGTCTAACCTCCTCGATTGTGAATGGTCGAGACCATCTTGACCTCAACTTTCCGGGAAACAGCTTTAACTGAGAGTTAAACAGCAGTACTTGGTTGTTTGGGCAGGGTTCCGGGTGAGAATCCTCTTGTTGTGTTAGGCCTTGGTTCGCTCTTTGTAGATTTTTGAGTTGTCATAGACCAGATGTCTAATCTCTTCCAATTTATGCAACTGCATCATCCTCCTTTCTGAGGCAGTCTGCACATCGGAATTGAGCATCTTCACTGCACATACTGCTTTGAACTCAAGCTCTACAGGAAGGTGAAAAACTTTGCCATACACCAAGTGAAATAGTTTTGTTCCCAAATGTGTCTTATAGGCAGTTATGTATGTCCAAAGAGCATCATCAAACTTGGAAGCTCTATCCTTCCTTGTTGTGCCCACAGTTTTCTGCAGGATGCTCTTGATTTCCCTCTTTGACATTTCAACTTGTCCACTAGTTTGAGGATGTTAGGGAGATGCAACCTTGTATTTCACACCATTCTTTTTCAGCAAACTTTCAAAGATCTTGTTTATGAAGTGGGATCCTCCATCATTAATGACCACTCTAGGTACACCAACCTTGGGAAGATGATGGATTTGAAGATCTTGATCACCACTCTTGCATTATTTGTGGGACTTGCCAAAGCTTCTAGTGATCATACACCTGAAACACACACAAGAGAAAAGAGGAGAAACGAGTCAGAAAAATCTTAGCCTAAAATTCAACCAAAGAAACCAAGGTAACGAATTGGTCCTCGTCGCAACGGTGCCAAAAACTTGGTATACTAGAACAAGTGCTTTAATTCTACTGCAAGTGCACAACATATAATTGTAATACAGAAAAGTTTAATTTTTAGAGGACTAGTGTTACGCTATGAATCTACAAGAAATTGAAAAGAAGCTAAGAAAGAAAGTTGGTTTTATTGTTTCGGTAACTAGCAACGGAATTAAACAGTGAATTAAACTCAATAAAACAATGCGTTAAACCAAGGAACTTTTGCAGGAAATTCAGAGTAAAGGATCGAACAACTATTCAGAGAACAATTAAGCACAAGTCTTGAATTCAAACATAAAGATAATATCAATCCACTGTTGTGGCATCAACAATTTTATCTAACAACCTAGAATCCTAAACTGTCGTTGGGTCCTAAAATCGCAGACAAGCATTATTGCACAGGTTTGATATATTCACGATTTGCCTTAACATCATTTGTCGTTGGTTAAGGACAAATCGCTCACCAAAGTCTCTTCTAGCAACCTATTACACTTTTGTTGAATATATTAACCTAAAATCATGAATCAAGTGATCAGTTCAATTCAGGCATTAAAAATAACTAATGGTGAAGACAATCAATTCAAATCCCTATTTGTGTTCAATCCATCAACTCATGTATATCATTGAAATCCTTTATCTAACTAGAAAATCTACTCAGACATGGAAAAGGAAAACACAACAGTCGATGAAAAGGAATCCATGAAATATAAAATAGAGACGACAAAAGTTCAGAATTCTTCTCAAGTGCGGCAGAGATTCTTCTCCAAATCTTACAAGTAGAAACTCTCAAAAACTCTATGAAAAGCTGTTTAGGTCACAAAAGCTCTCAAAGTATAATGTCAATAAGATGATAGAATGAATGATGAAAAGAGGATCCTGGAAAATGGCGACGGCTCCCCCTTTTTCTTCCTTGCTCGCGTTCCAAAATTAGGTAAGGGGAGTTTCCAAATCTGTTTTGGATGGTGCTCCAAAGTGGAGCATGTGCTCTGAAGGGGAACATGTTTTCCATTGTATGATATTTTTCACATTCAGGTCATTTTCCTTCATTTCGACTCCTTTTTGCTCCAGAGGATCCAGTTCTTCATATCTTCGTTTATAACTCCTTAGTAACCTGAAACAATTTGATAAAGACTAAAAAGACTCGATAAAAACCAGAAAACAAAGGTTATAATGAGGTAAAATCGCCTCATATCAAGTACATAATAGGATCATTGGTATAAGACGGATTCGGATATTAAAATGCTGCAGTGAATTACTTTAGGGATTTTTTATATCAACCTCTCCTATGGATTTGAAGATTTTCATCCCTTTTCTGATCACAAATTCAACGAATAAGAATCTTACAACATTGGCAACAAAGGAAGAACTTCGAAAATTTTTATTTATTATGCATCCAGAGAAGACTCTTGGACCAGATGTAATGACTGTTTTATTTTTCCAGTAATATTGGCTAATTATTAAGGCATACATTCTTAAGTTATTGAATGACTTTTGTAGGTCTGAAAATTTTGATCCAAGTATTAATATGTTTAACATTTGTTTGATCCTTAAAACAGTAAGGCCAAGTAGAGTGACAGAATTGAGACATGTCAGTCTCTATAATGTGGGTTATAAAATAATATGAAATGTCATGTGTCAACGACTTACGTGTTTTCTGCCAAATCTTATCTTATAGACAATCGACTTTCGTATCGAGCGTTTAATCACAGATAACATCTAGATTGCACAAAAGATGTTTCATGGACTGCTGACTAATTGATATTGTGAAAATAAGTTTATTACAATAAAAATAGATATGTGTAAGACCTACGATAGGGTAGAATGCAACTTTATAGAAAGCCTCCTCCAGCGAATGAGATTTACTTCACAATGGATTAATTGGATGATACATGAAATGCATCTTATCAATATAACATAAAGCTCCTTTAAACGGTCAATCACGGGGGCTCGTTACTCCAAAAATTGAACTCCGTCCGATTGACTTCCAATTTCACTTTTGTATTTGTAGTTGACAATTTGTTTTTTTTTTCTTCTTTTTCTTAAAGCTATTAAAAAAGAATGTTAGGTGATTCTACACATTTTTAAGATTTATGAACAGGTTTCAGGACAACAGATTAATTTATCCAAATCATATTTATAATTTGGATATAAGGTAGAAGATTCAATGTGAAAAGAGTTGATATCAAATTTAAGTATCCACCATTGGTGTCATGAGCTCTTACATGGGGGTACAGAGACTATGGTTGGTGCAAAGATTCAAATTTTCAATTTCTTTCATGAAATGCTTCAAAATAGAGTGAACAGTTGGATTTCAAATCTTTCGAAAAGATGCAAGGAAGTTCTAAATCAGTCAGTAGCAACGGCTACTTACACATGTCAGGTCATGTTTTCTCTTACTCGAATTGACAACTATTAAACTTACTACTAGCCTCACCCATATTCTCGTGGCTACGAACCTCACCGATATTCTCCTGGCTACAAACTCATCTTTCAATGAGGCATCTATATGTAACCTCTCACCTACATAATGTAAACAGTTGGATTTTATATTCTTCCTAGCTTTTCATATTTGCATGCTGAAATGAAAGCACTTATTTAAACCATGAATTATTGGTAATTTTGCAATATTTAAATGTAATTTCTGCAACAAACTTGTTGGAGTTGGTGAAGATAATGTGTACACCAGTGAAACGGTCTGCCTTTATAGTTCATTTGAAAGAATTCCAACGAAATAAGATGTTTTTTAACATGTTTTTTTTATCTCAATGATCTCATAGGTAAACAACACAAAATTATATAGAATATCAAGAATATACACATTTTCTCGTCACATTTTATTTATGCAAATTGATTTGGTTATATGAATTAATTTTTTTTTTAATTCTGTTTTCTTTAACACAAAAATAAAGTCTTTAAATTGCAACAAAAACTACTCCATGGGTTATTTACAATATTTACAACGTTAAATTTTTTTGGACCTCCACCATTACTATAATAACGATAGCCAAAGTCATTTGAAATGCTTAGTAAACAATAGCTACGGATAATCATTGTTAGTTTACGATGTTGTAAACCAATTCTCATTCCGTTTCTAATTTGTGAAAAAATTTACAGCTAATATCGATTACGACAAGCCATTGACATTACGTTTTAGACCATCATAATTATGTCGTTTAACTGAAATAGCGACATATTTTAGAAGAGTGGAGATACATGTAGCCATCAACCCTTTTCCCCAATAATGTATCCATCCTTATTTCGAAGTTTTCTTGTAGTGTCTACTTCAACTTGCTTCTTTCTTACAACTGTGTTACTAGCACTCACCTCAAAGTTAATCAGTAAATGATACATGAAACTGTCGTGGACTTGCATATACTGCGTTTTTGTAAAACTTTACGAATCTATAATTTAATATAATCATTTTTTCCTCTTGACCGCTTGAGGAGGTGCAACAAGTTTCAGTGGCTAAATAGCATCTTCGTTAAATCGTCGGGTATAATTACATTTGAGATGGTTGAAAAAAAATATTACATTTTAGATAAACCACACTTAGCACTATTAATAAAAGAATCCACCACATATACTTTTGACTAGATTCATGTTTACACGATGGCAAACGTTGCTTTCTTTAATTTCCAATTTCTCATTATTAAACTGATTTGCCATCTGGCACCACGACCATCTTTACGTTGGTTGGTCTTTCAGAACATTAATATAAAAAACATAAGAATCAAACAAATTGCGACCCTCCATTCAGAATCTTTGTAACTTCGCCAACAAGTACTTTCTTGTTTATTTATTTTTCCCTTTTTTCTTTTCTTTGAAATAGACCGACCAGTCTCGTTTGTTGTACATAAGTTTCATCCACATGTCATCTTCCACTTATTTTCCTTGCGTGTCATAATTTACATACATTTATCATTTTCTTTTTGTGTTTTTTTTGTTCAATTCCTAAATGCCAATTGTTTTGTTGTCTAGTGTTTACCAGTAGTAGGCTCCGCTACGCTCAATCAGGCTGCTTAACTACAAAACTCCTGATTTAGCTAGACCGGTCTAAATTGAAAATTGATCATATATAAATTTCCTTTTCTAACTAGATTCGTTATGCACGTTTAAATACAGAAACACTTGTACAAATCGATAAACAGCATATCTTAGTGAAAAACTCATATTATCATTATATGATTAACAAATAATAATTGAATATATTTTGGCAGCCACTTACAAATGGTGCAAGCATTTTCTTGTTATAATAACCAATCCAATTAGATTTTGTACTCTACAAACACCACAAATTATCATGGTGTTGACCATATTTGGTAAGTGAAGAGAATTATAGATTTTGGAAACCATATATATTCATTATACTTTTATCACTTAATCATATTATATTTGCACGCCTCTAACCTCACGTGAGCTAATATACGTCAGTCATTGTAAACTTGCGTACAAAGACAATAAATATATGTATATCTTAATAGAAAGTTAGTTTTTAAACAACTATAGTCATATATACAAAAGCGCATTTTGATTTGTTTATCGTTGTGTACGTATTTTCTTTAAGTGAGATGTGACTCAACGTTGTCTTTTTCTCTTGACGTAAATGACGTCTTCCACTTTCTCATCTATGCTCGGAGCTTTCCACTAAGTTTCCTACGCTTTCCCTAAAAATCAAAATCTTCTTTCTTTCTGTTTTTTTATTTTCTTTTTTCATTAAATGATGAAAACGAAAGCTTTTCTTATTTAAATGTTGAAAATGCAAACTTTCCTGTTCACCACTCTCCAACTCTTTATAAATAAGTACATAACTCTCTCACTCTTTACCAAAGCTCTTCATCACCTTCCTTAAGAAAAAAAAATGGCGACTCTCTATAATCAAATTCCTTCTGTATCTGCAGTTTTCTCTCTCTACACATCTTTTTCTGCAATCACGATGCTCTTTCGTACAATCCTCAACGAGATTGTTCCCAAGAGAATCCGAGAATACGTTGCTCTGAAAGTTATGGACTTCTTCTCATCTTACTTTCAGTCGAACTTCACGTTTGTGATCGAGCAACGTTGGGAGTTTGTTGAGAACCAGACGTTCCGTGCGGCCGAAGTTTACTTACCGACGCGTCTCGCCGGACTCTCCACCGGCAAACTCCTCGTGGGTTCGAGCAATCTCAAGAATCCAGCGGCTGAGCCAAAACTTGGAATCCCTGTCAATACAAAAATCATTGATGAGTTTGAAGGGATTCATCTTGAGTGGACTCTTCACTCTGTTGAGACTAAGAAGTATCTTCCCGAGAAAAGGTAAGACTCTGTTTTACTTATCTCTTTGACTCTACTCTTAATCTTTTTTGTTCTTACAGTTTTGTTTTGTTTAAAGGTACTTTCATTTGACATGTAAGAAGGAGTTTCGTGAGAAGATAATGACAGACTACTTCACATACTTGGCGAAATCAGCAGAGAAGATAATGAGCCATCGAGAGAATCTCAAGATCTACACTTACAACCAAGACCGGTCTAAATGGGAATCCGCCATTTTCGAGCACCACACGACCTTCGAGACCTTAGCCATTGAGCCGCAACTCAAGAACACTTTGATCGACGATCTTGATGCTTTCACTAAAGGAAAAGACTTCTTCAAGAGTGTGGGACGCGCCTGGAAACGTGGCTATCTTCTTTACGGTCCTCCGGGTACTGGAAAGTCCTCTATGGTCGCTGCGATTGCGAATCACATGAAGTACCATATCTATGATCTTCAGATACAAAGTGTGAAAGATGATGGTGAGTTGCGAGAGATTCTCACATCCACCAAGAACCGGTCAATTCTCCTCATTGAAGACATTGATTGTGGAGCCGATGCTTCTCGAAGACGTCAGAACAAGAAAAAGGAAGATGATGGCAGTGAAGATGACGGTGAGCCACAAAAGCGCAAGAAGAAGTTTGAAGTTGGGGTAAGCTGAAAAAAATACCTCTGTTTGGTTATAACCTTTGTTTGTTTTCTCAAGCTTATGAATCTTCTCTTTTGTACAGATATCGTTGTCAGGTCTATTGAACTTTGTGGATGGACTTTGGTCGAGCTGCGGAGAAGAGAAGATCATAATTTTCACAACCAATCATAAGGAAAAGCTTGACCCGGCCTTGCTGAGGCCTGGAAGGATGGACGTTCACATTCTCATGGACAATTGTACTCCCTTTGTGTTCAAGAAGCTTGTCGCTTTATACCTCAAAGTTGATGACCATGTCCTGTTTGATCCCATTGAGAAGCTTGTCCTTGAAGTGAATGCAACTCCGGCTGAAGTCACGCAGCAGCTCATGGCCAGTAAGGACGCTGATATTGCGCTCAAAGGTCTCCTTGAATTCCTGGAAACCAAGAAGACGCAAAAGGAAGAAGATACCAAATTGGAGGAAGATGGAGAGATTGATGATGCTGAGACTAAAGAAGCAGAAACTTGAGTGGATCTCTAGTGCTATTGATTATATCTTGAGGACTAATTTGAAGTAACTCTGTAGTTCGGTTCGTTTTGCAAATAAAATGTCGTGTGTGTGAGACCAGATGAGACAAATTGTGGCTGAACTGCATGTGTATGTCTAAAGTATGAGGGGAAATAGAGTCTCATAAGTATACACTTCTTTTCATTTGTATATAACCCCACTGTCTGATTAAAAATAACCACTGAAGATGAAACACTCACCCCAAAACCATAGCACTTTGATTTTCTTTCAACCACACAAGTGATACTGTTGCAGTTACCCAATGCGTATGTGTATTGAACCAGCTTTCTTGATGTTATTCCCGCATCTGAAACGTCTCGTGCAATTGCGGTTAAGCGTTAATCATGAACATGTGGTATTTTGTGATTATATGCATGATGACTTAGGTTGAATCGAGTTTAAATTTGCATAACTAAATTTAAAAAGTAAATTTAAAGATTCAAAAATTTTAAGAAAATAAATACAAAAATAGATACTGAAGTTGATTTTTTATTGCTGTTTAGATAAACTTTTTTGCATAAAATTTTCATAAACCGTACGTTAAGATTTTTTTTTTAAATAAATAGAGAAAGTGCTAAGTCAATTACTATATATATTTACTAGAGAACAAAAAATCTCCTAAAATTCTAACTATGATTTTTTTTTATATTGTGGTTGCTTAACGCTTCAGAGAAAGCTTCTTTCAAAATTTGCAAAGATTTGTTTACATCCTTGTGCCTCTGATGATTTTCAGAATGATTAATTGGAATGTTCAAGAAAATTTTGCTCAGGATTACTTACTTATCTTTGACTGGGAACTGGCTTGGTTCGGTTTGGTCTTCTGTTTCGTGCCATTTCTTGAATTGGTTCGGGCCATCAGAATATTTGGTGGTTTGATTGACTCAGGATTGGAGAGCACAGCTCGAGACTGCTCGGGAGAATGGAGAGGACGGCTCCGGCGATAGGCATGTGACACATCGCGGGGTCGGGGTGTCTGTGTTGGGAATGGTACAAAAGCATTCCAGGAATGCACGATGCTTCCGCTCGGGGATGGTTGGTGGTTTGGTTATGTCATGTGTTCGGGTTATTCTTTCAAGAAGGCCACAAGATGATTGAGGATCAGTCTGATCTGGCTTAGGATGGATTCGACCAAACCATTTGGTCCACGTGATGGTTTGTTGAGTCATTTAGTTTAGGTCCGATCGTTGCACGGCTCGGCGGTTCGTCGCTTGGATCGGATCGATAGTTGGCTCAAAGGCGCGACAAGCTTGGTCACGGTTCGTCATCCTCAGCCTTGCTTGGGAACTAGTTTGGCCAGCTCGGTGGTCTTTTATCTTGAGAGGGATCGCAGCATGGCTCGGTTCAGTTTAGAAGCGTCGACCATGGTCCGGAGAAGACCGAGCCATTTATCACCAGCTTGGTATACGGGACACTTGACAACTCGGTACACGGGATGCTCGATGCTCGGGACCGTAACAGTTCAGAGGCAACAAGGCTGACGGTCGTACATAGAAGACTTGCAGTCGTTCATAGAAGACTTGTAGTCGTTCATAGAAGACTGTGAATTACAATCGTTCATAGAAGACTGTGAGTTGCAGTCGTTCATAAGAGATTATGAGTTGTTCAGCAGACTTGAAACTTGGAAAATTGGTTCTTCAGCTTCTTGATTGTGTTGGGGCTGTAACAACACCAAAGTAGTGTGTTTCACCTCTTTCTCCAACAAGTCCATTTGATTTGAAGCTAAACTAAGTAGAGAACTTAGTGCCTTAAAGACTTCTTGAACCGAGACCTTGTCATAGCTCCAGCTGATACTTGCAATGCTTCCTCAGGTTTATGCTCTTCCTCAGGTTCAAGCTCAGGTACTTGCTCAGGTTCAAGCTCGTCCATGATCACATCATCCCCACACCCTTCAAAAGGATTTGACCTCAAATCCAGTTCATCTGCAATGAAAGGGATTAAGTCAGAGATGTTTAAACTTGAACTCACTTTATACTAACCTTGCAAATCAACTTTATAAGCATTGCCATTGATCTTCCTAGTTATTTTGAATTGTCCATCAACCGTTGGCATAAGCTTAGACTTTCTCTCAGTAGGAAACCGATCTTTTTCTCAAGTAAACCCAGATTTGATCTCCAACTTCAAAAGTAAGCTTTTGCCGGTTCTTGTTTGCTTTCTCTGCGTACTTCTTAGTCCTCTCATCAATGTTCTTTCTCGCTTTTTCATGGATCTTCCTTACAAGATCAGGTTTCATTTCTTCATCCAGACTAGTTCTTTCACTAAAAGATAGAGAAATTAAATCCAAAGGGTTGAAACCATAAACAACTTGAAAAGGTGAGTACTTAGTAGTTGAATGAACAGAATAATTGTATTCAAATTCAACGTCTGGTAAGCATTCTTCCAAAGTTCTAAGGTTCTTTTTAATGACATCCCTAAGCAGAGTAGACAAAGTCCTACTCACCACTTCTGTTTGTCCATCAGTTTGAGAATGGCAAGTAGTTGAAAGCAACAACTTAGTTCCTAATTTAGATCAAAGAGTTTTCCAGAAGTAACTCAAGAACTTAGTGTCCCTATCAGAAACAATCGTCCTACGCATGCCATGCAAACGAATTACTTCTTTGAAGAACAAGTCAGCTACATGCACAACATCATCTATTTTGTGACATGGGATAAAATGTGCCATCTTACAGAACCTATCTACAACCACAAAGATAGAGTCCTTTCATGTTTTAGTTCTAGGCAGCCCAAGCACAAAATCCATAGATATGTCATTCCAAGGATGAGTTGGGATAGGTAAAGGCATGTACATACCAGAAGATTGTGTCTTGGCCTTAGACTGCTTGCAAGTAACACATCGGCCACATACCTTTTCCACATCCTTCTTCAAGTGAGACCAATAAAAATGATCCTGGATCACCTTAAGTGTTTTGGCCACTCCAAAATGTCCCATGAGTCCACCTCCATGAGCTTCCCTAACAAGAAAGTTTCTCAAAGAACAGTTTGGAATGCACAATCGATTTCCAAATAACAAGTATCCCTCATGCTTATAGAACTTGCCAAAGACGAATTTACAACAAGCAAGATATGGTCTTTGAAATCAGAGTCAGACTCATAGAGTTCCTTAATTTGTTCAAAACCAAGCATCTTAGCATCTAGGGTATTAATGAGTACATACCTTCTAGACAATGCATCAGTAACATTCCTTACCTTTCTTGTACTTAATGACATAAGGAAAAGTTTCAATGAATTCTACCCATCTGGCATGTCTTTTGTTGAGATTTTGTTATCTTTTCAAGTGCTTTAGAGTCTGATGATCAATGTGCACCACAAATTTCTTAGGCCAGAGGTAGTGTTGCCATGTTGGCAATGCTCTCACCAAAGCATAAAGCTATTTGTCATAAGTTGGGTAGTTGAGTGTGGCTCCCCCAAGCTTCTCACTGAAATAAGCAATTGGTTTTCCATCCTGCATCAAAACAGCACTGATTCCAACTCCTGAGGCATCACATTCAATTTCAAAAGTCTTAAGGAAATCAGGTAAAACAAGAAGAGGTGCATTAGTGAGCTTCCCTTTCAAAATCTGGAATGAATCTTCCTGAGCTTGCTCCCATTTGAAACCCACATTCTTCTTGATCACCTTAGTAAGAGGAGCTGCTATTTTGCTAAAATCCTTGACAAACCACCTATAGAATCCAGCAAGTCCATGGAAACTTCTGACCTCACCAACGGTTTTAGGACTTGGCCAATCTCTTATAGCTTTTATCTTCTCCTCATTCACTTTGATGCCTTCAGCTCCTACAACAAAACCCAAGAACACGAGATTATCTGTTCCAAAAGTGCATTTCTTAAAGTTGGCATAGAGTTTTTCCTTTCTAAGTACTTCTGAGACAGACTTCAAATAATTAACATGTTCGGTAAGATTCTTGTTGTAGATTAGAATATCATCAAAATAAACTACTACAAACACTCCTATGAAATCTCTCAGAACATGATTCATCAATCTCATGAAAGTACTAGGTTCATTTGTCAGCCCAAATGGCATAACTAACCACTCATACAATCCTAGTTTAGTTTTGAAAGCAGTTTTCCATTCATCCCCTTACTTCATCCTAATCCGATGATACCCACTTTTCAAATCAATCTTAGAAAATATACAATAACCATGGATTTCGTCCAACATATCATTAAGTCTAGGGATAGGATGTATGTACTTAACTTTTATGTTGTTGATTGCCCTGCAGTCAACACACATTCACCAGCTACCATCATTCTTAGCACTAGAAGAACTAGAACAGCACAAGGTCTCATGCTTTCTCTGATGAATCCTTTGTCCATGACTCACTGATTTTCTTTTGAAGCTCCTTAGTCTCAACAGGGTTTGTTCTGTATGCTGGCCGGTTTGGAAGTGAAGATCCTATCTGATGTTCAATGCCTCGGATTAGTGGCAAACCGGCAGGATTCTCTTCTGGAAATACATCACCATAATCATGTAAAAGAAACTCAATCTCACTTGGAAGCTCCAGTGCATGGTTAGAAGAAACCATTAGTGATTCTTTATAGACAAACAAGATCAAAGACTGATGGGAAAATAAGGCTTTCTTGGCTTCACCTGTCTTAACAAAGAAATCGGATTACCTTACTTGTTTCTGATCACTTTCCTTGGTTGATGAAAAGCTCAACTCGTCTTTGGCTTGCTTCCTTCTCTCTTTTAGCAGCATCTGATCCTTGTCAATCTTCTCTTCCTCTGATTCCGTGGCTGGTGTGTCCTCATGTGTCTCCTCCTCTGACTCCACCTCACCATTGTCCAAAACTATCATAACTATTTTGTTGATGCAAACAGAAGCATAATTTCCTAACCCTTGAGACTTGAAGCACCTCAAGTCTCTGGCTCTTGTGGCAGGAGTTACAACTTTTCCTTTGACATCATTAACAGAGGTATTTGCTTTATAATCAGAAGTATACTTTACTGGAAACTTACATTTGTCCTGAAAAGATATCTTAGAGGTTGGTGTAAAGCCTGGCTTAGTGTAGCTCTTCTGTTTGTTCTGTTGTTCAATCAAGATTTCTTTGTGCAACATTTCTTCAAGATCATCATATTCTTGCATCTCCAAACGGTCTTGAATATCCCTGTTCAAACCACCAGATAACCGAGCCATAGTTGCTTCGAATTCTTCCTCCACATTGGCTTTGAACATTAGAGACTCCATCTCCTGGAAGTAATCTTCAACACTTCTGCTCCCTTGAGTCAGTTTCCTTAGCTCTTGGTGTAGTTCTCTGTGGTAATGGCTGGGCACAAATCTTTTTCTCATGGTGGCAACCATCTCGTCCCATGTAGCAATGGGCCTTTGACCTGTTCTCCTCCTGGTAGTCACAACTTGATCCCACCAGTTAATAGCATAACCTGAAAACTCAGTAGCAGTAAGTCTAACCTTTATAAGTTCAGAATAGTTTTGACAATCAAACAGAAGCTCAATCTTTTTCTCCCACTCCAAGTAGGGATCTGGATAATTCTTGCCATAGAATGTTGGGATCTTAAGTTTAAACCCTCCTAGGTTGTCATCTGGTCTTGCAGCATTAACTCCTTCATGAGGTCTGGTGTCTTTGGCTCTTCTGGCTCTTCTGAGGCTGCCGGCTGAGGATTTTTGGTAGTACTCATCATCATCATCCGATCTGACAGTTCTGGTAGGTGCTCTGGCTCTCCCTTGAGGTGCACCTTGTTGATCCTCTTGGATTTTGTCCAAACGTGTATGCATCTCCTCCATACCTGCATCCAATATTCTTTTCAATTCATTGGTTAGAGCTTTCATTTGGATATTTGAAAAACCTGTATTGTTCTCCTGCTCCTCATTAGTTCCTGCCATCTCTTCCTGAAATCAAAGTAAATAGATCAAACAATTAAACAATCCTCACTAGTGTTTTCTCTCAAGTATTTGCCACTTTTTTTTTATGATCACTCAATGATTTCTCAAAAGTTTTGGTGGAACAGAAACCCAATCAAACCCAGTGAGTCAATCCCTTTGAGAAGAGAGGAAGTGAGATAGACAGATTTCAAGATTTTTGGTGGAAACCGCTTTAACCAATCTGCAGCTGATTTCTCCTGGCTTTCTTTTCCCTCTTTCTTTTTCTTTAAGTTCTAAAGGATTGGCCCGGTTTCCTTACACAAGATAGACAGATAAGAATTTTTTTTTTTTTTTTTAAAGAAGAAGAAGAAAATGAACAGATGAGAAAGATGAATAGAAATGATCCCAAATTTTCAGAGTGTGCTCTGATACCACTTGATACGATCCTACCAAGGAATCGACACTCTTAAGTTGGCAAGTGTTGGATATGCCTTCAACCAAGGTTACTAACCAATGCTAAGGTGATGTGGATTGAATGGTCGCACAAGGGTTGCGGAAGGCCCTTGATATTCCAACCTCAACAATCCTAAGATATGAAACACTTAAACGGCCGAAGAGGGTTTGTTGTTTGGATATGCACACTGATAGACTGGATTTAGAGTTCTACTTCCTACTGCAAGTGCACAGCTTATGATTGTAATACAAATAGGTTCGATTTCCAGGGGACCAGTGTTACACTTTGTGTCTATGAGGTTTTGAAAGAAAGCTAAGCAAGCAAGTTGGTTTTGTTGGTTGTGAAACAAGTGACGGATTCAAACAGTAATTAAACTTCAGATAAAACAAGCGTTAGACCAAGGTTGTTTCGCAGGAAATTCAAAGTAAGGGATCGAACAACTATTCAGGGGCAACTAAGCGCCAGCCTAGAGCTCAAACATAGAAGTAATATTAATCCACTGTCGTGGCATCAACAACTTTATCTAACAACCTAAAATCCTAAACTATCGTTTGGATCTAGAATTGCAAATAAGCATTATTGCACAGGCTTGATATGCTCACAATTTGCCTTAACATCAACTCTCGTTGGCTAAGGACGAATTGCTCACCAAAGTCACTTCTAGCAACCTATTACACTTTTGATGAATGGATTTACCTAAAACCATGAATTAAGTGATCAGTTCAATTCAGGCATTAAGACTAACAAGTGGTGAAGACTATCTATTCAAATCCCTATTTGTGTTCAACCCATCAACTCATGAATACCATTGAAATCCCTGATCTAACAGGAGGATCTACTCAGACATCAAATCGGAAAACACAGCAACAAGCAAAAGAGAATTCATTGAATATATAATATAAATGACAAAGGTTTAGAATTCTTCTCAAGTGTGGCAGAGATTCTCCTCCAAATCATACAAGTAGAAAAACTCTCAAAGGTTCTTATCCAAAAATCTCTCTCTCGCTAGAAAATCGAAGGTTAAAGATAATATGATCCTCTCGGCGGCTCTCCTCCCTCTTTTCCTTCTTTCGCATCCCAAAACTAGGTAAGTGGAGTTTCCATATCTGCTCCGGGCAGATGGAGCATGTGCTCCATTTTGGAGCATGTGCTCCATTTTGGAGCATGTGCTCCATTTTGGAGCATGTGCTCCATTTTGGAGCATGTACTCCATCAGGGTGATGATCTTCAAATTCGGCCCCTTTTTGCTCCAGATGCTCCAATCCCTCATGTCTTCGTTTATAGCTCCTTAGCGACCTGAAACGACTCGATAAAGACTAAAAAGACTCGATAAAACCTGCAAAACAAATGTTAGAATGAGGCAGAATCGCCTCATATCAACTCCCCCGGACTTAGAACTTTGTTTGTCCTCAAATAAACTCAAGTTTAAGCCGCGGAAGAGAGGTTTAAAAGCGTGGGAACTCTCAAAATCTCAGCGACCATGACTCAACCACAATCTGCAGACCACATATTTTAGAACAAGAGTAACTCGTTCTCACCAAAACCGACCAACCTCTTCCCAAACCCTATTCCATACTTGTATTCACAATCACACAAAGTTCACCATTCAGAAAATAAACTCTCTACATTCAATTAGAGGGTGGCGTGAACTTCTCATTATGGGCACTACCTAGGAGAGACAATTGTAACGTCCCAGAACCACACTAAGGCCCGAACGCGGACCATGGGGCCAGAAAGGGAGGCCGGGTCGAAAGACCTGGGTCGTTAAGGTCATGGTCCGTAAGGGTGAAGGCCGGACAGGACAATGGTCCCAATCCGAGCTAAGTATGGGAGGAAAACAGCTCTCCCGAGCAGGAACGCCAGCTGGGGACAGTTGGGGAAGCTCACGGGCCGGAAGAGGCAGTGACACTCCAGCTAAAGTCAGCTGGTTCAGCTCGCGGCCAGCTCGGCCAGCTGGAGGGAGTGACCCTCAGCTGGGGCCAGCTGGTGACCCAGTGAACAAGCTGGGTCAGCTAGTGCTCGGGGCAGTTGAGTTCGACAGGCGAAGGGGCATGGGTGAAGAGGCGCCTGTTCGCAGGGTCACCACGAACCAGGGCGATCCTCTCTGAAAGGAGGCGTGTGGTCGTATGGTAACTGTCGAACGGGTGAGGGCCTCCCCTATAAATACCAGGGCCCCTGCGACTTGATCGATATCAGTTTTCCTGCAGAGGAAAGAAACCGTAAACAGAAAGAAAAGAGAGATTAACCGATTACGATCGGAAGTGAGAAAGAAAAGGCTACGACCGGGAAGAGATGTCCGGGGAAGGGGAAGTACCGGCCGTCGATAAAGGCAAAGGCCTTGCCGATCCTGATCAAGCCCGAAAGGTACGTACGACTAAACCCGTGTCTAACCGTTGATCCTGGATCGCCGGTGGCAACCGTTGCGATCCTGGAACCGGACTGACGGGGCTCGGTCTTGCTACCTTGACTTGTCTCCCTCTCTATCTTTCTATACGGCTGATCCGTGAGAGTTGGTTTCGGCCGATCTCATGTGAAAGCAGTTACGTTGTGTCGCAACTGCTCGGGCATTACTTAGAGTGCGAGAAACGGTTACCAAGGTCTGGTCGCTTAGTGCGCCTGGATCAGGCTACGGGTCGATCTGGGTTGAATCCATAAAGGAACCTTTGGCCGTATGGTCACGTCGGGATGCCTGGGAAGGGTTGCTAACAATAACTGCCGGTTGCCTATGGGAATCGTCCGGTTCATAAGGAACTCGGACAGGACGGACGGTTGGTGCCAAGGTCGGTTAAACGCGACCTGTGGACCTCCGCGTCTGTTCGGTCAAATGATACCGTTTGGAGCGAGGGGCTTGACGGTCGGTTACGGGATGGATAGGGTGACCCGGTGCGAGTGTGTAAACGTACGAGGGACATGTCCTTCGTGTCTTTGGCCGGTAAAACCACTTGGCCGATGGGCCCGGTCCGCTCGTGAACCTTCGACCGTTCGGCGTGATTGCACCTGTTCGGTACATAGGCCATCACGGCCGAATCCCGATCTCGACCCACAGAATCGGTGTGAGTGTCAGCATGCCTCAGATGTGTAGAAACATATCCTTGGGTGACCGTACCTCTACGGTCAGTACAAGTGGTCTGGTCACGAGATTTCAGAGCAGTGCCACGGTCGGTCGAAAGGCCGATACGTGCCAAGGAGTGCCACGGTCTCTGGCCGTTGGTTCCTCCGGACAGATGGTTCGGCCATTTGTCCCTAAGGCTACCTAGTTGATACTTGGTCATGTGGGGCGGTTGGTTGAATGACTAAGTACAATTAGGGAAAGCCTTAGGATAAGTTAGGATAGGCTTCGGCTATACTAACGGGGCATAAGGGTTCTGGGAAAGCATATGCATAGTTCAGTTGCGGATCAGTCCGGTTTCTGACTTGCTTATATCTTTTCAAGACGTGAGGTTGGCCCGAGTACGGACCAAGCCTAGGTGCACGGTTCGGCGGCCCCCTGATGATGTGTGGTGTGTGTTAGGAACTCAGGATAGGATGGGATCGGTCCATGTAAAGCCTTCGGGCAAACTTTAACATGCTGTATCGAATCCTTATATCAATAAGAGTTCCTTTTTAAGCATCTATCTCCTTTAATTCCGCATAATGGTAGATAGAGGAACCTCCTGGATTAGAAATGTTAAGTTGTTTGGATAGGGCCTTAGTCTCTAGGGGACTAAGAAGTGGGACAACTGACCTGGATCGTGTATCCGGGTCGGGGTGTTTCAAGTTGGTATCAGAGCATGCTTGATTGTAGGACAGTGAGGTTACGGGATAGTACACACACACGTCAGGCGCCGAAGGACCAATGTTAGGTTTTCTTATTTCCTTGGTTCAATAGGCTATTAGACGGTTCTAATATATTTTGAACTTGTAGGATGAGAAAACTAAGTCCTCCAAAAGGAGGAAGTCTAGGAAAACCGCAGTGGATGTCACACTGGCGGGGGTAGGAACTTCCAACCAAATGGTTGACGACCCGACTGGACCTGTGGTCGGGAATGGAAATACCGGTACGGTAATTCCTCCCGTGACAACTCAGACCCGTACGGGGGAGGTTGGGATTGAGCAAGTGGAAGAGGAGGAAATGGCCGAATCCTCCAATGTGGAACGGGACCATGTTGGTAAGGACACCAGGGCTGACGGCGTGAGCCGGCCTGCCATCCCTTCTACGGAAGAGATGTGGGCAGCCCTGCAGACGGTCATGACCCAGATGACCACTTTGACTCAGACCCTTACCCCGGCTGAGAACCCTACCGTGGGTCAATCCACGGGAAAGGAAACTACAGGGGTTTTGAAAGGGGCCCAGCGAGTCGAGGATGAGGATGTGGTTGAAATAGACCCACCTCGTGTGGTCCGTAGAGTGGACTATCTGAGTCTGCTGGATCACATTTCCCGTTTGGGAACAAAACACTTCAAGGGGAGTATAGACCCCGTTGAAGCGGATGAGTGGAGGAGCCGTCTAGTACGGAACTTCAGCTCGACCCGATGTCCAGAGGACTACAGGAAGGACATAGCAGTCCATTTCCTGGAAGGGGACACCCATAACTGGTGGCTTACTGTGGATAAGCGCACTGGGGGCAAGTTAACGTCTTTTGCGGAATTTGAGACGGAATTCAACCGCAAATACTTTCCAACCGAGGCATGGGATCGGATGGAAAGTAGGTTCCTAGAACTCACCCAAGGCCGGAGAACGGTACGGGAATATGAGGAGGAATTTAACCGTCTGCGTAAGTACGTAGGACGGGAGTTTGAGGAGGAATCTACCCAAGTCCAGAGGTTTTTCCGTGGACTTAAGGTCGACCTCCGGGTCCACTGTGCGGTACGGAAGTTTGCTTCCGTATCAGAACTAGTGGAGAGAGCCGCTTTGCTTGAGGTCATCCTGGCTGAAGAAAGTCGGGTTAAGGCTCAGGCAAAGACCGGCCAAGGGAATAAACCTGGTACCCATAAAAGAAAGTGGGACCAGGAGAAGGATGGCCCGGGGCCATCCGATTGCCCCAGTTGCGTCCGAAAGCACTATGGAAAGTGCTGGAAGGCAATGGGAGCGTGTGCCAAGTGCGGCAAGATGGACCATGATGTCTTGAACTGCCCTAGGCTGAGAGAAGGGATGACCAGTGAATCGGGAAAGACCTGCTACCACTGCGGTAAGACCGGACATTTTGCAAGGGAATGTCCAAGGCAGCAAGGGGGTAGAAAGGGAAACCCGAGAAGTAATCCTGGTGGGGCAGTTCCTGTGGCTCAGGCCGCAAGGCCAGCCGGGACGCCACGGGCTTACGAGCTTTCTAAGGATACTGGGGAAGCCAGTACCTTCAATGCAATCACTGGGACCCTGAACATAGGTGGTGTAGAAGCACACACCTTATTTGATTCCGGGGCTACGCATAGTTTTGTGAGCCCGGAATTGGTATTGAGGGGAAAGCTAAGGATGGAGGCCACCATGAAAGGCAGCATAGTGAATGCGGCCGGTGGTCAAGTCATGCTCCCTCAGGGGCTGATAAGAAAGGTCCCGGTCCTTGTTAAAGGAACCGAAATGCTTGTTGACCTAGTAGTCATCGAACTCAAGAATCACGAGGTGATTTTGGGGATGGACTGGCTAGGAAGAAACAAGGCGACTCTCGACTGTCACCGGGGGCGTGTACGGTTTGAGAGGGAGGAGGGGACGTTGGAATTCCAGGGGATCCGACCAACCTCGGGTAGCTTGTTGGTTTCGGCCATTCAAGCGGAAAGGATGTTGATGAAGGGGTGCGAGACATACTTGGCCACCATCAACATCCCGGAATTAGGAAAGGAAGCTGAGATGGATACCATACCGGTGGCCATGGAGTTTGGGGATGTGTTCCAGACCCTGTCCGGCTTGCCACCAGAGAGGGCGGACCCATTCACCATCGAACTGGAACCAGGTACGGTACCACTCTCTAAGGCTCCTTATAGAATGGCTCCGGCCGAAATGGCTGAGCTTAAAAAGCAGTTAGAGGAACTGCTGGAAAAGGGATTTATAAGACCGAGTAGTTCTCCTTGGGGAGCACCGGTCTTATTTGTCAAAAAGAAGGATGGGAGTTTCCGGTTATGCATAGATTACCGAGGCATAAACCGGGTTACTGTGAAAAATAAGTACCCGTTGCCTCGGATAGACGAACTACTGGACCAACTCAAGGAGGCGGCCTGGTTCTCTAAGATAGATCTAGCATCCTGATACCATCAGATTCCGATCGCTCCTGAAGATGTCAGAAAGACCGCGTTTAGGACCAGGTACGGCCATTATGAGTTTGTTGTCATGCCATTTGGCCTTACCAATGCTCCTGCGGCCTTCATGAAAATGATGAATGAGGTTTTCCGGGATTGTGTCGACGAGTTTGTGATCATCTTCATTGATGATATACTTGTCTATTCAAAAACGGAAGCCGATCATCAGAGACATCTAAGGATCGTGCTGGAAAGGTTGAGGGAGCATAAGCTCTATGCCAAGCTGAGTAAATGCAGCTTTTGGCAAAGGACCATCGGGTTCCTGGGACACATTGTCTCGGAACAAGGTGTGTCGGTAGATCCGGAAAAGGTTAAGGCCATTAGAGAGTGGCCTAGACCGAAGAATGCCATGGAAGTAAGGAGCTTCTTGGGTTTGGCCGGATACTACAGGAAGTTTGTGAAAGGTTTTGCAAGTATGGCTAAGGCCATGACTGTGCTAACCGGAAAGGGAGTGAAATTTGTGTGGTCGGAAGCTTGTGAGGAGAGTTTCTCGAAACTCAAGGACATGCTGACCAAAGCACCGGTCCTGGCCTTGCCTGAGGCCGAGGAGCCATACACGGTGTACACGGACGCTTCCATCACAGGCTTGGGGTGTGTTCTGATGCAAAAGGACCGAGTAATCGCTTATGCATCCAGACAGCTCCGAAAACATGAGGGAAACTACCCCACACATGACTTGGAGATGGCGGCTGTGGTGTTTGCCTTAAAGATTTGGCGGTCCTACCTCTATGGGGCTAAGGTACAAATCTTTACCGACCATAAATGTTTGAAATATATGTTCATGCAGCCCGAACTCAATTTAAGGCAGCGGAGATGGATGGAATTGGTGGCCGATTATGATCTTGACATAGCTTACCATCCGGGGAAAGCCAACTCTGTAGCCGATGCTTTAAGCAGGAGGAGGACAGAGGTGGAGGTCAGGAAAGATGCGGAAGTACTGGTCAATATGATCGGGACTCTCAATCTGAATGCCCTGTCCACAGATGTCGAACCTCTAGGCCTAGGAGCGGCTGACCAGGCTGATTTGCTTACCAGAATTAAGATTGCTCAAGGAAAGGATGAGAATCTTAAGAAAATGGTAAGTAATGATAAGGCCGAGTACCAAACTTCTAACAATGGGACCATCGTGGTCCATGGAAGAGTTTGTGTACCCGATGATAAGCCGTTGAAAGAAGAGATCTTAAAAGAGGCACATCAATCCAAATTCTCCATACATCCCGGACTCAATAAAATGCACCGAGACCTGAAGCGGTACTACCATTGGGTCGGCATGAAACGGGATGTGGCCGAGTGGGTTTCGCGTTGTCCAATATGTCAACTGGTCAAGGCAGAACATCAGGTGCCGAGTGGGCTGCTACAAAGCCTACCCATCCCGGAATGGAAGTGGGACCACATCACAATGGATTTTGTGACTGGTTTGCCCACGACCAAGACCAAAAAGGATGCGGTCTGGGTGGTTGTAGATCGGCTCACTAAATCTGCCCATTTCATACCCATCAGGAAAACTGATGGAGTGGAGAAGTTAGCCGGAAAATACATCAATGAAATCGTGAGACTTCATGGTGTACCGGCCAGTATCGTCTCGGATAGGGATGGCCGATTCACTTCACACTTCTGGCAGGCAATCCAGAAGGCTTTGGGAACAAAGGTGAAAATGAGTACGGCCTATCACCCACAGACTGACGGTCAGTCAGAAAGAACCATACAAACCTTGGAGGACATGTTGAGAGCCTGCGTCCTGAAGTGGGGAGACTCCTGGGAAAGGTACTTACCTCTGGCTGAATTCGCTTATAACAATAGCTATCAGTCAAGTATAGACATGTCCCCATATGAGGCATTGTATGGGAGGCCGTGCCGAACCCCCTTATGCTGGACCCAAGTTGGGGAACGAAAAATAATCGGACCGGCCATTGTGGATGAAACCACCGAGAAGATAAAGTTCCTCAAAAGGAAAATGAAAGAGGCACAGGATCGGCAGAAAAGCTATGCGGACAAGAGGAGAAAAGATCTGGAATTCCAGGAAGGGGACTGGGTCTATCTCAAAATGATTACCTTCAAAGGCCGGGCCAGAGTATCGAAACGGGGCAAGCTGTACCCGAGATACTTAGGACCATTTAAGGTTTTGAAGAAGGTCGGAACGGTGGCCTATAAGTTAGACCTACCGAGGGAAATGGAAGCATTTCATGATGTATTCCATGTTTCTCAACTCCGCAAATGCTTGTCTGACCGAGATGTGCTCGAACCTGAGTTGCCACCGGATCTGAAGCCAAATCTGGCCTTGGAAACATGGCCGGTGAGGATTGAGGACCGGATGGAAAAGGCAACCAGGAAGAAAACCGTTCCTATTGTGAGAGTAGTGTGGACTTGCAATGGGAAAGAGGAAACAATTTGGGAAACCGAGGCTAAGATGAAGACTGTATACCCGGAATGGTTTGGGTTGGCCATGCGGGAATACCAGTTGGATTCGGGGACGAATCCCTCATTGGTGGGGGAGACCTGTAACGTCCCAGAACCACACTAAGGCCCGAACGCGGACCATGGGGCCAGAAAGGGAGGCCGGGTCGAAAGACCTGGGTCGTTAAGGTCATGGTCCGTAAGGGTGAAGGCCGGACAGGACGATGGTCCCAATCCGAGCTAAGTATGGGAGGAAAACAGCTCTCCCGAGCAGGACCGCCAGCTGGGGACAGTTGGGGAAGCTCACGGGCCGGAAGAGGCAGTGACACTCCAGCTAAAGTCAGCTGGTTCAGCTCGCGGCCAGCTCGGCAAGCTGGAGGGAGTGATCCTCAGCTGGGGCCAGCTGGTGACCCAGTGAACAAGCTGGGTCAGCTAGTGCTCGGGGCAGTTGAGTTCGACAGGCGAAGGGGCATGGGTGAAGAGGCGCCTGTTCGCAGGGTCACCACGAACCAGGGCGATCCTCTCTGAAAGGAGGTGTCTGGTCGTATGGTAACTGTCAAACGGGTGAGGGCCTCTCCCCTATAAATACCAGGGCCCCTGCGACTTGATCGATATCAGTTTTCCTGCAGAGGAAAGAAACCGTAAACAGAAAGAAAAGAGACATTAACCGATTACGATCGGAAGTGAGAAAGAAAAGGCTACGACCGGGAAGAGATGTCCGGGGAAGGGGAAGTACCGGCCGTCGATAAAGGCAAAGGCCTTGCCGATCCTGATCAAGCCCGAAAGGTACGTACGACTAAACCCGTGTCTAACCGTTGATCCTGGATCGCCGGTGGCAACCGTTGCGATCCCGGAACCGGACTGACGGGGCTCGGTCTTGCTACCTTGACTTGTCTCCCTCTCTATCTTTCTATACGGCTGATCCGTGAGAGTTGGTTTCGGCCGATCTCATGTGAAAGCAGTTACGTTGTGTCGCAACTGCTCGGGCATTACTTAGAGTGCGAGAAACGGTTACCAAGGTCGGGTCGCTTAGTGCGCCTGGATCAGGCTACGGGTCGATCTGGGTTGAATCCATAAAGGAACCTTTGGCCGTATGGTCACGTCGGGATGCCTGGGAAGGGTTGCGAACAATAACTGCCGGTTGCCTATGGGAATCGTCCGGTTCGTAAGGAACTCGGACAGGACGGACGGTTGGTGCCAAGGTCGGTTAAACGCGACCTGTGGACCTCCGCGTCTGTTCGGTCAAATGCTACCGTTTGGAGCGAGGGGCTTGACGGTCGGTTACGGGATGGATAGGGTGACCCGGTGCGAGTGTGTAAACGTACCAGGGACATGTCCTTCGTGTCTTTGGCCGGTAAAACAACTTGGCCGATGGGCCCGGTCCGCTCGTGAACCTTCGACCGTTCGGTGTGATTGCACCTGTTCGGTACATAGGCCATCACGGCCGAATCCCGATCTCGACCCACAGAACCGGTGTGAGTGTCAGCATGCCTCGGATGTGTAGAAACATATCCTTGGGTGACCGTACCTCTACGGTCAGTACAAGTGGTCTGGTCGCGAGATTTCGGAGCAGTGCCGCGGTCTGTCGAAAGGTTCGTGGAGTAAGTGGAGTTCGTTCCAAGGAATGCGTACCTTAGCCTGGCAGGAAGTGTTTTCAGCTCAAGCTTGGGAGCTTTCAGCTCGCTCCAAGGGCCTTCGACAAGACTTGAATTCGGAGCGGGTGCTCCATCATTGACTTCTGCAGTCGAGTTTTGCTTCTCTTCCAGGCTCATGTAGGCTACCATCCTTTCCAAACCGAGGCTTGAGTCCAGCATCTTTCCAAAACCATCAGCATCCTCGCTCAGAAAACCATGTTTTCCTTCAGTCATAGTCAATGCAACCTCCAAAGGATCATTGGATAAAACTTCTTCAACCATTGGGTGTGAGACTGCATCATCGCCTTCGACGGTGAATGTCTGCCCATCCAGCATGGGTCTTTTAAGGAGTTTATCCATCTCGAACTTCACAATAATATCTCCCAGTTGGAGATTGATCACTCCGTTCCTCACATCAATTAACGCACCAGCTGTGCAAAGGAACGGTCTACCCAAAATAAGAGGGTCTTTGGGCTCTTCATCCAGTTCCAGAACCACGAAATCAGTAGGGATTAGCGTGCTTCCTATCGTCACATGTAAGTCCTCAAGGACTCCTACAGGAAGCTTTGTTGATCTGTTAGCAAAAACCAGAGAGATCCTTGTCGGCTTGAACTTGGTGAAACCCAATCTTTTAGCCACAGAGTATGGCATAAGGTTTACGCTTGAACCTAAATCGCAGAGTGAGCAGGCAAAAATGTTGGGTCCAATTTGCACAGATAAGACAAACCTCCCTGGATCACCCATCTTCCTGAGTGCTTTATTTTGCAATACAGCACTACAGTCTTTTGAAACTAGCATCACGTCCTCCTCGTCTGCCACTCTTCCGACCAGCAATCCTTTTATGTACCTCTTCAAATATGGCATCATTTGGGCAGCATCAACCAATGGAATTTTAATGGTTATGTCTCTAAGCAGCTCCTTACATTTAGCCTCTTCTAGGTCCTTACGTGATTTCTTAGGTGGGATTGGGTAGGGTACCTTAGGCTTGTAAATCCTTTCGGGGACTGCTGCAAGTTTTTCTGCAGGTGGGGGTGGAGCACCCTGATGGAGCAGGTGCTCCGTCGATGGACTGGAGTGCTCTATCGTAAAATCTCCGCCTGGAGCACCCTGAGATGGAGTCGGAGCAGGTGCTCCGGACGTCGAGGGATGATCCTTCGAGTTTTCTTCGCCTGGAACATGTTGTCCCTCCTGGAGCAAGTGCTCCTCAGCAATCTCTTTCCCCTTATCCGACTTCTGTGTTGGTGTTGTAGGTACCTGAAGTGTCTTCCCACTCCTCAGTTCGATGGCATTGATGTATTCAGCTCTTGAATTTTCAGGTTTTCCAGGGAGAGTCTCAGGTGTTCTCTTGACAGCTTCTGCGGTTTGTGCAACCTGAACATCCAATTTCTTCATGTGAGTCCACACAGCCTCATACTTGCCATTCATGTCATTGTACATGTGATCAACCTTAGCATTGATTTCTTAAGATGACTTTTGCTGGTTAAGCAACAACTGCTGCATAAGGTTTTTTAAATCATCTTGAGAGGTGTTAGCAGAGCTTGATGAAGGTTGCATGCTAACATATTGCGACTTTTGTTGTCCTCCTTGGAAACGATTCTGCCCCGGATTTGTGATGAACTGCTTCCCTTGTGAATTGTTGGAGTAGCTTTTCTAAAACCCCACATTTTGAGACAGCTGGTTCTGGCCCCCCTGCTGTTGTGGATATACTTGATCTTGTGGGTTCTCCACATTGGTGCTCCGGTAGGACAAGTTGGGATGGCTCCTGTAAGCTTGATTGAACCCACAATTTTGCACAAACCCTTGCCCATTCACATAGTTGACCTCCAGCTGATTATCATCCTGGTTATCTCCAAACTCCTTAGATAGAGGAGCTTCTCCATTCTCATCAACAAAATGGACTGTCTTTTGGTTCCCCTTTAGCAAAAGGTTAACCTTAGCTGTGAGCTCATCAATCTTTTGAGCTTCCACACTACTGACTTTCCTTGTTTTGTCGTATTCAGGAGACTTGCTGCTGGAACTTGCAGCCAAGTTCTCAATCAGTTCAAAAGCACTCTCCTTCGACTTTGTCATAAAATCGCCATTACTAGCTGCATTTAGAGCATTTCTGTAATCCCAATCAACACCATCATAGAAGGTACCCAGAATTTGTTCATCAGTGAACCCATGATGAGGACACTCTCTTCTGTACTCCTTGAACCTTTCCCAAGCCTGGCAAAAGGCTTCTCCGGAATGTTGTTGGAATGAGGATATCTTGCTCCTCAAAGCTGCGGTCTTAGACTTGGTGTAAAAGTGATCCAAGAATGCTGATCTACACTCAGCCCATGTTGTCAAAGACCCAGGTGGTAATGACTTAAGCCAGCGTGAAGCCTTGTCCGCCAAAGAGAATGGGAACAGCTTACACTTCAGAAAGTCGTGAGGCACTCCATTTGAACCAGTAGTACTGCAGATTTCTTCAAAATTTTCGATGTGATCCATCAGAATTTCTGCAGGCAAACCATGGAATAAATGCTGCTTTACCAAAGTTATCATTTGAGGCTTTATCTCAAAATCTTGCCTCTGGATCGTGGGTGGGACAATCGCAGCTCTATTTTGATAATAGGCATGTGGATTGCCCTTATCTCCGATCACCGGCTGTTGCTGCCGCGGTTGTCTGAGTTGCTCCATCTCTTGACGAAGTCTTTGCAGCTCAGCTACCATTTCAGCATTGCCTCTGTCGGCCATATCCACAATATCAGGAACGTGGACAGGTGCATAGACAGGAGTAGTGTCTGTGGTAGGAACAGGAATAGGAGCAAACACTTGAGCAGCTTGGTTTTGCCTGTTTTCTCGCTCTCTTCTAGATAACTCTTCATTGGTTAGGATGACGAGATTCTCAGAGTTCTTGCTCCTTGTGGTTCTTGTGGTCATGCACCTGAAACACACAAGAGAGAAGAACAGAAAGAGATTAGAAAGGACTTAAACTGAAATTCAAACCAAGAAACAGAGGTGACGAATTGGTCCCCGTCGCAACGGCGCCAAAAACTTGATAGACTGGATTTAGAGTTCTACTTCCTACTGCAAGTGCACAGCTTATTATTGTAATACAGATATGTTCGATTTCCAGGGGACCAGTGTTACACTTTGTGTCTATGAGGTTTTGAAAGAAAGCTAAGCAAGCAAGTTGGTTTTGTTGGTTGTGAAACAAGTGACGGATTCAAACAGTAATTAAACTTCAGATAAAACAAGCGTTAGACCAAGGTTGTTTCGCAGGAAATTCAGAGTAAGGGATCGAACAACTATTCAGGGGCAACTAAGCGCCAGTCTAGAGCTCAAACATAGAAGTAATATTAATCCACTGTCGTGGCATCAACAACTTTATCTAACAACCTAAAATCCTAAACTATCGTTTGGATCTAGAATTGCAAATAAGCATTATTGCATAGGCTTGATATGCTCACAATTTGCCTTAACATCAACTGTCGTTGGCTAAGGACGAATTGCGCACCAAAGTCACTTCTAGCAACCTATTACACTTTTGATGAATGGATTTACCTAAAATCATGAATTAAGTGATCAGTTCAATTCAGGCATTAAGACTAACAAGTGGTGAAGACTATCTATTCAAATCCCTATTTGTGTTCAACCCATCAACTCATGAATACCATTGAAATCCCTGATCTAACAGGAGGATCTACTCAGACATGAAATCGGAAAACACAGCAACAAGCAAAAGAGAATTCATTGAATATATAATAGAAATGACAAACGTTTAGAATTCTTCTCAAGTGTGGCAGAGATTCTCCTCCAAATCTTACAAGTAGAAAAACTCTCAAAGGTTCTTATCCAAAAAATCTCTCTCTCGCTAGAAAATCGAAGGTTAAAGATAATATGATCCTCTCGGCGGCCCTCCTCCCTCTTTTCCTTCTTTCGCATCCCAAAACTAGGTAAGTGGAGTTTTCATATCTGCTCCGGGCAGATGGAGCATGTACTCCATCAGGGTGATGATCTTCAAATTCGGCCCCTTTTTGCTCCAGAGGCTCAAATCCCTCATGTCTTCGTTTATAGCTCCTTAGCGACCTGAAACGACTCGATAAAGACTAAAAAGACTCGATAAAACCTGCAAAACAAATGTTAGAATGAGGCAGAATCACCTCATATCACACACCAAGCAACCGGTTTTGTTTAAGAAGAACAATTGAGAATCATTCTCAAAGGATTTCAAAATCGAAAAGAAGAAAACTTGTTATTCATTTCTTGCAAGAGTTTGGTTTAAATAGCAGAGAAATGTAATAAAGACTTAGCTAAAAACAATGCAAAACGAAATACTAGGCAAGGACTGAATTAACTAAGCTTGACTGACTCTTCTGCCTCAAGTTTGGCTTTTCAACTCCTATTTGGAGAATTTACTTCTTAATCGTACATAGAAGACTTGCAGTCGTTCATAGAAGACTGTGAATTGCAGACGTTCATAGAAAACTGTGAGTTGCAGTCGTTCATAGAAGACTGTGAGTTGTAGTCGTTCATAAGAGACTATGAGTTGTTCAATAGACTTGAAACTTGGACAATGGGTTCTTCAGCTTCTTGATTGTGTTAGGCTTGTAACAACACCAAAGTAGTGTGTTTCACCTCTTCCTCCAACAAGTCCATTTAATTTGAAGCTGAACTAAGTAAAGAACTTAGTGCCTTACAGAACTTCTTGAACTGAGACCTTATCATAGCTCCAGCTGGTACTTGCAATGCTTCCTCAGGTTCATACTCTTCCTCAGGTTCAAGCTCAGGTTCAAGCTCGTCCATGATCACATCACATAGTGACACTAATCTTTTTAGACAATGCATTCCACAGTCTATGGAAACAATAACAATTGATTCAAAGGTGCTTATATACTCCTAAAAAGATATAAAAGTGATGAGTATGAGTATGAGCGCACATGAGCAAAATGGGGAATCGTGGGGGTTATTAGGAGCTGGATTTTGATAGAATTGATTGATTTTAAAAATTAAGAGATTTGTTAAATAGACAAGTTTTGTAAATTTATAGTGAGTTTTGTGTATTGTTTTTATATTTTCAGGAATAAGGATAGTTCTTGAGAATGATGATTTTGGCCAAAGATTTTGTTTTTAGGTTTGTGTAGTTTTGATATTGTTTGTCTGGCCTAAGTATGGCTTATTGTAGTTTTATTTTAATTTTAAAAAGTATGTTAAAGTATGACATTTCGTGCATATGCATTACTATTCATATAATCTTGTATAAGTAAAACTTTTGAATTGTTTAAGCGCAGCCAATACATCTGCAGTGTGGAAGTTCGAAAAAATGAGTAGTTGTGGTTTAAGTGTTATTAAGTTATTACACAACTATCATAGTAGTTAGAAACATGTATATTTGTAGATATTTAGGATTGACTGACAAGAGATCTTAATAACGGTTAAATAATAAATTAACAATATAAACATAGTATATGATTATAAAAACATCAAAACCATATTACAATGACAAATTATAAAAGCATTAGTTCAATATAATTAATAACAAAAGCCATTAAAAAACTATATGTGTATACTATTCATGTTTATTTCTTAATTTTCCTTAGTTTAGATAAAATTTATGATTTTAGTGAAATTTTATTTTCTTTTGTGGAAATAATATTAGATTTAGAGAATTTGAGTTGCTATATTTTCCATAAGCGAGGAAATATTTATTGAGATAATTTTGGTTTATAAATTTTATAAAAATAAATTTATGATAGATAATTAGTGAATATTAATTAAAAAGTGTCATTGTTTATATATTTTATAATTGTAATATTAAAGTCTTAATTTTTGAGTTATTATAGATAATCGGATTAGAAATAATTTTTTTCTTTTGTCTAATTTTTTAATTTTAATTTATTTAATTATTCATCCACAAAAACAAACGTTTACAGAAAATGCTTTTGATTTTGGACAAACAAAGAAAATTGTATAAATAGTATAGGCCTGGCAAAATTTATATTTAACAAAGATAATAAAAAAGAACGATTTTACACTTTTATGTAATTTTTTGCGACAATAAGTGGACATTTCTAAAAAGAAAATATCATTATTAATTTTTTTTGGATCACAAGTTGTCCCATTTGAGAAACTAAATATTCAACTATTTATATGATTTACATTAAAAAAAATAGTTAACTATATTAAATATATTCGGAAAATAGCTTATTCCCCTATGAACTAATTATTACATGTCTATTTATACATGAGTTATTAAGTCATGTCATAAACTATATGAACTAATTCAATTTTGAATTTAATACATGATATATTAACATATGGTCAAATTCATAAAAACTGTAATAAAAAAAATAGTTTATCCGATATTGATTGGTAACGTGAACAACAGGTGGACGAATGGTTTGGTTCGGTTTAAGATTTTTAATTTTAAAAAAAAAATTAATAAGACTAAAACGATTTTATTTTGTTTGTTTAAAATTGAATAATTTGTGTTGGAAATGAATTAAACTATTGGCTAGTGGCTACAACTTGCATAGGTAACTTATGTGCCACAAGACTACTTGAATATTTTGACATTTATTTACGTTACAATAATATTTATTGTGTGTTCTTTGAGATTAATAAACATAATTAACTAAGAAAACAAAAACAAACAAAATAAAATAGTATATCCACCTCTCTTAATTTCTCCGACATATCCTCTTCTCAGTTCGGGTTTAATTTAAGAATTCAAAAGATAGAACAATTTCTTTTTCAAATTTATTGAAGAATTTAAAAATAACTCTTCTTTCCTAATTAATTTTGATGAAGAAAAAGTTATCAAGTACTCTAAAATTTTGGGTGAATATTTAGGATTATAAATTATTTTATGCAACTGATGAGAGAACTGTATTTTCCTAGGCTAACCATACATGCAATATCCTCTAAAATCTCTAGTTAACATCGTGATCGTTTACGATCAGCTCGATTACGACATGTATGTTATGAAGCTGATCGATTTCTGTTGTGTTGTTCTCCTTGAACGTGATGAAACCACTATCCTCCAGCGAAGGGTGATGTCAGTTTGTGCTTGTGTTCGCTTTTCGCTGAAAATATTTGTTAGAGAACATTGGGATCCACCCATTATCATGTTGATTTTCTGGTGATTGCTCGCGGCGGTTCCCTCGTCAGTTATTTTCCATCACTTAGGAGTATCGCCAGACCGTCTAGTCACTTTTTCTTCGATTGGATCATCAATGGTTTCTTTCTCATATTGCCCTAGGTCTTGGAGCCTGCAAATGTATGAGTTATACGGCTAGGAGTTTTTCTGTGAGCTTGATACCAAAGATACAACAGTTTGTTGTTAAATGTTTGTAGGCATAATGATGTTCGCAGTATACCTTCTTATCAAAGTTGCTGGAGTTTCTAGTCCATGTGTTCCATGGACCAGTATCGCCAGACCGTCCAGCCGTTTTTTCTCAATTGGATCATCAATGGTTTCTTTCTCATATTGCCCTATGTCTTGGAGCCTGACAGAATCTATGAGTTCTCCAGCTTGGAATTTTGCCATGAGCTTCATACCCAAGATGCGACCGTTTGCTGTTGAATGTCTGTAGGCATGCTGATGTTCGCAGTAGGCATTCTTATCAAAGTAGCTGGAGTTTCTAGTCTATGTGTTCCATGGACCTTTACCGTGTCCGAAACCCATTTTCGCCCGTTTAGAACTGATGGAAGGTCACTCTGAACCAACTTGATAGTTGTGGGATCCTCTGGTGTTTACTCCTTCAAAGTGTATGTAACCGCTACTTTGGCTGCTTTTCCTGTTGGTTAGAGCAGTCAGGGCAGGAGATGTGTTTCAGTTTAGTGGCTTTGAAGTACAATACTTTAGAGACAGATCTTCATCTCTTCTTCATGGGTGATGAAACCCGAGGCTCTATAAAGAACATCTTGGATAGTTAGGGGCATGTTTAACAATATTTCCACACGGAAGCGTAACTCAAACCACAATGCCATCTTGGATTCTTTTACGTCTCTTCGAGAACTGGGCCTATCTTCGGAGTCGAGGTAGTCATTCTGTGAATTTGAAATCTTACGATCTCCATTTTATTTGTGGCTCAGAATAACTGCTCTCTTAGCTCATCCAGTTCATCCATTCTGCTCTCTCTTTAGAATTTGATATCCTTGGGTCAGCCTGCTATTCTCTCATACAAGATTTTCTTCCTCTTTCTATAGCTCTTTGTGTTGATTTAAGTGCATTATTGAAAATTTTCCTTATTTTATTATTACTGATGCTATAGATAGTCACATAAACGATTCATGATCTCATATGCCCCTTTTTGGAGAGAACGAAAGTCACTATACCCTTCAGTAGTCTACTATACCATTCTACTCATTGAAGACTATGTGAAGACAATTTTGCCAATTGCCAAATTAAATTGCAATTTCCAGATTTACAAAATTCAAAACATGTTGTCTCTATCTCCTCATCTCCTCTCTCTATGGGCCCACCAACGTTATCTGTGGTAATTCTATTGGCTATCTAGTTTTTAGATACTTTTTTACATCTCAATTATTTTATATCAATAATTTCATAGTAAAATTTTTTTAATTATAATTTTTATACAAAAATTCTTCATTTTTTTATACTTTATAAATATAAACTTGTTTTATTTCATTTGTATACAAAAATAATATTAAAAAATAATGGGATATGAATTGAATTTTTATAAAATTGGAACCCAAAATAATATTAATAAAATTGTATTATTAAAACAAATTAAACTTATGTATAATAAATATTGTAAACACGCATTAAAAATTTTATATCATATTGGTTGTTATCAAAGAACATACACAATAATTTTCTTATATTTTTAAGGTCACTTTGTAATTAATAAGCAATGTATGTAAAAAAAAGTTACAAAAATGTAGTTTCCAAATATATTAACGCATTAAACACTTCGTATAGTATGTTAATCAAGTTAAATCAACTGTATAACTACAAAAAAAAAAAAAATTAAAGTGGTGAAAAACTAATTTAAATTGAAAACACCCAAAGTATAACTATTTTCATTTTTGGTACAATTACTATATCGTGAACAACTATGTGTAAAAGTTTGGTGGCCCACATGTGACTATTGTGGCACACATGTAACTATTGCGGCACACGTGCGAGATATATTTTTATTATTAATGAATTTTTTGGTGGCCTCAGACGAAAATCTCTAATTTTTTTCCCCCCCAAACTATTTGTTTTATTTTTTATTTTTTATTTCTCTAAACTTTTAATTTTCGTGTAAGTGAATTTTGATTTTTCTATGAGTGAATTTTGATTTTGCTTTGGTCGCTTTGGGTCAGTCAATCCTGATTTCGATTTTGGTTTCGCTATGAATGAATTTTGAAGTAACTCTGGGTAGGTTGATTTCTATATCGATTTCGAATTAAAACCAACAAATAATTAAAATAAGTTATACTAAGTAATACTAGTTGTTCTAATAATTCATTCAAGTTATACTAAGTAATACTAGTTGTAGTCATATCCCAAACAAAGTTATACTAAGTAATATTAGCTTTACTGATAATCCAAACAAAATTATACTAAGTAATACTAGTTGTATTAAGAATAATACGTAACATTGCATATGTATACATAGCAAGCACAATCCTCCATGAGCCGCCAATTTTATCCTTTCAACCCATTCCTCAAGCTTGTCAAACACGAATCAATCTTGAGCACCCTCAAGATAGATCGTGTATGGATTTTCATGTGGATAATTCCTAGCCACGAACGATTCACTTCCACTCCACTTCTGCCAAGAGATACTGAATATATTTGTTGATGCGTAGACAAAGGAACATTCAATACAAAATTACAATATTTTTTGTAAATTTTTCTACCTACACTGCTTATTAATTACAAAATGATCTTAAAAGTATAATGAGTCTATTATGTATGTTATTTGATAACAACCTATGATATAAATTTTTTTAATATATGTTTATAACATTTATTACACATAAATTTACTTTGGTTTAATAATACAATTTTACAAATATTATTTTGGGTTCCAATTTTATAAATTTCAATTTGTATTTCATTGTTTTTAACATTTTTGTATACAAATGAAATAAAACAAGTTTCTATTAATAGAGTATAAAATGATGAATTTTAGTATAAAAATTATAACTAAAAAATAATTTACTATGAAATAATTGTTTTAAAATAATTGGGATATAAGAAAAAAATATCTACAATTTTGACCGCCAATAAAAATATAACATATAGTTTTGGTGAGTTCAGAAAAAGAGAAGAGGAGGAGAGAGATGAAAGGAGATTAGATCCGACATGTTTGGGTGGATGGATAAAACTATGATATAAGATTTAATTTTTAACACTTTGTTAGGATAAACAAGTAATCAATACTTTTTTGACAAAAAATAATTAATAAATAAATACTTTGAAAATTAGAATAAAAGACATGTTAGAGGAACACTCAACATAAACATAAACAGGTAATGTTTATGGAGCTTCCAAATTTGTAATTTAAAAATTTGCACAAAATTAAAATTTGTGTACGTGTACATTGGAAAGTGTGACGCGACTTTCGGTTGACTAAATGACATCTTCCAGCATGTCGTACTCGTTTGATTAGATGACATCTTCCACGTTGTCGTACTCATGAGTCATGAGCTTTTGACCAAGTTTCGTGGAAAATCCAAACTCTTTTTATTGGAATTAAATAATCGAACTTCCTTGTTCACCACTCCCCAATTCTCTCTATATAACACATAACTCTGAAAGTGCATACACAACACTAACAAACTCTCCCACTCTTTACTAAAGCTGTTCATCATCAAGTGCCTTCTTTGCTACAAACATGGTGACTCTCTATAATCAAGTGCCTTCTGTATCCGCTATTTTCTCTCTCTACACATCTTTTTCTGCAATCACAATGCTCTTTCGTACAATCCTCAACGAGATCGTCCCCAAGGGAATCCGAGAATACATCACTGTGAAAATCGTTGACTTCTTCTCGTCTTACTTTGAGTCGAGCTTCACGTTTGTGATCGAGGAAAAGTGGCAGGAGTTTATGTGCAACCAGACTTTCCGTGCGGCTGAGGTTTACTTACCGACGCGTCTCGCCGGGCTCTCCACCGGCATACTCCTCGTGGGTTCGAGCAATCTCAATGATCCAGCGGCTGGGCCAGAACTTGGAATCCCTGTGAATACAAAAATCGTAGATGAGTTTGAAGGGATTCATCTTGAGTGGCCTCTTCACTCTGCTGAGACTAAGAAGCATCGTCCCAAAAAAAGGTAGACTATGTTTTCCTTATCTCGTTGACTCTACTCTTGATCTTTTTTGTTCTTACAGTTTTGTATTGTGGATGCTTCATGTTTAAGGTATTTTCATTTGACATGTAAGAAGGAGTTTCGTGAGAAGATAATGAGATATTACTTCCCATACGTGACGAAATCAGCAGAGAAGATAATGAGGCAACAAGAGGATCTAGAGATCTTCACATACAACCAAGAAGATTCTGACTGGGATTCCACCACTTTCGAGCACCATGCAACCTTCGAGACGCTAGCCATTGAGCCAGCACTCAAAACAACCTTAATCAACGATCTTGACGCTTTCTCTAAAGGAAAAGATTTCTTCAAGAGCGTGGGACGCGCCTGGAAACGTGGATATCTTCTTTATGGTCCACCGGGTACCGGAAAATCCTCTATGGTGGCTGCAATTGCCAACCACATGAAGTATGATATCTATGATCTCCAAATTCAGAGCGTTAAAGACGATGGTGAGTTGCGTAAGATTCTCACCTCTACCAGGAACCGGTCAATTCTTCTTATTGAAGACATTGATTGCGGCTCTGATGCTTCTTCTAAACGCAAGACCAAGGAAAAGGAAGAAAATGATGAGCCCAAAAAGGGAAAGAAGAAATTTGAAGATGGGGTAAGTTGGAAATTTTCTCTGTTTTGTTATAACCTCTCTTGTTTCTGAAGTTTATGAATCTTCTTCTTTCTTGGCAGATATCTTTGTCTGGTCTGTTGAACTTTGTGGACGGCCTTTGGTCGAGCTGTGGAGAAGAGAAGATCATAATTTTCACAACCAATCACAAGGAGAAGTTTGATCCGGAGTTGCTGAGGCCTGGAAGGATGGACGTTCACATTCTCATGGACTATTGCACTCCTTTTGTGTTCAAGAAGCTTGTGTCTTTGTACCTCAAGATTGATGACCACATCATGTTTGATCCCATTGAGAAGCTTTTCCTTGAAGTGAGTGCAACTCCGGCTGAAGTCACGCAGCAGCTCATGGCCAGTAAGGACGCTGATGTTGCCCTCAAAGGTCTCCTTGAATTTCTGGAAACCAAGAAGACGCAAAAGGAAGAAGATACCAAAGTGGAGGAAGATGGAGAGGTTGAAGATGTTGAGACTAAAGAAGCAGAACCAGATGCAGAAACTTAAGTAGTTCTCTAGTGTGTTAATTATCTTTAAGACTAGTTAGAAGAAGTAACTCTGTTTTTTGGTTCCTATTGGTAATAAATATCATTTATGCCGAGAAATTATAGCTGAGTTCCATGTTGATGTATAAAATGTTAGGGGCCATAAAAAGTCTCTCATAAATAGATTATTTTTTCATTTAAACAACCTCTGAAGATGAAAGATTCACAGCAGAACCATATGACATTGGTTCCTTCTCTAGAAACCTTGAATTGAAGCAAGTAAAATTGTTGCAGATTTCTTGGTGCATTTCTCGTGCTATTGGGGTTAGTTAGCTAGATACTAAGTTCCTCATTTTTGATGGATCTAGATAACGTTTGCAATAAGTATCATCACGAGAATGTACATTTTGCCAAACTTACCATAGTAAACACTAACCTTTTAGATAAGAGCAAATCTCCTAAATAATACATTTTCAATTTTTCATGTTTATGTGAGCATAATAAACTAGGAAGGAGAAATAGACAAAAATGTTTCATTAAACAACAAAACTGACTTTTCTAACCTCAGAAAATAAATTTCTAAAATCAATAAATAAGCTTTAGTGTATAAATGTTCTACCTCTATACTAAACAAATGAATTCTATTCTATATATGTTTTTTATATAAAATGTTGAGTTCTTTTTATTATTTTTGTAGTTCACTTATAAAATGTAAAATTGTTTGTGTTTAAGACTATACTTTTTGATTTAAAATTTAGTATTTTTCATTTAAAGTTATATTATTAAAGATTATCTGAAATAGTATACGATGATATTCTATAATATTTGTGACTAACATTATGTTTTCCAATGAACGTATTTACTTTTTAAATGAACATTATGTGAAATAGTATATGATGACAAACACCACATTTCTCTTGTGATTTTTTTCCCCTCTCTCTCTATTCCGACAATTTATTTCCTCTCTCTTTCTCTCTTCTCTCTTCCCATTTCTCTCATCTCTCTCTCTCTTCCAATGATTTATGTACCCTCTCTCTCTCTCTTTCTCTCATCTCTTTCTCTCATCTCTCTCATTCTAATTGAAAACCAAAAAATTTACAATAAAACCCAAATTTTAAGATATTAATACATATTTATTATATTGTAATGTATTATCAAATTCTTAGTATTTTTATATATTTATATCACAGAAATATAGTATAGTACGACTATGGAGAGTACTATCTATATTGTGTGTTAAAAGTGTAGACAACTTAAATAGTATAATATATTAGTATAATTTATATGGATTTTTTCATGTTATTATATTTTAAGTGTATATGTGTATAATTTCACATATTTTTTTACTTTTTGATATTATTTACTTATTTAAAAAAATATAAATCCGTTTAAAAAAATTCAAACTATGATAGATGTAAAATAAAATCTATGTTTTTTAATAATAATAAATGATTTAATCAAACAATATTATGAACTTAAAAGAGTAAACAAAATCAAATGGGGTAAACTATAAATACAAAAGTTGAAAAATCTATTTCTCTCTCTTCTTCTATGCGTGCAACACAAATCCACTAGTTTGTGAGGTTAAAATGATCCATTTTTTTATTCATGGTTATTTTCTTCTACTTGGTTATTACATGTTTACTTACTTCATTTATCGTTCAATATAGTCATCTCACTAATTCACCCATTTTTTTCGAATTTTTTTTGTTCAAATATTTTTTTTTTTCAAAATTATTTTTCAAATATTTTTTTTCAATTTTTTTGTTTTCGAATTTTTTTTCTTGAAACCCGTTTTAGGTACCCTTTACTAAACATACGTAAACAATTCCTAAAATTATTATACATTTCCTGCAGTTTTAAGAACATTTTTAATCTTCTAAATATTTCATATATATTTAATATATCATTTTAAAACATTTAAAATTATTTTCTATATGTACAACGTATTTTTGTATATTTATTAAAGTCTTAGGACATCTTTCCTAAAAGTGTGTAAACTATTCATATATATTAGTATCCCTTTCTAAAATTTAAATAACATATTTTTATGTATTAAAGTATTAAAAACACTTTCCTAAAAATATGTAAAAGAAATCTAAATATTATTATACCTTTGAAAAATTAGAAGAACATACTTTTAGGTATGTTAAATCTATTTTTAAATGTTTATTAAATTTTTAGGAACCCTTTACTAAAACTATATAAATCATTCATAAATATTAGTATACCCTTCCTAAAATTTAAAGAACTTAGTTTTGTATATGTTAAACCCATTTTTAAATGTTTATTTAAGTTCTAGGAACATTTTCTTAAAAATGTGTAAACCATTCTTAAATATTTTAAGATTTTTTTTTCAAATAACGTTTTAGGAACCATTTCCTAAAAATATGTAAATCATTCATAAATATTAATATACACTTCCTAAAATTTTAAGAACATAGTTTTATTTATGTGAAACCCATTTTTAAGTGTTTATTAAAGTTTTAGGCACCATTTCCTATAAATATGTAAATCATTCCTAGATATTTAGTATACATTTCCTAAAATAGTAAGAACATAGTTTTATGTATGTGAAACCCACTTTTAAATGTTTTAGAAATATTTTCCTAAAATATGTAAACAATTCCAAAATATTTTAATTTTTTTTTCAAAAATCGATTTATGAATCCTTTCCTACAATAATGTAAACCATTCCTGAATATTAGTATACATTTTCTAAAATTTTAAGAACATATCTTTATGTATTTTATTTTTAAATATTTATTAAAAACTTAGTAACCCTTTCCTAAAAGTAGCTAAATTATGACTAAAAATTATTATACATTTCTTAAATTTTGGAAAAAAAATTTTGAAAAAAAAAATTCAAAAAAAATTTTTGGAAAAAAAAAGTTTGAAAAAAAATTGAAAAAAAAAAATCTCGAATTTATTATTAATTTATTTTTTGAATTTTAATTTTATTTTTTTAATTACATATGGAAAAGAGGGATAAATAGTCTTTTATCCCCCTTTAATGAAACATTTTTGTCCATTTCTTCCATTAAGTTCATTTTGTTAATTTAAACTTGAAAACAGTATATTTTTAGGGTATTCCTCTTTAGATAAGCCCTTATTCGACAGTCCATGGAAGCAATAATAATAAACGCCAAAGTACTCTAAGAAATATATAAAAATGAAGAGTGTGAGTATGAGCGCGCATTATTCCAAAGTCCATGGAAGCAATAATAATAAACGCCAAGGTACTCTAAAAATATATATATAAGTGAAGAGTGTGAGTATGAGCGCACGTAAGCAAAATGGGGAATCATGTGGGTTATTAGGAGTTAGGATTTTGATAGAGTTGGTTGATTTTAAAAGTTAAGACATTTGTTAAATATAACAATAGAGTGTTGTCAAATTTGTAGACATCTTTATGTATTTAGAAAATTTATGTTATAACAACTTTAAGAATCCAAAGAATATCAATTATTATTATAAAGTTATGTTTATTGAGTTAAATTATTTAAAATCATCATTCCACTACCATTACATTATAGTAAAATAATATACTTAATGAAAATTAAATATTTTGAATAACAATAGATTTTAAATAAAATTTTAAAATTATCAAACCAATAAAAACAAATTATTTAAAAATGTTAAAATTCATAAACCAATTATTATAAAATTTAATAATTCTAACAATAATTAAAAATCCAACTCCTGTCTAAACGCAACACATTTGGGGACATAACCATAAATACCACATAAAACATATCAGATCAGATCTTTATACTAAATGCTTTGAGTATAGATAGTTGGACAAATATACACGGAGAGAGTAAATCATCTGAATACTTTATTTTTGGCCTTAAGTCACATTCGGGTAAGTAGCCCGAGAAAAAACATTTTTACCAACTTTTCTGCAATGTCATTAACCCCGAATAATAAATCATGGTAATGGCAAGAACAAGGCCGTATTTTGTGATTATTTTAAGTTATTGTTTTTCTATTTTCGGGAATAAGGATAATTCTTCAAAAAATTGTTTTAGTTTTGTATAGTTTTGATATTGTTGTATGGCTAAGCATAGCTGGCTTTATTATACTTTTATAAATTATGTTAAAATATGACATTTCCTGTGTATGCATTACTACTCGTATAAGGCTTTGACTTATTTAAGTGCAGTGAGTGAGTAAATGTGCAGTATGGAAGTTTGAAAAAATGGTAATTTTGGTTTCAAGTGTTATTATTTAGACGTTTACATAAGAGACTCATTTTACTGAAAATGGGATAAAAACCTTGTAGAAGATCAATACAATATTGCTTATTTTCTCAATTTTTGTTTTTTAAATACATTTTTTTAAAAGGAAAATTCTTGCAATTCGAATAATCATTTTATACTTTTGATATTAAGAATCGAAACAATTAAAATAATTTTATTTTATAATGACACATATTATAAAGTACATGTAAGATCAAAACTAATACTTATCAATGTTCTTATTAAATTACATTAATAGTATTAATAGTCAATTAAACACATGCATTTGTCCTTTATTTGTCCCAAATTAAAATTTTGTGTACGTGTACATGGGAAAGTGTGATGCGACTTTCTGTTGACTAAATGACATCTTCGAGCATGTCGTACTCGTTTGAGTAAATGTCATCTTCCACGTTGTCGTACTCATGAGCTTTCCCCCAAGTTTCGTGGAAAATCCAAACTCTTTTTATTGGAATTAAATAATCGAACTTCCTTGTTCACCACTCCCCAATTCTCTCTATATAACACATAACTCTGAAAGTGCATACACAACAATAACAAACTCTTCCACTCTTTACTAAAGCTGTTCATCATCAAGTGCCTTCTTTGCTACAAACATGGTGACTCTCTATAATCAAGTGCCTTCTGTATCCGCTATTTTCTCTCTCTACACATCTTTTTCTGCAATCACGATGCTCTTTCGTACAATCCTCAACGAGTTTGTTCCCAAGCGAATCAGAGAATACGTTGCTCTGAAAGTTATGGACTTTTTCTCATCTTACTTTCAGTCGAATTTCACGTTTGTGATCGAGCAACGGTGGGAGTTTGCTGAGAATCAGACTTTCCGTGCGGCCGAAGTTTACTTACCGACGCGTCTCGCCGGACTCTCCACCGACAAACTCCTCGTGGGTTCGAGCAATCTCAAGAATCCAGCGGCTGAGACAAAACTTGGAATCCCTGTGAATACAAAGATCATAGATGAGTTTGAAGGGATTCATCTTGAGTGGACTCTTCACTCTGTTGAGACTAAGAAGTATCTTCCCGAGAAAAGGTAAGACTCTGTTTTACTTATCTCTTTGACTCTACTCTTAATTTTTTGTTCTTAAAGTTTTGTTTTGCTTAAGGTACTTTCATTTGACTTGAAAGAAGGAGTTTCGTGAGAAGATAATGACAGACTATTTCACATACTTGGCGAAATCATCAGAGAAGATAATGAGCCATCGAGAGAATCTCAAGATCTTTTCTTACAACCAAAATCGGTCTAAATGGGAATCCGCCATTTTCGAGCACCACACGACCTTCGAGACCCTAGCCGTTGAGCCGCAACTGATGAACACTTTGATCGACGATCTTGATGCTTTCAGTAAAGGAAAAGAGTTCTTCAAGAGTGTTGGACGCGCCTGGAAACGTGGCTATCTTCTTTACGGTCCTCCGGGTACTGGAAAATCCTCTATGGTCGCTGCCATTGCGAATCACATGAAGTACCATATCTATGATCTTCAGATACAGAGTGTGAGAGATGATGGTGAGTTGAGGGAGATTCTCACCTCCACCAAGAACCGGTCAATTCTCCTCATTGAAGACATTGATTGTGGAGCTGATGCTTCTCGCAGACGACAGACCAAGAAAAAGGAAGATGCTGGCGGTGAAGATGATGGTGAGCCACAAAAGCGTAAGAAGAAGTTTGAAGTTGGGGTAAGTTTCCTCTGTTTGGTTATAACCTTTGTTTTTTTCTCAAGCTTATGAATCTTCTTTTCTGGATAGATATCGTTGTCGGGTCTATTGAACTTTGTGGATGGACTTTGGTCGAGCTGTGGAGAAGAAAAGATCATAATTTTCACAACCAATCACAAGGAGAAGCTTGACCCTGCGTTGCTGAGGCCTGGAAGGATGGACGTTCACATTCTCATGGACTATTGCACTCCCTTTGTGTTCAAGAAGCTTGTGTCTTTGTACCTCAAGATTGATGACCACATCATGTTTGATCCCATTGAGAAGCTTGTCCTTGAAGTGAGTGCAACTCCGGCTGAAGTCACGCAGCAGCTCATGGCCAGTAAGGACGCTGATGTTGCGCTCAAAGGTCTCCTTGAATTTCTGGAAACCAAGAAGACGCAAAAGGAAGAAGATACCAAAGTGGAGGAAGATGGAGAGATTGAAGATGCTGAGACTAAAGAAGCAGAAACATACGTGGATCTCTAGTGCTATTGATTATATCTTGAAGACTAGTTTGAAGTAACTCTGTAGTTCGGTTCGTTTTGCAAATAAATATCTTTTATTTGAGACAAAATGAGACAAATTGTGGATGAACTGCATGTTTACGTATGAAAAATTAGGGCGCAGAGTCTCATAAGTATATCCTTCTTTTCATTTGTATTTGACCCATTGTTTGATAAAAAATAATCGCTGAAGATGATGTATAATGGAAAACTTAATTCTCATAGATGCTGTGATTACATTATATATACGATGTACAATGGTAATACTAGGGATTTATCAAAGTCTAAACTACCCTTTACATATCTAGCTCTACACGCCCCCTCAAGATGGAGATACCCGAGTAACTCCAATCTTGGAAAACAACTCGGTAAAGCGTTGTCGGGGTAACGGTTTGGTCAGAGCATCAACCAATTGATCTTTAGTGGACACATGAGTGACACGCAGCGCTCCTGACTGGATATTATCCCGAATGAAGTGATAGTCTAACGCTAGGTGTTTCATCCGTGAATGAAAAACCGGATTAGCACATAGATGTGTGGCTCCAACATTATCACAATATATCACCGGTTGAGAAAGGAGTTTGATTCCGAGTTCAGTTAGAAGAGAACATACCCATCGCAATTCAGCAGCTGTATTAGCAACGGAGCGGTATTCAGCTTCAGTAGAAGATCGGGCCACTCCCTTTTGTTTCCGCGAAGACCAAGCAATTGGAGTGGTGCCGAAATACAGGATATGTGCATTTGTAGAAATAAAATCATCCACGTCACCCGCCCAATCCGCATCAGAGTAAGCGTGTAAAGACATGGTGGATTCCCTACGAATCAAAATACCAGAGGAGAGTGTACCGGCCAGGTATCGAAGCACTCGCTTAGCAGCCTGCCAATGCACATCAGTGGGTTGATGCATAAACTGTGACAGACGGTTGACCGCAAAGGAAAGGTCAGGGCGAGTAAGTGACAGATATTGAAGACTACCCACAACACGACGATATTCTGATGGGTTTTTAAGAGGAGAACCATCGCGTAATGAGAGCCGTGGTGCAGAGGCCATGGGTGTGGAGACAGGCTTACTATCAAGCATTTTCATGCAAGTGAGAAGATCAATTACGTACTTTCTCTGCATGAGATGTAAGCCATTACGTGTGCGTGTGACCTCAACACCCAAGAAATAAGTGAGATCAGTCGGTTCTTTTAGAGAAAACCGTGCAGCAAGAGCTTGAAGGAATGTGGAGATCATGGTGGTGCTACTGCCGGTGACGATGATGTCATCAACATAAACCAGCACATAGATAATGTCACCGTTTAGTTGATATATGAAGACCGAAGTATCAGCTGCAGAATTCTGAAACCCATAGCTCAAAAGCGCTCGTTTGAGTTCGGTGTACCAAGCACGGGGCACTTGTTTCAACCCATACAACGCTTTCCACAATCTCCAAACATAGTTCGGTCGATCTTTATCAATGTAGCCGGGTGGTTGAGTGACATACACTTCATCCTCAAGAGTGCCCTACAAGAACGCATTATTGATATCCAGTTGCTTGATTTGCCAGGCGCGAGAGACCGCAATCTGTAAAACAAGTCGAATTGTTATAGATTTGACGACAGGACTAAAGGTTTCTGCGTAATCCACTCCGTATTGCTGATTAAAACCACGTGCAACCAAGCGGACTTTATAGCGATGAAGCGAACCATCAGGATGAAATTTTAGTGTAAAAATCCACTTAGTCGGAATAACCGGTTGATGTAGAGGTGGAGGAACCAGCTCAAATGTGTAGTTTCGAATCTGTGCATTTATCTCATCAGCGCAGGCTCCTCGCCAATTCGCATCACGCATGGCCTGGTTAATGGTTTTGGGTATTTCGGGAGGAGTGTGTGGTACTGGCTTAGAGGGCATAGATTTAATGGCATTACAAGTGAATTTCGTGACCGGTTTGGTAATATTGTTTTTCCTCCTGGTTTGCATTGGATGGGTATTTGTTTGAGTAGGAGGTGGTGGTGTGGATACAGGGAGCACGGAAGATGAGAGCAAAGGTGGAGTGGAAGTTTGATTTTGATTGGTTTCTGTGTTTAGTGGTACAGGTGGTTGATCGGGTAAGTTATTTGGTTGGTTTGGATTGGTGGTTAAAGGAAGAGTAGAAGATGAGGGCTGGTATCGGTGCTGCACGAGACAGTGGGATTGAACCCAAATTCAATTGAGAATCATTGTTTCTAGATGAGAGATTTGTACCTGACACCACTTGTATAGATGAGCTAGGCTCATCAGGAACCGGCAAAGATGGTTGCCGGCGGTGAAGATCCGAAGACAGGGGCGCTGTAGATGGAGCTATAACGAGTGGCGGCAGGCGTTGGGGAATTTGGTCTGGTGGATCATAGGAGATGATGGTGTTGTCGGTTCTGGAACTAGGAGGCGAGGAGGGGTCAGGTGTAGCGAACGGGTGCACTGATTCTACGAACTCCACGTGTCTCGAGATGTACAAGCGACCAGTTTGGCGATGGAAACAGAGGTATGCACTCTGAGTTAAGGAATAACCCAAGAAAACACATGGCAACGATCGATCTTGAAGTTTGTTGGATGTGTACGGACGAAGCCAGGGAAAGCATAGACAACCAAAGATCTTGAGTTTGAGATAGTTTGGTGGAGTTTGAAACAGCTTCGCATAAGGAGACGTATGCTGCAGAACGGGTGTAACAAGACGATTGATCAGGTAGATGGCTGTCTGAAAAGCATACGGCCAGTAGATGTGAGGAACAGACGCGTGATGGAGTAATGTCAGACCCGTTTCAACGATATGACGATGTTTGCGTTCAGAGACGCCATTATGTTCCGGAGTGTGGGGTGGAGAGGTGTAATGAGAGATCCCGTGTGTTGCGAGAAACGATCGAAGTGCAACAAATTCACCTCCATTGTCTGAGTAAAGTGTTTGGATTTTAGCTTCAAAACGATTTTCAACCAGCGCTTTGTAGGCAATGAAGGTTTCTTTTACATGGGATTTTTGTTTGAGGGGGTAGAACCAGGTATAGCGTGTGTAATGGTCTACAAATATAACATAATATTTGTAGTTATCGGTGGAAACAATGGGAGAGGTCCAAACATCCGAATAAACAACTTGTAATGGTTTGGTAGAGGTGATTGTATTGGAATAAAATGGTTGCTTGTGGCTTTTATTGATAAGACAGGGGGAACACGGAGACATAGTTTGCTTTGAATCAACACAAGGTAGAGAGAAAGAAGAAACGATAGAGTTTAAAATAGGTGGAGAGGGATGTCCCAAGCGAGCATGCCATGAAGCAAGAGATGTTTTTGGTGGTGAGGCTAGCAGGGCTGTCGGTTTGGAGGAAGCCGGCCACTCGTAAAGCTCATCTTTAACTTTCCCGGATATTAACAGGGCCCCCGTTTTGAGAAACATCACCTGAAAGTGGGTAGGAAAAAAATTCACAGAAACATTATTCGCTGTGCACAACCGATAAACAGATAAAAGGTTTCGATGGAGATTAGGAACATGAAGCACATTCGGTAAGTTTAAAGATCGAGTTAAGGTAGGAAGAGTAGCAGAACCAGTATGCATGATAGGAATCGAGGAACCATCAGCGATGGTCACTTCTTCACCGCCTTGATAGATATTGTGGAGGGATAGATTTTGCAAGTCGGTGGTTAAGTGATGAGTCGCTCCACTATCTAACAGCCACGGTGGAGCATATCCTGAAGAAGCAGCAGCAAGATTCGCGCGTGGTTGCCACGGTGCAGAGGAGACCATCGTTGGACGCGTAGCAACGGATTGATGGAGTTGAAGACAAGTACGAGCACTGTGACCATATACTCCGCACAACTGACATCGGCCCTGGTATCCAGGCGGAGCAAACTGTGTCGAACCAGACGAGGATTTGTAGCTGTTGTATGTCGGAGTAGAGTGAGATCCATATCGACTGTTGTTGGAGCGATTATTACCCTTGTAGTTGTTGTTGGTGTGGTTGCGAGTACTCGCAGCACTGGCAGTAATCGGAATCTCAGCGGTAGAGGTAAGAGTTGACATTTGGAGCTTAGCCTCTTGATTCAATAGCTTTTCATGGATCTCTGTGATTGAAGGAGTAGTGTCACGACCTTCGATCTGATCCACAATAGTACGATACTCCTCAGGAAGTCCTTCGAGTATGTGTTCCACTTGATCTTCAAGGTCAATAGGCTTACCAAGAAGAGCCAATTGATCAAAGCGAGTTGTGAAGCCTTGAACATAATCGTTGATAGAACGCGATCCTTTCTTCCATTGCTTGATCTAGTGCTTGAGTTGTTCGAGATGACCTCGGCTTGGCTTGGCATAAAGTGCTGTGAGTTCACACCAAATTTGGGCAGCAGTCGTAGTTTTGGAGAGGAGTGGTTGCAGGGATGTGGTGATAGCACCAAGTAACGCGCTATATATTAGCGAGTCTTGACGTTTCCAGAGCACATGATCTGGATTGGGAGACGTGACATTGGCGACGGTAATTGTCGGTAGAGGAGGTGGAGTGTTAGCATCAAGGTGGTGAGCCAGGTCATACCCAGAGAGAAGAGCATGAACCTGTCGATTCCACATCAAGAAATTTGAGTTGGTGAGCTTTGTGACGTTCGTCATGTTAACATGAAGAAGTGGAGACCTGTCGGAGACGTTAATGGTCTCGTGAGTATTGTTGTTTGCCATGAGGAAAATGAAGAAGAAAAACGATGGCAGCTGAGAGGGAAAAAATTTTAGGTTTTGAGGTATCGGGGCTCTGATACCATGTATAATGGAAAACTTAATTCTCATAGATGCTGTGATTACATTATATATACGATGTACAATGGTAATACTAGGGATTTATCAAAGTCTAAACTACCCTTTACATATCTAGCTCTACAGATGAAACACTCACCACAAAAACCATATCACTTAAATTTTCTCTCAAGAAACTTTGAATCGTTATCGAACAACCATACAAGTGATATTGTTGCAATTACCCAATGCGTATGTGTATTGAAGCAGCTTTCTTGATGCTATTCCCGCATCTGAAACGTCTCATGCTATTGGGGTTAAGCGTTAATCATGAACATGTGGCCTTTTGTGATTATATGCATCTGGATTATTTTTTATTTATTTTACATTACATGTGAGGTTAGGTAGAGTCCAAATTCGCATAACTAAAATTAAAAAATAAACTTAAGAATCCAAATTTTATATGGGAAAACACACAAAATAAAGTAGGAACTTAATTTTTATTGTTGTTTAGATAATTTTGATGTACAAGATTTTCCTGAGCGGTTCAGTTGAGCTTTTTGTAAAGTAAACATATCAAAATGATAAGTCTATGACCAAGGATATTTTCTAAGTAAAAATTTCTCCAACAAATTCTAACTATGATACTCTGTATATAGTGGTTGTTTAATGTTTGAGAGAGAATATTTTTGAAATTTGCGGAGATTTTTTTTCATCATTATATTCTGCTTATTTTGGAATATTCTTCTGGAACATTTGAGAAACTTTTTTGGGATTACTTGGTTATCTTGGACCCTGAACTGTCTTGGTTTAGTTTGGTTTTCTGTTTCATGCAATTCTTAATTTGGCTCGAGCAATAAGAATGCTTGGTGGTTTGATTTGCTCTGGATCAAAGAGCACATCACAAGACTGCTTGGAAGAATGGAGAGGAAGGCTTGGTGGCACGTCGTTGGTTCGGGGTGTCCGGGTCAAGACCAGGACATAAGCATTCTGGAAATGTGTGAAGCTTCATCTTAGGGACGGTTGGTAGTTTGGTTACATCGTGTACTCAAGTTACTATCTTGGAACGACTGATGGATGATTTAGGATCAGTCCAATCCAGCTTGGTGTCTCCCAGTTGGCTTGTCGTTTTTTTTTCTTTAGTGGGCTCATCGTTGTCCCGTCGAAATCCCTTAAGCTTACCACATCTCCGAGATCTCCAACCAAACTTTTTGCCATAATTTTTATGTTGAGGCTTCAAAATTTGCAGTCAAGTACCTGTAGGCGATGTGGTGTTTGCAATAAGTTTTCTCATCATTAGTGCTGAATTTCGTGTCCATGTATGTTATGGTCCTTCACCGCATTCCGAACCAACTTAATTATTATGTGCACCGCTAAAGTTAGGTTTTTCATAATGAACATATCCACTATTTTGGTTACCCTTTCTGTCGTCGGAAGGGTTTGGAGCTGGTGGTGCGTTTCTACTCATCGGTTTTTCCAAATAATATTTTTATGACAAAATCTTCATCCTCTTGTATAATTAATCTCTAGGTGTTCAATGAAATCTCTTCTCGAAACCGCGATTCATACCACAATGATTTCCTCAATGTATCAAGGCAACTTTGTAACTTAGACCATCAATCTTTGATACCACAGTTTTGAATTGTCCCATGAAGTTATGTAAGCTTTCTGTTAGCCCTTGGGATAAAGTCCAGAGATCCACGTTAGAAGACTCTCGATTCATAAACATCGAAGGGTGCTTTAGAAAAGCATTGAATAGTATTTTAAAATTATTGATGGAGTCTCTTTCCAAATGTGATAACCACTTGAGCACTGCTCTTTTGAGATTCTCCACGTATAGAAGACATAAACCAGAATCTTGTTCGTATTCCTTGCATTTGTCTCAGCCTACTGCTAAGCATAGAGTCGTTATGTGAGCTTTATGATTGGTTGTTCTTTCGTAGTAAGACATTCTGATATTTTCGGGAATAAAAGTCTCGTCTTAATCACCCTAGATGTAAATGGAGTCCTCTGTGTTTCCTTTAAAATACAATCTATATCTGGTGTTGAGCTGATCACCTTGTGGACTTTGGACCATACATATATTATCTAGTCATTTTCTCGAGCCAATGAAGATCGGAGTTTGTCTAAATCATATTTTCAGTTTATCCTATGCGGCTTACAGTGTTTGAGTTGGCTCGCTCCTCTGTTTCCTTTGGCATACTGCGCTTGATGTACCCAAAAGCGATTCTCCTCTTCTTCCATCTATTTGTGTTTTGTTCCAAGCTGTTCTGCTCTCTTTTTACTCTCACCACCATTCGGTTCGGAACAAAATCTCCTTATTTGAGCTGATCTGGCTGTTTGGCTTTGAGTTGGTCTCCTTATTTGTCTTCTTCTCTGTCAATTAATGGTTTATCGGAATGTGCATCGTTAGCGCCTCTTGCTCCTAAGTTTAGTAGTGATGGCTCTTTCGGAATTGTTCTTCATCCTACTAGGGTCTGCTCGTTCGATTATCATAGAGATGTCTGTTCACTGAGGATTCTCACTAGGCCAAGAGGCATTGAGTTATCTCCCACCTCCTCTTGCTTGGTTTGCCGCCGAGAAAAGTTCGCATGGGCAAAAACTTTGGGCTTGATTTTCTGCTCAGATTGTCTCAATCTGCTCCGTTAGTGAGCTTTCATCTTTTCTTTCTCTTCCACCTTCTTGAGGATTGCGGCTATCATCTCTTTCATCTTGGTCACGGTTGTGGTGGTTGCTTCTGCAATGCTCGCATCTTGACGCTGCTCGACGTTGGTGTTAACTTTGTTGTTGTTCGCTCCATCGATAGCCATCTCCATCTCGTGTTCTTTTCTTTTTGGGTGTCAAAAAATTTCCTCTCCCCAAAGACAGCGCCAAATTCTGAGAGTTGAATTTGCACAACTAAATTTAGAAGGTAAATTCAAGAATCCAAATTTCTTAGTAAAAAACACAAGAAACAAAAATCAAAATTTGTGTTCTTTTCTTCTTGGGTGTCAAAAAATTTCCTCTCCCCACAAACGGTGCCAAACTGAGGGAGTTGAATTCACACAACAAAATTTAGAAGGTAAATTCTGGAATCCAAAATTTCTAAGTAAAAAAAAACACAAGAGACAAAGATCAAAATTGATTTTCATTGCTGTTTAGATAAGCTTTTTGTACAAGATTTTCGTAAGTTGTTCGATTAAGCTTTTCGTAAAGTAAACAGGGTAAATTCTATTGTTAAGTATCTCTGCTTGGAAAAAGATTCTCCTAAAATTTCAAGTATTCTAACTATGATTCTCTTTATATAGTGGTTTCTTGACGCTTTGTAGAAAACATCTTCCAAAATTTGCAGAGAGTTGTTGGCATCCTCGTGCCTCCGCCGATTTTTGAAATATGTTTCTGGACCATTCGAGAAATCTATGCGCAGGATTACTTGGTTATCTTGGACCTGGGCTGGCTCGATTTGGTTTGATATTCCATTTCATTCCAATCTTGAGTTGGTTCAGATTTCTTGGCGGTTTGATTGGCTCGAAATAGAAGTGGACAGCTCGGAATAGGAGTAGACAGATCGGGAATGCTCCAGAGAATGGAGAGGACGTCTCGAATGTGCAAATGTGACACATTGCCTTGTCAGGGTATCTGGCTTGCAACCGGGATTGAAGCATATTGGGAATGCGTAACGCTTTGGCTCGGGGGTGGTCGACGGTTTGGTTACGTCATGTGCTTGGGTTACTCTTTCAAACGGCTGCAGGATGATTTCGGATCGGTATGATCTGGCTTGGGATTGGTTTGACCAAATAGTTTGGTCCACGTGATGTTTTGCTGAGTCATTTAGTTTATGTTCAGACATCGTACGGCTTGGCGGTTCATTGGTTGGATTGGGTCGATAGTTTGCTCGGAGGTGCAGCACGCTCAGTCATGGTTCTTCTTGGCCGGCCTTGCTCGAGAACCGGTTTGGCCAGCTTGGTAGGCCTGGAAATATTATCCGGGATCCGCTCCGCTGCACTCCGAAAATCCGGATATTCGGGGGTGCCGGATCCGGATAATAAAGCTATGAATCCGGATAATATGTTTTTTGAACCCCGGATATTCGGATCCGTGTATATATAAGGGGTTAATCAGTTTTTATTTCATAAGTAATTTTATTAATTTTGATTAAATAGGTTTTTTCACTGTTTTTTAATTTATTGTTTGAACTTTTTTATTATTTAATATTTTGAGGAATCAAAATATATTTAAAATCTTTTTATATTTAATTTATCTATTATTATTAAATTTTTAATATAAAAAATTATTATTTTTTCGGATCCGGATCCGGATATCCGCGGATATTCCAAATTTTAGACGGATATCCGAGATCCGGATATTCGAAAGGTCTGGATCCGGATCCGGATATTTAAAATAATCTGGATATCCAGATACGTCTCAGGCCAACAACTCGATGGTCTTTTAGCTCGCGAGAGATCGCTTTACAACTCAGTTCAGTTTGGAAGCTCTGATCATTATCCGAAGAAGACCGAGGCATTTGTCATTTGTTCGGTACACGGCATGCTCGACGGCTCAGGATGCTCGTGGGACGATGACTCAGTATGCAAGACGGTCAACAGCTCAGGACAACAATGGTTTAAAGGCAACAAGGCCGATGGTCGACCGAGCCATTTGGTTCGACATGGTTGTCCAAGCTGTTCGGTCTGAGCGTCGTCCATTATGTTGAGTTGGGCTGGTCCATCTCGGTCGATTCTGTCAGTTTTTCATGTTTGGGCTAATTAGTCAAAGCTTGAAAAATTTGGTTAAACCCATTTTAATACTTAGTCATTTTTAGCCGTTCATTGTAAATATGAGAATTTTAACTCCAACAAGTTAAGAGGGATTTCCTTCATATATGTGCAATCATAATATTTGCATCAATAGGCTTATCGCTTCTGTGTTCAGTTCTTCAGCATAATTTTCTTCAGTACATACCGATTTAGTAACATATTGTCCAAGAACGTTAAAGAGAAATTATAGTTTTAAGAAACTTTCCAAAACTCATATTAACAAATATAGACAAATAAACACATGGATTTGTCCAAACTTTTAAATTAACAAATTTCAATTTGTCCAAAAATTCAAATTTGTGTACCGGTGTACATCAGAAGGTGTGATACCACTTTCCCTTGACTAAATGACGTCTTTCAAGGTTGTCATACATCCTCGTGAGCTTTCCACGAAGTTTCCGGCACACTTTCCCTGGGAAATCCAAACTCTCTTTATACCTTTTCAATTAGATGATAAAAGTCCAAACATTTTTAATTGGAATTAAATAATCAAACTTTCTTGTTCACCACTCCCCAATTCTCTATAAAGCATACACAACACGAATAAACTCTCCCACTCTTTACTAAAGCTGTTCATCATCATGTCCCTTCTTTGCTACAGAAATGGTGACTCTCTATAATCAAATGCCTTCTGTATCCGCTATTTTCTCTCTCTACACATCTTTTTCTGCAATCACGATGATTTTCCGTACAATCCTCAACGAGATCGTCCCCAAGGGAATCCAAGAATTCATCACTGTGAAGATTGTGGACTTCTTCTCGTCTTACTTTGAGTCGAGCTTCACGTTTGTGATCGAGAAAGAGTGAGAGGAGTTTGTGGACAACCAGACCTACCGTGCGGCCGAAGTTTACTTACCAACGCGTCTTGCAGGACTCTCCACGGGAAAACTCCTCGTGGGTTCGAGCAATCTCAAGAATCCAACGGCTCAGCCGAAACTTGGGATTCCTGTAAACACCAAAATCATCGACGAGTTTGAAGGGATTCATCTTGAGTGGACTCTACACACCGTTGAATCTAAGAGGAGGCGCGAGAAACGGTATACTCTTGTTTCTTTTTCATCTCTTTGTATGTAATCTTTAAATGGTTTGTTCTTTAAGTTTGTGGATGTTTCATATTTTCAGGTACTATCATCTGACATGTAAGAAGGAGTTTCGTGAGAAGATAATGACAGACTACTTCACATACGTGACGAAATCAGCAGAGAAGATAATGAAGCATCGAGAGAATCTGGAGATCTTTACATACAACAAAGAAGATTCCAACTGGGAATCCGCCATTTTCGAGCACCATGCGACCTTCGAGACGCTAGCCATTGAACCGGAACTCAAGAGCACCTTAATCAACGATCTTGATGCTTTCTCTAAAGGAAAAGACTTCTTCAAGAGCGTGGGACGCGCCTGGAAACGTGGATATCTTCTTTATGGTCCACCTGGTACTGGAAAGTCCTCTATGGTGGCAGCAATTGCCAATCACATGAAGTATAATATTTATGATCTCCAGATTCAGAGCGTTAAAGACGATGGTGAGTTGCGTCAGATTCTCACCTCCACCAAGAACCGGTCAATTCTTCTTATTGAAGACATTGATTGTGGATCTGATGCTTCTTCTAAACGCAAGTCCAAGGAAAAGGAAGAAGATGCTGAGCCCAAAAAGGGAAAGAAGAAGTTTGAAGATGGGGTAAGTTGGAAATTTTCTCTGTTTTGTTATAACCTCACTTGTTTCTGAAGCTTATGAATCTTCTTCTTTCTTGACAGATATCTTTGTCTGGTCTGTTGAACTTTGTGGATGGACTTTGGTCGAGCTGCGGAGAAGAGAAGATCATAATTTTCACAACCAATCACAAGGAGAAGCTTGACCCGGCGTTGCTGAGGCCTGGAAGGATGGACGTTCACATTCTCATGGACTATTGCACTCCCTTTGTGTTCAAGAAGCTTGTGTCTTTGTACCTCAAGATTGATGATCACGTCTTGTTTGATGCTATTGAGAAGCTCGTTGTTGAGGTGAGTGCAACCCCGGCTGAAATCACGCAGCAACTCATGGCCAGTAAGGACGCTGATATTGCGCTCAAAGGTCTTCTCAAATTTTTGGAAACCAAGAAGAAGAAAAATGAAGAATATACCAAAGAGGAGGAAGAGGGAAAAGTTGAAGATACTGACACTAAAAAGGCAGAAACTTAAGTCGTTCTTTAAGACTAATTAGAACTAACTCTGTTTTTCGGTTCCTATTGGTAATAAATATAGTTTTTGCAGACAAATTATAGCTGAGTTCCATGTTGATGTATAAAATCTTAGGGGCCATAAATTCTCTCATAAATATATCATTTTTCGTTTAAACAACCTCAGAAGATGAAAGATTCACAGCAGAACTATATGACATTGGTTCTTTCTCAAGAAACCTTGAATGGAAGTAGGTGATATTTTGTTGCAGCTACCCCGTGCGTATGCTTCTTGAACGAGATTTCTTGGTGAATTTCTCGTGCTATTGGAGTTACTAGTTAGGTAGATACTAGGTTCCTCATTTTTGATGGATCTATAGAACGTTTTCAATAAGTCCCATCACGAGACATGTGCATTCGGGCAAACTTACCGTTGTGACACTTAAGCTTTCAGACAACGCATTCCCCAGTCGATGGAAACAATAACAATGAACTCCAAGCTGCTTTTATGCTCCTCCTAAGAAGATATAAAAGTGATGAGTGTGAGTATGAGCGCACGTGACCAAAATGGGGAATCCCAGAGGTTATTGGAAGCTGGAATTTGATAGAATTGGTTGATTTTGAAAGTTAAAGATTTGTTAAATATACGATAGAGTTTGTTAAATTGTACAGAGCTTTGTCTATTTAGAAAATTAATCAAAAGCATATTATAACAACTTAAACAATTCAAGAGATATCAAGTAGTATTCTAAAAAAAAATTGTGTTTAATGAAGTAAATTATTAAGAATCATCATCCAATAACACAAGATTATAATAAAATAATAGAATTAACGAAAATCAAACTTTTAGATTAACAATAAGTTTTGAATAGAATTTAAAATCATCAAATCAATAACGATAATTTTTTTTAAAAAAATAGAATCTATAAAGCAATAACAATGAATTTTGTTACAAATGGACAATAAACCAATAACCATAAAATTTAATAATTCTAACAATCATTAAAAATTCAACTTTCACTAGCCTTCAGATCAGATCCTTAGACCATATTTAACAGTTAAATACCTTCATTAAGTTCTTATGAATATTGTTGTTTTTAATATGATTTAATTGAACTAAATTATAAGTAGAAGATAAATCAATTATATCAGAACATATGGCAAAAGAGTTTCTTAGCAAGATTTTTAAGTTTCTTAAATAAGATACGGTTATACTTCTCTTTCATAATTTTCTTTATTATTATTATTATTATTTTTTTTAATCTAAAAAACTCACTAAGATACTACCTTTAAACATGCTCTTAGATCATGTTTAACAAGAGGTTTTTATGGAGTATCTAGTAATTAAAATAATTAAAAAGTAAAAAAGAGATTATGCAGAGGTTCTTATTTAAGAACTTTTTATATACCTTTAAGAACCCCAAATTTCACATGTCATTTAGTTATTAGTTGAATTGTTAAAACAAAAAGAAAAAAAATATAATTATATATTTAAAGTATTATTTTTTACTTTTTAAGAATCTCTGAGAGTATCTTACCACTAAAGATGGTCTTATACTAAATGCTATGATTATAAATACCTCGACAGCTATACAATGAGAGAGTAAATCATCTAAACACCGAAATTTTTGGCTCTGAAGCGCATATAGCTTAAGTAGCCTGAGAGAGGACAATATGTTTACCAACTCTTCAGCATTGTCATTCACCCCAAATAATAAGTCATGGTAAGGACGAGCCAGTATTTTGTGATTATTTTAAGTGTTTTTTATATTATTGGGAATAAAGGTAATTCTTAAGAATGACGATTTTGTTTTAATATATTTATTTTTAGTTTTATGTAGTTTTGATATTGTTTGTATGGCCTAAGTATGGCTTGTTGTGGTTTTAGTATAATTTTAAAAGTTATGATAACGTATGATCTCACCTGTGTATGCATTATTACTCAAATAATCTTGTATGATTAAAGTTTTGATTGGTTTAGATGCAGTGGATATGTGATGTGACCCCAAGAATAAGATCACTCAAGCCAGTTCCAGCCATGTACGAGCCACCTTTAACGAGAGTTGGAGCTAAAAGAATAAGAGAATGTTTCAACCAATCCGTGGAGACTCTCATGGCCGAGCAAGAGGTTGATGAGATAACCAACAAGCTGACTCAATTAGGCATTTCAAAGGACCAGGATCAAACCGAGCTAATTGACGACCAAACCAAGTGGATTGAAGATCAAATCAAACCGGCACATCAGACCAAGTGGGACAAAATCATGCACATGAAATACTATTGCTTAAAGTGGGTCAAAGGCTTACCATATTTAGCATTGTGCCAGCATAAATTCAAGGTTCATATGGCCACCACAATCCATGCAACATTCATCCACGCCAAGGTAAGATTGGTATTTATTTCATTTGATTCAACTTTCTGTCTAATTTTATTTGATTTGCTTGTCAATCTCAATTCCGATTAGTTAAGGCATTTGTTACCCATTTTTATTCCTTTGATTTTGCTAGAGTTATTGTAATCTCATTTAAGACCCCTAGAAGGGCAAATCTGTTTGGAATAGTATATAAAGTCTCCTACAGCCTTGTATTTTTTTCACACAATCAATAAACAAACAAGCATTTCTCTTAAGAGTTCTCTCTTTTCGTTTTTTCTTTGGCATTTGCGATTTCTGCCCAAGATTTAACTTTTCATATTATTGCCTTCATCACCAGGCTTTGTGGCGACCATCGATCCACCATCCTACCATTCTCATCCGACCAGCCATCTCTAAGGAGTGACCTTAGTCCCTTCGAGCCGGCACCATCTGACCACATCAACCATTTCCATCTGATTTGTCCAAGGAGAGTGACTTTAGTCCAGCCTCATTCACCATCTTCCATCCCTTGTGAAACTCCGCCTTGAGGATCACATCATCTGGTATCAGAGCCTAAAAAAGCTCTTAATCAGGTTCTATCTATCCATTTATCAAGTTTTCTTTGTTGTTCATCATTTATGCATTATTTGTTCTTGTTGTTCATAAAAAAAAATGCTTAGTTTAATTCCCTGTCATTTCGAAGTTGATTGTGTTTGCATTCATTTAGATTATGAAAAAAAAATTATATCATTGCATACTTGCTGTATTTTCGAAATTTTGATTGCATCTAAATTAAGAAAAACTATAAAACTATTGTTGACTTTCCTTAAACTCATTTCACTCTCAAATTTGAATTGTTTCATTCAAACCATTCTCATTAGCACACAGCCATAGTTTCCATATCTGTTTGCCGCATTGACCATTTCATTTTTGCATACTTATATATAAAAAAAGAAGTCCAAGTTAATTGCATTAAACTGTCGGTCCAATCTCATTTACATCTTACAATCTTTTGTTAAAACTTATTCATAAATGTGTATTTCCTTTCAGGTACCAAACCAGACCAAATGGGTGAAGCAATAACTGCCAATCAATTGGCTCAAATGATGGCGACCTTGCAAAACATCCAAAGCCTCCTTGATCAAGTGGAACAAAACCTGCGGACCGAGACAACCGCTAGCAGTTCCAGCAACAACAATGACAACCGACCACCACCAGCCCCATACCAAAGGCAGAATGGGCAAAACGCAGCCCACAACCAGGCTGGTCAAGCTCGAGGCCGAGAAAGAAGCCAGGACCGAGGCCGAGACGAGGGAGATGAGCAACCTTGGCAAGGAGGCACCGGTCTCAAACTGTCTCCACCAACCTTTGCAGGCAAGATCAATCCCGAGGCTTACTTGGATCGGGAAAGAAGAATGGAGTATATTTTCGAGTATTATCAATACTCGGATGCAAGGAAGGTAACCCTACCCGCAGTCCAACTCACTGATAATGCTCTAGCATGGTAGGACTGAGATGTAGCTGATAGAAGAAGGTGCAGGCTGCAACCTATTAGCTCATGGGAAGACATGAGTTACCAGCTAAGGAAGAGATATGTTCCTTCCTACTTCCACCGAGATCTCCAGAAGAGATTCAGGAGACTTACCGAAGGAACCAAAACCATGGAAGAATATTTTGAGAGTTTGAAACCTTGAAGAACCGACTAGAAGTGGATGATTCACAAGAAACTCTCAAGGCCCAGTTCCTTGATGGACTTAATGCCCGAGTAGTTGGAAAGGTGGAACGGCAAGCCTACCAGGACCTAGATGAGCTACTACACTTGGCCATCCAAGCCGAGCAGCATATCAAGAGGAAGGTCTCAACAAACCGTCCCAAGTCCAATTGGACACCCCCCGGTCTAAAGAAGCATTGATAATGGAAAGGTCATATCTACAGATTCTAAGTTCAAAAATCCTTTCCAAGAAGGCAACAAATCCGGCTCTAGTCCAGCTCAGACCCAACGAGCCAGGGACATAACATGCTTCAAGTGCAAAGGCAAAGGACACTATGCCAGAGACTGTCCTAACCAGTGAACCATGATCCTTAGAGACGATGGCGAGTATGAGTCTCAAGATGAAGCTGAGGATGAACCAGAAGGATCCGAGGAAGAAGTAATCGACTATCCAGACATAGGAGAAATCTTGGTTACCCGGAGATCACTAAGTGCCTTGTTTGAACCCGATACCATTCAGCGAGAGAACATCTTCCATTCAAGATGCACCATAAACTCCAAGATATGTAGTCTAATCATTGATGGAGAATCTTGTACTAATATTGCTAGTAAATATTTGGTGGACAGGTTAGGTCTTAAAAAGACCAAGCATCTGAGGCCATACCGATTTAGATGGCTTAATGATGAAACCGAGCTCAAAATCGGTGAACAAGTCCTCATCCCATTCAGCATTGGGAAGTATGCCGACCAGGTCCTATGTGATGTTGTCCCTATGCAAGCAGGCCACATCATGCTAGGCAGACCATGACAGTTTGACAAGGAGACACTCCACAATGGCCGCACCAACCACATTCATCAGAAGCGTAAGTACAACCTAGCCCCATTGACCCCACAAGAAGTTCATGAACTTCAACAGGACATGGACAAGGGAGCTAAGGTAAGTAAGTCCGAGAAAACCACTCTCTATGTATCACCTAGCAAAGTACTTAAGACTTTATAACAGAAAGAACATGTGCTACTCATGATCTTTAGAGAAGGGTATTTTTCAGGACCTGAAGAGGACCAGCATCCGGAAGGAGTTCTTAAGCTATTGGACAACTTCAAATATGTCTTTCCCGAGGACATTCCTACCGGCTTACCACCGATCCGAGGAATCGAGCACCAGATTGACCTTGTGCCCGGAGCACCATTGCCCAACCGACCAGCTTATAAAGTCAACCCCGAGGAGTATAAGGAGCTAGAGAAGCAAGTTCAAGACCTGATGAGCAAATGCTATATCCGAGAAAGTCTTAGTCTGTGTGCAGTACCCGTACTCTTGGTGCCAAATAAAGATGGCACATGGAGGATGTGTGTCGATTGTAGGGCCATCAACAACATCACCGTCAAATACCGGCACCCAATCCCAAGGTTAGACGATATGTTGGATGATCTCAGTGGTGCCACTGTCTTTTCAAATTAGATCTAAGGAGTGGTTACCATCAAGTACGTTTGAAGGAAGGTGATGAGTGGAAGACAGCATTCAAGGCCAAGAGAGGTCTATACGAATGGCTACTCATGCCGTTTGGACTCACCAACGCACCAAGCACCTTCATGCGGCTCATGAACCATGTTCTAAGAGCCTACATATATAAGTTTGTTGTTGTGTATTTTGATGATATCTTGATGTACATCACCTGCTTAGATGATCACCTTAATCATCTTGAGAAAGTATTGGAAACTTTAAGGTTAGAGAACTTTTATGCTAATCTCAAGAAATGTGTTGTGTCCCCAAGAAGAAGGTCACTCAAGCCGGTTCAAGCCATGTACGAGCCACCTTTAACGAGAGCTGGAACCAAAAGAATAAGAGAAAGTTTCAACCAATCCGTGCAGACTCTCATGGCCGAGCAATAGGTTGATAAGATAACCAACAAGTTGAGTCAATTAGACATTTCAAAGGACCAAGATCAAACCGAGCTAATTGAAGACCAAACCAAGTGGACTGAAGATCAAATCAAACCAGCACATCAGACCAAGTGGGACGATTCACAAAATCATGCACATGAAATACCATAGCTTAAAGTGGGTCAAAGGCTTACCATGTTTAGTGTTGTCCCAGCATAAATCCAAGGTTCATCCGGCCACCACAATCCAGGTCACATTCACCCACATCAAGGTAAGATTGATATTTATTTCATTTGATTCAATTTTCTGTCTAATTTTATTTGATTTGCTTGTCAATCTCAATTCCCATTAGTTAAGGCACTTCTTGGCCATTTTTATTCCTTTGATTTTGCCAGAGTTATTGTAATATCATTTAAGACCCCTAGAAGGACAAATCTGTTTGGACTAGAATATAAAGTCCCCAACAGCCTTATATCTTTTTCACACAATCAATAAAGAAGCATTTCTCTTAAGAGTTCTCTCTTTTCGTTTCTTCTTTGGCATTTGCGATTTCTGCCCAAGATTTAACTTGTCTTATCATTGCCTTCATCACCAGGCTTTGTGGTGACCATTGATCCACCATCCTACCATTCCATCTGACCAGCCATCTCTAAGGAGTGACCTTAGTCCCTTCGAGCCGGCACCATTTGACCACATCAACCATTCCCATCCGATTTGTCCAAAGAGAGTGACTTTAGTCCATCCATGTTCACCATCTTCCATCTCTTGTGAAACTCAGCCTTGAGGATCATATCAATATATGTGTAGTGTGGGAATTTAAAAGTGTTAGTTACGATTTCAAATATTATCAAATTATTTATAGCACATGTATAGTAGTTATAAATGAGTGTTGCAGATATATAGAATTGATTGATTACCGAATGTAATAGCAGTTAAAAAATAAGTTAACAATATAAACATATATTATATAATTATAAGAATATCAAAACCGTCTTATTATGATAAAGCACATTAGCTCAACATAATTAATAATGAAAAACCATAACAAACTTTATGTGTATAGAATTTATGTTTATTTCTTAATTTTTTGTAGTTTAAATAAAAACTATGGTAATGGAAATATTATTTCTTTTGTGAAAACTAAAATTAGGTTTAGAAAATTTTCCTCCTTTATCTTTCTTCTCGCCCATGTGTTCACGGATACCCTGTCGGCTTCTCCACTGAAGTAGTATCCGCTCCTCATAGCCCTTGAGCCAACCAATTGGCCCACATGACCCCCACCTTCAGCCTAACTCAATCCCACCATTCTTTCGGAGGGTTAATTAGGTTACGCTGTGGTGAGCGCCCACTGCTCCATAAATTAGGTAAGTCCTACGATAATTCTCGGTACCTTGTCACTTTTTTTTTGTCTCCGCCTGACCTATGGTTTAACGCCTTCTCCAAAAATCTATTCACTTATCTTTATGGAGATTGAGCTGCATGTTGTCCAATGTCGGACACACCATGTCAGATAGAGCCAGCATGCTCCAGGGGGAATTGTTCCATGCGTGTAATCAGCTGGCTGAAGCGCACTCCTCAGTTCGAGGTGAGGATTTGAGGACGGACATAACCTGGCTTAAATCCAAGATATTTGTGGGTAGTCGAGAACTGGAAGAACAAGATCGCAACATGAAGAACCTTTGAGGTCTCGTTGTATATGTGGTTGTGTTGACATTGGATTGTTCTAGCCAAGAGTCTATGGAGGGACTCAGATTCCTCGCTCAGTTTGTCAAAGACAACCAAAATCTCCAGAGTCACCTGATGGCAAGCCATCTGGGTTAGGTATCGAGGGGCCTCAACCCTTATTCTCGCTTGTACGTAAGGTAGATGTTGTTTTTGTTTCTTCTCCACCTTCTAACGCCTATTATTCAGAACGTTTTGGTTAGTTTATACCGGGGTGGATCCTCTATGACGATAGTGGATATTTGCTTTCGTGGAGAACAGCCGGTGAACAGAGGACATGGTGTGGTCCTATAGAGGAGTGCCTGATGTTGACGGTGAGCGGATGTTATGGATTTCAATATAGCGTTCCCACACCTGATCTGTCTCATCTTTTCATTTTTGGGAGGATAGTAACAATATCAAGTTTTCAGAAAGTAGAAGATGTTTTTTCCTAAGATTCTATAATGTCAAATTAATCGAGAATAAAGTATTTATGTAGTAAGGTGGTGGTTGTGTTTGGAGGCTGCGTCTAGAGTTACACATATATTTTCTTACTATTGTCAAAATTTTATTTTTTATTTGTATTTTCTATTATTTTATAAATTTTTATAGATTTTCCATTTAATTTTCTAGAATAATATTTTAAAAAGACAGAATTTTAAAATGTAAAGATTCATCTTACTTTAATATAACCACACACACAAATTATGGATAGTAAGTTAATAAATTTACAAATTTCAGAAATATTAAACACATTTTATTAGGAAAAAGATGTCAAGTTATCAAATAATGTTTCTAACTTCTCCAAAAAAAAAAAAAAAGTTTCTGCCAACTTTTCAATATTATCATTATATTTCTCATTATTTTCTAAACTGTTACCACTCTTTATTTATTATTTTATCCAAAATTTCTTTATTTCCCTTTTAATTAAATTAATTAATGAGAAAAACCCAAGCAGCTTCTTTTGCTTACAATTAGATGATAGAAATGCTAACTTTCATGTTGATGACTCTTTCTAACTCTTTATAAGCACATACCCTCTCTCTTTCTTTACGAAAGCTCTTCATCATCTTCCTTAAAGAAAATGGCGTCTCTCTATAATCAAGTTCCTTCTGTATCTGCAGTTTTCTCTCTCTACACATCTGCTTCTGTAATCATGATGCTTTTCCGTACAATCCTCAACGAGATTGTGCCTGAGCGAATCCGAGATTACATCAATGTGAAAGTTGTAGACTACTTCTCGTCTAACTCGAGTTTCACGTTTGTGATCGAGAAAGAGTGGGAACATGTCGAGAACCACACTTTCCGTGCGGCCGAAGTTTACTTACCGACTCGTCTCAGCGAACCCTCCATACAAAGACTCTTCGTGGGTTCGAGCAATTCAAAAAATCCCGAGGATCGCCCGAAACTCCAGATTGCCAACAAAACCAAGATCATAGATGAGTTTGAAGGGATTCATCTCGAGTGGTCTCTACACTCTGTTGAAACTAAGAAGTATCCCTACGAGAAACGGTAAACTCTGGTCTTGTCTTTACCTTGACTATAATCTTAAACTCTTTTGCTCTTAATGAGTTGGTTTGTGGATGTCAGGTTCTTTCATTTGACATGTAAGATGGAGTTTCGTGAGAAGATAATGACAGATTACTTCACATACGTGACGCAATCAGCAGAGAAGATAATGAAGCATCGGGAGATTCTCAATATCTACACTTACAACCAAAGATACTCGACATGGGTACCCGCCATTTTCGAGCACCACACTACCTTCGAAACATTAGCCATTGAACCGGACCTAAAGAAAACCTTGATCGACGATCTTGACGCTTTCTCTAGAGGAAAAGACTTCTTCAAGAGCGTGGGACGTGCTTGGAAACGTGGTTATCTTCTTTACGGTCCACCAGGTACCGAAAATCGTCTATGGTGCCTGCAATTGCTAATTACATGAAGTACCATATCTATGATCTCCAGCTTCAAAGCATACGTGACGATGGTGAGTTGCGGAAGATTCTCACCTCCACCACGAACCGCTCAATACTTCTCATTGAGGACATTGATTGTGGATCTGATGCTTTGCACAAAGGCCAGACCGAGGAAAAGGAAGAAGCTGCTATACTCAAAATAGGAAAGAAGAAGTTTGAAGATGGGCTAAGCTTGAAATTTTCTCTGTTTTGTTATAACCTCTTTGTCTGAATCTTATAAGTCTTCCCTTTTGGACAGATATCTTTGTCTGGTCTGTTGAACTTCGTAGACGGGCTTTGGTCGAGCTGTGGAGAAGAAAGAATCATAAATTTTCACAACCAATCACAAGGAGAAGCTCAACCCGGCATTGCTGAGGCCAGGAAGAATGGGCATTCACATTCTCATGGACAATTGCACACCCTTTGTGTTCAAGAAGCTTGTGTCTTTGTACCTCAAGATTGATGACCATGTCCTGTTTGATCCCATTGAGACGCTCGTCCCTGAGGTGGGTGTAACTCCAGCTGAAGTCACGCAGCAGCTCATGGTGAGTAAGGACGCTGATATTGCGCTCAAAGGTCTCCTCAAATTTTTCTGGAAACCAAGAAGATGAAAGAGGAAGAAGACACCAAAGTGGAGGAAGAGAGAGAGATTGAAGATGCTGAGATAAGCCGAAGCAGATGCAGAAACATAAGTAGATCTCCAGTACTATTGATTATATTTTGTAGACTAATTAGCAGTAACTCTGTATTTCAGTTCTTTATGCAAATACAAATCATCTCTTCAAACAAATTGTGCTGAAACTACATGTTGGTGTATGAAAAATTAGGGGGCAAAGAGTTTCATAATTATATCTTGTACATGGAAGGAGAAAGGCAACAGCTGAAGACGATGCATTCACAACAGAACCATACATGACTTTGGTTCTTTTCTTTCTCAAGAAACCTCGAATCGAACAACAATGCAAGTGATATTGTCGCAGCTACCCCGTGCGTATGCTTCTTGAACAAGCTTTCTTGAAGCTGTTTCCGCATCTGAAATGTCTCGTGCTATTGCGACCGCATCCTGAAAAAAAAATAGTTTTGAGAGTGCGGTTACTGGTTAGGTTGGTACTTGATGGGTCTAGAAAACGTCTGCATGAAAAGTCTCATCAAGAGATATGTGCATTTTCAAAACTAACCTTGTTTGACAACACATTCCACAACCCATCGCTAGCAATAACAAGAAAGTCCAACGTACTTATATCCTCCTCCTAAGAAGATATAAGAGTACTGAGTGTGAGTATGAGCACAAGCGCATTACAATCAACCTAAAGGCACCACATTTTGTGACATAAAACAAATACAAGATCCTTAAACCATCTAAGTACCTGAATCTCTGGCTCCGCAATTACATATGGCTTAAGTTGCTTATCTCCAAACGCCCGAGAGACAGCAAGAATTCCACCAACTCGCCATGTTCCTGGTGTATCCCAAGGAACGAATTAATATCTCCAAATTTCATGTCCAGTACCAAACGTGTGTCTAAACAACAGCATCAGTACTAAGTTCACTACACAGCTACTCTCGTTACCATCAATACAAGTAAGCACACGTAAGAAGAGGGAAAAGAATAAACTTTACCAGCCCAGATTATGAAGCCACCAGCATCTTCAATCCTCTGTCGCTCATCTGATCTATCAGGTTTGTGATCATTAGAGAGTGGAACAGCTACATTACAAGCAAAGAGCGTCAGTCACATATACAATCAATTCAGTGTTCACAGAGAGGAAAAGCAAAAAAACCTGAGCCATTTCTAGACGCTACAACTCTAGAATCACCGACATTAGCAACAATCAACTTATCTCCTACAAGCAAAGCAGTTGATGCCGTGGAGCCAGCGTTCTTCGGCTGTCCTCTCTCTTCAATGAGATACTCCTCATCCGTCTGCTTAAACACTTCAACTGCAAAAATCATAATTCTTAGAAAGAAAGAGAAACAAACAAAGTAAAAAGACTCAAACTTTATTCTCATACACACACCAATGGCTTTCTTCGTGTCTGAGATAAACTCATCATGACTAACTAAATTCTTGAAAAGATTGGTCTTAAGATACTCTGCAGTTCTTGCACCACCGTGACCTAAAGCAACGAAATTGCAAAAAAAAATGATTTACAGAGAGAGTTAGAGGATTCACAGAGAGAGAGTTAGAGAGAGAGTAATGTGTTACAATACCATCGAAGACACCGAAGAAAGCAACCATTTTTCCATCAACATCAGATATTCTAGTTTCGAAGAAATCCTCCATTGTTGATCGTTTACCCTTAAGACTAGAGTACCCATAACTAAACTTCACAGGCCGATTTGCCGCTAGGAAGCTACATAATCAACAATAAAAAAAAGACGCAATTGAGAGCCAAATTGACGAAATGGGTAGGTAGATTTCAAGTTTAGGTGAAAAGAAAGAAACCTGATTCCGCCGCCGCTGAAGAGAGCGTCGGGATCTCTCGAAGAAATCATAGCATCAGGCGGAGGATGGGAGGAAGATTCGGCATCCCCACGAGGGGATGCGACGGAGGAAGAGGATTGTGGAGAAGGCGGGTCTGTCAGGATTGGTGTTTGAGAAATCGTGAAGAAGAAAGAGAGGGAAAAGTAGAAGACGATGAAGGAAGAAATTGTTTCGGACAGGAAGGAGAAACCTCCAGGGACAAGAAGAAGAAAGAGTGGTGGGTTTGGTTTTTAGGTGGACGCATTCAATAGGAGCGAGCGAGTGAGCAATCTTTATTTTTATTTTTCTTATTAAACTAATCATTAATCATTCTTTTTTTTTTTCCGGCAATGATTTGTTTTTCCTGTCAAGTCATTGGGATGCTGAGATTTTACTTTTTACAGTGACTGAGAAAATTTTAGCTGGAATTTCTTAATCTAGTAAAAAACTGGTCGAATTTTTTTTTCCTTTAGCGGCCAATTTTTCATTGATATGAAAAAAGCACAAGAAGGCAATATAAATGATGTTTTCATTCTCACACTATTTTCTCTTTTTTGAGAGAGAGAGCGATTTTACGTTTATTGTTTTTTTTACTCCGATTAATTCGGCTTTCGATTCCGACTATTTTGAGTCCTTTCTTTCCGTTTAATCGGATAATAATCTCCAGTTTTGTTGGATGTTGTTGTTTTTCTTTTCCCTCCTTTCATCTTCTTTGTGTAGACAGTTTCGGTTTACTGGAATTTGTCAAATCCCATTTATTGGCGGTTGTCTCTTCTTTAAGATGCTCATGCTTTATTCTTTAATCTTTAATCGGGGTTTAAATTTTGGCTTACCTTATGGGCATGAAATCGTTAAAACAAAGTTTCCTCTTTGATTAAAGATGCGAGTTTATTGATTAAGTTTCTTGGTTATAGATAGAGATCGGTAAAGTTGGGGTTTCTTCCATAAGGAAACGTCCCGACGAAGGTTTGGATTCTATATCCTCAGAAGCTCTCTCGTTGTGTTATAACTGGTGACTTAATCGAAGATATTGTCTCAACATCGGCGGCGAACTTGAGGAAAGGAGCATACAGGTGGCTTTGATTGAAGATGCTAAGTTCTGTGATTCTCCGCCCTTGGAACCGGCATCGACATGATCACAGAAACTCTCAGGCAATGCCAATTTTCTAACTACATCATTGGACATGTTGCATGACACGTAGTAACACGTGAAGTGTGTTCATCTATTTTTATATGTTGTCTCGTGGGCCTGAATTATGGGCTTCATATTATAATAAGTTAGAGTTAATTCAATCCACTTGTACTCGTACTTACCCATTGTGGATTAATTATAAAAGTTTGATGAATATATATATATATATATATCAATTTTGATTGCGAAAACTACCAAAAAATTCTTTAAGTGTTCCAAAATCATCAATCAAATACTCAACTATTTCAGAAAAAATTTAAACAGTGATGTATTGTTGACTTATTAACTTAAATTCTAAACTTATGTTGACCAAGTCAAATTAGCCTCGTCGTTAAGTTGTTTAACAGATGGATTTAACCCCGTTAAACTCTGTTAGTAACTCATAGTTAATTAAAACAACATTGTTTTTAATTAGACGAAAATCTCCTTATTCTATTTCTTCCACAATTCGATTTCGAACCCTAAATAAATAAATAAAAAATTTCCAAATCGATTTGTTCTTCCCAAACCCAACCCTCGATTTTGAATTCTCTTTGTTCGGGTTTCAGATTTCTCTTTCATTCTTATCATCTATTCTCGAGAAATGGTGAGAAGGAAGAAGTTTCATGTGCGTACTAAAAGAAACAATGAGTGCGGTTCTGCAACAAAAATCACTGAGGATACTGCTTGTGAGGGTCTTCCCACTGAAGTTGTTGTGGAGTCTATTGGAGGCGAGTGTAGTGGAGTTGTAGGAGCTGAACCTGAACCCGAGAAACCTGCGGGTAAACCAGAGGCAGAATGAACCTGAACCCGAGGCACCCGTGGGTAAACCAGAGGCAGAACCCGAGGTTGAACCGGAGACTGTAAGTGGAGATGACTGCGAGATTACTCAAGATGATGATTTCAACACCACCATTAATGAGTCAGGAATGAGTCAGGTAATGAGAACAATGAGAATCATTTAGGTGTTTAAGGAGGTGATGAAGATTTAGGAGAAGACTTTAGAGATGTTGTGGGAATGACAATGTTGAGAGTGATGGAGAGATTGGAGATGATATATGGAATGATGATACAATTTCAGATCTTTTGTCTGCATCGTATAACGAAGATGAGCTAGAGCCAAGACCGAACGAAAATCTGGAAGAGTTGCTAGCATTGGGGAAAATGTATGGATCTGCAGATGATTTCAAGCTTGCGCTTCTTAGGTACTCATTGAAAACGAAACACGACATCAAAATGTACAAGTCGTGATAGACAAAGCTTGGTGCAAAATGCTCAGACACTAAGTACAAGGGCCTGCGGAGAGTCTATTTCTCTTATGAGAAATGCAAACACAAGATGCAGGTAAAAGTCTACGTGAATGAGCATATATGTGTTAGATCAGGCTACTCTAAATTGTTGAAGTGGTCAACAATTGCTTGGTTTTTTGCGGAAAGGCTGTGAGTAATCCCATAATTAAAAATGCGGGAATGGCTACTGAGATCAATAGAGAGTACAATCTTATTGTCACTAAAGAGCAGTGTGGAAAGACAAAGAAAAAACTTGCGGAAGAAAGAAAAGCTAGGCATGAAGCCTATTTTGTAAGAGTATGGGATTATCAAGCAGAAGTCTTTCGGTCTAATAAGGACTCGTCTATGGAAATTGAGACTAACCTGGACCCACCAGTGGAAGCAAACAAAGGTTTTCTCGTTTATACATTTGCTTTAATTGCAAAGAGATACTTGGAAAGAGAGTTGTAAGGCGATTATAGGATTAGATGGTGCTTTCCTTAAGTGGGATATAAAGGGGCATCTTTTAGCTGTAGTAGGAAGAAATGGGGGTACTATGATAGTTCCAATTGCATGGGCAGTAGTGGAAATTGAGAATGACACGAATTGAGATTGGTCTGTTAGACATCTCAACACTACTCTGGAATTTAATGGTGGAAGAAACATTGCAATCATTTCCGAAAAACAGAAGGTTAGTATCTTACTTATTGTATTTACTTATAATGTTTACTCATATTTGTTGCTTATGGTGTTTGTTTGTGTTGTTTCTTTTTGTAGGGCCTAGTGAAAGTTGTTCACAACATTCTTCTAGAAGCTGAACACCGTATATGTACTAAACAAATTATGGATAATTGGAAGAAAGACAGCAATGATGTTGAGTTGAAGAGATTGTTTTGGATCGGATAACACACAGTTACACCATAGGAAAATTTGCAGAGAACATGGAAGCTTTTAGGCGTTACAGTCCAGATGTGTATGATTTTATACAAAACATGCACTTCTCCTCAAACATGGTCTAGAGCTTACTTTAGGATATGATCTTGTTGTAATGACAACTTGAACAATCTCAGTGAGTATTTAATAGAAAAATTCGGGAGGTTAGGAAAAAAACCCTTACTAGACATGTTAGATGATATAAGGAGGCAGTGTAGGCCTGGGCATTCGGGTACCCGTTCGGGTTCGGGTCGGTTCTTTCGGGTATCGGTTCTTTTGGATATTAAGATGAAGCCCCATTCGGGTATATAAATTTTTCGGGTCGGTTACGGTTTGGTTCTCATCGGGTTTGGATTGGATCGGATCTGAGTTACAAGAACCGGTGATTATCCGAACACCCTAAGGATATGTTTCGGGATCGGGTATTGCAACCCGAACATAACCAATATTACTAAAAACATATCCGAAGTACCCATATTAACTATATGCTAATGAGCATATATATAGCACATAGATCTCAAATTAAGAACAAATGATAAAAAATGAGTTTCAAACTTCAAATTATGTTTTCAAACGTACAAACAACCAAACTGAAACAAAACCAATACATGATGACAAAGCCGATAGAATTAAACATCAAAAGAGGAGTTCAAACTTCAAACAAGCAAGTCACCAAGACAAGCAAACAAAAAAGAAACAAAGCCGATAGTGTTCCAGATCAAGACAAGCCAAAGAAAAGGAAGTTTAAGTCTTTCAAACAACCAAGACAAGTAAACAAAAAAAAACCAACAACCAGGTTCGAAGAAACGTTCGCATCTGTTCCAAATCACTTTCTACCCCATGTTCCTGTATCATCAAGTTAATCTATTAGAAATGAACTAGAAACAAAAAACAAAACTGTCCACAGTAGATGATGAAGATGGTGTTAAATAGAAGTTACTTTATAGCCGATATTTTGTGATTCATTCAATCTTCCTGTACTTGTAGTGTTGGATTATCATAATCTGAAAGTTCAATAACAAATAGATAGTTAACAAATAACAAATACAAAATATTAACATAGACTATAAAATTTTAAATTTACCTCGCCTAAGCTTATCTTCATACTCGAACTCAGCAAGTATTTGTTCCATGGTAACCGCATTTGATTCACTAGACCGAATATTTGACTTCATCCATTGTTCAGTACACATTAAAACTTCAATCATATAGTGAGTTAGACAACTCCTAGTTGGATCTAAGACCCGACCACTAGTGCTAAAAGCACTTTCAGATGCAACAGAGGACACTTGCATAGCAAGTACGTCACGTGCTATTTCTGCAAGAATGGGAAATTTCAAACAGTTGATCCTCCACCAAGACAGTACATCGAAGTCTGTCTCAATCATAATTTTCGGATTAACAACACTTTCCTTGAGATATGTATCCAACTCATCCCTTGCTTCTCGAACTTCTATCTCATCAACCAACTCCTCATACATAAAATCCATCCTTTCATACCCCAATTCATCTACCAAATCCATTCTTTGGAAAGATGGTTGCTCTTGGCTACCGAATGATGCTGCTTGTGAAGACTGAGATAGATGGTCACTTGAACCTTGACCAAATCGAGCACTATACTCTTTAAACAAGCTACGCAAAACATCAAGCACCGACTGAGACATCTCTTTACCATCTAAACTATCTTTTCCATATAGTTTCTCAAAACACATCTTAGCAAACTGCATCTTTTTCCTAGGATCAAAGACTGTAGCTACAATCAACATCTTATTGATGTTCTTCATTCCATCCCAATACTTATCAAACTTCTTTAACATCTCATCAGCCTTAGTCTTCAAATCCAAGTCTAGACTATTACTCAATAACATCAGATTCTTCTCTATGGTAACTATCTCACCATAACACTTATACGAATTTAAAGAAGTAGAGGCTGACACAACCAAAGTTGAGTTGTAGAATATGATCAAGAACCGCACTAACCTCTCAATCGCATTCCAATCAAATAGAGTAGGAGGTCCAACACGTTTTGCCCCATTCTCAAACTCTAGGAAGTGGTCATTGTACAACCTATCTTCAGCTTCCATCCTGTTGAATGCTGACTTGTACTTGACTGCCCTTGTCAACATCAAATAGGTCGAATTCCACTGTGTTTTAACATCCATTGGCAAACTTCCCCTTGTCAGCTTTCCCGAATCAACCCTCAATTCAAATGAACTAATTCTAGATGTAGTTGATCTAACATACGAAATTGCATTCCGAATGGCAGACACATTTGAATCTACTTCAGCCAAACCGTCTTTAAGTATCAAATTTATGATATGAGCAGAGCATCTCCTATGCATAAATTCCCCATCTAAAACCAAAGCATCATTAGACAGTAAAGAGAAATTACTCTGACACCTCTTGAGAGCTAAAGTATTGGCAGTCGCGTTATCAACCGTAATGCAGAAGATCTTCTCTATGCCCCACTCAGCCAAACATTCTTGAAGAACAGTTGCAATTGTTTTTCCTTTGTGGTCTGTTACATACTTGAATCCAATGATCAACTTCTTTAGCTTCCACGATGCATCAATAAAATGCAATGTGATCACCATGTAACTTGAACCTGTCAAATAGCAAAGTGCAACAATTTACATAAAAAATCAAAGTTGAGTACTCAAGTTATAACATGAAAGAAACGAATAAGAAACTACCTGTAGTCGGAGCAACCCAAATGTCTGTTGTAAGAGAGACTCTTTGTTTGTTAGATGAAAACCATGCCTTCAAAGCCTCTTTCTTTCTCACGTACATCTCCACAATGTCTCTTGTTGCTGTTCTCCTTGAATGAGGCTTGTACAGATTGACCTTGTTGCAGAAGTGTTTCCAAGCTACACTTTTAATAAAGGCAAGTGGCAATTCCCCAATCACTAGCATCTCATTTGAAGCCTCTCTGAATACAGTTTCAGAAACTTTGGCATGCTTCAAATTTCCATCACCATCAATGACAGCTTGACTCTGAGTCTTTACTTGCCCCTCCTCCCATGCTTTGAAGTGTTTGCAGGTTAGTAGATGCTTTTTCAGGTTTGAGGTCCCTGACTTTGTTGCACATCCAAAACTCTTCTTACAATAGTGGCATATGCATTTGTCCCGATTTTTCTTTGTCCTTGTATAATGCTCCCAAACAGGAGACTGTGGGTCGAGTACATTCTTTCCCTTCTTCGACTTAGAAATACTCGATCCTGGAACATCTTTTCTTTTTTCACCACTATTAGGAGTTCCAAACTCTTGCTGGGTATCTTCGATATCATACTCTTTCTCTCTCTGAGATTTCTCTGTATTTTCTGTTGCTGAAGAATCCATCTGAAACAAATAGCATATACAATATCACGATAAAACAATATCATATACAATATTCTTTTAATCTTACGCAACAACATGAAACATATCAAGTTAAACCGTGATTACTGTTTAAAAAATGGTACTTTTGCTACTGCTAGTATTAGCTAGCTAGTATGATATTAAATAAACGAGATTGGTAAGCTGAACTTCAGAGAAAAGTAAAGCAACAAAACTATTAAAGATGGAAAAAATAGAAAATCAAATCTCAGAAATCAAATTGACTACACATGACACAACAAGTCACAACTGAACACAAAAAACTAATTTAGCAAATTTTAATTCAATATCATCGAAGCAAAAAACTAAAGCAGATACATGCAAATTTGTTACAGATAAAAAAAAGAGAGTATGGACTATGGAGTATGGACCTTTGATCGATTTCGGGAGATGGCACAAAGATGAGATCGGTTACTCAAAGTCGAGGTTACCATTTATACAGTGTCTCGAATAGGGGTTTAAGGTGTCTTCTTGAGCCTTTCGTCTCGACTCTTGAGTGTCTATTACAAATAGAGGAGAAGGTGAACAGGCAAATACAGGTCTAATAGCTATTTAGGAATATATATGTAGGTAAATCTATGGTTAAGTTCGGTTACTCGGTCGGATATCGGTTATTAACCGAACCGAACCATTACCCGAAATATACAGCACCTAAGCCCCAATCGGATATTTTGGCATACCCGAAACCGATCCGAACCGGTTTTTTCGGTTCGGTTTCGGATTGGTTCCTCGGGTATGGATATTATGCCCAGGCCTAAGGCAGTGTATGTTGTGTGATGCAAAAATGGCTATTTTTGCGAGTAAATTGAAAAATTGATTTACAAAAAGAGCTCATGTGGAGATAAAAAAAGATGATAGAAGGCTTCATGACATCCGCCAGATATATGCCCACAAATGAGTTAAATTATATATAGCATGAAAGTGTTAATTACACTGTGGACATGGGGAATGAAACTTGTAGTTGTAGGAAATGGCAAATGACTGAAATTCCATGTATTCATGCCGCACGTGTCATCATCTCAAAGAAAAGAAGGGTGGAAGATTATGCGTCTCAATACTACAAAACAGAAACATGACAGCAAACCTACAACCAAGATATCAAGCCTGTCCAAGGTATGAAGTTCTGGGCTAAAACAAATCGATTACCTGTCTTACCACCACTTATGGAGATTAGGAAATCCTAGTAGGCCGAATATGCATGCTAGGCATAAAGGATGAAATAAAACAGCCACTTCTTCAAAGATCTTTAAAGAAGACCAAGTTAACACGCATGAATAGAGTGATGACATGTTCGAATTGCAAAGAAGAAGGACACAATAAGACAACTTGCTCAAAACCGAGCATTGAGAATCCACCAAAGAGACCAAGAGGTCGACCAAGAAAAGATCAGGTTTGTTTTACTTTAAAAACATACTTTGTCTTCATTTAGGATGAATGTTCATGTATTTTTATTTTCTAACTACATTTAGGGAGGATCATCACATGAATGGCTTTGACAATCACAAGGATCACAAGCACAAGGATCACAAGTACAAGGACAATAAGCACAAGGATCACAAGCACAAGGACCACTAGCACAAGAACCACAAACACAAGGATCCAAGGAGAAGGACTAGCATGGTGGTTTCTTTGATTAAGTGTGTGTTTTTTCTACTTCAATTGTGTTTTCAAATGTTTTCTTTTAAGACTTTTGCTACATTGATTATGTTTGTTGCTACTTCAATTGTATTTTTTGCTACTTCGATTGTGTTTGTGTCGTTTCTATTTTCAGATTTACGAGACTTACATTTGTGTGTTTTATGTTATGTTGTCCTAAACTCATTGTTGGTGTTGTTGTGTTATTAATTTCACTTGCTTATGTAGTAAGAACTCATGACTATCCATTTCATTCTAGTAAAAACTCTTAAAAATCTTGAAATACAACAATATAAAAGTTTAGAAATACAACAACATAAAAGTTTTCAAATACAACAAAAGAAAAGAAAAAGATTGATCATGAACTCTATTTAATCCTCACACTAGTAACCAAGAACAAGTTTCTTTTCATTGGCATTACAAACTATTACGTAGACAATGCCAATAATGATAAAGCAAAGACACACAATGCACAATTTGTTCATCACCTTACACTTTCGGACTTCAATTTGGGTCTGTATTAGCTTTTCCTTTAATTCCTTGACAGCAAACTTTAACTCTTCAACCTCAGAAGTGCCTTTGCAAATGTAACTTTCAATGGTTCTTAATTTTGGTGAAGCTTTTTCAACCTCATCCAATACGGCTTCTTCTACCCACTTGAAAAGATGATCCTACTGCATGAACACATTATGGATAAGAGATACAAACCATGTCTACAACTTACATAGATAATAAAGATCACCATAAACAATTCAACTTACATCTCTTTTGGTTGTACAACCAAAGAAAGGACATGCTAAATTATTTTGTGTCTTAGATGTGTAGATATCTACATCACATCCACACAAACACTTCAATGGGAACCCACGGTTCTCTGACGCACACTTCAAGAGGAACCCACAGTTAACTGAACTAGAACTCATCAGAGATATGAGAATTCGAAATCGAGGAGAATGTAAGAGAAATCCGAAACCCAGACAAGGAGAGTTCAAAATCGAGGGTTGGGTTTGGGAAGAACAAATCGATTTGGGATTTTTTTCTTTTTTTTTTTATTTAGGTTTGAAATCGATTTGGAGAAGAAATAGAATTAGGAGATTTTTGTCAAGTTAAAAACGACGTTGTTTTGATTAACTAAGACTTATTAAAGGGGTTAAATCCATCTGTTAAACAACTTAATGACGAGACTAATTTGGCTTAGTAAACATAAGTTTAGGATAATAAGTTAACAATATTTGGGTGTTTAAAACTTTTATGAAATAGTTGAGCATTTGATTGGTGATTTCGGAACACTTGAGGAACTTTTTTGGTATTTTTCCCATTTTTTATTAATATAATTATTATGTATCTATTTTTATGGTGATAAATGTTAAATGAAATAGTAATAACGACTCATATGTTGTTTTTGACTGCGTCATGTAATTTAATATATTTTAAATTTTATTATATATATAATTTATTCAGAGAATTATGAAAAAAATCTAAAAATAAATCAAAATTAATAAAATAGGTCATATCTTTTAAAATTAGTTATATACACTTATTTTGACATAATTATCCCTAAATTGTATAATTAATTAAATTTATTTGAAAACATAAGTATATCAATAACTTTATCTATATCAATAATCTTTTTGTTTTAATTTTTGAAAAGATTAATACAAATTTTTAAGTATATCACATAAGTAATAAAAAAAGAAATATTGTTTTCTTAAACCTAACTTTTCCTAATAAATAGGTAGTTAGGTATTTTCCAATTATATATAGAGACTATATATTTATCAAATTTCATTATAGCGCTGCCGAAAAACATTCTACAAAAAAGGTATGTGATTATATGTAGATTCTGATGCAGGCTTGTTTACAAAAGTTTTTGAGTAAAGTTGTTCTGAAAAAGTTATTGAGATGATTTACTCACGTAGATTATTACGTTTATGTAGTTGTTTTGCTAAGTTTTCTTATAAAGTTATCTTGCAAATTTATTTTCGAATAGTTATTCTATTGAAATACAACTGTTTGGTAAAGTTTTCGTGTTGAGTTATTCTATTGTTAAACAGTTGTTTGGTAAAGCTTTTTTGAAGAGTTATCAAAAAGTTATTCTTATTGAAGTACACCTGTTTGGTAAATCTTTTGTGTAAAGTAATTATGTAAAGTTATTTCGTATGTTTGTTATATTGCATAGTTGTTTGATAAACTTTCTGCGCATAGTTATTATGTAAGTTGTTACCGGATCTAGTTTCAGTTATGTTATATAGTTGTTTCGAAAAGTTTTATCGCAGAGTTTTCCTGCAAAGTTATTATGAAAAGTTAATTTCTCAGTTATTATATAATGAAATATAGTTGTTTAGTAAAATATCCGTGCAAAGTTATTTTGAAAATTTATTTAGCAGATCAAGTTTTTGTAATATCAAGTTTTTTCCGAAAATTATTCAACATGACTTCTAATCAAAATTTTATATACAGGAATATGTCGCATACATATACAGTTTTTGGTGAGTGGATATTGAAGAATAAATGGAATTTTCAGTTGATCAAGAAAAAGGTAGCAAATTACTTTTTTTAGTAGATGATTTGTCATATACGGGATTACTACAAATGGTGAAAGAAGAATATGAATTTGATAGTTTAGATATTCAGCTGAGTTATATATTGCCTGAGACAATGCTGGAGAATATGCAAAATGAAACACCCCCTGTGTTTTTGACAAGTGATCGACAAGTGGGGAGTTTTATTCAAATTTGCAAATCTAATTCTGTCCGACTTTGTGTTTTGATGAAAGACAAAAACCAAGAGTATAGTAAAGTTTCAACCGTTGATCATTTATTTTCTACTGGTGGTGATCATAGAGATCATGTAGATCATAATGATGATAATCAAGATGATATTGGTGATGACAACAACATTATATCTTCTACTGATCTTAACATTAAAGTGGGTGACTTCTATGAGAGCAAAAATCAGTTGCAGTGGAAATTATGGATGATTTCAGTGAAATATAAGTTTAAGTGGAAAGTATCAAAGTCAGATACAAAAAAGCTCATTGTTGGGTGTAAAAACAATGGGTGTTCTTGGAAGATGCAGACAACAACAAAGGATGAAACATCTGAGTATTTCTGGATTAGAAAGTACATTAATGTGCATACATGTTCTGCTGAGGATAGAAGTTTCGCAAAAGAGCACATCACGTCGAAAGTTGTAGGACAACTCGTCTTGAATCTTTTTGGTGGTATTAGTCAGGGATTGAGATCTAGAGATCTGGAGAAACCCTTACTTAAAAATTTTGGGTTAACTCTAACTTATCACCAACTTTGGGAAGCTTTGGTACATGCTCGTGAATTGCTCAGAGGTTCTCCTGAAAGTGGTTATGAACAACTCCCCAAATACATCTACAAGATAAAGAAAGAAAATCCTGGTACAATTTTTGACTTAGAACTTGATAAAAGTCAAAGGTTTAAGTACCTTTTTTTCTCGCTTGGTGCATGTTTAAAAGGATTTGAATATATAAGAAAGGTAATTGCAGTGGATGGGGCATTTCTTAAAGCAAAGTTTAAGGGTACTTTCTTACTAGCAACTGCTCAAGATGGAAATAAGAGCATATATCCTTTTGCATTTGGAATTGTTGATTCAGAAAATGATGTTGCTTGGGAATGGTTTTTCTCTCGTCTAAAATCAGTTATCCCGGATCATCCCAACTTGGTGTTTATCTCTGACAGACTTAATTCTATTGCAAAAGCTATTGAAAAGGTGTTCCCATCTGCTACTCATGGGATATGCTTCTTACACCTTGAGAAAAATATCACCACTAAATTTGGAGCGAATCAATGTTTTCACTTGGTTCAGAAAGCTGCAAAAACATATAGAGTGGATGAGTTTACAAGAGTCATGGATGAGATTCGTCGTATTAATCCAAATCTGCACAAATATTTAGAAGATGCTGATATTCGTTTATGGTCTACTGCACATTTTCAAGGAAACAGGTACAACATAAATACAACTAATATTGCTAAGTCAATCAATGGTCTTTTTAAAGAAGCACGAGAGTATCCAATTGTAGCTTTTCTTGATCATATACGTGATACCTTAATGCGTTGGTTTTGCGACCGTCGAGAAAAAGCGGCTAAACTTGGCACAGAACTCGGAACATATGCAGAAAATACCATTAATGAAGTACGTGATGAGGCAGATACTCTTGCAGTGACTCCAATAAATAGAACTCAGTTCCATGTGTCTGGTGGCTTATATGATGGTGTAGTTGACATGGATAAATTGAGTTTTTCGTGTCGTAAGTTTGATATAGAGAAGATACCATGCATTCGTGCTATCGCAGTTGCTAAGAAGAAAAATATTCCAGCTCACACTCTATCAGATCCTTGCTACACGAGAAAATTTTTGTTTGCCGCATATTCTGAGTCCATATATCCAGTGCAGGGAATTATGAATGATATCCAAATTCCACATGAAATTGAGGAACGTAAATGTTTACCTCTACAAGGTCGACGTAGTAAAGGACGGCCAAAGAAAGAAAGATGTCAATCTTCATTAGAGATTGCATTGAATAACAAACGACCACGGGAAGAGCACAAATGTTCAAGATGCAAGATTTCGGGACATAATAAAGCAACATGCAAAACAGCGTTGCCATGACATTTTTTATTATTTAGTGGTTTTTAAGAAGCTTTGGTTTTTGTTTGAATGTTTCATTTCATACTTTTTTAGTTTTTTTAATCTATGAGATAGAGGTTTCTTTTTTCTTCGAATCTTCATAAATTCTTTAAAAGAACTTAGTAAGTTTGCTATACATGTTTCATATGTTTTTTTTCTCTTCCTTCTAGTTTTATATGTTTTGTTCTAAAGTATGTATGTTGCTTGCTCTGTTTTGACTTTGTTACGAAACAGAGACAAAAAGATGAAGCTTAAGGAAGAAGCAAGGGATGTTTTATTTCTTATTCAATCTCTCTCTCTTATGTATAAGAAGAAAATAGAAAAAAATTTGGTTTACTAATGCTAATATAGTCAAAGACGAATTTATTAAAATTTACAACCATAAATGAAAAAAATAAAAGAATCAAAATGACAACATCTGATTATCATTTATTACGAACTTCATTGAATATCTCTGACGCTAGCTTTGTCCGGATGTGATCTATATTTTTTTCAGAAAGACCAAGCTTCATGTCAGCACCCAAAGCCAAACACTCAATGTACTTAATTGCATACACACCACAGTCACCACCACCGTTTTGTTGCGGTATCCTTTGAACCCTTCGAACATCGTAGGGAGTGTCTTTAAGCCTGTTATTACCTGACACCTTTTTATAAGATGTGGAATCATCTGTGCATATGGAATCATCTGTGCATATGGTGCTACTTTTGCTTTAATGACTTTATCAGTTGTGTGTGATATTAGGCTATCATATACATCAATCCTTCTTTTTACGAGTAATATAGCCAAGGCAACCCAATGACCATTATCAAGGTTTATCACTGTGTAGAGCTCGTCCAGGTTGACCATAAACTTTCTATTTGTCTGAACATTTCCAAGATACTCACCATTGTAGTAATCGATTAACTGATGACCCCAAATGTAGTCCTTTGTATTCTTCAAAAAATCTGTGTACCCTGAAGAAATTAGGTAGTTGAAATACGTGTCTAAAAAACCCACTCTTCCACTTCTGAATGGAGACGGTGTTCTAAGCGATCTTCTTCATAGAAATGTTAAGCATGCATCAATGTGCTGCAGATACAATAATTCATGTTTAACAAGTTAAACATAATCTTTGTCCAAAAAAAATATATTACTTACACCGCTGTGAAGCCATTTTGTTGTCGTCGTTAGAATTTCCCAAAACTTTTTGTTAACTTTATAAAGGCCAAGTTCAAGTTCGTTGCTGAAATAGAAGAAAAAATAAATTAATACATACAATAATACTAATAAAAAGCCTATATGTATACTTTCACTAACCTTTCAACCTTGTACCATTCATTTAGTACATCCACTTTTGCTTTATCCATAGGTCCAAATGGATCGTAAAATGGCAGCGATTTTATACTCTTTTTCTTAGTACGGGTGGCTGATAAAGCTTGTGAAGATGGCCCCAATTCTCTTTTTGTTGTTTCTAACTCAGCACGTAACATATCAGTGAATTCTTTAAATTTACTGTCGACCAACTGCAACTTTCTGGTTCTGAAATTTCTCTTTATTGATGGAGTCGGTGACACACTCTGAATAGAATCAGCCTTATTCTCCACTGATGGAGTCGCTGATACAGATTGAACATTATCATTCCTTCTTCTTTAATGGTGGATCCGTCGACATGATCTTAACAAAATCAGTTTCCTTATCTAGTAGTGAGCAATGTACATTATTCTCATTCACTGAAAATCGAGGAATGCACTCTTCCAGTTCATCTATCAAATCATGTTTTATTATCTGCAAAATAATTAAGAGAGAAAAACTTCATGCATATTTACCATAACTAATAAAAATATGTCACATGTCTTATATTACACAACCCACTAGTTACTATTGATAAACATCTTAGGATCCATCTAATCGAGAGCATAATATTAAGTTTAGTACATATAAGAGATACATCAAATAATCACATGACACAACTGTAGACAGCATTTAACAAAACATAATGACAAAATCAGGATACCATAATCATTTCTTCTTTTTACGGACCTTGCTACATTTTCGAATTATAGTTGCAGCTGAACCAGTTGACAGTGGCTGATTTTTCTCATTATTAGCTTCACTCTGTTGCATTATCTTCACTTGCTTCTCTAGTTCACTTATCTTGCTGCTCATTCCCTCAACTTTGGTGCTCAATCCATCAGAACCATCAAAGATTGCTTTATGAAGCTTCTCAATGCAAGAGTCAAAATACAATCGAGTAACTATATCTTCAGTTTCAGTCAATTCATCTTTGTCTTGAACTTTCAAAATCTTCCTCCTCTTCACCCGACTTGATGATCCTTTTTTCAAACCATGACCAACCCACATGCTTCTTTCAAATTTAGTAGAGGATAAGATGCTACGAATAAGGTTGCTCACCAATGGGTCTTCTATCTCATCCTTCCATTTGGGTTCCATAATATTCGACAGGTCCACATTTTCAAGAAAAGTATAGACATCAACCTACAAAATAGAAATAAGTTTGTTAAGAACAAAATATAAATTAACTAAAATTTTCCCACAATCTTAACCATTTGGTGACACAGATAAATCAACTAAGCAACTTCAATTTTTATAAATAAAGATTAGACTCAGCGTTAAAACAATCGGAGTAGAATATATGTGGTTCACCAAAAATTTACCTTATCTATATTTTCTTCAAGACCAAAAAAGTCAATCCTTGCTCTGGATCCCTTCCACTTTAACATTACAGAATCATGTACAACACCTTCTGCATGAGCTTTAACCTTCTTAGCAATCGACATAACTGCCTCATATCCCCAGATTTGGAGAACTTGAATGAAACCCTTGATAACATATGATGGGTTACCCAAATCATTTCTTATCTCATGCACTGAAGTAATAAGAACCTCAAAAGCAGCCCTACCCCAGGGATACTTCTCAAATCTATCAATATTTCTAACAAGCTCTATATATTTTCTAGGTAAATGCCTTGTTTTCTTTTGAGCCATCAAAATTCCAGCCAATATCAACAGATATGCTAGTGTTATCCGATCTTCTTTAGTCCATTCACTGCATGTCAAAGCCATTTCTTCTAAATCTTGTAAAGATGGATAACTTTTTGACTTCAACATCCTAGTCCACCTACTTGTAACTTCTTCACCATCTTCTACATCATCAGTGGGATAATGATCACATGAGAGTCCAGTTATAAATCCAAACTCCTCCAATGAAAATCATATCGGTTGCCCACCAAAAAGAGACCATATCTCATATTTTCTTTGTGTTACCAGCTGTTTTGAAAGAAGGAAATGAACAAGTGTACCTGACCAAATGAATCCATTTTTTGCTAACCGATAAAAAGCCCCAAACGGAGATGCCTTAATATAATCTAACTCTTCTTTAAAATGTCTATCCCACTTCTCACCAAAGAGATTGAGATGAGAGTAGTAGTTGATATGGTCATCTAATATAGGCTCTGTTCCTGGTTCAAAGAGCTTTTCTGGTAAGCCAAAAGAATCTTCATTAGAAGTAGACATCCCCAACTAAAACATACATTACACAAAGGTCAACCATATTAAGATGAAGCATACAATAAATCTATCCACATAAAGTCACTGGCAAACAATATGAAGCAAAATTGAGAAAAAAGTCACATTTAATTACTGAGACTGTATCAAAAATATGATAGTTCAAAAATCTTAATAACCCAGTAAACGAACTTTAATGGTGATGGAATCAAAGACGCAGCGTCGAGCTTGTGCATATAAGAAGATGAAATCAAAGAGATGCGTTGAAACTGTGAGTAGAAGAAGCCAGTGTTGAGACGGAATGGCAACAGAATCGAACAAAAGGGGTTTAAACTGTGGATGAAAAGTGAGGTATCTCGAGATCTCTTCGCCAATTTTCTGAGCCAATCATAAAAGCTTCAGACCACTTAATTCCGGTACACCAGCAGATTCGATTCCGATCAGGTAGGTTGATTTCATTGAAGATGATTGTTTAGACTTTAGAGTGAAAAGGGAAAACGACTAGGTTTAAGGTCACGACACAAATTGGAAAAAGACTTTAACTTTTTTTTTTTATCAACATAATTAACAAAATTTCTAAATGAAATCATTTTTTCATAAATAAAAACCTACTATTTTAATTTAATAAGATTTGGCCTACTCCTCTAATTTTACAATAAAATTTGTCTTATTTTATTAATTGTTCCTAATTTATTTTAATCAGCCAAATAATTTTATAGTCTCCCAAATTCTAGGGTTTATCCATATTTTGGATTTTAAAGGAGCAACGATTTATGAGTCTGCGATTTTTTTCAGAAATTCTGCAATCCAAAACAAATGATACTAAAAATTATTAAAGTTGTACTTTTATTTTCGAATATACAAAAATCATATTGTTATATCAAATATTACATAAATAGTCCAAACAATTATACCAAATAATACTTAATAATACCAAGTACTACATAAATAGTCCGAATAGTTGTCCCAAATATTATTTGATTCAAGTAATACTTAGTTATACCAACTATTACTTAAATGGTCTGGGTTATATCTCCACCAGAATTTTTCGTTTTAGTGTTTATGATTCTTTCAGTTGTAGATGAGAAATAAAAAAGAGTAATTATAATCTGGATCGACATTCGCACCATATGAAAATATGATATTTAGTTGTGTAAAAAAAACACATTCTCAATGTAAACCGTCGAAGACGTCCTTAGCACCTCATCAAATATTTTTGTATTTCTGTAAATCTTCAATCTCGATAAGTCAAGAGCTTTGATTTCTCCTGCTATGAAAAACCCCAACAAATATGAAATTAGCATAACTCAGTGACTATAAATGCAAACAAATCCTCACAAAGACTAGGGGAATGTATTCAATCAAGGATTTGAGGTGATTTGTTTTAAAATGATAAATCCGCTGTTATTCAAATATGAATTTTAAAAACATTTTAAAATCCAGTGTTATTGGACTTGTGATTTTAAAATGTACTCTCAAATCCACTATTATTGGAAATATTTTAAGTAATGAATTTTAGGAGATTTGTTATGATTTGAAAGTGTTTTGGTGGAATTTTTTAGTTAAAAATATTAACTATTTTTTTTTTTTTGTTTTTTAGAGTTTTTAATTAAAATCATTGCAATTTCCCTAATTCACCCAAAATAATTTCAAAAACTCATTAAAAATCAAATCATCTCAAATTTTTTCTGATATAAAATTGAATACACCCCCACACCCCCCCCCCCATCCCCCAGATAAAACGGCAGTTGCGACAACAAAGAAGAGGATAAGGAGGTAGCAGGTGGAGTTCTCTTTAGCTGTTGGTGTTCTTGATTTTAACACCCTAATGAGTGGTTTAATCGTGCCGGAATTAACGATTTTTATCTGATTCGTTAGTTTGTTCTTAAATAAGAGTTTGATCTCTATGGCAGCTTGCTTCTGCTCATCGATCTAACAGAAGAAAGAGTTGAGATGCGCTACAAGATATCAAATCAAATCTTTGGAATTCTCTGTGACAAAGAAGAGGATGAGGAGGTAGCAGAAAGAGAAGAAGAAAAAGAGTTGGAAGAGAAGAAAAATCTGGGAGAATTGGGTTTAATCTCGATTTGGGTGTGTATGGTTTGGGTGGATGAGATCCGATTTGAACTTGGTAATATTCAAAGTTCATTAAGGAGAAAACTGTAACAGATCACTTTTTGGTTAAAAGTAAATAAGAACAAATATGTTTTTAGAACTATGTCTCCTCATAATTTTTTTTTTTGAGCATTAGAGCATTTGTACCAATTAAAGAAAAGGATGTCAGTTCGCTATAAGCCCACAAAAAATTGCAAACAATGCAAAATATGAATCGTTCTTTCTTCCTTATGATTAATCCTTCATTGATTTTATATGCATTAAGTTCTATAGTTTTGATTTTTCTCAATTCCTCATTGTTTCCTTCCCCAATCGTAAGCATCAACCCTAAATGTTGACTTACCAGTCCCTTCTCTCACAACTCTCTCATCCTAAATCTCATAATTTTCTGAAAGTCGCCTCCAACTATTAGTTGAGTACAGTATGTTGTTGATGTTAAATTGAATTGCTGAAGCAAGGGTTTGAGATCTGTAATTTTAAAGGTCCTTTTGTTTATATGGAAGGTTACACTAAAACGGATACGAGGACAGAAATGGGAATGGAGACGAGAAACGATAAAACGAAAAATTTAGAGATACAAATACAGAAAATATACATCTACATAAATTTATAATTAATATCCATAGATTTAAAATATAAAAATGTCATATTATAAATTTCATTATAAATCTCAATATATAAAAAAACACTCCATATAATTTCTTAAATACAATAAAATAGAAACCAATCATTGAGCAATTCATTCTCAAATTTTGGCTCATCTAGTGAAGATTTACAAACTCAAAAATCTCACATCTTCCATAGAATCATAATCATCTCCACCAACATCCCATATCTTTGTCTTTTCTTCTTCATATTGATCTGAATTCCTTTATAAAAGACATAAATTGTTGTGGTTGAAAGCTAGAACCTGAGCACGGTTTGGGTTCAACTTGTTCCTTCTAAGTGATTGAACGAATGAGTACGTACTCCAATTGCGCTCAGCACATGAAGATGAACTAGGTTGTCCAAAAAACTTAAAAGCTAAAGTCTGCAGAAAATTATTTAAGGCACCAAAGTTAGCCTACTACTTCTTAGGTTCCATATTAAACATCACCAAAATGCATGTTAAATCTTCAAAAGGACCACTCTTCATGGAGAATACTGCATACTCATCCATAACCTTAATATGATCATCAGTACTGGAAATGTTTTTCGAAAACACTTCATTTTCTCAACTGAGACTTCTGCACCCCTATGTGGACTAGTTCTTTTGGGATCTCCACTTAGTCATTCATCACTAGAAAATCTACAATACAAAATATGTTTTATAAATGTGGCAAGGAAACAAAAATAAAAAATAAATCATATAGTTTTAAATAATATACCTTGGATTTAAAAAGTGAGTTAGACAATGCAGAGAAGTATTGTTCTTCGCTTACTGATCCACTAAGATCTGATAAACAACATTGTAGAAGGGACTCTCTTTAAACACTAGACATTTGTCTCTCTTACAGATCTCACACTTCACATTCTCAATCATATATAGAACCCCACATCTCATATAGTAAGTGAAGGCATAGCTTGTTAGTGTCACAAAACCTAATCATGTCATATATAGATTTTGTGAAATCAATAATATAAGAAACTTGTTTTTACCAATCATCACTAATAATATTCTCCTTAACGAAATTTGCTTTCCCCCACATCATCCTCTCTATAAGTAGACCACTTCTTAGTTATGACCATAGGTTGAAGGCCTTTTTTTTATAAGCTTTAATCTCTTAAGAATCAAAATGATGGAAGCAAAACGTGTATCAGCATCCACAAACATTTTAAGAGGAGATAATTTACTAGATTTCTAGTCAAGTATTATGGTTCATAATGAAATATTTTATTGAGAGTGCATCTCCATGAATGTTTGTTATCCAGTTGCACTCTTCATATTTTGCGACATTTCTTTCCACATTCTATGTTGCAATATTTTTAAAAGCAAGATTAAAGGTATGAACCACACATGGTATCTAATAAATATCAAGAAACATACACTCAATGATCTCTTTAGCCGCTTTACAAATTGATGCATTATCAGTGACGATTTGCACAACATTTTGATGACTCACTTCATTGATAACATATTTCATCAGATTAGAAATGAAGAATCTATCTTTCACTTCTTCCAATTAATTTACAGCCTTGAGAAGTATATGAATATTTCCAGAAGTAGCAATTAAATTGATCAGAGGTTTTAATTTCTTGTAGGATCACTCCAATCATCTAATACAATCATCACTTTTCTTTATTGCCATGTTGACTTAAGTGGAACTAATAAATTCTCATCATAGTTTATCTCTTTTTGAATCAAGGTATTTCACATCTTATTGTAACCATAAGACACATAACCATCAATTTTGTTGGCAAAACAAATTGATCGGACATATGGTAATGTGGGTTTCTTGCTAGATTAAAAGGCAAGCTACCAGTGAAGAATATCCTTGCAATTTCTTGATCCAACTGGTTTTTGACTTCAATACCAAAGGATTTAGCAATTGCAGAATCCACAGACTTTCTTTTCTTAGAAGCAAGGTTCGATTCACAAGGCAAAGATACCACTTTTTCCTCTCAAACTCATCTTCTAACTTTCACATTTCAGCTTTTTGACTACTAGTTGCTTCTTTACATATAACAATTCCTTCATTTTTAATTCCAAGAAAATGTACTCTAATTCTAGAATATGATCCTTGTCGAATCTCATTAAAAATATTTCACTTAAATTTTTAAGTTCCTCCTTTTATTCCTGGTTTGTCTAATTTAGTCACATAGTTCTTCTATAATGGAGCTTCTTGTGAAAAATTAGTTGATCCACTATCAAAGTTACTACTACCAATATTATCATTTTCTCTTTGAGAAGTCATAACTAAAATATGACTAACTAAAAATAAAAATAAAAATACAAACTATAATCAATCAAAATTTTAAAAGACAAAAACACATGTAAACTATAGACAATATGTAACCACTAACCAAAAGCAATCACAGAAGAATAATTTAACCATAAAGACATTAAAACATAGGAATCAAAGCAAAGAAATGAAGACTCGATGTTAATAACCAAAGATCATATAATTAAAAGTTAAAACCCTATTATAAACAAGTTTTTCTTTTTTCATCATTTTCTTTTAGTTTTCGTTTAGAAAAAAATAAGTTAATTTATCAAATTTTAAACCATACATCTTTAAAATGTTTGGAATTGTCTCCATATCTTTGTTCTTCCCTCTCGGATAATTGATGTTGTCTTCACCTTGCTGGAAATGCCCCCGTAATATTTCCTCGCCGTCCCAAAATCATCCTGTCCCCAAAATGTATATGGTACGTGAGACGTCATTCAATCGACCTCCCACATGTTTCATATGGTGCGGGACAACACTTAATTACATGTATTTATATACACAGTATGAATGAATAATCTAGAAGAATCTTAAGGGAAAAGATTATTTGCAGATATAATAATCACAACTAAAAGACGAATCTTAACTACACCTAACATCAAAGACTATGAATAAAAACTATGCATGTGTGATCACGCACAAATCAAGATGCCTCCACTCAGACCATGAAACCCAATGTTACATTTTATCCATCCCATACTCTAGGAAGTAGGAACCACCCAACGATAAGCAAAAGAATCTGTTGTTGTTTGAGTCACAACATATCCCTATCACTTGATTTCTCTTGGGATAAATCCTCTGAATATTTTTTACATATTTTTCAAAAATGTGTTTAACATCATTCAAAATCTAGACCGTGCATTGCATGCTAGTCTACGTCATAGCTTTATTTCATCTTAACCTTTTTATGTGATTTGCTAATCATTCTAAAGTATCCACCGCTTTAAAAACTCAACTTATAAGTTTTGGGATTAATATTAAGTCTACAAATCCATTGCAAATAACATGTTCGAAATTCTAGTACCGCATATACCGAAAAATTCATGACCAAAATAATTTCTCTTGAAGATTTGTAGACTTCTGACCCAGGCGGTGAAAACATCTGACCCAGGCGGTTTTTTTCTTATGGAACATCGACCAGAGTGAAGTCCTTATTAAGTCATTTGAGAACTTAGTTGCCAGTAAAGCCTAGTGAGTGAGCAACAAGTATAACCATCTAGTAATGTCATGCTCTTAAATTTTTAAGAATGTCTTGGTTATGGGCTTGTGAGAGATGAACTAAAATTTTGAACTATGATATTGGTCCTTATTTTTTTCAGCCTGATCAACACTACAAGAAACAAGGGTCAATGCTGATGGGGGATTTCGTAGGGATGTCGTCACTGTTAACCAAACCTGAGGTTTTACTGAGAAATAAGAATTAGTCGGCGTTTGATTCTCGGAAACACCACTCCTTGGTGTTTTGTCGGTTTTTACCGACGACTCGTGTTGTCGGAACACTTCGTCATAAAAGCTTGTCGGTAATTACCGATGAGTTTGTGATGAAAGAAAGTGTCGGAATCGGTTATCAGAAATGTTACTCGGGAATTTCCGATGTGTTTGTGATCAACTAGTTTGTCGGAAACATTTCTCGGTAATTACCAATGCATTTGTGAGAAAAGAATCCATCGCAACTGGTTGTCAGAATTTTCTCTTTTCTCTTTCTCGGTATTTCTGATGAGGTGCTGAGGAAGTAGTGTGTCGGAGGGCCCTTGAAAACTATTCAGATATTACCGACTTGTTTCATACAACATTGTATCCGACATATTATTGACTAAATACCAGAAACAGAGTACTCAAAGAATCATAAGTAAATTAATCGAAAATTAGACGGGTTTCGTTTGTCGAAACTGTATGTGTAACTTAGAAACGGGTTTCTGAGAAACAACTTCTGATAAATTGTTATTTACTTTCTCAGAATTTTATTGCTACTAAGGTATGTATGCATTACTTGACAAATACGACATAAAACGAAAGTAGACATTGCATTATCTTACAAACCATAATATCCAGAAATAACACATCGTATTATCTTACAAAGCATTCATGAAACTTAATTTAGAAACATATTATAGGAAGCAAATCATAAGTCCCATAACATATTGTTCAAACCATACTAAACAACACATAATTTGGATACCACATTAAAGACTCCACAAAACATATTAAAGTTAACTTAACTGCCATTGTTGTAGTTAGGAGTCACTGTAGCTTGTCTTCCAGCTTGGGATGGGGGGACGTGGTTAGGATAGATGCTATGCATCATATTACTATAAAAAACAGCATCTTCAACTTGAGAGGACAACTCATCGATCTTGTTTGTGGCTTCCACGAGCTTCGTTTGGGTATCCATGTAGAGTTCTTTGTAATCAGGTGAATGATCTACAATAGCCGGAGCAGTTGGAAAATTGTTTTCCATTGCCCCATATCCGAAGCAGCGCCATTTTTAACACCTACCTCCTGCAGCACGAGAAGATATTTCAGTTTATATATTAACGGAGTAGTTAAAAAACCTTATCCATATCTACAAACATAATCTTTTAAAATACTCACAGCTCGGTAGATAGCATAATTTTCCACTTGTGTGAGTTATGTATCAACACAAGTGTATTCACCGTCCGTCATTTGAGCCAGTTTTTGTGCCTCTAGTTCTCTGCATCTTCTTGCAATCGCTTCAGCCTTTTTGTCAACGAAGATGCCATCATTTTTACGTTTATGGGTTGTCTCAATAAATACCACCATATCCGGTAGCTCCCCCTGTCTCCTCATCGCGCTATAAAACAAAGAAACTCACTCAATAAGTCACACAATATATAAACAGAGGACATAAAAATCACAAATTAATTAGTTATATACCATGTTCTCTCGTGGCCTGACATAAGGATAAGAAACGCTGGTGTGCTTCGATATTCCATACCCTCCCCACGTCCTATTACGGTTGTCAGAGTTTGTCTTGCTACAGTTGGCATTTTTTCGATGGTCCAATATATCAGAATCCTCGCCCAAACCATCTTCTTCATCCAAGACGGTTTGCCCTTTCCCGTACGCCATGACACTTTCCATTCATAAACTCTATACAACAACTGAGATCCACATAACACATCAAATTGTTCCCGTACGTAAGTAGTATGACAATAATCCCAATTATACTTTTGCTGCCGACAAAAATTAAACGTTGCGTTAATACTAACTATGTGAGAAATGATACATATTGTTACGTAAATATGTTAATCGAAGAGATTTAGAAGTTACGATGAAGGCCTTGAACCAACGGAGTTTCGTATCAGCAGGGAGTGAAGTCAAATTTGGAGCAGTGTCTGGTAAGTCGTTCTCCATAATATTTTTAATGGACTTGGTTATCCCCTTTGTGTATCCAAACCTATAACATGAGCGAGAACAAAGGTGAAGACAATCTGAAAAATAAATAACATGTGTTATTCAAAGAACCATGCGCGAGAAAAATTGTGAAATAAAATATGTGGTGAAGAGTTGGATGACGATGTGTTATTTTTCGAAGACAATCTGAAGAAGAAATAAAATCTCTGGTGAAGTTTCTAATCAGATACCTACCATCCTGCACCATTCGACCTTTTTGGAGAAAGTTTTTGCAGATGACTTCTTCCTGGTGTAAGAAGTAGCTCAACCAACGTCATGGGAGAGACATTGGCTGCCGGATTTGGATTGGGGAGTTTGTCGGTGTCAATAGGTTGGCTTGGAGGTTCTGTGTCTTCCGAAGATTGCAACGACATTTCGATTTCCGACCCAATTCCTTGTTCAAGGAAGCCCCACCATGTTCCCGGCAACGTTGGTAACACCATTTCCTTTAAGTAAAATGACAACTTTGTCAACGATATAATCACGGAACATATAACGTTGGTAACACCATTTCATTTACATTGTCGTCTAAAAACGTCTTCCGGGGACTCATCTTCTTCATTAACCAGCGGAATCTCGCCAATGGAATGTTGAGATGGTTGTGTTATAGTAAATCCGCGTTGTTGCAATGGCTCTTTGTCGTTGACACAGTCTATTCTGCCTCGTGGATTGATTCGTGTGACTGTTACCCAAGGATGATGACCGCCACGAACGCGTGGGTACGGGATATACGCAATTTGATCGGCTTAACTCGCTAGGATAAATGGATCATATTTGGCCATACATTTCTCGGTGTGTATCTCAGTTACTCCAAATTTTGTAGTTCTAACCCCAACATCGACGGTCAGACCATACCAATCACATTTGAACATAATACACTTCAGATTTACCAGGCCGGGATATTCAACTTCAAGAATGTCATTTATCGAACCAAAGTAGTCCAATGTTTCTGTCTGCACAACTACTCCGTGGTTAAACCATTTTTCTATTATTTGTACCTGGTCGTTTACGGAAAACATACCCCGGATGCAATACATTGGATATGATATTGTTTGGGATAATGGTCCGCCTACCAATTTCAGTAGCCATGTGTAGTCACCTAAATTTTCAGGGTTTGTCGTTTGTACCTAAAATAGGAAAAATATACAATTATACTTTGAGAAATTATGGAGATTACCTATATAGGATGTAGTTATGGAGCTAACGTAATATCAAAGCCACTTAGCAAATTTTCAGATTTAATTTGCTCCATTTGTGCATCTGATAGTGCACCATACTCTCCCCGTAGTTGGTCCTAAAAAATACTAAAGTAATTTTAATATTAATAGTTAGTACTCTATATCAATATTACTACTAATTTGATGGTCCTGAAAGTACCTTTCAAACGGTAGAATGTCTGCAATTTCTGAGGATATAGTTGTGGACATGATCGAACTCTTTATCCGTTAGCCATATACTCTTCTTTTTTCCACTTGCTCTCCCAATTTCTAAAAAAAGCCCTGAAACATATCTCGGATAAACACGTCTCTCCCCTCCGTCGTCATATCTTTCCGGTTTTTTCAACTGTTTGGACATGAGGGGCAAAGTAGAAAGACGAAAAATATGAACTCTCCTCATTTATGCTATGGGCGATAATCAACCCCTCTACCTTGCTAAGATTTTTAACCTTTTTCTTCAAATGAAACATGAAACGTTTAAATGGATACATCCACCGATATTGCACAGGTCCGCCAAGAGCTGCTTCACGATGTAAATGAACCGGAATATACTCCATGACATCGAAAAATGAGGGTGGGAAAATCTTCTCCATATTGCATATTAAGATGGTAATGTTTTGTTGAAGAGTATGTATTTCGTCAGACGTTAGTGAGCGGGAGCAAAAGTCACAAAAGAAGGATCCAATACATGTATTTGTAAATTAAAAACCAAATATGTTAAAGAACTAAATAACTATGTTAAAATTGTAAATATTTTTTGGTTTACAAATTAAAAACGTACCTGCCATTGCTTCATGAGCATTTTCGTGTAGAAGCTCAGAAAACGCAAATGATAGCAAACGTTGCATGAAAACATGACAATCATGACTCTTCATTCCATATAATCGACATGCATCCTCATCTATGCCGTTACCCAGATTAGACACATAACTATCAGAGAACTTAACATCCTTGACTATCAATTGAAATAACTCAGCTCTTGCATCAACATTCAATCAGAAAATAGGAGTAGGAATTTTTTCATTCTCCATTAAGTGTAATGCTTCCCACGAACGTATAGCAGGCAAATCCAAACGTGTCTTAACGTTATCCTTCGTTTTACCTTTCACGATTAGGACTGTGTTGATGATGTTGTCAAAAAAATTATTCTCGGTATGCATAACATCGAGATTATGTCTGAGCAAGTGATTTCTCAATATGGTAAATCCCAAAAGATACTTTTCTTATGCCAATTATGATATTGGCCGTAACCACCAACTTTCTCATGTCCATTGCCCCCGCACTCCGTTGTACGATCAACATCAAAATCTCTTAACTGTTTTAGTAAATCCTTACCATCAGGGACCACAGTTGGAGCATCCCACACGTATATGTTTTTTTTTAACAACCGCCTACTGCACCGATATGGGTGATCTTGCGGCAAAAAGCGACGATGACAATCAAACCGACACATTTTGCGCCCATTTTCAGCTGAAAAACATATGTACTGTCTTGGCAATATGGACATGATAGTCTTCCATGTGTGGTCCATCCAGATAACATACCGTAAGTGGGGAAATCACTAACTGTCCACATTAAGACGGCCTACATAGTGAAATTAGTCCTCGTCGAGACATCGTATGTGGTTACCCCTTCAAACCATAACAGTTTTAACTCTTCAATAAAATGCTGTAAGAATACATGAAGTGACCAACGAGGGTGATCTGGACCAGGAACAAGTACCATAAGGTATAAAAATTATCGTTTCATGCAGAGAGCTAGTGGTAGGTTATATGGTGTGACGATAACAGGCCACAACGAGTATTTTCGCCCTGACTTCCCAAACGGACTGAACCCATCCGTGCACAATCTAAGATAAACATTATGTGTTTCCTCCACAAAAGCATGATATATGTTACAGAAATGTTTCCAGGCTTCCGCATCTGATGGATGACAAAATTTTCCAGTGAATTCATGTTCATCGTGCCATCTCATAGCAGCTGCTGTTCTTTCGGACTGGTAAAACCTCTTTAATTGATCAAAGAGTGGCAAGTACCACATTCGTTAGTAAATAATTTAATTTTCCCAGACAAATCCTGAAATCTTTCTTGACCACAAAATCTACACACTTTTAGAGACGCATCAAGTCTCCAATAAATTATGCAGTTTTCTCTGCATACATCTATCATTTCGTATGGTAGCCCTAGCCCATACACCAACTTCTGTATAGCGTAATACGAAACCGATGCTATATTATCAGCAGGCATATAGTCTTTCGCAAAATCTGTGATTGCATCTACACAATCCTCGGGCAAATTCCATTATGTCTTAATGCTCATCAATCTATAGCCACTGACAAAGCCAACTGACATTCTTTGCACCCAGAATAGATCGGAGTCCTAGCAGATTCTAACATTTCATAAAACCGTTTTGCCTTTATGTTTGGTTCCTCATCAGCATTATCTGTTTGTACGTTTTCACGAAAGACATCTGTAACCATCTCCACCACCCTATCCTTTTTCCTATTCAATTCATATCTAAAATCCATTCTTCCATCTCCCTCTCCCCTCTAGTATCATGGCTACTACTAAGCAATGTTTGAAAATGTTTTTCATGTGAAAACCAAATGTAATATTCAGCTGTGAATCCTCTCCAAAACAAATGCCTCCAAACCGTTTCTATAGCGATAAATTTTTCATTTTCGCATTTTCGACAAAAACAAGTCATATTTCCTTGTTCTCTAGAAATTTCTTAACTTGTTGCAAATTCCATAAACTTCTTAAGACCTTTTTTAAAATCGGACTTTGTTTCACCCGTCTCTTCATCAACTCGATTGTACATCCATTCACGAGCTTTATAAACATTGTTCGTAGACATTTGCCCAAATCTCACGTTGCTTTCTTATTCTCTCACTTGGATGTGTTCTTCTTTGATTTCCCTAAATCGAACTTTTATGTGTTCTTCTTTTCTCACTTTAACATTATGATGTTAACATTACATCCACATTATTCTATTCGATAAAGTTTGATTCCCCACAACTTTCCCATAAATTTTTTTTCGTCGGAAATTAGCCACCCATTTATGACAAAATCTCTTCACGTTACAATCTCAATGACATCACTCTTGCCAACATTTTTCGACAACAAGTACCCAATGATTTACCAAGGCCCATTATTTTATAAGATTTTCATAGCAGAACAGTCGTCAAAAAATTTAGACCTCCAGGAAGATTCCGACTATATATAGTCCCTGTACCGAAGAAGTTCCAGCTGAGTTTCCGAAAAACGTCTCCCACACATTCTTGAGAAAATCGATGCCTCAAAATGTTCAGGTATTCTCAAAACAGACTCGGAATTTAATCGTTGTGTTTCGAGTTATATGTTTCTCGGTAAATTTTGCCGGTATTGACTCATCTTTCTTGTAGCGCAAGTAAAAAAGAACCTTTTTTTTTTTCTTACTAAGATGGAATGACCCCAGATTAGAAAACCAGTGAACACAACTTTGAAATCAGGGTTAAGATTTACATCCAAGATGCTGCAGTTTTTTGGGAAACAGAGAGACCATCAAAAACAACAAGACAAGCAAGAGTGTAGTTTGTGTCATAAACCGTAAAGCCGCGTGCCTAAGACGAGCAGCAGTAGCTCGATGAAGCACTGCTGGTCTGTGTGGGGTTTTGTTTGAAGATGTTCTTCTTCCCTCCAGACGAACCTTCAGCAGTAAGACTCGGCGTTTCCAAAATCTGCAGATAAAGAAAGGTTTCAAGACTTTAAGGAATACTAATCCTAACAAAAGCTTGAAGAAGGATTGGATTTTACTAACCTTGAGAACAAGCTCTTCAAAACATTGCTCAACATTGACTCGAGTCTTTGCACTACACTCCAGAAATAAACATCCGTATTCCCGAGCAAAGTCTATGCCTTCTTTTTTAGAGACAGCTCTTTCACTCTCCTGGAGATGACAGTTAAGGTCAAAAGAGTTGAAACATAATAGACACATAGACATGGAGGACGACCAAAGATAAAACTCACCTTATCGACTTTGTTCCCAACAAGCATCTTGATGCAATCCTGATTAGTCGAGTACAGGTCGATTTCCTTAGCCCATATATCTGATAGATTGGTGAATGTATCTCGCCGTGTCACGTCATATACTACAGATAGAGAATCCAAAAGTCACTTATAGGGAAAAACAAAGCCTTATTAAACAAATTACTTTTTTTTTTTCATTTAGAGAGACATACCCATTATTATGCCCTGAGCTCCTCTGTAATACGAACTTGTTAGCGTCCTAAATCTCTCTTGCCCAGCTGAGTGATCAGACAAAACACCCCAAAACTGATCAGAGATAACCAAAAAAAAAATTGAAAGAAAAATACAAGAGACTACTCTATTAACCATTCTAAATACAAGAGAATAATCACTTAACAACCCTAAACACAAGACACTAATCTCTTAACCATTCTGAATACAAGACACTAATCTCTTAACCATTCTAAAGACAAGAGCCTAATCTCTTAACCATTCTAAAGACAAGAGAGTAATCTCTAAACCATTCTAAGGACAAGAGACTAATCCATTCTAAATACAAGAGACTAATCCATTCTAAATACAAGAGACTAATCCATTCTAAATACAAGAGACTAATCCATTCTAAATACAAGAGACTAATCACTTAACAATCATAAATACGAGACACTAATATCTTAACCATTCTGAATACAAGACACTAATCTTCTTAACCATTCTAAAGACAAGACACTAGTCTCTTAACCATTCTACTGAGAAGAGACTAGTCCCATAACTATTCTCTAAATACAAGAAACTTATCTCTTAACTATTTCAAATATAAGATTCACCAGTCACAAAACAGCTTAGGTAACACACTTTTCTTCCGTAGGAAAGAAAAATACAAGACACTAGTCTCTTAACCATTCTAAATACAAGACACTAGTCTCTTAACCATTCTAAAGACAAGAGACTAGTCTCGTAACTATTCTCTAAATACAAGAAACTTATCTCTTAACTATTTGAATAAGAATAATATTCTTCATCAGTCACATAACAGTTTAGGAAACTATAAATAAAGACAAAACATGGAAGTAGATTACAAAGAAAATGCATCATATTCCACATTGTTGTTGTCTTTTATTTACGGGAAAAATTCTCAAACCCGAATCAAATAAGATCTAAATTGAAACCACAAGATGTGACATTTACATAAATTCAATCCATTGTGATACTAATACAAACCTGTGTCCCAAATCGCAAGCTTCAGTTTCTTCTCTCCAATGGTAAGATACTTGACCTTAAAATCCACACCTACAAAAATACAGATCGAACAAAACCAAATCAAAACAAAAAACGTAGAAAACCCAAATCGGAATTAAGCTCGAACATGATTCACAACTCACCGATCGTTGGAGAAAGATCATCAAACGTATTAGATGTGAAACTCAACAACAGAGAGCTTTTCCCAACGCCAGAATCTCCGATCAATAAAACCTTGAACAAGTAATCAAATTCGGGTTGCCCCGACGAAGAACCCATCGAAAAAAACCGAACCTTTACACTGCAAAAAGGAGATTTCGGGAATTGACGAGAGAAACAACAATAAAGACAGAAGCTTTGAGTCAAAAGGATCGTTTTTAAGTTTTATCTACCTAAGGAATCGATGAGAAACTTAAGGGCTCTCTTCGAGATCTGCGAGGAGGATGACACGAAGGCACAGAGGGAGAGGAAAAAGCGGAGAGGTCGTAGAAAGCCGAAGAAATCTCAGAATTTGTACAACGTCAAGAGAGAGATGCCTTTTTGATCTTCACCGACTCGCTTCTAGATTCCACACAAGCGGGCCCACAGAAATAATCCTCTACGGTTGGTCTTACGGTCGATTTCATTTACGTCCTCCTTCGTTTCTTTTTAGCCGTTGGATCATTAACCTGCTTTTATTCGACGTCGGCTGAAAGTAGTACGCACTACTAGACGTGGGCACTTTATAAAGTTAAGCACTTTCGAATGTTAGGCCCAATTTTTATGGGCTGTTTCCGAACCACGATTAATACTGTTCGGATATTACAATTGGTTGAGTAATATTACATACAATTGGTAATTAAGGTTGTTATTGTCAATTGGTTTTAAATGCAAAGAATATTACAATAGAAAAATACCATAAAATAGCATAAAAAAATGTTTATATCAACAAAAAAAAAATAGTACACAAGGCATAAAAGTGATAAAAATAGCATTCATAAAATAGCCTTAAATAAAAAAATATTTAATTTGAATAATCATTTAAAATATATATTAATGAGTAATTTACAGTTTAAGACACTTTTACACTTTAATATTACAACTTAAGGTACTTATAGTAAATGAGACACTTTCTTCTATTGTTTCTTCAGATATGTGATAATGAAAACTCCTTACTACCCTTTTGTTAAATTTTACTTAGTTTTATTCTAACTAAACAAAAGTAAACTAAACAAAACAAAACAAATTAATTTTTACCTTTTTCGTAAGTCGAAGCGTCTTTTTTCCTCTTCTTCTCTTCTCTTCTCTCTTTTTTTTTTGTTTACTTCGTTCTTAACCTAAATCCAGTCGCCACAAACCACTTCTTCGTTTATTTCTGAATCTGTAAAGTTTTAAACACGAGTTCGAAATACAAAGAGACAATTGAGAGTAATGTAAGGTAAGACACCACAGATCTGTTTCCCCTCCTCCGATTGTTCGTTTTATTGTCGATTCTCTAGAGTTTTAAAAATTGAACTCGACTGATTGCATACTCTGATTGGGACAACAGGTTTCCCCAACGGTTGTTTGTGACCGACCGATACCCAAGTATCAGACTGAATGTGCATTCGAAAATAATAATCGGGTTGTGGTGAAGAAAGACATGGACGGTGATAACGTGGATAAAACATGTGTGCTTGACAGTGGTGTGGACAGCGACTTAATGGACGCCAAGGGAATGAAAGTAGAAGATATGGATATATATGCGATGGATGTGGATGCAATGGTCAGCAAAATTGTTGATAGGTGATCAGATGGTACCAATTGTGTAGTTGGCGAGGCTAGTAAGATGTTATTTTTGGATGTAGGTCGTGTGGTCGCGGTGTTAGACGTAACTTAATGGTTATAATGAACGTAGTGTATTGGACGTATTGTAATGAACGTGATATTGTGGATGTAATATTACAGATATACCATCATTGATATTATATGGACTGTAGATGAGTGACCATATGTCCACAAATATAAGAATTATACTCTCCACGTATCACCGTGGATGAGTGATGAGTGGACACAAATATGTGGATATGCATCTCATCTCAAACAAAAGTAACAAATTTTATATGGACATGCCGTAACAAACTACAATCCGTGCAATACACAACTACATTTTCACGTAAATATGTCCACATGTCCAGTTAGGAGTCCTTTGCAATTTCATAAATACTATCCACAAGATAAATGTCCACCAACATCTGTCCACATACTTGTGTAAACCGTATTTTCAACGTTTTTTTGTGTGGTTAACTCATAACTAGTCAGAAATTGTGGACATGCATTTTATTTTGAACAAAAGTACCAAACTTGTATTCATTTTTTTGATGTACTTCTAAGTGGACACAAATCTCTAGACATTCATTTCTCTTGATACAAGTTTGTGGCCATGTGGACAACACGACATGGACGCTGTTGACGTTCAACCACGTGGATATGATCACGACTTCTAAACCCTTTTATTCGATCATCCGCATGGTAGATCAAACACATCCAAAATTGTGTGTGGCGTTGTTGAGTCATATCAGTCCGTTCGTCAGCAAGTTTTATGTTCCTCAAACGATGCATTTTTACCATTTCAACCGGTAATGCCAACGATGATAATACGGACTAGAGGCGGAAGCATAAACTTGATCGCTACCACATGGTTGGTCATTGTCCACACACACATCGGTTCTATGGACAACCTACTGTCCACCCATTTTCGTGGTCACAAACCGAATAAGGTTTATTCTTCTTATATTTATCCATCTCAGATTTATTACTTATCCATCTTAAATTCCAATGGACTACGATCATCGCTTCATGACATAGGTAACCAAAAAAACTAAACTTGTTTCCAACAAAGTGCGGTTGTTGCTTAGGTAAAAGCCATAACAGAACCGCATGTCCAACCCTGATCTAAACTTGGTGAGTTTATATTCACAATAACAATGCATTTTGATGGATAGAGAGTTGACCAAATATCAGTCTGTGGGAGAGTCCTGCTTTTTGTAATTTTTGGATATCTATTATATGTTAATCTTATTTTTTTGTTGGTTGAACATTAACCATATATTTGGCTATATTATGTTGTCGTATTAATTTCTTAGCCGACTTCCTAAACTTAGCTACCACGACAATTGCAGCCATCTGATCATCGTTTCATCAACCATGAAATCACCGACCATCGATCACTACATGTACTTACTACAAGCTACATAAGATTATGTCCATGAACGATGCTCATAATTATAACATCCATAAGCCAACATCCATAACACTACGTCCATGTAACATCCATAAGGCTACCTCCGTTTTATTACATCCACAATACCACATCCATTACAATACGTCCATTACACTGCATCCATTACATCCATTAAAATACGTCCAACACTGCGACCACATGCCATACGTCCAATAATATCTTACCGCCTCGCCAAGTTCACAACCGATATCATCTGGTCTCATATCAACAATTTTGTTGACCATTGCATCCACATCCAAGTCCATTCCCTTGGCATCCACATCCAAGTGGTAATGCATTTTTACCATTTCAACCGGTAATGCCAACAATGATAATATGGCCTAGAGTCGGAAGCATAAATTTGGTCGCAACCACATGGTTGGTCATTTGTCCACATACACATCGGTTCTATGGATACTATCTCATGGACAAACTACCGTCCACCTGTTTTCGTGGTCACAAACCTAAAAGGTTATTCTTCTTACCTTTATCCATCTCAGATTTATTACTTATTCATCTTAAATTCCAATAGACTACGATCATCGCTTCATGACATAGGTAACCAAAAAAACCAAACTCGTCTCCAACAAGTGCGGTTGTTGCTCAAGTAAAAGCCATTACAGAACCACATGTTCAACCCCGATCTAAACTTGGTGGGTTTATATTCACAATAACAATGCCTTTTGATGGATAGAGAGTTGACCAAATATCAGTCTGTGGGGGAGTCCTGACTTTTTGTAATTTTTGGGTTTCTATTGTATGTTAATCTTATCTTTTTGCTGGTTGAACATTAACCATATATATGGCTGTATTATGTTTTCGTGTGTATTGCTTAGTCGACTTCCACGAACTTAGCTACCACGACAATTGCGGCCATCTGACCATCGTTTCATCAACCACAAAATCACCGACCATCGATCACTACATGTACTTACTACAAGCTACATAAGATTATGTCCATGAACGATGTCCATAATTATAACATCCATAAGCCAACATCCATAACACTACGTCCATGTAACATCCATAAGGCTACCTCCGTAATATCACATCCACAATATCACGTCCATTACAATATGTCCATTACACTGCATCCATTACATCCATTAAAATATGTCCAACACTGCGACCACATGGCATACATCCAATAATATCTTACCGCCTCGCCAACTACACAACCCGTATCATCTGGTCTCCTATCAACAATTTTTTGTCCAATGCATCCACATCCACGTCCATCCCTTGGCGTCCATTAAGTCACCATCCACACCAATGTTAAGCACACATGCCTATCCATGTCATCACCATCCATGCCTTTTAGAAGGTACCACATCCTCACGTTCAATGTTTCCACCCTGAAAATACAACCATTAATAGCCGTTTGTTAAGCCTGTTATCCCAATCTGACCCTCCAATCAGACGAATTCGACTTTTAAAAATCTAGAAAATCGACAATACAAAAAAAAAACCGAAAAGAAAAAAACAGATCTGGATTTGAGAGTAAAATGAAGAGGAGAGAAAATGTGGTTTGTGACTGGATTTTGGAGTAAAAAGAAAAGGAGAGAAAGAGACGCTTTAACGGTAAACTGAAGAAGAAGTTCACGACTGGATTTAGGTTTAAAAGAGGAGAGAAGAGGAAATAAGAGGAGAGAAGAGACGTATGGCGACTGTATTTCAGAGCAAAAATAATAGGAGATAAGAAGAAAGAAGATGAGAGATTATTCATTTTTATTTTAGTTTGGATAAAAGGTAAGATTTGTTTTGATTAGGTTTTGTTTTGTTCTGGTTAGATTACTTTTCATTAGTTTAAGGGTATAAACGACTTAACACTCATACAAAGTGCCTCAATTGTTGTAAGTGCTTTTTCTTGTAATAAAATCTTAGAAAGTGCCCTTCTGTGTAAACGACTCTATATTAATTAGGATTTAGATTTTAGGCTTTAAGATTTAGGGTTTAGTGTTTAGTATTTATGGGATTGAGAATAAGTGAGAATTTAGGTTTAACGAGAAATGAGTATTTATGTTAATTAGAGGGTATAATAGTTTTTTTCCCTTTAGTGAATGCTAATTTTGTCACTTTCACCATTATATGCTATTTTTGTACTATTTGGGCGTAATTTTCGAGAATTCCCTCAATTTTTATGGGTTGTGTCCAAATCACGATCGATGCTATTCAGATCGTTCAATGCATATTAATTGTGATTAAGGTTGTTATTCTAAATTTACTAGATTTTTATCCCGCGTGTTACACGGATTATTTGTTTTAAATATCAACAATAAAAATCGTTGATTATATATCATCATATGAATTTATGAATATTTTATTAAGTGATATATTATCTAGATAGTGGAATTCTTTAAAATAGCACCAAAATATGCTTAACTAAAAAAATAGCACATAAATGTGAAAATGACAAAAATAACATTCGTTAAAGAGAAAAGGACTTATACCTTTATGTTTTATTAACATAAACTCCCATTTTTCATTAAACACAAATTTTCATTTTCTCTCAGTCCCGAAACCCTAAACTCTAAATCCTAAATTATAAAGCCCAAAATCTAAACTCTAATTAATTATTAGGGAACCCAAACTCACTACTGCAATACATAAATTAAATGATTATTCTAATTGAATGTTCTTTTGGTTTAATAATATAATTGTATTTAAACCCTTTAATGAATCTTATTTTTGGCATTTTCACTAGTGTATGCTATTTTTTTGACATAAACATATTTTGGTGCTATTTTAAGGTATTTTTCATCTATATATTATCGATAATATATTTTATTTTTAAGAAAGCAAAAAAGTCGCTAAAGGATGTTGAGAACTTCGTAAGATGAAGAAAGGATGTTGTTGGGGTCAAAACTCACCCCTCCAAATTGGTAAGCCGATGAATCTAAGTATCTATACGAGAGGCTAGTCTCAAAACATCAGAACACAAGAGCAGGTCAATTCTCCTTACGGGACATGGCGACCTAGTCCTGGGAAGAGGCAGGTCGCCAGTCTATCTTACGGGACATGGCGATCTGAACCCAAGAAGAGGCAAGTCGCCAGTCCGTCTCACAGAACATGGTGACCTGGTCCCGGAAAGATGCAGGTCGCCAGTCCGTCACGCGGAACATGGTGACCTGATCATAGTCTCTAGACATTAGAACACGAAGAAGTAGGTCACCCACTCTCCCGGGAGAGAAGATAGCGACCTGCTCACTACGAAGAGGCAGGTCACCCACTCTCTCTCCCGGGAGAAAGAGAGTGGTGACCTGGTCACCTGCAGGGGCAGGTGATACCACGGGCGATACAAAGGACCAGATAGCTTCGGAGCATCGAAACAAAGGATGCAGCATGAACCAGAGGAAGCTATGGTTGCTCGGAAAGGATCAGGATCAGATCGGGCCATGTATTGCTTCGACCCAACACAGTCCGGAATAGAGCTGAGGCTAGTTCCTCGACCAGACGATCACTTGGACCAACCCACAAAAAGTATTTCTCGACCAACCTGTTCCCAAAGAGTTTTCGATCAAGCCATAAATCAATTGGTTCGGATGGACTCAGATGAATCATGATTGCTCTCATTTCTCGACCACGGCTGTGAACCAGACAATGTCGACCGTAACTTGGACCAGACATTGGATTTATCCCACGGTCCAATAAATAAGTCACGAATCAAAAGACTTCATGCGGACTTAGCTTAGTTCATCCTTCGTATGACTCGGACCATCTTGGAGTATCAACCAAATGAACGTGAACCGGTTCTCATGACTGTGATCCTTACTCATGATTGCCCCGCCTGAACCGCAACTTTGCTCATGGACCCCGTGTGAAGTTGAAGAGTTATCTTGACTAGAATTTATTCTTAGTCTTCTTTTCTATTTTCGAAACATTGTTTTTCCACAAAGTCACTTATTTCATGTCTTTGTTTTTACATGTTTTTCGATTGAACCTTTCAGTTTTGGTAATCGAATTTGAGTTTTGTTTTCTTGAGAGAAATCTCTTTGTTCTTCGCTTAAAACATTTTCGTTGCTTGGTGAGTCATATCCAAACAACAACCTTCTTAAGGTGTTTTGGTGCGTCACATCCTCACCCTTAGGAGTTGGAATATCAGTGGTCTTCCGCATCCACTGTGTGACCCCTCAATCCATCTCAATTTCTGCCTTGATTGCTAGTAGCTTCTCGGTCAGAATTTATCCCCTCGACTGGATTTGAGTGATCCCAAATTAATGGTTTATCAAATGGTATCAGAGCCACTCAAAACCGGTTTCTCTTTCTTGTTCATCTTCTCATCTTATCATATTATCATCAAATTCTTCAAAAACATCTTCTCTTTCTATCTTGTGAAAAGGGAAGTTAGGCCTTTCAAAAAGTTAAAAGGGTGATTATCAAAAGAAAATTCAAAACAAAAGCGTAGGAGAAATCAAGTTAGAATCGGTTAAAGTGGTTTCCCACAAAAAAATCTTGAAACTGTCTATCTCTTCTTTTTCTCCCGTGTTGTTTGGATTTCTTACTAGGTTTGATCGGATTTGTTCTCCTTGACCATTGAGAGGAATTTGGAGTGATCTAAAATCGTGTGAGAGAAACACTTGTGAGAGTGGTATCTTGATTTCTTTAACCGTGTGTTAAGTAAATTTCAGGAAGAATCCAATGAGTTCTGACGAGGAACGAGATGGTTCAAGAGGCGAAATGTCAAGAATTCAGATTAAAGCACTAACCTCTGAAATGAAATGTCTAATGAATGCAGGTTTAGAGGAGATCCATGCGAGATTGGACAAGATCAAAGAGGATCAACAAGCGTCATCCAAAAAGACTCTAAGAGCAAACTGCAACCGAACCAGAACCCATAGGTCTCTTGAGGAGCAAGAGGATTAAGAGGATTATGAAGAAGAGGAGCGGTCAGTCACTAGACCAATTTGAACCACAAAGAACCGAGAAGGGGACAATCCCTTCTCAGGGCGTCCAGATGATGGTCTTAGTGGGTTGAAACTCAAAATTCATACATTTCACGGTAAAAACGATCCAGATGCTTACCTTGAATGAGAAATAAAAATTGAGTTGGTTTTTGATTGTAAAAGCTTTTCCGAAATGAAAAAGATCAGATTAGCTGCTACCAAGTTTAGTGGCTATGTGATTAATTGGTATGATCAGCTTATGACTAACAGGAGGAGAACAGATGGACGTCCGATCTCTACTTCGGATGAGCTCACGATGTTGATGAGAAAATGGTTTTTACCAGGACATTACCACCGGGAGCTACACCAAAAACTCAGCCGTCTGACCCAAAGAACAAGAAGTGTGGAGGACTATTTCCAAGAAATGGAGACGGCTATGATCAAAGCCGATGTAGATGAATCCTTGGAGGCTACCATGGCACGGTTCTTAGCTGGACTCAGCGGTGACATACAAGACTGAATGGAGCTTCAGGAATATGAGAGTTTGGAGGAAATTCTCCGTAAGGCAATCCTGATTGAGCAGCAAGTCAAGAGGAGGAGATATTCTAAACCGACCTTTGCTCCATAGCCAAGTTGCCAAGATAAAGGTAAGCTTCCAACCCAGTAAAATACAAATTTTAAAACTAATGCTCCTGCTCGTTTTGGCAAAGGAAAGGCTTAGGACACATTAGGTGTTTCAAATGTCAAGGCTTAGGACACTCTGCCACCAAATGTCCGAACCAAAGGGTCAGGATTCTTTTGGACAATGGCGAGGTAGAGTCTGAAGAAGAAAAGGAGGAAAAAGAAGATCTAGGTCCGATCTTTGATGAGGAAGCAGAGCCGTTTGATTATCCAGCTCAGGGCCAGCTTCTGGTCATGAGAATGTCACTAAGTGCACAAGCCAAAACTGAGGAGGAGAATCTCTTTCATTCTAGATGCCTTGTTAAAGATAAGGTTTGTTCTCTAATCATAGATGGAGGTAGTTGCACTAATGTATCTAGTGAAACTCTTGTCAGGAAACTCGGCCTGGAAGTTAAGAACCATCCGCGGCCATTCAAGTTGGAATAGTTGAATGAGGAAGGTGATGGGAATCTGGACATGGTCCACACTACGGGACCAGGGACAAGAACATTGGACCAAGGATTGGAGGTTGGTCGAGAAGGCCATACGGTCGTCCGTGGGACAGGAGCTGTCGACCGTGGGACGGGAGCTGCCGACCGTATCGACCCAACGCGACCCAGAAGTGAGTTGAGGAAGGATCTCCGACCGAACGACCGAATCCTTCAACCCAGAGCTCAGAATCAACACACAAGTGGACAAGAGAGTGAGAATGGTCAAACCAGATTGGCCTTGGCTCAGACAGAATCAGGAGATGGTTGAGAAACCACCTTTCTCGACCACAGGGCATAGTCGGAACAGTCGGACCAGGACGTGGACTTGTTCCATGGTCCAATTACCAAGGACCGATTCATGGAGCTTCAGACCCAAGTTCAGGTCATGGTTCAGGGAAGTACTCAAGGGCTGGAACATTCGATTGGTACTGTTGGACCGATATGCTGGACCATGATCCAGGCCCTTGCGACCGAGTAGCTCAAGGGGAACTTTTGAGTAGTTTAAGGGTCACTGTTTGACCAGTCTATTTGCCAGCTACTTCAGCAGAATTATAGGTATTGTTTTCATCATTTGCATTTATTTTTTTGAACAAAATCTCTATAAGTACTTAATATTTTCGAATGAATAAAAACTTTTGATCTTTTATGAAACTTTGTTTTACTTTAGAGAATTCTAGTTCTCTTTGTTCTTTGAGAACAACTCTGCTGTCAGTAAGGAATATTTCCACAGCAAAACCTCCCAAAGGTGTCGTGGTGAGTCATATCCACGGCCCAAAGGAGTTGGAATACTAGAGGAATACCGCAGCCTCTAACGGTCCATACGATCCATTCATGGCTGTGAGTGCTAGTAGCCTCCGGACCAAGTTCCTATCAAACCTCTGTTCCACAAGGAGTGAAAATCCGGATAAGGGTTCTTTCAAGTAGTATCAGAGCCACTCCTTGTTGGTAACCTCAAATCCATCTTCTCATCTTTCCAATTTCTCTTTTTTTTTTTTAATTTTTTTTTTTCTAAAAAAAAATTATCTGTCTATCTGATCAAGCTAGCTGAGCCTACCGTGTTTAAAAAAAAAGTGAAAAGATCTAAGAGAAATCGGATCACGTATGGTTAATCAGCTAGCAAAAAAAAATCTTGCAATCTTCCTATCTTCCTTTCTTTCTTTTGGTTGGAAATACTTATCGGTTGGATCGGGTTGTTTGATTAGAACATTGAGAAATAGATCAGAGAGTTTTCCTAAAGTTGTGAACCTAACACCTGAGAGACAAGACACATATTTACCTAACCCGTGTATTCTGTGTTTCAGGGAGCCAGATGGCTAGGAATGAGAAAGATCTAATGGAAGTCGGTTTGACTAATGAACAGCTAACCTATCTGAATGAGCATTTTATTCAAGTTATGAATGCAGTTGAAGGGAATCCATAAGAGGCTAGATAGAGTCCAGGAGGATCAACAAGGCCGGCAAGGCTATGCTCCAAGAAGGACCCGTACCAGAGGAAGAACTAACCATTCGGATGAGGAAGAAGAAGAAGAGGAGCGAGTGGAGACTCGATCGATGCAACCTAGGAGAGGTCAGAGAGTGAGGGAAGAGGAAAATCCTTTTGCCAGGAGAACGACTGATGACAATCTTGGTGGACTCAGACTGAAGATCCCATCCTTCTTAGGAAAAAACTATCTGGACGCCTACCTTTAGTGAGAAAGAAAGGTAGAACTCACTTTTGACTGGCAGAACTGATGACAATCTTGGTGGACTCAGACTGAAGATCCCATCCTTCTTAGGAAAAAACTATCTGGACGCCTACCTTTAGTGAGAAAGAAAGGTAGAACTCACTTTTGACTGGCAGAACTTTTAAGAGATGAAAAAGGTTAGACTAGCAGCTTCTTAGTTTGGAGGTTATGCAATTAACTGGTTTACCAGGTAGTAGCTCTAAGAAGGAGAGCTGCTGAGCCACCTTTTGCTACTTGGGATTAACTAACCCTACTAATGAGAAAGCGTTTTATCCCTAGTCATTAACACAAGGAACTCCACCAGAAGCTGAGGCGATTGGCACAAGGAACAAGAAGTGTGGAAGACTACTTTTAGGACATGGAGACTCTAATGCTGAAGGCTGATATCGAGGAAGAGGATGAGGCAACCATGGCCCGATTCTTAGCCGGGTTGAACCGAGACATCACAAACCGGATGGAGCTGCAAGAATTCGAAAGCATAAGAAGAAATGCTCCATAAGACCATTTTGATTGAACAACAGACCAAGAGGAGGGGATTTTTCAAACCAACTTATCCACCTAGGGCCAGCTATCAAGCCGCTTCACACCAAAGCCTGTCTCGCAAGAAAAAGGTCCCATGCAAAACCAAATTTCTGTTTCTTCTTTTCGAACTAACCAACCATCTCGCTTTGATAAAGGAAAAGTCGTGGAATCCACGAGCAGGGCTAGAGACATTCGATGTTTCAAGTGTCAGGGTTTAGGACATTATGCTAACAAGTGTCCGAATCAGAGGATGATGATCTTGCAGGAGAATGGAGAAATCGAGTCCGAGGAAGAAAAAGAAGACACTGGTCCCATTTTGATGAAGAGGACGAAACTCTTGATCTTCCAGCTCAGGGACAGCTCTTGGTCACCAGACACACCCTTAGCGTGTAATCCAAACCCGAGGAGACAGAACAAAGGGAGAACCTCTTTCACTCCCGATGTATCGTGCAAGGCAAGGTATGCTCCTTGATAATATATGGAGGTGGATGTACTAATGTAGCTAGTGCTTCCCTTGTCAGGAAGCTGGCCCTACAAACGCGACCACACCCACGGCCTTTCAAGCTGGAATGGTTGAATGAGGATGGAGAACTACAAGTTAAGGAGCAAGTTACCATTCCACTAACCATAGGAAGATACACGGATGAGGTGGAGTGTAATGTACTGCCCATGGATGCCAGCCATATACTCCTTGGAAAACCGTGGCAGTTTGACAAGAAGGCTGTTCATGATGGCTTCACTAACCGCCACTCAATTGATCATGATGGTATGAGGATCATCTTGGTTCCATTAACCCCATCCGATGTACATCAGGACCAGCTCCAGCTTCGGACAAGCCGAGAATTAGCAAAGAAAAGCAAGGCACCAGCCCAAATATCCAGCCTTCTGATCAAGCCAAACCAGGTTAGGAAATCTAACCCATTCCAAACACAATATCTTTTGCTTGCTTTCCAAGAAAAGCTGACGGTTACTAACCTTCCACCGGAAATCCCGAGAGAACTTAAGAGGTTATTGGACAGGTTCAGGGATGTGTTTCCAGAAGAGAACCCGGTGGCCTTCCTCCTATCCGTGGGATTAAGCACCAAAATGACTTGGTCCCAGGAGCTTCTCTGCCCAACCGACCGGCCTATAGGACCAATCCCGTGGAAACCAAGGAATTGCAAAGACAAGTGGAAGAACTCATGGATAAAGGATTCATCCGGGAATGCGAAGCCCGTGTGCTGTGCCAGTCCTACTGGTTCCAAAGAAAGATGGGATGTGGAGGATTTGTGTGGGCTGCAGAGCCATCAACAACATCACGGTTAAGTATCACCACCCTATCCCTAGGCTAGATGACATGTTGGACGAGTTGTATGGGTCTGGGATATTTTCTAAGATAGACCTTAGGAGTGGTTATCATTAGATTAGGATGAAGGAATGGGATGAATGGAAGACCACATTTAAAACTAAGCAGAGGCTTTATGAATGGTTGGTCATGCCCTTTGGCCTGACCAATTCTCCAAGCACCTTTATGCGATTGATGAACCAAGTACTTAGACCTTTCATAGGTGAGTTTGTAGTGGTATACTTCGATGATGCCCTAGTTTATAGTCACATTTTTCTGATCATGTACAACATCTAGGTAAGGTCTTAGAAGTCTTGAGGAGAGAACGATTGATTGCCAATGCCTCAAAGTTCACATTTGGAACGGATAACCTAGTATTTTTGGGGTTTGTTGTAGGAGCAGATGGCATTCGGGTGGATGAAGAAAATGTCAAGGCCATCAGAGACTGGCCAAGTCCCAAGACCGTGGGAGAAGTCAGGAGCATCCATGGCCTAACCGGCTTCTACCGACGATTCATACAAGATTTCAGTTCCATCGCAACTCCACTAACTGAGGTGATTAAGAAGGATGTTGGGTTCAAGTGGGATCCAGCTCAGGAGGAAGCCTTCCAGACTCTAAAAGGGAAGTTGACAAACACTCCATTACTTGTTCTTCCTGATTTTGCTTAAAGCCTTTGAAATAGAATGTGATGCCTCAAGAATTGGAATTGGTGCAGTTCTAATGTAGGAAGGAATGCCGGTAGCCTACTTCAGTGAGAAGTTAGGAGGAGCCACTCTCAACTATGCGACTTATGACAAAGAGCTTTATGCTCTCGTGAGGGCCCTTTAGACGTGGCAACACTACTTGTGTCCGAAAGAGTTCATAATCCATACAGATCACAAATCTCTGAAACATCTCAAAGGATAACAAAAGCTCATCAAACGACATGCCAGGTGGGTGGAATTCATTGAAACCTTCCCATATGTCATCAAGTACAAACATGTAAGGAAAATATGGTGGCAAATGCCTTGTCACGCAGGTATACTCTACTCTCTACCTTTGGTACAAAGCTCTTAGGATTTGAGTTCATTAACAATCTGTATGAACATGATGTTGATTTCAAGATTCCTTATTTGGCTAGTGCTAGACACGCAGTAGGCAAGTACCATAGGATGGAAGAGTTTCTCTTTTATGACAACCAACTGTGTGTACCTCACTGTTCTTTGAGGGAGTTGTTTTGCAGGAAAGCTCATGGTGGAGGTCTAATGGGACACTTTGGTCCGGTGAAGACACTCAAGGTGCTACAAGACCACTTTTACTGGCCTGGTCTGAGGAAGGATGTGGATCGGATCAGATTTGTAGCCGATGTGTCACGTGCAAGGAAGCTAAGTCCAAAAACTCTTCACAAGGTCTGTATTCTCCTTTACCCATTCCTTCACACTTATGGAATGATCTATCAATGGACTTTGTTCTAGAATTGCCTAAGTGTAGGACAGGTAGGGATTCCATCTTTGTGGTAGTCGATAGATTTTCCAAAATGGCACATTTTATTCCTTGTTTAAAGTCCAATGATGCATCACATGTAGCAGAACTGTTCTTTAGGGAGGTAGTTAGACTACACGGAATGCCTAGAAGTATTGTGTCGGACAGGGATGCTAAGTTCCTTAGTTACTTCTGGAAAACTTTGTGGGCCAAGCTAGTAACTAGACTCTTGTTCTCAACTACTTGCCATCCGCAGACTGATGGTCAAACTGAGGTAGTAAATAGAACACTCTCGGCTTTGCTTAGAACTTTGGTTAGAAAGAAGTTAGGAACTTGGGAAGAGCATCTACCGCATGTAGAATTTGCTTATAACCGTTTGGTACATTCGACAACTAAGTTTTCTCCCTTTGAAACTGTCTATGGATTTAACCCTTTGTCATCTTTGGATCTATTGCCTTTGCCTATTGATGATCGTATAAGTGTTGATGGAAGAAAGAAAGCAGAAACTGTCAGGAAAACACATGAACAGGTTAAAGCCAACATTGAAGCCAAGAAAAAACAATATGAGAAGTATGCAAACAAGGGCAGGAACAAGGTGGTCTTTCAACCGGGGGACCAAGTTTGGATACATCTAAGGAAGGAACGGTTTTGTGAGAAAAGGAAATCGAAGCTCATGCCAAGGAAAGATGGTCCATTCACCGTAGTCAAGCGACTACATGCCAACACATACCAGATTGATCTCCAAGTTAAGTATGATGTCTAATCTAGTTTTAATGTTTCTGATTTATCTACTTTTGTGTCAGATGATCCGGATTCGTGGACAAATCCTTTTCAAGAGGAGGGAAATGATGGGAATCAGGACATGGTCCACACTACCGGACCAGGGACAGGAACATTGGACCAAGGATTGGAGGTTGGTCGAGAAGGCCAGAAGGTCGACCGTGGGACAGGAGCTTTCGACCATGGGACGGGAGCTGCCGACCGTATCAACCCAACGCGACCTGGAAGTGAGTTGAGGAAAGATCTCCGACCGAACGACCAAATCCTTCGAGCCAGAGTTCAGAATCAACACAAAAGTGGACAAGAGAGTGAGAATGGTCAAGCCAGATTGGCCTTGGCTCGGACATAATCAGGAGATGGTCGAGAAACCACCTTTCTCGACCATGGGGCCCAGCCGGAACAGTCAGACCAGGACGTTGGAGCCGGACCTGAAAAGCCGGAACAGTTGGCCTTGGCTCGGTCAATTACCAATGACCGATTCATGGAGCTTCGGACCCAAGTTCAGGTCATGGTTCATGGAAGTACTCAAGGGCTGGAACATTTGATTGGTACTGTTGGACCGATATGCTGGACCATGATCCAGGCCCTTGCGACCGAGTAGCTCAAGGGTCACTTTTGGGTAGTTAAGGGTCACTGTTTGACCAGTCTATTTGCCTGCTACTTCAGCTGAATTCTAGGTCTTGTTTTCATCATTTGCATTTATTTATTTGAACAAAAACTCTATAAGTACTTAGTATTTTCGAGTGAATAAGAACTTTTGATCTCTTATGAAACTTTGTTTTACTTTAGAGAATTCCAGTTTCTCTTTGTTCTTTGAGAATAACTCTGCTGTTGGTACGGGGCACTTCCACAGCAAAATCTCCCAAGGGTATTGTGGTTAGTCATATATACGGCCCAAAGGAGTGTGAATTTAGAGGAATACCGTAGCCTCTAACGGTCTCATACGATCCATTCCTGGCCATGAGTCCTAGTAGCCTCCGGACCAAGTTCCTATCAAACCTCTGTTCCACAAGGAGTGAAAATCCAGACAAGGGTTCTATCAGAAGGAGAGCTTCACGTGAAGGAACAAGTTTTGGTTCCCTTAACCATTGGTCGATATGACGATGAAATTTTGTGCAAAGTCCCTCCCATGGATGCAAGTCATATCCTCTTAGGACGACCTTGGCAATTTGACACAAGAGCCATTCATGATGGATTTACTAACCGGCACTTTTTTGAACATAAAGGAAAAAAAATCACCTTAGTTCCCTTATCGTCTTTGGAAGTCCACAAGGACCAGATCCAACTTAAGAAGAACCGGAAACTGGAGAAGCAAATTGATGAGTCTAAATTACCGGCCAAGAAATTCAACTTCTTTATCGAACCAAGTCAGGTGAGGAAATCCTTATTTTCTCAACAATTGTATATCTTGCTTGTTTGTAAATAATCGCTAATGGTTTCTTATGACATTGCACCGGAGCTTTCGAGTGATCTTAAGGAACTCTTGCAGGACTTTGTACATGTCTTTCCAGAAGAGAATCCACAAGGACTGCCACCTATCCGAGACATTGAACATCAGATAGACCTTGTTCCTGGTGCCTCACTTCCAAACCGGCTAGCCTACAGGAACAAGCCATGGGAAACAAAGGAACTTCAGAAGCAGATCAATGATCTCTTGGAAAAAGGATACATTCCAGAAAGTTTAAGCCCTTGTGCCGTACCTGTTGTCCTTGTGTCCAAAAAGGATGGAACATGGCACATGTGCATGGACTGTCGATCCATAAACAACATCACAGTAAAGTATAAACATCCGATTCCTAGGTTAGATGACATGTTAGATGAGCTTCATGGTTCTTCTGTGTTTTCTAAAATTGATCTGAAAAATGGGTATCACCAAATCCGAATAAAGGAAGGTGATGATTAGAAAACTGCTTTCAAAACAAAACTAGGACTGTATGAATGGTTAGTGATGCCATTCGACATAACTAATGCACCTAGTACCTTCTTGCGTTTGATGAATCATGCCTTGCGATCTTTCATTGGTCATTTTGTGGTAGTTTATTTTGATAATATACTTGTGTATAGCAAAAACCACACTGAGCATAAGCAACATCTGAAATCAGTCTTAGAAGTTCTTAGGGAAGAAAGGTTGTTTGCTAATCTTAAGAATTGTTCTTTTGGGACGGATCACCTTGTTTTCTTAGGATTTGTTGTAGGAGTTGAAGGAATTCGAGTTGATGAGGAAAATATCAAAGCAATCCGGGACTGGCCTAACCCTAAGACCATTGGAGAAGTGTGGAGCTTACATGGACTTGCCGGTTTCTATAGGAAGTTTGTCCAAGAATTCAGCACAATCGCAGCACCTCTCACTGAAGTGATCAAGAAGAATGTCGGATTCAAATGGGGAAAGGCTCAAGAGGCTGCGTTTCAGATCTTTAAAGGGAAGTTAACTGAAGCACCCATTCTAGTCCTTCTAGATTTTGTTAAAACTTTTGAAATAGAATGTGATGCCTCAGGCGTGGGTATTGGTACGGTTTTTAGGAGGAAAAGAAGCCCATTGTCTATTTCAGCGAAAAACTTGGAGGAGCAACACTCAACTATCCAACCTATGACAAGGAACTTTATGCTCTAGTAAGGGGTCTCCAAACGTGGCAACACTATCTCTGGCTCAAAGAATTTGTGATCCACACGGACCATGAATCCCTTAAGCATCTCAAATGACAATAGAAGTTGAACAATAGACATGCACGGTGGGTTGAGTTCATTGAGACATTTCCATATGTCATCAGATATAAACAAGGTAAGAAAAACATTGTTGCCGATGCCTTGTCCCACAGGTATGCACTTCTCTCTACTCTGGAATCTAAGTTTTTAGGGTTTGAATCATCAAAGAACTTTATGCAAGTGATCCAGACTTCAAAGAACTATTTAGGAAATGTTCTCAACCCGCTTTTGGAAAATATTATCAGGTTAATGGTTTCTTGTTCTTTGATAACCGTTTATGTATTCCTCAGTGTTCGTTGAGAGAAACATTTGTCAGGGAAGCACATGGGGTGGATTGATGGGACATTTTAGAGTGAAGAAAACCCACAAGGTGTTACATGAACACTTCTTTTGGCCGAGCTTGATGAAAGAGGTGGAACAGATTTGTAGCCGGTGTGTGGTGTGCAAGAAAGCTAAGTCCCGAGCACAAACTCAAGGTTTGATTCCCCATTGCCCATTCCTTCTCATCCATGGATAGACATCTCTATGGACTTCGTGTTAGGACTGCCTAGGTCTCGGTCAGATAAGGATTCTATCTTTTTGGTAGTAGATAGATTTTCGAAAAATAACACATTTTATCCCTTGTCATAAGTCTCATTATGCTGTTCACGTAGCTGATTTATTCTTTAGAGAGATTGTTAGGTTGCATGGAATGCCTAAAACAATCGTTTCAGATAGGGATGTCAAACTCCTTAGTTATTTTTGGAAGACATTGTGGTGTAAACTAGGAACTAAGCTGTTTTTTTCCACAACTTGTCATCCTCAGACCGATGGTCAAACTGAGGTTGTGAACCAAACTTTGTCTGCTTTGTTTAGGACTTTGGTTAAGAAGAATATTAGGACTTGAGAAGATTGTTTGCCTCATGTAGAATTTGCTTCTAACCATTATATGCATTCGACTACTAAGCAGTCTCCTTTTGATATTGTTTACGGTTTCAACCCCATGTCTCCACTTGACCTTCTTCCTTTGCCTATGTGTGAAAAGATTAATACAGATGGCAAGAAAAAGGCCGAGATGGTAAAGAAGCTTCATGAGAATGTTCATGCCAACATTGAAGCAAGGACCAAGCTGTACGAAAAACAAGCCAATCGGAAAAGGAACAAGGTTCTGTTCAACCCAGGAGATCTCGTGTGGGTGCAGCTTAGAAAAGAAAGGTTTCCAAAAGAAAAAAAATCGAAGCTCATGCCGGGCATTGAAGGTAAGTATGACATCTCATCTAGCTTTAATGTTTCTGATTTATCTCCTTTTCAAGAGGAGGGGAATGATAGACCGCGGGGCGATACTACGGACCAACGTGAACCAGATGGGTTAGGAGCATCACAAATGATGCAGCATGAACCAGAGGAAGCTGAGGTTGCTCGGACAGGATCAGGATCAGATAGGGCCGTGTGCAGCTTCGACCCAACACAGTCCGGAGCGGAGCTGAGACTAGTTCCTCGACCTGACGACCAGTTGGACCGACCCACAAGAAGTATTTCTCGACCAACTCGTTCTGAAAGAGTGTTCGATTAAGCAAAAAATCAATTGGTTCGGATGGACTCAGATGAATCACAATTGCTCTCATTTCTCGACCACGACCGTGAACCAGACCATGCCGACCGTAACTTGGACCAGATATTGGATTTGTCCCACGATCCAATAACTAAGTCACGAACCAAAAGACTTCATACAGACTTAGCTCCGTTCATCCTTCATATGACTCGGACCATCTTGGAGTATCAACCAAATGAACGTGAACCGGTTCTCATGACCGTGATCCTTACTCACGATGGCCCGGCCTGAACCGCGACTTTACTCATGGACCACACGTGAAGTTGAAAAGTTATCTTGACTAGAATTTATTCTTAGTCTTCTTTTATATTTTTGAAACATTGTTTTCCACAAAGTCACTTATTTTATTTGACTTTGTTTCTATATGTTTTTCGATTGAACCTTTCAGTTTTGGTAATCAAATTTCAGTTTTGTTTTTTTGAAAGAAATCTCTTTGTTCTTCGCTTAGAACATTTTCATTGCTTGGTGAGTCATATCCAAACAACAACCTCCTTAAGGAGTCTTGGTGTGTCACATCCTCGACATTAGGAGTGGGAATATCAGTTGTCTTCCGCATCGACTGTGCTACCCCTCGATCCATCTCAATTTCTGCCTTGATTGCTAGTAGCTTCTTGGTCAGAATTATATCCCCTCGACCGGATTTGAGTGATCCTGAATTGAGGGTTTATCAGCAGGTCACCCACTCTCTCTCCCAGGAAAGAGAAAGTGGCAACCTGATCTCCTGAAGAAGTGGGTAGCCCATTCTCTCCCCCAGGAGAGAGAAAGAGGCAGCCCAATCAGAGTCTCTAGACAATCAGAACACGACGGAGTAAGTCACCTGCTCTCACAGGAGAGATAGTGGCGACCTGGTCACTCCAAGGAAGCAGGTCGCCTGCTTTCCCGGGAAGAGAGAATGGCGACCAGGTCCTCCCGAAAGCAGGTCGCCAACCTCACCGAGACCGGTTCCGGGCGACCAGATCCTTTAAACGATCTTTTTACGAATTTGTTAACCGAGCCGGCGTAGTTAAAGTTTGGTTCAGCGTTACATGATCTTGGAACACTGTTCATGAACCAGCCCTAAGACCGGGAAAGAAGTCGAACAAGACAACAAACCAAATTCAGATCAGACTGGACCAAACCCGAGGCGAGCTGGGTCGGGACGAGACCAAACGACGATGTGCTGAGAAGACGGTCCGCAGATAAAGCCTAAACCCGTTCAAGTCAGTGAATTACTGTACTTAACGATGTCCCACATCGGTAGTAGCTCATGTTGGCTACTCAAGTCGCTCAGTATATATAGTTAGCATGTGTTAAGGTTTAAAGCCATCCTCAATTCGAGTACTGTGGACTTTGTATTATAAGACTATACAACATATAAAAAATCCCTTGTATTTGGTAAAAATATCACTTAATAAAATAAACTTTCAATCTTGGTCCTTGAGTTCTTTTTAAATAGGATTTTCGAGCCCCCTTTTAAGATAAGTTTTGATTGTGTGAGTTTCGAGCCTTACAGTTTGGCGCCGTTTTTTGGGGACGAGAAATATACTAAACCCTAAGAGCAAGAGAATGCGAGAACGAAAGCCATGCCCAAAGAAACGATGGACTGGAGCCAAGCGCATGAGTTTCAAAGCAATATGATCTCATTTAGGGGAAGTGAAGCTACTGGAATCGACCACCTTCATGACGATCCACTTGTCATTAGCCTTTCGATTGGAGACCATGACACGGGAGGAGTCCTAATTGATACAGGGAGTTCGGTGAACATTATATTTCAAGAAACCCTTCGGAGGATGAACACTGGGACTTGACATCTCACAACCCATCCTAAACCGTTGACTAGTTTCGCCGGAAAAACGACGATGTCCACCGGAGCAATCAGACTCCCCGTGAGAGCCAATGAAATGAAGAAGGAAGTAGAGTTCTCACTGGTTGACCTACCAGCAATTTACGGCGCAATTATGGGAACATGTTGGCTAAACTCGATGAAGGCTATTCCTTTGACTTATCACCTTTGTCTCAAATTCCTTACTCTAACCGGAACTGAAACGATCTGGGGACGGCAGAGAGGGCGAGCTTGTTTTCTAACACACCATAAACTAAGAGAGCCAGTGACCGAATCTGACGCAAGGACGGAACCGAAAAAGGCAAGTGTGGAACGGCAACTCGCAAAGCTGATTTGTTTCGGCCCTCTTGCTGTCTATCGAAAAAGCCCGAAAAACGGAGAGCGATCCCCCATGCGAACTGGTAGTCGCGGCATGCATCGGAAAAGCACATCCGGAGCGGTGCGCAGAAATCAGAGCGAACCTAGAGGAGCCGATCAAATCAGAGTTAATCTCACACTTGAAAGAAAATGCCAACACAATCGCATGGGCGGCAGAAGATATTCCCGAGATAGACATTAACATCACGAGCCACAATCTAAATGTAGACCCGACATTCGAACCACTGAAGCAAAAAAGGCGTAAACTGGCCGAAACGAGCCCAAGCAGTAAACGACGAGGTGGAGCAACTGTTGAAAGTCATATCCATCATGGAAGTAAAATATCCCGATTGGCTCGCCAACCCGGTGGTAGTGAAGAAGAAGAACAGAAAGTGGTGAGTCTGCGTCGATTTCACAGATATGAACAAAGCATGCCCGAAAGAGAGCTTCCCGCTTCCGCACATTGACCGGCTAGTAGAAGCCACAGCTGGGAACAAAATGTTATATTTCATGAACGCATTCTCCGAATACAATCAAATCATGATGAGTCCTGACGACAGAGAGAAGACCGCATTCATAACAGACCGCAAAACTTATTGCTATAAAGTGATGCTGTTCGGCCTTAAAAACACCGGAGCGACATACCAAAGACTCGTCAACAAAATGTTCACTGGACAGCTCGGAAAGACGATGGAGGTTTATATCGATGAAATGTTGGTAAAATCCATAGAGGAAAACGATCACGTCGAATATTTGCGAGAATGTTTCGAGCAACTGAACCGCCACAATATGAAGCTGAACCCAACAAAGTGCAGATTCGGGGTGGCATCGTGAGAATTCCTAGGCTACCTTTTGACACACCGAGGAATAAAGGCAAAGCCGAAACAAATCAACATGCTGATAAAGATGGTCTCCCTAAAGACGAAAAGAGAAATCCATAGGATGACGGGGCGAGTCGCGGCGCTAAACCGATTCATCTCAAGATCGACGAACAAATGTCTATTTCTACGACACTCTCAGGGGAAACAAAAAGTTCGAATGGACAGAGAAATGCGAGCAGGCATTCCAGGAGTTGAAAAAGTATTTGGCGAGTCCACCTGTCCTAGCAAAGCCGGTTGAAGGGGAGCCCTTGTTCCTGTACACTGCGGTGTCATCCACGGTGGTAAGCGGAGTGCTCATAAGGGAGGAGTCCAACGAGGAAAATCTGATCATCGTGCTTACAACAATCCTCCTCATAATAATTTTGCATAGTCCAAGAGTCAATCGGGATGACTAGCGAAATGGACGGTGGAACTAAGTGAGTACGACATCGAGTATCAGATAAAAACATGCGCTAAGTCCCAAGCTCTGGCAGATTTCCTAGTCGAACTCCCAACCGCGGGCGTCGAAGAACCAACTCCAAATTCAGTTTGGACGCTTCAAGCGGAAAGATCATCGTCAAAGCAAGGTTCGAGAGTCGGAGTGAAATTAACATCACCCACCGGAGAAATCTTGGAGTAATCATTCTGACTACTGTTCAACGCCTCAAATAATGAAGCATAATACAAAGCTCTAATTGCGGGCTTGAGACTGGCCCTTGGACTTAAAATCCAAAATTTACAAGTATATTGCGACTCACAACTGGTTGCAAACCAAGTCAGTGAAGAGTATGAGACGAGAGACGATCAAATGGAAGCCTATCTCAGAATCGTCCAAAGTTTGGCAAAACAGTTCAAGGAGTTCGAACTCATGCGGATTTCTCGCGGAGAGAATACCCAAGCCGACGCATTGGCAGCCGTAGCATCGACTTCAACCCCCAGAGAAAGGCGAATTATTCCCATGGAATTCATTGTGCAACCAAGCATCGATCCACCTCAAGTCGCAAACCTTATACGACCACCGGAAGGAGAAGAAGACCCTCCAGAAGAAGAGATAGCAAAGGATCCACAAGAAGAATACGGCTGCGATCACAAGTGGATGAGCCCGATACGAGCTTATATCATGGACGGAGAGGTTCCAGCAGAAAAATGGGTGGCCCAAAAGCTGAAAGCACAGGCCGCCCGTTTCATAATACTAAATGGAAACGTCTTCAAATGGAGGTTATCCGGACCATTAATGGCTTGCATAGAAGGTGAATAAGCAAGAAGAATTATGGAAGAAGTCTATATCGGATCGTACGAAAATCATTCCGGAGGAAGAGCTCTCGCAATCAAAATCAAGTGGCACGAACATTACTGGCCGACCATGGTAAAAGACTGCGAGAAATTCTCCCTCAAATGTGAGAAGTGCCAAAGACAAGCACCGACGATCCCCACAGAAGTTCTATCATCCATTTCCGGGCCGTACCCATTCATGAGGTGGACAATAGACATTGTGGGGCTGATGCATAATTCAAAGCAGAAGAGGTTCATACTTGTTCTTACGAATTACTTCTCAAAATGGGTTGAGGCCGAATCTTACGCTAGCATTAAAGATGTTCAGCTAGAACACTTCGTGTGGAAAAACATCATTTACCGACACGGAGTGACATACAAAATTGTCACCGATAATGGTTCCCAATTCATCTCGTCCCGATTGGAAGGATTCTGCGAGAAGTGGAAGATACGACTAAGTAAGTCAACGTCCCGCTATCCGCAAGGCAATGGCCATGCCAAAGCAACCAACAAGACCATTGTCGACGGATTCAAAAACGCCTAGGAGAAAAGAATGGCCGGTGGGCAGACGAGCTCGAAGGGGTTATATGGTCTCATCGGACAGCTCCAAGCCGAGCTACGGGAGAAACACCATTCCCACTTGTCTACGCCACCGAATGCATCATTCCATCAGAGGTCGAGTTCCCCGGAGTCAGACGCAGACTCCTTTCCGCATAAGATGGCCTGAACCATCTGATGCTACTCGACGAGCTGGACCTGATCAATGAAAGGTGAGACCACACACTCATCCGTATCCAAAATTATCAGCAAGCAGCCGCCAAGTACTATAAATCCAATTTCCACAGCCGCAAATTCAAAGAAAGAGATCTCGTCCTACTTAACGTTTTCCAGAATACGGCAGAATCAAATGCGGAAAAACTAGGCGCCAGGTGGGAAGGACCGTACAAAGTGACGAAACTGGTTTGCCCAAGAGCATATGATCTCGAAAATAAAGAAGGAAAACCTGTACCAAGATCATGAAATGCAATGCACCTAAAGAAATACTATCATTAGACTTCTTTAAACATTGTAAACGAACTACGGTTGGCTTGATCCCTTATTCCAGGGTACGTAGGCAACTTATCTTTCGATAAATTCAGCTGCCCCCTTTTAAAAGTTATAAGGGGGGGGGGGGGGAAGTGGGTCTGTATATACTATCGACCTAGAAAAAAACTTCACCCGATTGTCCGTACAACCTAGGAGTGGAGTGCAAGGCAAGAAAGAAGATTCATGGTCGACGCGTGTGAAAGAACTCAAAGAAGAGCTTCTAGAAGAACTCACTCTCTATACACTTGCAAGACCTTGGAGGTGTTTGACTCAAAGATCACGTGTGGAGTTAAGAAGAGGACGGTTAGGACATGTCGCTCTCAACGCATTGGATCGAGCTCACCACCTTTGTTTATTCTTTGTGTCGCTTTCACTTTGGTTGTAACACTAGGTCGCAGTCTCCTCTTATAAAGACTTGCTCCCACATTGTATTTCAATTCACTTAAGGAAATATGCTACTCAACACAACTCTCTCTCTCTCTTGTTTTTCATCTCTCTCGTTCTACTTCTAATTTCCGCAAACTAAAACAACATGGTATCAGAGCAGGTATTAAACATCCTTGGCTTTTGAGAAATCTCTTCCACCCTTCTACTCTTGCTTCGCTTCATCCAATACTCTTTGTCGCCATTCTTGTTCTTTGAACTCCTTTTAACCATTGGTCCATAGCCTACACCCTTCACCTCTATCTCTTTAAAACTCATTGCAAACACTTGATACTTCACTCCCTATCGTTCATCCTTCATCCCAAACATTCACTATACCTCTTTCTCACATTCGTTCTCTAGTCCTAATCCTTTTACCCAATGGTCCATAGCTTTGTCCATAGGTCTGTAAGAAGTCAAACTATGGAAAACTCACGAACCATGGTCACCCTTCTGGTTACTCTGAAGGGAGTAAACTACCTACTGTGGTCGCGAACCACAAAGACTGCCTTGTGCAGCCGAGGACTTTGGAGCCACATACTCATAAGTGAAGCTACCAAGGAAAAGACCACAAGAGAAGGAACCAAAATCGTTCCAGTTGAAGAAGACAAGTTGTTCCAAGAGGACCAGACTGTCCTAGCCTTGCTACAAGGCTCCCTGAATTCTGAAACCCTGGAGGCTTACTCGTACTGCAAAACCGCCAAGGAGCTATGGGAGACTCTTCAGAAGGTGTTTGGGAACATCTCAAACTTAACCCGGGTTTTTGAAGTGAAGAAAGCTATCAACGATCTGAGCCAGGAAGAAATGGAGTTAACCAAGCATTTCGGAAAGTTCAGGGCCTTGTGGGGGGAGCTGGAAATGCTCAGACCAAGCTCAGTGGACCCCCTCGTCCTGAATGAACGGAGGGAACAAGACAAAGTCTTCGGCCTGTTGCTGACCCTGAACCCAACCTACAACGACCTCATTAAGCATCTCCTCCGAGCCGACAAGCTCCCTAGCCTTGAGGAAGTATGCGCCCAAATTCAAAAGGAGCAAGGCTCTCTTGGCTTGTTCAGAGGCAAAGGCGATTTGGTCACGGCTAACAAGGGAGCTTACAAGTATGAAGACAAGAGGAGCTGGACTTGTGAGCATTGGAAGAAGAAGGGTCATACCAAAGAGAAATGATGGATCCTCTATCCCCATCTTAAACCGAGCAAGTGGAAGGAGCCAAGGGCCAGATATGCGTTGAACACTGAAGCCCAGACCAAAGGTGGCCCGTCTACTCGGCCGAATGATGGAGAAGGAGCAGCTATGGCAGCCTTGGCAGCCTCATCTCAGCTGGTAAAGAAGTCAGACCTGGATGCACTCATCAAAGCATTAAAGGAATCTGGTAACCCTCTTGGTCGATCTTTTCATGTTACAAAAGAAACTAGTCCGGCCCTTGGTAACTATTTGCATGCGTTTAGGGCTAAACCATTGATTGTAGATTCAGGGGCCTCTCACTATATGATTAGCGATCTGAATCTGATTAGTAATATTAAGCCGGCCCTAGGTAATGTTGAGATTGCTAATGGTGAAAAGGTTCCTGTTAAAGGATAGGTGACTTAAGGTTATTTGACAAGAGTTCTAAAGCTTTCTATATGCTAACTTTTACATCCAATCTGTTGTCGGTTAAAAGAGCTACATCTGACTTGAACTGTCTGGCTATATTTAGACCTAACGACGTGTGCTTTCAGGATATTGAGACCAGTAGAGTGCTTGGCAAGGGAACTACTATGAATGATCTTTATGTGCTTGAGGACACTAAACCCTCATCCAATCTATCTTCTATTTCCACTTCGTTTGTTGCTTGTGCGAATAATGCTTTATGGCATGCTAGATTAGGACATCTTCATTCTCATGCATTAAGCTTGTTGTTACCCGATCTGTCTTTTAAAAATGATGAATGTGAAGCATGTATCCTAGGAAAGCATTGTAGAACCATATTTACCAAGTCTTCAACAATCTATGAAAATTGCTTTGATTTAGTACACTCGGATGTTTGGACCTCTCCATGTGAATCTAGAGATCAAAACAAGTATTTTGTTATCTTTATAGATGAGAAATCAAAATACACATGGCTTACTCTTCTTCCATCCAAGGATAGGGTCTTTTTGATGTTTTTAAAAACTTTCAAAATCATATTACTAATCACTTCAATGCCAAGATCAAAATTTTTAGATCAGATGATGGAGGAGAATACACCGGGCATGTATTTAAAGGGCATCTGGCCAAGCATGGCATCATCCACCAAACCAGTTGTCCCTACACACCACAACAGAATGGTGTGCCGAAAGAAAGAACCGGCACCTCATGGAGGTGGCTCGCGCTATGGTGTTCCATCACAATGTACCAAAGAAGTTCTGGGGGGATGCTGTCCTTTCTGCTTGCTATTTGATCAACCGCCTCCCTACTCGGGTTCTCAATGACTCTTCATCATATGAGGTACTCAACTCCAGAAAACCATCCCTTGAACACTTACATGTCTTTGGGTGTGTGTGCTTTGTTTATATTCTAGGTGATTAACGTTCCAAGCTTGATGCTAAGAGTACTAAGGGTATGTTCATTGGCTACTCTACTACGAAAAAGGCTACAAGTGCTATGTTCCTACAACTAGGCGAGTCATTGTATCACGGGATGTCAAGTTCATTGAAACCGAGGGCTTCTATTCAGATAAGAATTGGGAGCATCTTCAAGACCTCTCCCAATCACAATCTGACCGGGCGTCCAACTTGAGACTTCTCATGGAACGGCTTGGGATGACCACTTCTCCCATTTCCCCGGCAACAGCTCCGGCTGGCTCCTCGACCTGAGATGGTGCTTCCCCTGAGGCCGCCTCTCCGGTTGATCCTGAGGGGGACAATGGAACTGAAGCAGCCGACATTACTGAGTCGGACAATGGTCATGATCAAGGAGAAGCGTCCTATGAGGAACCCGAAGAAGAGCCGGCCGCACCGCAGGCCGCAGCCGCACCGACTACTCCCCCGGCACCAGTTGCTTTACGAAGGAGTCAACGAGTTTGGAAAGACCCATCCAACTGGGTCAACACCAAAGTTTACTACAACAGCAATGCAGTAGCTCATCCAACTCAGGTTGTCTGTTCATTCACACACTTCCCGAGAGAGCACCAAGTCTTTATGGGTGCCTTAGAACAAGGTCAAGCTCCAAGAACTTATGAGGAAGCCAAATAACATAAGGTGTGGCGTGATGCGGTGGCTGAGGAAACTGGAGCCATGGAAAGGAATCACACATGGGATGAAGCGATCTTGCCTAAGGGAAAGAGGCCGGTTAGTTCCAGATGGGTATTCACCATCAAATACAAGAGCAATAGTGAGATAGAACAGTACAAAGAAAGACTTGTAGCAAGAGGATTTACACAAACGTATGGAGAAGATTACCTTGATACATTTGCTCCGGTTGCTAAACTTCACACGGTTAGAGTGGTTCTGTCTCTGGCCACGAACCTGGAATGGGATTTGTGGCAAATGGATGTTAAGAATGCCTTCTTACAAGGCGAACTTGAGGAGGAAGTATATATGAGTCCACCAACCGGCTTAAAAGACAGTGTTGCTCCCGGGAAATTTTTGAGATTGACGAAGGCCATCTACGGTCTGAAACAGTCTCCGAGAGCTTGGTATCACAAGTTGAGTGGGGTCTTCCTGGACAAAGGATTTGCAAGATCAGAAGCAGATCACACACTGTTCACCTTAACCTATAGTGGTCATTCTCATCTATGTAGATGATATAATCATCTCCAGGAATGACAAGGTAAACATTCTAGACACTAAAGCCTATCTAAAATCTGTGTTTGATATTAAGGACTTAGGCGAGTTAAAGTACTTCTTAGGTATTGAGGTTTGTAGATCTAAGGAGGGGATATTTCTCTCCCAAAGAAAATACTCACTTGATGTGTTGAGTGAGGCAGGTGATTTAGGAACAAAGGTGGCCAAGACACCTTTGGAGGACGATTACAAGGTGGACCAACAAGGGGAGCCTGAAGACGAACTAAATGAAGATGTCAACCAATACCGAAAGATGGTTGGTAAGTTAATATATCTTACCATAACTCGACCTCACTTATGTTTTGCTGTGAACCAGGTCAGTCAACACATGAAGGCACCAAAGGTCTCTATCATTGGAATATGGTCAACCGCATCCTTCGATACTTAAAGGGAACAACCGGTCATCTGGATGGGATGCAATGGAAGTTCAGAAATTGTGGGATATTGCGATGCAGACTGGGCTGGAGATCGTGTGGACAGAAGATCTACCACTGGTTACTGCACATTCATAGGTGGCAACCTCGTTACTTGGAAGAGGAAGAAGCAGAAGGTTGTAGCATGCTCCAGTGCAGAAGCCGAATATAGAGCAATGAGAAGGTTAACCACAGAACTCATGTGGCTGAAGAACTTGCTCAAGTATCTTGGAATTGAGACAAGCACACCGATCACAATACATTGTGACAACCAGGCCGCTATGCACATTGCCTCAAATTCAGTCTTCCATGAGAGAACGAAGCATATTGAGGTGGACTGTCACAAGGTCAGAGAACAAGTTCAACTAGGAGTTGTCCTGCCGTGCTATACCAGAAGCTCAGAACAGTTGGCCGATATATTTACCAAAGCTGCTAACCAGAAAGTCTGTGAGTTCATTCATTAAAAGCTTGGGCTCATTGACATCTCCATGACCTGATCTCCTCTAGCTGTGAAGGCCACACTCTTTTTCCCTCAGTCTAGCTTTGTCCCAAGCGGTTTTCTACACTGAGGTTTTTAACGAGGTGGCCCTTCACAGTTCCAAGCTTAACCATAGGCTTGCCTATGGCTAAAGATTAAGGGGGAGTATCGACCTAGAGGAGAACTTTACCCGGCCGTCCGTACAAAACGACAGTCCGTACAACTTAGGAGTGGAGTGCAAGGCAAGAAAGAAGATTCATGGTCTGTGTTCCCACCGGTAGAGAGGGAAGGGTTGCTGGAGACAGGGGTCGGTGTTCTAAGTGCCTTCCTCTTTCTGGTCCTGGAGGCTGCTCCCTGGTGTGAGGCCCTTGGTGGTTCTACCTCTGGTGCTGGGGTTAGGTGCTGTGGGATGGAGCTTGTGGATTTCCTCCTCCTCAACTCCACGGTGTTGACTTCCTCTGAGTCTCTTTCTCCTTCATCCTCCTCATCATCATTGCTGCGGGATGACGATACCTTCATCTAGGCAGATAGGCTATTTAGCTGGCTTTTGACTCCCTTCGAGCCTTTCACCAACCTCTTGATGGTGGTCTTGCCATTTGTTCTACTTTTGGTGGAGGTCGATGTACTGGTTTCTCTATTTTAAGGGAGTGGTGACTCCCTTGGGTGATCCGGGAGAAATATTAACTTTCGGCACCATAAATGGGGCTACCAAACTCATCGGTTTGTGGCACCTCATCTGCCTTGGGTTCTGGCTCACTCTGCTCATTCCCCCTTCTATATGTTCTTCTTCCTGGATACCGGCTACATAGGGGAAGTGATATTCCACCACAGGCTCAAAATCCAAGTTTGTGGCATCCCTAACCATGGTGAGGTTCACATTGGGGACGAACAACCGGGCTCCCCTGTTGTTCCACATGAAAAAGCAATACTCGTTCCTGTGATTCACCTGCCTTCCAAGGTATTCTGTTGTCTTCAGATAGGAGAGGTCCAACTACTCGATTCCGTGCGTAGCCTCCTCCATCTATATGTTGGCTCTCCGGATGATGGCAGTAACGACCCCTCCACGGCCTACAAAAAGCTTCTCATTCGACGCGGACCTTACCGCATCCTTGCATCTAAGCAGTTCTTTAAGGAGAACTGTGATCAATTTGGTCCTTCTCCCACTCTCCTTAAGCTCTGTGCCATCCTTAGCATTCTCAAAAGGCCCACCATTCCATCATCAATCATTTCCATTTCCTTGAGGTTCATAAAAGAAGGTGTGAGCTAATGACCTTGTACACATACCTCAAACCCGGGTGCCTGATTTTGGTTCTTTACATCACACCAAGCTTGTATTTCCCTACGCCGATGGTGTCCCAAAGTGCACTCAGCTCTGCCTTTGGTATGCTCAAGCCATCTTCTCTCATCAAACCGCTGTGGAACCCAAAGATGTTCTCGAGCTTGACAAAGCTCATCTTGTAGTTGTGGCACCCATATCGGAATCTGATGTGGCCATCTCCTTTTCACCCGTGGTTGTCATCCTCTTGGCCATATGCATAAAACTTCACATCTAGGGTTGCGAGGAATGGGAAAGTGTCTTCATCGTGAGTGGGGTAAGCGGTGTCCATAAACGTTTTGAGACCCATCTCATTGAACAAGATTTAGCAATATTTAAGGATGTCGAATCCCATTCGGTTGTAGGCTGCCCTCATCTCCTCCTGAGACATCTTCTGTTCACTTCCTCCTTGTGAGGAACTTCCAACCTTATTTTTCCCCTCTTGCTTGTCGGCCCTCTCAGGTTGGCTTGATCCAACCAAACCTCTTCTGGTTGCAGAAACCATTATTGCTACGGTTTATTCCGTTAAGAAAGAAAACTTTGAGGGGATTTTCCTAAAGGTAGATTCACCTTGAATTTTGTTAGAACAGATGAGAGAAACACAAGATAGTTGCACTTTTGAGAAAAAAGTAAAGAGGAGGTGCATAAAACTATTTGCATTCATTGGTTTATAAAGAGGTGAGGGGACAAGTAGGATAAAAAATGTTGGCCGATAAATCTGGCTCTCCCCAGCCAATGATTTCTTGTCCTCGTACGCGGACAAGTGGGCCCTGGAGAGGCTTTTTGTCGGGCCTACATTATTTACCCATTTACCTTTTTGTGTTTACAACGGGATGAAACTGTTGTGGCTGCCTATTGTGATCAGAGGGGCGTTACCCGATACAGCACCCGATGTGGGTTCTAGTGATTTATGTTAAGCTTGTCGCGATGGTTTTATCCTGCTGCGGTTACCCAGTACGTGGTGATCGTCCTATATATCCGAGTAAACTTTGATACGAGCAATATCTGGTATGGTGGTCGAAGCTCAACGGGGTCATCTTGTTGCAAGTTGCCCGTTGTGCGCTGATTTGGATATGCACACCGGGTTCTCTCCGTTGTGACTTCCTTGTGTGAATCCTAATCATCCTCAAACTTCTTTCCCGTACCAGCACCCTTCATAGCAGGCCATAGTTCCTAAAAACAGCTTACGAAAACTAAAAAAAATGGCATTAATATTAAGAAGAATAAGTTTGGAGTGCCTTCTAAAAAAGCTGTTTTAAGTCATTAAGCTTGACTTTGTCATTGATCCTATAAGGGGATCCTTAACTTTTTCAATCATCGAAGGTCCTGAAAATTACAGACTCAGAAGCAAAAAATAAATTTTGGCCCATAATCTATCAGTTTTTTTAAAAACATAACAATATAAAAAGTCCTTTATAGGACTCGAACCCACAACCTGAGTATGCTTCATATGTGAACTTTATCAACAGAGCTAAGTAATACTTTTGTATAGCTCTTGGCTATTAAAATTAATAACTCATAGCCGGCCCCAAGCCCATGCTTTATTGGCTTATACTCAGGTCCGACTCTGCATTGAAGTGAAGCTAGTCAGAGATTGGTGAAGAGCCTCTCCATTGCTGATCTCATTCCTCTTTTCATAAGTCAATGCGGTTTCTTACCTAACCTTAAGGTAAGCGAATGGGTTAGCTCTTCTCTTGCATCTATATTTGAATACCGGTTCCCCATGAATTGAAAACATGAGTTTGAGAGCCATACCTTTCAAGGATTTGTTATGTGAGAGTCCTTATTTCTCAGCCTTTATGCGAAAGATCTCCGTAGCTGGTTTTTCCTCCACTTCCTCGGTCGTTTCCTTGAGCAGGTTGCTTAGGCAGGTTTCATCAAAGCTTTCCCCATCATAACAAATAACCAGGGAAGGGTCTTCTTTTTCTTTCATCGGATCTGCGAGCCTTAAGGAATAAGCAGACTCTTTGTTATCCTCACTGCGGCTGCTTGGTGTAAACCTCATTATCTTGTTTTTTCTCAGTCGGAGCTCCACAATGCCGCTCCTGGAGTCGATCACACAGCCCGCTGATGCTAGAAAAGGTATTCCCAACCGAAGCATTTCCTTGGCATCTTGGCTCATCTGCATTAATAGGAAAATTGATTGGAACAAAACGTTGTCGATCCTCAGCAGAATGTCCTCTAGAATCCATAGGGTTCTCCTTACACTTCTATCAGCCAGTGCTAATGCTCTCTTGCTTTCCTTAAAGCTATTGTAGCCAAGATGTATAGCCGTGGAAATGGGCATTAGATTAATGCTCGCTCCAAGGTCGCATAAACATTCTTTGAATTGGATGTTTCCCACTATGCATGGAAGGTTGAAAGAGCCTGAATCTCAAAGTTTCTTCACTACTAAGGGCTCCTCTTTAGAGCCCTATCCGAGTTCGGACATGTTCATTCCAATGGCTGCAATTTCTTTGGCATAAAGTTTGGGTTTGAGTTTCAATAGAAATGCCGGGATTATTTTTCTTAGGCCATGTTGGTGAACTAGTCTTCTAGGAGGATTCTCATTAACTCGGCTTTCTTTTCTTCCAATGTAGCTCCCTTTTTATATGTAGGTAAGGTATAGGCGGTTTGTACGCTTGGGATCTCCTTTCTTGGCCTAATCCTTCCAAATTTTTCATAACATAAGCAATATTTTGCTTAAATATCTCCCCTCTACTTGAGACCTCGATGTCCTCATCAATTTGTGCATGTGGTGTAAGCCGAATGGTGGATTGTGGGTCATGTGTGCTATGGAGGTTGACCATTTGGTAGTACTTCTTGGGGTTTATGATTCCTTTCCCGGGAAGGTTGATGGGATGAGAGGAAGATATTATACCCTTGTTGGTCTCCAGAGTTTTAACTCGGGCAGCCTGAGCATCGATTTTCCCAGTGAGCTCAGTGTTCAGCCCACCGATCTTGTTATGCACATCAACAAAGTGCTTGTGCATGTTTGTTTGGATGTGGGTTTGGCCCTGAAGGAGTTTCTTGAGGATGGCTTCTATGTTGAAGCCTTGCTGTGGCGGTTAAGTAACTTGTGGTTGCTGACAACCGTGAGGAATGAAAGCTTGTTGTCTTGGTTGATAATATCCTTTTAAAGGGTTGTGTGGGGCAAACCCTTATTGGTTGTTGTAATTGATGAATGACTTTGGTCCACCGGCTCGTTGAGGGTATGTTTGGTTCTGAGGGTTAGCAACATTCGGGTTTCTATATGATAGATTCTGATTTGGTCTCCAGTTTTTGTATCCCCCTTGAGCATTAACGTAGGCTAAGTTTTCATATTGCATTTCCTTACCTTTTTGAGGTTGCATCATCTCACCTATATAGTGTATTTATTTTTGAGCGACTTGACCAAGAAATAGTTTATCAAGTTTCTCATTAAGCTCTTTGATCTGCTTCTTGTTAGAGTCATTGTCCTCTTTGGTTCCTCTGTTGGAATGATCGGAGTCCTCATTGTATGAGGAATCGCTTTGAGCCATATTCTCTACGAGCTGGAGACCTTCGTCCACATCTCTGGCCAGGAAGTTGCCATTACTTTCCGTATCTAGAAACATTCTGATCTTAGACAGCACACTACGGTAAAGAGTACTTAGGAGCGATTCTTGAGTGAAGCCGTGGGGAGTGCATTGCATGGTGTAACCCTTAAATCTATCCCATGCTTCGCCAATATTCTCAATGGCCTTCTGAGTGAAACCGCTTATCTCATTGCAAAGTTTCCCTGTTATTGTTGTAGAGAAGAACTTTGTGAGGAATGCCTTTTTGCAATCAGCCCATGAAGTAATGCATCCTTGTGGTCATGCCTTCTCCCAAGTATGGGCTTTGTCCCCTAAGGAGAAAATAAAAAGCTTGAGCTTGAAGCCATCTTCACTGACTCCATTGATATTTGTCATTGAACAAATTTGGTCGAAGTTGTCCAAGTGGTCAAGAGTGTCTTCAAGTGGTAGACCGAAGAAACTGTTATCTTGAACCATATATATGAGACCGCTCTTGATTTTAAAATTGTTGTTGGCAATGGGAGGTGGTTGAATACCATGACTATTGGCAGCTGTGAAGAAAAGGTCTTTCCTTTAGATAGTTAAGAACCTGAAATGATCAAACTTCGTTCTTTAACGGCAACAGCGCCAATTGATAATATGTTTTTCATGCCATTTTATCAATGCCCAAACAACTATAAACCGTTGGAGAATAGTGTTGTGGGTTATTAATCTATTAGGAAAGGGGTTATACAATCCGATTGTGAGAGTAAAAAACTCACACAATCAAAATTTATATTAAATGTAGGTTCGAAAATCTTATTTTATAAGAACTCAAGGACCAATATTGAAAGTTTGCTTTTATTGATTGGGTTTTTTGCCAAATACAAATGATTTTGTAAAGCCACAAAGTATTACAATACGAAGTCTAAAGTATGCAGAATCAGATGCCTAAGACCTAGTCAATGAAATCATATATATATAATGTCTTGGGAATGCTGAGAAGTGCTTCTAGTGATGTCTGATGTTGTCAAGTCTAAGAATATGCCGAATATGCTGACTTGGATATCATCTGAAGGGCTTGAGCTTGATACACGGCCCGACTTCTCAGCACGCTGTCGTTTGATCTTGTCTCGATCCAGTTTGCCTCTGGTTTGGTCCGGTTCAATCTCATTTCAGCTCACCATCTGGTTTGGGCTTCTTTCTCTTGTTTTGTGGTCGGTTTATGAACGGTTCCATTAACAGTGTTCTGTGAATACTGTTTTGTGAACAGTGTTTTGTGAATAGTCTCGTGAACAGTATTCTGAAGGTAAACAACGCTAGATCAATCTTTCGACTCGCCAGTTCACGAACAACTCCGTGAATAGTGTTCCGCGAATACTGCCATGAACAGTGTCCCGGAATCAAGTAACGCTAAACCAAACTTTCAGCTCGCTGATTTGGTCAAGTCAAGCGAACAATGAATGTACAAAGGATCAGGTCGCCACTTGCCGTGACACGGTTTCAGGTCGCCATCTTTCGTGAGACAAAGTTGGCGACCTGCCTTTTCATTACCAGGTCGCCACCTTCTCATGAGAGGAAGTGGTGACCTGATCCTTGCATGACCAGGCCGCTAACTACTCTCGAAGGAGAGTTGGCGACCTGCTCTGCATGTTACCATGTTGCCATCTTCTCTCGGAGGATCAATGATCTAGTCTCCATCTTCTCTCGGATAGTAGCTGGAGACCTGCTCTTGTGTTTGATTTTTTTTTGAGAAAATGACCATGTCTCCATCTTCTCTTACAGGATAGCTGGCGACCTACTCTTGTATTCTGATGTCTTGAGACATTGATAAGGTCTCCATCTTCTCTCGGAGGATAGCTGGCGACCTGCTCTTGTGTTATGATTTCTTGAGACAATGATCAGGTCTCTATCTTCTCTCGGATGATAGCTGGTAACCTGCTCTCGTGTTTCGATGTCTTCAGAAAATGATCAGGTCTCCATCTTCTTTTGGAGGATAGCTGGCGACCTGATCTCGTATTCTGATGTCTTGAGACAATGATCAGGTCACCATCTTCTCTCGGATGGGACTTGGCGAGCTACTCTCGTGTTCTGATTATCTTCGAACAATGATCAGGTTGCCATCTTCTCTTGGAAGGGAGTTGGCGACCCACTCTCATGTTCTGATTTTCTTCGAAAAATTATCAGGTCGCCATCTTAACTCGGAAGGGAGTTGGCGACCTACTCTTGTGTTCTGATTTTCTTTGGACAATTTTCAGGTCTCCATCTTCTCTCGGAAGGGGTTGGTGACCTGCTCTCGTGTTCTGATTGTTTACAGACAATTATCAGGTTGCCATCTTCTCTCATAAGGGAGTTGGCGACCTGCTCTTCATGTTTTGAGGGTCCTAGGATAACTTTCAGGTTGCCCACTCATTACTAGAGGAAGATGGCAACCTGCTTTGTGTTCTGATGGTCCTCGGACAAGTGTTCAGGTCACCCACTCTTTTTTAGAGGAAGCTGGCGACCTGACATAGTGTCTTGATGGTCCTCCGACAAGTGTTTCGTTCAAATACTTAGACTTTTCGGCTCATCAATCTCCGAAGGGTGGGTTTTGACCCCAACACCGATTGTTGATAACTACCTTAAGTCAAACCAAAAATAAAAAGAATGAGAAATCAATTTTAAATTCTAAAGGAAGAGTTTTGTGTCACTCAAAACTCAAGGATTAGCTCAAATGAAGAGAATCCTTGCTATCTTTTGATTAGTGATGGTGCAAGAGACCAAGCCTTATCACTACACTTCATAGAACTGTGGAGTCCCTTATTCGGCTAGTCTCCTATGTAAAGAAGAATCCACCTGCTCAAACGATTTAGGCTTAAACTCAAAGAGTGCTTCTCTCTAAGAGAAGCCTAAGAACTCACTTTAGATGATTAAACTAAATCAAGCACTACGGGAAGTAAGAGAAGAAGAATCTTTGGTTTAAGTTCAAGACCGAATGGTATATTGATCAAAACACCTCCTTTCTTCTCAAACCATCAAGAAAACCCGATGAAACTACTCGCTATCCATGAAAAGAGTCTCCGAATCCACGAGGATGATAGATTCTTTCATAGTTACCTAAATGCAGAAAATAAAAAAACTAAAATTAAGTAAAACTAAAACGAAACTTTAATTAAACGATCGAGTTAAAATAAACATAAAGAAACTTAAAAAGACTAAGCCTTCAACGGCTTTAATAGCAGAAAAATATGTTTGATAGAAAAATGGGAAAACAAAACAATAGAATAAAAAAGATGATGATAAAAAAAAAAAAATAACTGCTTTGGTCGAGGATGAGGTAGCATTTTATAGGCGCACTTGAAACCCTCACTGGGACTACTTCGTTGCCGCGTGATTAGTTTGATTTGTCGCATAGTGCAAGGCTTGGTATTGACGATGACAGATGTACGGATCACCTTTCACACCAGGGTGAAGCATCAGGTGTGACATTACACAAACAGCAAACTTTGAAATCTTCTGCATCGGGTTGAACCCATTGTGATTAGTCGATGTGCAAACTTGGAGCGCACTGCATCGGGGTCTTCCTGTTGCGGCTTGCCCGATGAGCAAAATCAGGGAGTTCTGTACCGGGTTCGTCTCATTGCTCCCATTGCTTTTCGAGTGGACACCTTTCCTTGACTGCCTTCTTCTACCCTTGTTCGTTCTGCCTGACTAGACTCTCTTCATGCATTTGTCACTTGAAAAACATCCCACAAATGCAAAGGAATGCAGAGTCCTAGTAACTTAACTCTAAAATGAGATGAAACTTTAGGAAAAAATGTGAAATTGTATTCTAACTATCATGAGAATGCACATGAATGGAGTGTAAAATGCAAAGACATCAATAACATAGATAAAACCTATCTAAAATGCATCTGCTAACCAAGTTGGGAATACTGAATCGATATAAGCCAATTCAAAAGGGTGAATCCTAGCATTTCAAGCGAGCTTGTCTGCCTTCTCATTCTTCTTCCGGGAATAAGCTTGATTTGAAAATTCACAAGAAGCTCATTTCATCTTCAAAACTATTTCAGATATGTGGAGAATGCCGGCCACTCCGAAGGGAAAGAGATTGTCTTTACCAAGTTAGAGCAATCGGTCGCAAAAATAATTGGAGTATATTGCAGAGTATATATACATTCATTAATCAAATCAACGCCTCAAACTCTGCATGTAGAGGTGAGACTACACCAGATACACTACAAAAAAGTGACTATTGTTACAAAAAATTGTGACTAATTATTTTGTCTCAATATTGTGACAAAATAATTTAGTCATAAAAATGTTATTATATCGTCATAATATTATGACCAAATGAAAAGTAACAAGCTTTTGTCACTAATCGTGACGTAAGTGTTACAAAATATATAGTAACAAATTTTACTACTGATTTTCAACTATATCTAGTAACTATTTTATACGATTTTTTTGACTAAACAAAAGTCACTGATATTTACAAATATTTTATTAGTATGTTTATCACAATTAGCCACTGCTTTAGTAACCTTTAAATTTGGTTATAAATTATAACGTTATTGTTACCACTTTGTGAAAAAGATTCAAAATACAAAATAATTCGATATCAGAATTTTGATCTTCAACATCTGAACAAAATCTAAACCAATCTGTAAATTGATTTTTTTTTTTAAAAAGTTTCAAATTGGTTACCAGATTATTCGATATCAGAATTTCCATCTTCAACATCTTAACCAAAACTAAACCAATCTGTAAAATTTTAAATCTAAACCAATCTAAATCTAAACCACAAATCTAGATTTTGTTTTTGAAAAACCAATTTTTTATCCAATCAAGATTTTGAAAAACTAAATTTTCTATATTTAGAGAAACCAGATTTTAAAATAACTGCCTATTTCTAAACAAAAACCAAAATCCATGTTTTTGTAGTTTTATGCATATAACTCACAATAATTCTTAGGAATTTTTTTTATTACAAGCTTGTTATTTAATATAAATCAATATAATTGAAAAAAGATTTTTTAAAAAAATATAACTTCTAAGGAGCAATAAAATTATATAAGCATCTAAAATTTAATATAACAAGTTCTGAAATAATTTATATTAATTAAATATTTGTCAATCAATTAACTTAATTGTTCAAAAGTTAAATATTTAAAAACAAATATATATACATCTTATTAATAATCTTTTGTTATTATTTATAGAATTTTGGGGGTTATTACTTAAATAAACTTGTTTAAAAAATACTTAACTTATAAAACAATAGACAAAACAAAAAATTAAATAAAATCATCAATCAAGTTTTAGAAAACCCAAAATTTACAGCAGAATGAAAACCAAAATTCAAAAACCAAAATCCAAAAATCAAAAAGCTAAATTTTAGAAAATATAAATTTTACGCCAGCTTTGGTCTCTGTTTAGAAAATATAATTTTTTTTGAAAAAAAAGTTTTCCTAATTTATAGGGAATCCATTTATCAAAAAGCTTGAAATGCTAATAAAGTAGTTTTTGAAAAACAAAAATCTAATCTGCAAACAATCAACACCTCAATAATTGTAAATAATCTTTGAATAATTATGTTACGTAATTAATGTTTACAAAATTTAAGGAAAAAAGTCAATTAACACAAAATAAGCTTAGAAAACAAAAAAAAACTGTATGGACAGTTTCTAGAAACATCACATGATCTTTTTTCTTAATCTAAGATCTTTTATCTTCCATACTCTTATATTTCTCAGATTTGACAAACAAACAGAAGGAAATCTCCTAATCGATCGAAAATAATATATGAAAGATCTATACTCCTTTAATTTCAAATTCAATATATAACATCCTCAGTCAGTGCGGAGTTCCTATATGATTAAATGGATCCCAGCAACCCATATATATTCCCCATTGTACAGTTTCGTCTGCTTCGGCAGAGCGCTATATTGTTTCATCTGAGTTGATTTAGGAAAACGAAGATTTGAGAAAGAGTGGATATGGTGGATCTGAGTTGCTGGAGATTTCGAAGAGGCTTTAGGGTAAGATCTAATTATTTTTTCATTGTTATGTACTGATTTAAGTCTTGATCTACTTTCATAGAATGATGTTTCTATGTTACATGCTGATTTTCTTACTATTTTAATTGGATTTGTAAGGTTTTTTTGTTTGCAGATGGATACTAAATAAACTAATGAATGTAATAAGCCAACAAGTCATCGATTGAAGGTTACAACAAGAGAACTAATACATGAAAGCTTCAGATTGATATTTGTAATCAATGACTGAAGATATTTGTAATATTTGTAATAATTCTAACTTAATTTCATATGTTTGTGGTTTATCAATGATGAGTGTTAATGTTTTTTTTTAAATGTATACTCGTTTCATTATGATAAATTTGCAAAATTATTTCCGTGCATACCATAAAATCAATATTAGTATATTCTTAAGATTTGGTAATGAATTGTTACTATATTAATTAAGATTTTTATTTTATTAATTTTGTACCAAATTATTACGAATTCAGTAAAACAAATGTTACAACTAAATATATATAGTGACTAATATGTAACTATAGTTTAGTCATTAATTGTGACACATTTTTATCATTTTTATTGCAATTTTGTTACATATTGGTGATTAAAGTATGGTAATAACATGTGACGAATATGAGACATTTTTTTTTGTTATAATCTGTGACCTATTTGTGACTATTGTTAGTTACGAATTGTAACATTTTTGTGACGTTTAAATAATATCACAAATTATTACCATAAGCAATGGTCATAAAATTTTGTGACGTTTTTGAGACTAAAGTAGGTTTGTAACCATTTTATTGTGACCTTTTATAATTCGTATCATTTTAGTCACAATAATTTTACTGTGACGAAATATTTATATATTGTGACTAAAAAAATAGTAACAATAATCACTTTTTTTCAAGTGATATTGCAAATTTCCATTATGGGGTCCTCCCGGCCCTCCTTACTACAATACCATCCCTGTCCCGAATAATATCTGAATGTTTCCATGCTCCATCAACAAAACTTCACCAAACCCCAGGCAGGCAAAAATCCATTATCATGGCATTGATCATCTTTATGACACTGTTATCTACTTCATGTGCCTGTTCCAATAAACAATCTTTCAGTTTTGCCATGTGCAGAACATCTTCAGGGTTTTGATCCATGTTATTAAAAATATAATCATTTCGACTTTTACAGAGATACCATAGATACCATGGAAAATAACTATCTGTAATATCTTTTGGAAGTCTCCAAAACAAGAAATCCAAATTAGCATAAACCTACTGCATAGAGAACATAAATTGGTTGGACGACACCCTAGAGAGGGCCACGTCTGTACCGCCAAGGTGTCTTACCCCGTTCCACCTAGAGATCTAAGGAAGCCTATCAGTGCAGAAAAGTTGGCTTGTTTTAACAAGATGGTGAGAAAGATTCCTAAAGAAATCTCTTTTGAGGAAGCCTTGGAAAATCGCCCTATATACGATTTCTTTTGGAACTGCAAAGAGACTGAAGAAGAGATTAAAGCACACTTTGTTGAAGCAAGAAGCACACCACCGCCATTAAGGATATTGCCTAAGATTGAGGATCCTAGAAAGTTTGGTGTCTCATGCTCTATTGCAGGAGTTGAGTTTAAAGAGTCTTTTTGTGACTCTGGATCTAGTGTGAACCTCATGTCAAAAGCCATTGTGGATCAACTGCAAATCACTGATATGAGTCATCCTACAATGACTATCGCCTTTGCAAACTCTTCCACCACAACTCCATTTGGTACCATTCCGGACTTGCAGGTTAGAGTGGGAGATTGTCTAGTTCATGCTGATTTTCAGGTTGTAGAGATGAAACACGAATCTGCTATACCTTTGATTCTTGGAAGACCATTTATGGCCACAGTGGGTGCAGTCATTGATATGCCCAATAAGAGAGCCTCTTTCTCCAACATTGACAAGAATGTTTTCTACAAAGCCATTCCAACTACTTGTCTCATCCAACATGCCTCTTGCATCTCAGTAGTGCCTATTGAGAAGTTGATAGTTGATTCTGCGAAGAAGTCTTGTGATAAGAATGAGATCAAAGAAGTCTTGGATGGAGATCCTCACATCTGGCACAAGAAATTCAGGGAGAAGGGAAAGGTGCAAGAAAAAGTGCAGAGAAAAAGAATAAAGGGTGGTCCTAAAATGACTTTGATCCCTCAGGGATGTTATGGAGACACAATTGAGTATAAGGTGAAGTGCAAAGGTACCTCTAAGCCTTTCTCTAAAGTTAGAGCTATTCTCTCCTTAGAGTTGAAAGAGAAGGGTAAGGATGTGGTGAATGGTATGCTGTGTAATGTTCTGAAGCTGAAGATTTTTGATTGTGGAGCTTGTTTTGAGACACGCTCTCAAGCCCAACCTGACTGATACATGGCATCGAAGTCAAGCTAATGAGTTAAACCAAGGGCTTGGTGGGAGGCAACCCACTGGTAAGTGTATATACTTTGTTTTAATTTCTTTTGCTTTTGATTTTTTGTTTTGGTTTTCTTAGATGTCAAGAAAGAGATTGTAGGAAACGAAGGAAGAGTCGACCACATATGGTGTCGACCGATACCCACCTTGGTGTCGCTCGACACCCAGATACGTCCACGTTTCTTTGCACTTTCGATTTCTGAAAAAAAAAAATTGTTTTTTATCCTTTCTCTTGATTTATTTTCACACCGGGGACGGTGTGAAGTAAGTCTGGGGGAGGTGTTTATCGTAACTTACTTTCTTTTGTCTTGTTTTGAGTTTCTTTTTGGTGTTTTTCTTGAGTCAAAATTTTGTTGGGAATTATGATCCTTATCTTGGTTTGTTCTATTGACTGTTTGTTTTCGAGTGACCATTCTTGCAGAACCAGTTCATATCCAACTAATGAAAAATCCAAAGACTGATTGGCTGACTAGAGACGTCTTCACTTCTAATAGAACCTAGTAAGCCCGAGCCAATTTCCCTACTTTTCTTTTACCTCATTAATAAGACTAGTGTTCATAAGGCTTGACTTCTCAATTATACTTGGCAGACACAACTTTCATATATAAGTATTGATACTCCTCTCCCTGAATATTTAATGAAGTGAAAAGATGAAATGATTTCCTTTTGAGTAGAGGGATAGGAAAATTTCCGTCGACCCCACTATTCTACTTTAAAAGTAATGATCACACAAAGATGGAAACGAGGGATAGGAAAATTTTCGTTGACCCCACTATTCGTCACATCTTTGCCTATTTAAAAAAAAGTAAAAAAAAGTAAAAAAATGAAAAGAAAAGAAAAGAAGTAAGTTTGGGGGAGAGAAAGAGTACCAAAAAGTGGAAATAAAGTTGTTATGCTATAGTATAGTATGGGAATGAGTCAAGAAGGTCTTTGGCACTGGAATTATTGATGAGACCCGGCGATGAAGGTTTATAGGCTATGTTGCGAAGTTGTGGGTTGAATTTTGGAATGCTTTGAATGCCTACGGAGAAGTACATGGTGGTTCGATTTTGAACTGATCTTGCATTATGTGGATTTTAAGTCTCAATTGGTCAGTGAAATTCTCCAAGGATAAGGTGAGTTCCCGTGTTTTCAAACCTCTTCTTTAGGTTTAGTTTCCTGTTTTGCTTGAGGGCAAGCAAAAGCTAAGTCTGGGGGAGTTGATATATTGTATTTTTGATGCTTTTTAACTATCTTTTCTAAGCTAATTTTTGAGTCTATATCGAGTCTTTTAGTTTTATTAACTCATTATTAGGTACAAAGATGACAAAAGCGAAGATTGGAGTTCAAAGAACAAAATCCGCCTAAAGTGTGCAAAAAGGAGCTTGGTGTCGCCCGATACCCTTTGCTAGTGTCGCCCGACACTCATCGTGACCAGACGTATAAGGCTTTATCCAGTTTAAAGAAACCAGTCCAAGCCAAGTCATCTATTGGGACTCTATCAAGCCCGAAATTTTGGAAACCCTAGGCGTCGGGAACCTTAAACCCTAGCCGTCGCCAATCTTATATATATATATTATAGCTTTCATAAGTTTTAGATCAAAAAGTTTTCAATAGCTACTTTTCTTAGAGTTTTTGGCTTTTGTAAGATTGGGGAGAAGAAGTCTCTACAACCTTTTGGAGAAGAATTCTGAACCTCTTTTATTTATCTATTTATTCTATCATGTCTTTCATCATTATTTTTGTGTTCTTCTTTTCTATGTCTGAGTAATTTCATTATTTAGGTTTAGGGTTCAAAGGAATTTCAGAGTTCAATGAACTAAACATAAATAGGGGTTTATTCTGTTGATGTCTTCATCTTGAGTTGTTCTTAATGCTTAGGTTAATCTGATCAATTAATCTATTGAATTTAGGTTTAACCTATTTAGCGGAAGTTAATAGGTTGCTAGAAATAACCTAGATGAGCAAATTGTCTTTAACCTACGGAAGTTGATGTTAAAGCGATTTGTGAACTTATCAAACCTATTCTTAATGCTTGTCTAGAATTTTAGGTTCAAACGGAAGTTTAGAATACTAAGTTGTTAGATAAAGTTGTCAAGGCTAAGAAAGTAGATTGATATTATATTTATGTTTGAGTTTGAGACTTGTTCAAAATTTGTTCCCTGAATAATTATTTGGTTCTCGAATCTGAATTCCTACGAATACCCTAAGCCTAGCGTTCTCCTTATTTGAATTATCTCTAATCTTGCTATTTTGTATTCTTTCCACAAACATTTATTTGCAATTTTCCTTATTTGAATTAAATCGTAATCTTTGCTATTTTGTATTTTTTCCATTTCTCTTTATTTGCAATTTTCTTTTATTGAATTAAATCGTAATATTTACTTACTTATTTTCTTTCCAAAACTCTTTTATAGCACTTTCCCTTTATTGTAATCTTTTACTTATTGATTCTTTCCAAAAAATTATTATTTATATCTTAGCTTAGCTTCAATCTTATAATCTCATAGAGTAACCTTTGGTCCTTGTAGAATTCAACCCCTAAGTACTACTTCTTTGTTGTTCACTTGCAGTAGCTTTCTATAGGGTTAAAACTCTGTGTATCATTCAATCCAAGCATTAATATTAACAATGATGAAGACAGTTGATTTAAGTGTTATTGATGTTCAATCCATTAACTCGTGAATATCATAAAAACCCTTGATTTAGCTAGAGAATCTACTCAGACATTGGGAAACAAAACTCATCAATAGATGAAAAGGAATTCATGAATAAAAATCGAAAATAACAATGGTTTAGAATTCTTCTCAAGTGTTTCAGAGATTCTTCTATCAAATCTTACAAGCAAAAACTCTCTATAAAAACTCAATGAATTTTTGTCTTGGTCTCAAAAACTCAGAAAAGTAATTGATTATCATGTTTCAGGGGACAGCTCCTCTTTTATTCTTCTTCCTCCTGTCCAAAACTAGGTAAGTCGAGTTTCCTTATTTTTCTCCTGCAGTTGGAGCGGGTGCTCTGTCGTGTGTTCTGCACATGCAGCTGGTCATCTGAAACCAGAGCGACTGCTCCACGTGAAACTTATGCTCTTTTGCTCTATTTCGACTCTCTTTTGCTCCAGAGGCTCCAATAACTCAATCCTTCCTTCAGAGCCTCCTAGTGACCTGACATGACTCGATAAAGTCTAAAAAGACTCGATAAAAACTTATAAATAGTGGTTAAAATGAGTCAAAATGCTACATATCAACTACCTTGGACTTAGACCTTTGTTTGTCCTCAAACAAGCTCAAGTCTAAACCACGAAAGAGAGGTTTGAAATAACAGGAACTCTCAAAATCTCAGCAACCGTACATACTTTAAAACATGAGTAGCACATCCTTAACAAGACCCCTCCAACATCTTCTCAAACCCTACTCCATACTTCTGTTCTCAAACCCACAAAAACTCTTCCAAACAATAAACTATTTACATTCAATTAAAGGTGGTGTCAGCTTATCATTATGGGCACTATCTAGAAAAGACGATGTTAGGGAATAAAGAGGCTAGTCAAGCGATGAAGCTCAGAGTGTTTACGGGTTATTAGATTTTTGTTGAGGATGCAGCATATTGCATAAAATGGCAAGAGAAAATGATGTCATTGAGGTTCCACAACCTCTAATCACTCTTCTTCTCTTGAAAACTCTAACTCCTCAAAGCTGGGTCTTTCTTCCCTAGGGTTTGGCATGTGCTGAGGGATACATCCTTAAGTTACTAACTCTCCACTCCTCATCGTCGTTTGTTAATATATATATATATTAGATGATAAGGAGGCTATTTACATTGATGTGTCCCTCAAAAATGAAAAATAATTAATCCACATACCCCAATAAAGCCGGTTGATAGACTTCCTTTCACATTGGATTAATTGGAGCACCCTGATGGAGCAGGTACTACAGCGAGTTAGAGGATGTGTCAATCCTTTTCTCTCAACATACCCCAGTAAAGTCGGTTTGACATGTTTCTTCTCCACTAACCACATCTTCAGTAAGAACGAGTTAGAGGATGTGTCAATCCTTTTCTCTCCAACCCTTTTGAACATATCTGCACATATGAAACTGAAAAACGAGAATGCAAGTAATCTGAAAGGAGATTAGGTTCATGGTGGGTAATAGCTAAAGATGAGCTAATTATTTAGGACCAACAAGTGTGGCAAAAGAATAAGAAGTCATGAATATCAGTTCGTTTCCTTAATCTAATGTCCATAACAAGAAGAATTTCAGTTCAAATTAAGTCCATATAAGATAGAGTTTATCTCTTTCCGATGAAACCTCAATAGGATGTGATGTTCTAGAAAGGGAGAGATCCAAATGTGGTGGTATTCCAGCTTGTCCGTGCACTCAAAGTTCTGCCATAATGGTTACTAGAAAGATAGTCAAAATCACAAGTGGTTTAAGTTCATCAGAAATTAAGGTCTTAATTCTCAACAAGTTCTTGACTCAGTAAAGCAAACTGACTCAAAGAAGACACCAAAATTGAGTCAAAACAAAGAAAAAAACGGAATTAGTAGTATCAAACACCCTCCCCAATACTTACTTCATTAGTAGTAATAACACCCTCCCTAAGACTTACTTCATTAGTGGTAACAAACACCCTCCCCAATACTTATTTCGCAACGTCCCCGGAGTGAGAATAAATAGAATGACAAGACACTAATAAAGGTAAAAACGAATAATACAATGGTGGTAGAACGGTTTTACTAGAGATCAGCTAGTGGTGGCGATGTCTGGGCTCTCGCTCCCATCTCGTCTGATGTGCGTCCTGCGTCGGGAAGGTCGCTCCGACGGACCCGGAGTGTGTTCGGGCTGGACGTCCCTTGCTGTTGTGGTTTAGCAGCATCCCTAAGATCACCTTTTCATGATTCACTGCATGAGGCTGTTTTTCTTCCTCTGAGACGCGATCATCCATCGCCGATACTCACCTGTATCAGGCTCATCAGAGATAGGTGGAAGATCAAAGTCACCCTGCATGGTGGTGCACCGTAAGTCTGCCTCAGTGTTAAGCAGAGTAAGCATCGGCCGAGGGAGCTTACAAAATAGTGAATTCCCCTGCTCACCCCGTTAAGCTGAGGGAGCTTACCTGATTTCGCACACATGGAGCACCCCATAGGAGTGGGTCCTCCGAAACAGATTGGGGTGGTCCCCCATCTTTTCTATGCCTGGAGCAACATGGAGGGAAAGCGGAGCACCTGCTCCGTAATGCGAATGGGTGCTCCATCGTTTGTTGTTCGCCTGAAGTAACTTGTGGTTCATTCGGAGCAGGTGCTCTAGTCGGGTGCTCCACGCTTCTTCTTCCTTATCTCAGCCGATCATCGATGAAAACCCTTAACCTGTTCTTTTTTATTTTTTTATTTATTATTTAAACTTTTTGAAATAATGAAAATTCAAACCAAGAATTGGAAACAAAGAATAAACAAATAATTTGGATATATACACTTACCAGTGGGTTGCCTGCCACAAAACGCTTGGTTTAAGTCACTAACTCGACTTGGCTAGCCATTTAGGCTTGAGGAGAGTCACTTAATGGAAAAACTTCACCTTCTGCGATGTTGGACTCAGCAAGATATGGTTTAAGCCACTGACCATTGACAACAAATTCTTCCCCTGCATTTCCCAGAAACACTACAGCTCCATAGGACCGAACCTCTTTGATAGTCAAAGGTCCAAACTATCACGATCTTAACTTACCAGGAAAAAACTTCAATCAGGAGTAAAACAACAGTACATGATCGTTTGGAGCAAAGTTCCTGGTGAGTATCCTCTTATTATGATAAGCCTTAGTCCTCTCCTTGTAGATTTTCAAGTTGTCATAAGCCAGATGCTTAATCTCTTCCAACTCATTCAGCTGCATTGTTCTTATCTCAAAGGGACACTTAACATCGAAATTCAACATCTTCACTGTCTTTGTTGCCTTGAATTTAAGCTCTACAGGGAGGTGACATCCCTTTCCATACAACAAATGAAATGGTGTTATCGCTAATAGTGTCTTGTATGCATTTATATATGCCCAAAAGCATCATATACCTTGGAAGCCGAATCCTTTCTTGTAGTGCTCATAGTTTTCTGCAGTATGCTATTGATTTTCCTATTGAAAATTTTGATCTGTCTACTTGTTTGGGGGTGGTAAGGAGTTGCAACCTTGTGATTTACACCACTCTTCTTCAACAGATTCTCTAAAACCTTATTGATGAAATGAGATCCTTCATCACTGACCACCACTTTAGGCACACCAAATCTTGGAAAGATGACAGATTTGAACATGTTTACCACCATTCTTGCATCAAGCTTGTGGGTTAGCCAAAGCTTCAATTCACTTAGACACATAGTCTACTGCTACCAAGATGTATTCATTTCCAAAGGATGATGGGAATGGTCTAATAAAATTGATTCCCCACACATCAAAGACCACAACTTCCAATATGAAGTTATGTAGCATTTCATTCCTTCTGCTTATGTTTCCTTGCCTTTGGCATGAATCACATATAGAGATGAATCTCTGTACATCCTTGAATATGGTGGGCTACCAATACTCTGCTTGTAGCATTTTCGACACTGTCTTGAAGGTGGAAAGTGTCCAGCATAAGAGGAACCATGGCAGTGAAGCAGAATCTCAATAATTTCTTCTTCAGATACACACCTCCTGAAAACTTGATACTCGCTTTTTAGAGTTATCTGATCAATCCCCAAACGACTATAAACTGTTATAGTATAGTGTTGTGGGTTATTAATCCATTATGGAATGGGTGATACAATCCGATTGTTTTTAACTATCTTAAGTCAAACCGAAAATAAAAGTGGATGAGAAATAATCTTTAAACTTCTAAAGGAAGAGTCTTGTGTCACTCAAAACTAAAGGATGAGCTCAATGAAGAGAATTCTTGCTATGAACAAGCAAGAATTCTGTTTGAGATGAGATGAACAGAAAAGAGTACTAGGACTAAAACTAACGATTAAGCTTAGAAATAAATAAACTTGCGGTTAAGGGAAGGGTCTTTTATTGTTTTTCTTTGGAGATTTGAGGGTTATTGAATACTATTACTAACCCGGAATGGATAATCTCAACAAGTAACGACTTGGAGCTGCATTCTTTGGTAAGAGGTTTCCTAAAAAGGTTATCCCTTGGTGTGTGGGTAAAACCCCTATGATCCCTGAGCCGCCAAAGCTAGCTTTTGCCTAGTAACGGTGCACAAGGCCAAGCTTTATCACCATACCTCATAGAACCATGGAGAGGTTCCTAGGTAATGGAAGCTCCACCAGTTCAAACGGGTCAGGCTTAAACTCAAAGAGTGGCTCTCTCTCTAAGAGGAGCATAAAAACTCGCCTTAGATGATTAGGCTAACACGAGCACAAAGAGAGGTAAGAAAAGAAGAATCTTTGGTTTAAGCTCAAAGCCGAGTAGAATATCAATCAAGACACCTCCTTTCTCCTCAAACCATCAAGAACACCCAATCGAAATACTCACTATCCATGAAGAGAGTCTCATAATCTACAAGAATGAGATATTCTTTCATGGTTTATAAATGCAGAAATTAAAGAACATAAATTAAATAAACTTAGAGAGACTTAAATTAAACGATAGAGTTCAAATAAACATAAGAAAACTTAATAAGGTTAAGCTTCCAACAGCTTTAATGGCGAAAATATGTTCGACAGAAAATGGAAGAAAACAAAACAAGAAAATAAAGAAGATGATTGAAAACAGCTGCTTTGATCGAGGGTGTTGTGGCCTTTTATAGGCGCAGTGACAACCCTCGTTGAGACCATTTTGTTACTGCGAGATGAGCTGGATTCGTCACGTAGTGCAAGGCTCGGTATGAACGAGGACGAATGTACGGATCTCTTATCGCACTGAGGTGGAGCATCGAGTGTAGCATTGCTCAAAGTGTAAATCTCTTGATCTTCTGCATCGGGTTGATCCTGTTGTGATTGGTCGATGTGCAAATTTGGGGTGCACTCCATCGGGGTCTTCTTGTTGTGTATTGCCCGATGTGCAAAATCAGGAAATTCTGCACTGGGTTGATCCTGTTGCGCATCCCGTTGCTTCCCGAGTGAACACATTCCCTTGACCTTCTGCTTCCAGCATTTCTCCTTATGTCTGGCCAGCCTCTCTCTATGACTTAGTCACTTGAAAAATACCCCACAAATGCAAAGAAATGCAGAGTCATAATCTAATGCAACTTAAGTCGAAAATGAGGTAAAACCTTAAGAAAACATGTGAAAATGCATCATAACTATCATGAAAATAGATGTGAATGGAGTAGAAAAAGCAGAGACATCTACACCCCGAAGCTTGGCTTTTTGTTTGTCTTCAAGCAAACAAACTAGTCTAAGGGACAAGGACTAAATGAAAACACACAAAGTGAAGTCCGAGATGCTATCTTAAAAGAGTTTAAGCCGATTCTTAAACCTAGAACTCTAAAGTGCAACCATGATTTACTTACTTCAAAAGCCTTAGCCCCTAGTCATCACGTGACCTATTGGAACCAGCCCTGAACTTATGCAAAACTCAATCATTTCTCCCTTTTCACATTCATTAAGAAATATTTAAAGCGTGAGTAACATTCAAGTTTGTTATTCGGTTCCATTTTGGTAAGAGTGCGGCTTAAATGTGCTAAAAATATGAGGGCTAAACAGTCAATCGAGGATCTCTCTAGAAAAGAATCTTCCCTATGGAAAATGCTAAAGGTAAAAACTAACCAGTACATACAAGGACATATATTCATCTACCCAACCACCTAATCATTTTCTACTCTAGCTTAAAACCCAAGAATTCAATCCTAGTCTACCCTTTTCCAAATCTTTTCTGTCTTTACCTTTCTTTACTCTTTTATGGGGGTCTCTTCTTCACCCTTGGTGCAAGCTTTTGGGTTTTGAACTTGGCTCGTTCTTGTGGTGTCAATTGATTTCACTATTGGTGTTCATGGCCGGATTTTCATTTTTGTTTTTGGTCATCTTTCTTAATTAGGACTGCCTTTTTGTTTTGTTTGTATTGAGCCTTCCTTGATGTTGCCTTGCCTTATTTAGCACCCTTGTTAACTTTTTGAGAGCTGCTTTTGTTCACCCTTTTTATTACTGATTCATGGACTCCTCTGTGAATATTTGCTTATCAAAACTCACTATTAATCTACCCAAGGATTGTTCATAACTTATAGAGTGATTTACATATATAGGCACTTATATCTTTTAATTTTACAAAAAGACACTTTATGCATGTTGGCAAATATTTGAGTAAAAAAAAATTAAATCCCATTTTACCCTTCTCTCTTTCCTACTCTATTTCTCTCTCTTTCCTACTCTATTTCTCTCTCGTTCGTGACTTTTGTTTTTTTTTTACTAAATCATGACTCTCTCTCTCTCTCTCTTCACCATCTTCATCTTCCATTTTCACTCTTTCAAGTTTTTGGTCTGAATTTTATTTTTAATAACAAATATGGATATGATAATGAGTATGATTATAAAGAAGATTGTGAATTTAGTTATGGTGATTAATTATAATTAATAAGATGTAGAAGAACAACATTTTCTAGATTAGGGATTGTGTTCATTTTCTGGGTTAGGGATTGTATTCATTTTCTGGGTTAGGGATTGTGTTTGATTTATCATGGACACGAGATGGTGGATATGAGATGGTGGATATGATAATCAATTAGTATTGTTGTGGACAAGTATTTATGGACAAAGTATCGTGGATATGTTTTAGTTGACACAAATACCATGATTTTGTGTCCACAACCACATGTTCTTTTTACAAAATTATTGTGTATTTGTGTTATGATATGAAACATAATCTTGTTTCTTATAATATGAGTGTTTGTCCATATTATGGTGATGTAAAGTAAAGGTTGTCCAAAACATGATATCCACACTATCATATCCACAATATCGTATCCACGCCATCATATCCATACTATTCTGTCCACGATGTTGTATTGTGACCATCATAAAGAGCTATATTTTGGTATGGTATATTGTTACTAGAAACAATGACTTCATAACATAGTATTTATATGCTGACTCCAAGCTCAACATATATTAGGCTATTTGAAGCAAAACCTAATGAGTGTATCATTGGTTCTTTTGTGTCCATTTATAATCAACCAAAATGTTCAAATTCGAATGAACATATTAAGCATGTCCATTCAGATATGGTGTTATGGACATGTTATAGTGGACACAGTTACCATGATTTTGTGTCCACAACCACATGTTGTTCTTACAAAACTATTGTGTATCTAATTCTATTAAGACAAAATATCAAATGCAGATTGAGATATGGAGCATCATGTTGTTTCTTATAATATGAGTGTTTTGTCTATATGATGGTGATGTAAAGTAAGGGTTATCCACAACATGATGTCCACACTATCATATCCACAATATTGTATCCACATCATCATGTCCATACTATTATGTCCACGATATCGTATCCACACCATCATGTATATCACTTCATGTCCAATACTGCATGTCTTCTCTGCAAATTAACACTCTTTCAAGTTCCATTAAGCCATAATCGAATTCAGTTTGAGATATGGAGAAGCTGAGCAGATGGTGAGAAAGTATTTTAGGAATTTCTTAAGTATTTAGGGATTCCATCAAATAAATGGTTTAATGAGAGATTAAAAGTACCAAAAAGGGATTTGAGATCTGTACCTCTTTAAAGAAATTGTTAGTTGGAAGGATTTGAAACTGTTTGTGGATAAATTGGAAGAGGTGGTAGACAATTAATCCATAATGAATCTAGAAAAAAAGTAAAGGAGAAGAAGAGAGAGATGGTTAAAGGAGAGAGAGAGAAATTCGAACAAAAAAAAAGAGAAAGAGAAAAATTGAGAGAAAGTAACGGAGAGAAAGAGAAATAAGATGGAGAAAAAGAGAGAGATCATTAATTACACTAAGGGCAAAAAAGACTTAACACTTATCCAAAGTGTCCTACAAGTACAAAGTGCCTATTCATAAAAATATTAGTTTATAAATTCCTTTAGAATGTAAATATCTCTAATTTATATTGACTCAAAATGAGAGCCATTTTCTACATGAAAACATGTTTTTATCAGCCTAAGCCCAATACTTTTTTATAAGGATGATTCGAATTGATGATACAAGGCCTCACATGCACTCACAAAAGTGTTTAAGATTTAAAAATGAAGTTTAGCTAGGGTTGGCAGAATTGCTTGGACTAACAAGAATAATAAACAAGAATTGGGGAAGATAGCCCAAGCAAGAATCCATGAGAACCGAATTTTAAAACATGAATGTGACAATTCTTAATGCAATTTTTCAGTTCAAGTCCAACAAGGGAGAAATTCAAACAATCACGTCTTCATTCAAGACTAAATCTGCAAAACGTTGGTTCTGAGGAGTGAAGGTGTTTTATTTAATTCGACACTAGGTGCACTAGACAATTCAAGTTATAGGCACAGATTTAAGAACTTTAAAACGACTATCTACAAGGACTTCTCAAATGTGTGTATGTGCAATAATGATATGAACCTATATGAATGCATTCTAAAATAAAACTTAATCATGCTGAATGCGGCTATATGCTCTTTTTTGTGGAATTTTTTCAAAAATAATTCTTTAATTATTTTCAATGCACATAGATGAATGCATGAATCATAATCTAAATGCTATGCAATGAGTATATACTCCCCCAAACTTAAATCACACAGTCTCTTGTGTAATAAAAATGAGGAAGAGTACATGCTAACTTAATCAAAATGTTATGCTAAAATATAAACATGCATATTTACAAAACGCCTTGTGGGGGTTTTAGAATTGACCTGATGGTGAGAACGTGGTGTCCCCACCGGTGGAGAGTGATGGGTTACTGGAGAAAGGGGTCGGTGTTCTAACCGCCTTTTTCTTTCTGGTTCTGGAGGTCAACCCTGGTGTGAGGCCCTTGGTGGTTCTACCTCCGGTGTTGGTGGTGTTTGATGCCGTGGGACGAAGATGGCTGATTTCCTTCTTCTTAGCTCCACGGTGTCAACTTCCTCTGAGTCTCCTTCTCCTTCATCCTCCTTGTCATCATCATTGCGGGACGACGATTCCTTCAACTTGGCAGTAAGGCTTTTCTCCTGGCTTTGGACTCCCTTCATGCCATTCACCAACCTCTTGATGGTTCAGTCTTGCGATTTTCCACCTTTAGAGGGGGTTGATGTGCTGGTTTACCTTTTTAAGGGAGTGGTGACTTCCTTGGGTGCTCGGTGAGAAGTTGTACCTCTCTGCTCCATAGATGGGGTTACCAAACTCATCGGTTTTTGGCACCTCATCTGCGTCGGCTTCCGGCTCAGTCTGCTCATTCTCCTTTTCTATTTGTTCATCTTCCTGGATATTGGGTCCATAAGGGAAGTGATATTCCTCTGCAGGCTTAAAATCCAAGTTGGTGGCATCCCTAGCCGTGATTAGGCTCATATTGGGGAGAAACTACAAAGATCCCCTGTTGCTCCACATGTAAAAGCGGTACTTGTACCCATGGTTTATCTTCTTTTGTGTTTACAATGGGAAGAAGCTGTTGTGGCTCCCTGTTGTGATCGAAGGGGTGTTACCAGATACAGCACACAATGCGGGCCCTACTGGTTTATGTTCTGCTCGTCGCATTGGTTTTATCTTGTTTTGGCTATCCAGTGCGCGCTGATCGTTCCATATCTCCGAGAAAAGCCCGATGCAGGCAATATCTGGTATTGTGGTCGATTCATAACGGGGTCACCGTGTTGCAGACTGCCTGTCGTGCACTGATTTGGATTTGCACACCAGGTTCTCCCTGTTGGTATTTCCTGGTGCGAAACCCAATCATTGTAAACTTCCTTGCCTAAACCAGCACCCTTCATAGCAGGCCATGATAACAAAAAGCAGCTTACGAAAACTAGAAAAAGACATTAATATATACAAGGATAAGCTTGGAGTGCCTCTCAAGAGCGCATGTTATAAGTCACTAAGCTTAACTTTGTGATTGCTTCTTTATTAAGTAAAATAGGGGGAACGGGCACCCCTTCATCCTTTAAGAGGGTCCTCTATTATTTCAATCGTTGAAATGAAGCTAGCTAGAGATTGGTGAAGAGCTTCTCCATCGCATATCTCATTCTCCTTTTTATTGGTCAATGTGGTTTCTAGCTTAACTTTGAAGTAAGCGAATAGATTATCTTTCCCCTTGCATCTATATTTAAATATTGGTTCCCCACGAATTGAAAACATGGGTTTGAGAGCCAAACCTTTCAAGGACTTGTTAAGTGAGAGTCCTTGTTTCTCAGCCCTTATGTGGAAAATCTCTTTAACCAGCTTCTCCTCCATATCCTTAGTCTTCTCCTTGAACAGGTTGCTTAGGCAGCTTCCATCAAAGCTCTCCCCCATCGTAACAGATAAATAGGGAAAGGTCTTCTTTTCCTTTCATCGGATCCGCGAGCCTTAAGGAGTGGGCATAATCTTCGTTATCGTGCTTTCGGTTGATCTGTGTAAAACGCAGTATCTGGTTTTTGCTCAGACGAAGCTCCACAATGCCACTCTTGCAATCGATCACACAGCTAGCGGATTCTAGAAACGGTCTTCCCAGCAAAAGCATTTCCTTGGCCTTTTGACTCATCTCCATCACTAGTAAGTCTGATAGGGATTAGAAGTTATCAATCCTCAGTGTAATCTCCTCTAGAATCCTTAAGGTTCTCCATACACTTCCATCGGCTAGGGCTAATACACTCTTTCTTTCCATAAAGCTACTGTAAGCAAGACGCATAGTTGTGGAAAGGGACATTAGGTTGATGCTTACTCTGAGGTCGCATAGGCATTCTTCGAACTGGATGTTTCCCACCTTGCATGATAGGTTAAAAGTGCTTGGATCTCCTAGCTTCTTCACCACCAAGGGTTCTTCTTTAAAGCTTCCCCGAGTTCTGACATGTTTCTCCCAAGAGCCGCACTTGCTTCGGTATAGAGTTTGGCCTTGAGGGTTAAAAGGAATGCCGAAAATTATTTATCCTTGGCCATATTGGTGAACTGGTCTTCTACCATTTTGGAGGATTCCCATTAACTGGTCAGCTCTCTTTTCTTATGTAAATGAGGTATAGGTGGTTTATATTCTTAAGATCTTCTTCCTAGATCCAATTCTTCCAAAGTTTCTATAACATGATCCATGTTTTGCTTAAATCTCCCCCCCCCTAACTTGAGACCTTGATGTCCTCATCGATTTGTGTTTGTTATGTAAGCTGAAGGGTGGATCGTGGCTCATGAGTACAATGGAGGTTCACCATTTGGCAGCACTCCTTGGGGTTCATGACAAATTTCCCGGGAAGGTTGATGGGCTGAGAAGAAGATGTTATGTCCTTGTTGTTCTCTAGAGTTTTAACTCGGGCAGCCAGAGCATCTATTTTTCCAGTGAGCTCGGTGTTCAGCCCATCGATCTTGTTGTGGACATCAGCAAAGCACATGTGCATGTCCGTTTGGATGTGAGTTTGGTCCAGCAGTTTGTTGAGGGTATGTTTGATCTTGAGGGTTAGCAACATTTAGGTTTTTATAGGATAGATTCTGGTTTGGTCTCCAATTGTTGTATTCTCCTTGAGCATTAACATAGTCTAAGTCTTCATACTGCACTTCATCACCTTCCTGTGGTTGCATCTTTCGCCTACATAGTGGATTTCCTTTTGAGTGACTTGACAAAGAGGCAGTTTGTCAAGTTTCTCATTAAGCTCATTGATCTGTTTCTTCTTGTAATTGCTGTCTTCCTTTACTTCTTTATTGGAGTGGTCGTAGTCCTCGTTGTATGAGGAGTCGCTTTGAGCCAGATTATCTACGAGCTGAAAAACCTTCATCAACAACTTTGGTGAGGAAGTTTCGTTGCTTGCCGTGTCAAAAAGCATTAGGATCTTGGGCAGCACACCACGGTAGAGAGTACTAAGCAGGCATTCTTCAGTGAAGCCGTGGTGAGGGCACTGCATAGTGTAACCCTTAAATCTCTCTCATGCTTCGCCAAAAATCTCATTATTTTTCTAGCTGAAATCGCTTATCTTATTGCAAAGTTTCACTGTTCTTGTTGTGGAGAAAAACTTTGTGGGGAATTCCTTTTTGCAATCTGCCCATGAAGTAATGCATCCTTGTGGTAATGCCTTCTACCAAGTGTGGGCTTTGTCCCCTAAGGATAAAGGAGAAAGCCTGAGATTGAAGTCATCTTCACTGACTCCGTTGATCTTTGTCATTGAGCAAATTCGGTCGAGGTTCTCCAAGGTGGTAGGCCGAAGAAACGGTTCCCTTGAACCATAGATATGAGACCGCTAATGATTTAAAATTGTTGTTGGCTAGGGTGGGAGATTGAATGCTGTGATGGTTGGCAGCTGTGTTTGGTGCATCGGCAGCTCCGATTTGACGAGCTCTTCTTTGGTGATGTTGAGCAAAAACATTTTCTTAAGGTTGAGCACCAGCTTCAGCTTGTGGTTGAGCATTGGCCTCTGCTTATTGTGGTGGTGGTGGTGGGTTACGAATGCCAGCAACTTTTGGAATCGGTCGTCTGAGGTTGGATTCGGGAAGATCTGGTTCATTCATCACTGTGGTGTCTGGGTTTGCTCCTTTTCTTCGTGAGGATTGCCAAACCAATCGTTTAAGTCTGTCGATTTCTAAGACTAGTAGTAAGAGATTTTGGTTACCTTCAGATCTGAGTTTATCCTAGACCTATAATCATGAAAATCGTAAGAAAAGGATGGAACTTTGTTAAAAAAAAAGGTTTGTCTGTGAGAGGCGAAACTCAAACAATCAAAACTTATAATAAACGAAGGTCCGAAAATCCTATTTTATAAGCACTCAAGGACCAAAATCGAAAGTTTATTTTATTTAGTGATCTTTTTTGCCAAAGTACAAAAAATCTCGTAAAAGTTTAATGTCTTACAATACGAAAAGTCTAATACTCGGAATTGGATTGATGTAAACCGAATACAAACTATCATATATATAGTGGGCAATTTTGGGTGCTGAAGAAGCTTACTAATGATGTTAGACGCCTTTTACTCTGCCATCCGCCGACTTAGATAGATTTTGGGTCTCATTTGTGGCTCAAATCCTTACTAGGTCGCCACTTGGTCTAGTTTTGATCCAGCCAACCTCCGGTTTGATTCGGTTCACCCTAATTTCAATCTTCCGCCTTGCTTGGACTCTTTTCCCGGTTTTTGGAACAGTACGTGAACAGTGCCGTGAACAGTACTTCATGAACAGTGTTTTGTGAACAGTGTCCCGAGACCGAGTTACGTTGAACCGAATTTTCGTTCTCAGACTTCGTATCCGGTTCATGAATAGTGTTTCGTGAATACTGTTTTGAGGATATTCCCAGATGAACAGTGTTCCGAACGGAGTGATTCCGAGTCAAGCTTTCAGCTCACCCACTAACTTTCAGTCTGTCCATTTCTTCGTATGAACTTTCAGCCCACCGTTTCTATCGTATGAATTTTCAGCCCGCCCGTTTCTTTTAGAAGGGACGAATGGCGAGCTTAAAGTCAAGCGGCGGGCTGGTCTTGGAGGTAAGTGGTGGGCTGGTACGAGCAAGGGGAAATGGCGGCCTGGTTAGCAGGAAGAGAAAGAGGCGGGTTGGCCAAGGGAAAAAGCGGTGGCCTGGTTAGCATGAGGAGAAGTGGCGGCCTGGCCAATAGGAGAAGTGGCAGCCTAGTCTTTGGACTGAGTGGCGGCCTGATGCATAGAGCAAGGTGGCGGGCTGGGCTTTGGACTAGCTGGCGGCCCAGATGGTCTTCACCAAGTTGGCGTGCTGCTCCAAGGGGAATGGATTGGCATGCTTGATTGCTCCTTGGCGACCTGTCTTACCCTTTGACATCCTGCCTTGCTCTTTGGGCGAGCTGCCTTGCTCTTTGGTGATGTATGGATCTGAAATGGCGGCCAGGAGAGCATGTTGGAGAGCTGCCTTGCTGTTGGTCGAGATATTCATCCCTTCGGATGAATTTTCATGTCTTCGTATGAGTTTCCAGCTAGGCCAACCATTCCTAGACGAAGTTGGCTAGCTGGTTTGGTCCTCGCTTAATCATTTCGTATAAATATTTAGACTTCTTGGTTCGTCAATCTCCGAGGGGTGGGTTTTGACCCCAACAGTTAGCCCCTCAGCTCTTTACTTTCGTGCGCTGAAGTTATGAGCTTTTAGTGAAGTGTTGATCGAGATTGATGAGCCGGGATGTCTCAGTGTATGCCAAGAGGCGGGCTGCCATATGTCTGTTTTTGTATTTATTTTTTATTTTTTTCGTGATATGTCTACGAGAGCCAAAGTCGGCGAACTGATTTATGTTGAAGGAGAAATATCCTTATGTGTCTGAGTTTCTCGGAAAATTCGGCTTGGGAGAAGGAAAGTCTTATTCCTTGTCTAGCGTTTTTCTTTCTTCGTACCCCTACAAAATCTTTTGAACTCCGCTTCTCCTCCGGATCTTTTTTAAAACCCTAAAGCTTGTTTTGATCTTTGCGGCCATGGTCGGGTTGACGCTTCGTGAGAAGAAGGAGAAGGAGAGGCGTGAGAGGGAGGCGAAAGAAGGAGGCGAGAAGAAAAACCGAGTCCTTCTGTTAAGTCGACGACCTGTTCCTCGGAGGTGAAGTCACCTTGGGGCGGTCTAGCTATTCCTCCTTCGGAGTGGCCTGTGAATAAGTTGGCCTTGTCAACTGTCGCGGTTACTCCTTTGAGGAAAGAATCGATTTTGTCGCAGAGTGTTGCTAACAATCCGAAGGACGCTGCGAAGCGCTTTCCTGAGGGTCGGTGGGCAAATCGAGGGATTCCTGGCGGCTTACCCACGGCGTATCCTTTGCTTCATCGAAGGCGGGCAGACTGCCCTGTTGGCAACGGTGCAGAGGGGCAGAGGAGTTCTTCCCTCAGAGCACAGCCTTCTGAGGATGCATCAATAAATCCCTAACGAGAACCTGGTTCTTCTGAGGCACCCTGCATGAACCGTCGTAAGTCTGCAAGGAGTTTTTCCATGATCGCGGACCTGGATTTTAAATTTCCTTTATGTGACATTCTGGAGGAATCCGAGATGTACATGGACATGGCCCAACTTGGGATAAATGTCCAATTTTTCTTGAATTCCTTTTGGGATCTTGTTCATTGTTCTCCTTTGCTAACTCTTCTAGTTTTTTGCAGTTTATCTCTTTTGTGAATAAGTGTGTTAATTCGTATGATGTTGGTATTCGCGAGATCCGTAACCGTGCCAAAGAGGTGCGGGAGGAGGTTCGGTCAATTAAGAGGAAGTTAAATGATTTTGAAGCATCGAGTTCTCGGCAAATCAATTCACTCGAGAAACAGCTCTCTCGGTTAAAGGAGGATAAGGATCGAGCAGTTCATATGTCAGTTCGCTGCCTATGTGTCGCGTCAATCTGTTGAGTTGAAGATCATGGCCAATCAGCTTGAAAGATCCAAGTCTTTGCGTGATGTGAAGGCTTGGCGAGCTTATGCAAACAGCCAGACGGCTTCTGCTGACAAGTATCACGTCCTTATGGACGAGTTGAAGCAGTTGCTTGGATCTTTACCCAAAGTGAGGACCAATGAGGTTGATCTTCCTCAGGTAGTGAGTAATCTCAAGCTCATTGCTTTGCTCCAAAGGAGCGAGCCTCCAAATCTGGACGAGGAGAAGAAGACTTTGTCTGAATGGAAGAAAGGCTTAAATGGAATGGCGGGTCAGTTTGACGCGATGGTTGCTCAAGTTCGAGAGAAGATTGAGTCGCAGCCGATCACCTCTTTCAAAAGCAATATCAGTCGAAGAAGAGGCTGTGGCGGTTGGAGTAGCTGATCTTACTGGATCGAATGATGGAGTTTCCGAAATTTCGGATCTTGCCCTTGGTAAGGCGTTCGGCCCGAGTCGTACTTAGTGTCTTTGCGTATTTTTCTTGTTTTTTCGAGTTTTGAGCTTTTTCTCAGTTTTGTTTCAGCTTTCATATTTGTCTTGTTGTGATCTGGATTGATTTTGGTCTGGATTTTTTGTTAAGGATTTAATACGTGAATGCTTTGATTCTTTTGGTTGTGAATGGTTTGGGTCACCGTTTTTCACAGGGAAAAGTTAGCAGCCTGCTTGGTCGTTGTTCGGGTCATCCGCTTCTCGTGTGAAAAGTGGCAACTTGGTCTGAGCTTTGAGCAGGTCGCCGATTTAGCTCTGAGAGAAAATGGCGGCCTGCTTGGTTGTTGTTCGGGTCATCCGCTTCTCGTGTGAGAAGCGGCGACTTGGTCTAGGCTTTGAGCAGGTCGCCGTTTGTTTGGGTTCGTTATACGAAAATGCTTGCAGCATACAGAGAGGTGTTTCGAGTTGGTTTGACGAGAGCACTTTACCGGGTGCTCTGATCTGGGTACCAGAGTGCTTTAGGAAATGAATCATTCAACTAGCGTAAAGTTGCTTATTGGGTTTAAAGTTTTGTCCGGTTATAGGGTTTGCGGCTCGACTTATGTTCCCGTTTAAGATGGTGAACGTATATTTGATCTCCTACCAGGGCCGGTTTGGCATTACATTCGCTAGATGTGGTCAGACCAGTGTTCCAAGGATGGTCTTTATTGGGTTTAGTGAGCTCATTTTGCGGTTTACGCTCCTCAGTATATCCAATCTACGAAACGCTCCTGAAGATAAGACAAAATGGATATCGTCCAGACACTTCCTGCATTCTCGATCAAGTTGTGCCTTTTGGATATTCATCTGGAAATTTGTATAGCACGCTTATTTTATCCGTTTATGGATGTTTAAAGAACCATGGTTAAAAAATGTGTCTTGTTGTGATCAGCAACAGACGGTAAGATGTGAGCTGATTTGTACTTCGTGATAATATTTTTAGCGCCTAGTTTTCATGTGTTTGGCTCTGCCGTGTTCTGTAAAACTTTACGGAGGACAAGGTCTCCTTCTTTGAATTTGCGGCTTCGGACGTTGGAGTTGTAATACTTTGCGGCTGCCTGCTGGTAGTTATGAACTCGGACAAGTGTTTGGTCTCGCCTTTCTTTTACTAGGTTTAGTTCATCGAGCAGCATCATGTTGTTTACGCCTTCTTGTCTGGGAAGGAGTCTTCGCCTGACTCCGGGAAAATTGACTTCCGATGGGATGACGCATTCAGTGCCGTAAACTAGCGTGAATGGTGTTTCTCCCATCTCTCACCTTGGAGTTGTTCGACCATAAGACTCCTCCGAGCTCGTCTGCCCACCATCTTTTCTTCTCTCTGAGGCGCTTTTTAAGTCCGTCGACGATGGTTTTGTTGGCTGCTTCGGCCTGGGCATTGCCTTGTGGATAACGTGATGTTGATTTACGTAGCCGTATCTTCCATTTCTCGCAAAATCCTTCGAAATGGGCCGAGTTGAATTGGGAGCCGTTTTCGGTGATGATTTTGTACAGTAGTCTGTGCCTGCAGATGATGTTCTTCCACAATGTGTTCTACTTGAGCGTCCTTTATACTAGCGTAAGAATCTGCCTCGACCCACTTTGAGAAATAATCCGTTAGGACGAGTAGAAATCTCTTCTGCTTCGAGTTGTGCATCGGTCCCACGATGTCCATTGACCACCTGTTGAATGGATAAGGTGCTGAGATCGACGAGAGGACTTCTGCGGCCTGGTGGATTATTGGTACATGTCTCTGGCACTTCTTGCACTTGAGGGAGAATTTCTCGCAGTCTTTTACCATTGTCGGCCAGTAATGTTCTTGCCCCTTGATTTTGATTGCGAGAGCTCTTCCTCCAGAATGGTTTCCACATGATCCGCTATGGAATTCTTGCTTCTTTGCCTTCTATGCATGTCATCAACTGTCGGGATAGCCTGCACTTGAAGATGTTCCCATCAATCAGGATAAAACGGGCGGCCTGAGATCTCAGCTTGTGTGCTGCCCATTTCTCTGCCGGAACCTCTCCGTCCATGATGTAGGTTCGTATTGGGTCCATCCATTTTCGATTGCAGCCGTATTCCTTTTGTGGGTTGGTCGCCAACTCTTCTTCTGTAGGTTCCTCCTCTCCTTCTTCGCCATTTTCCGGTTGTCGTATAAAGTTTGCGACTTGGGGCAGATCGATGCTTGGTTGTTCGATGAACTCTACGGGAATGACTCATCTTTCTCTCGGGGTTGAGGTTGATGCTAAGGCTGCCAATGCGTCGGCTGGGGCGTTCTCTCCTTGGAGGATTCTTGTGAGTACGGACTCCTTGAACTGTTTGGCTAGGCTCTGGACGATCTTGAGATAAGCTTCCATCCGATCATTCCTCGTCTTGTACTCTCTGCTGAACTGATTTGCGACCAGCTGGGAGTCGCAGTAGGCTTGAAGGTTTTGGATTTTAATGCCGAGGGTGAGTCTTAATCCTGCGATCAGAGCTTTGTACTCTGCTTTATTTTTGGAGGCATTGAACAGTAGTCGGAATGATTGTTCCAGGATTTCTCCGGTGGGTGATGTTAATCGCACTCCGACTCCCGAACCTTGCTATGACGATGATCCGTCTACGCGAAGTGTCCAAACCGAGTTTGGAGTTGGCTCTTCGATTCCCACGGTTGGTAGTTCAACTATGAAGTCCGCCTGAACTTGGGATTTGGCGCATGTCCCGCTCCGGTATTCGATGTCGTACTCGCTTAGCTCCACCGCCCATTTTGCTAGTCACCCTGACTGACTTGAACTATGAAAGATTGTTCTGAGGGGGAATGTTGTAAGTATGATGATTGTGTGCTACTGGAAATACGACCGCAACTTCCAGGCTGACATCACCACCGCTAATGTCGTTTTTTCCATTAATGGGTACCGAGTCTCCGCGTCCGTCAGAGTCTGGCTGACGTAAAATATTGGTTTTTGCTCGTTGCGATCTTCCCTTATGAGGAATCCGCTTACTGCAGTTGATGACACCGCCGTGTACAAGAATAAGGGGTCTCCTTCGACCGGTTTCGCTAGGACTGGTGGACTTGCCAAATATTTCTTTAACTCTTGGAATGCCTGCTCGCACTTCTCCGTCCATTCGAATTTTTTGTTTCCTCTGAGTGTGTCGTAGAAGGGCAGAAATTTGTCCATTGATCTTGAGATGAATCAGTTCAGCACCGCGACTCGTCCGATTAGCCTCTGGATTTTACTTTTTGTCTTCGGCTAAACCATCTCTATCAAAGTATTGATTTGCTTCGGATTCACCTCTATTCCTCGATGCGTCACAAGGTAGCTGAGGAATTCTCCCGATGTTGCTCCGAACCTGCATTTTGTTGGGTTCAGCTTCATGTTGTGCCGGTTGAGCTACTCGTTACATTCTCCCAAATGTTTCACGTGGTCCCTTTCTTCTAGAGATTTACTAGCATGTCGTCGATGTAAACCTCCATCGTCTTTCCAAGCTGCTCAGCGAACATCTTGTTGATGAGTCTTTTGTACGTTGCTCTAGCATTTTTAAGACCGAACGACATCAACTTATAGCAGTATATCCTGCGATCTGTTATGAATGCGGTCTTTTCTTGATCGTTTGGGCTCATCATGATCTGGTTATATCCAGAGAATGCGTCCATGAAGGATAATAATTTGTTCCCGGCTATTGCCTCAACTAACCAATCAATATGGGGGAGTTTGAAGCTATCTTTTGGGCACGCCTTGTGTTAGATCCGTGAAGTCGACGCAAACTCGCCATTTTCGTTCTTCTTTTTTACTACCACCGGGTTGACGAACCAATCAGGGTACTTTAATTCCATGATGGTTCCGACTTTCAGCAATCTCTCCACCTCGTCGTTCACCACTTGAGCTCTTTCTGGGCCAAGTTTCCGTCTTTTCTGCTTTACCCGCTTTAAGGTCGGATCTACATTGAGATTGTGGCTTGTAATGCCGATGCCGATCCCATGCCTATGTTTCCTTTACGAGAGAAATCAACTCCGATTGTATTGGCTCTTCCAGGTTTGCCCCGATCTCCGTGCATCGTTCAGCGTTTGCTTCGTCTATGCATACTGAGATCACCGGTTCGCATGGGGGATCTTTCTCCGTCTTTCGGGCTTCCTCGACTTGCAGTTTGTGTTCCAGCTTTGTGAGTTGCTGTTCCTCCTTCGTCCTTCTGGGTTTTGTCTGAGCATCTGATTCGGTCAACGGTCCTCTTAGTTTGTGCTCCGCTAGAAAACAAGCGTGCGAATCTCTTTTTCGTCCCCAGATTATCTCATTTCTGGATGGGGTCGGGAACTTAAGGCAAAGGTGATTGGTCGACGGAATAGCCTTCATTGAGTTTAGCCATGGCGTTCCCATGATTGCACCGTAAATTTCTGGGTGATCCACCACCGAGAATTCTACGTCTTTCTTCATTATTTTTGCTCTTACGGGGAGTTGGATCGTTCCGATTGTCATTTTCATCCTTCCTGTGCAACCAGTCAAAGGTTTTGGATGGGTTGTGAGATGTCAAGTCCCAGTGTTCATCCTCCGAAGAGTTTCTTGGAATACGACGTTCACCAAACTTCCAGTGTCGATTTGAACTCTTGGCACGTCATGGTCTCCGATTGAAAGGCTAATAACAAGCGGATCATCGTCAGGGTGGTCGATTCCGGCGGCTTCACTTCCTCTGAACGAGATCGTACTGCCCCGGACTTCTTCCGTATAGCTCTAGTTCATTGTTTCTTCTGACATTGCTTTCTTTCTCGTATCCTTTTTCCCTTAGGGTTTAGAATATTTCTCGTCCCCATAGACGGCGCCAAACTGTGAGAGTCGAAACTCAAATAATAAAAACTTATAATAAATCGGGGTTCGAAGATCCTATTTATAAGAACTGGATGACCGAAATCGAAAGTTTATTTTATTTAATTATCTTTTTTGCTAAAGTACAAGAAATCTCGTAAAAGTTTGATGTCTTATAATACGAAAAGTCTAATACTCAGAATTGGATACATGTAAACCTAATACAAGCTATCATGTATATAGTGGCCAACCTTGGGTGCTGAAAGAGCTTATTAGCAATTTTGGGACGCCTTTACTCTGCTATCCGCCGACTTATATAGATTTTGGGCCTGATCTGCGGCCCAAATCCTTAGCAGGTCGCCACTTGGTCTAGTTTTGATCCAGCCCACCTCCGATTTGGTTCGGTTCACCCTGATTTCAATCTTCCGCCTTGCTTGGACTCTTTTCCCGGTTTTTGGATCGGTACGTGAACAGTGTCGTCAACAGCACTTCGTGAACAGTGTGTTATGAACAGTGTCCTGAGACCGAGTTATGTTAAACCGAATCTTCGTTCTCAGACTTTGTATCCAGTTCGTGAACAGTGTTTCGTGAACAGTGTTTCGTGAATAGTGTTTTGCGGATATTCCTAGATTAACAGTGTTCCGAAGGGAGCGATTCCGAGCCAAGCTTTCAGCTCGCCCGCTAACTTTCAGCCTGCCCATGTCTTTCGTATGAACTTTTAGCCCGCCTGTTTCTTTCGTATGAATTTTCAGCCCGCTCGTTTCTCTTAAAAGGGACGAATGGTGAGCTTAAAGTCAAGCGGCGGGCTGGTCTTGGAGCTAAGTGGTGGGCTGGTACGAGCAAGGGGAAATGGCGGCCTGGTTAGCGTGAAGAGGAAGCGGCGGGCTGGCCAAGGGAAAAAGTGGCGGCCTGGTTAGCATGAGGAGAAGTGGCGGCCTGGCCAATAGGAGAAGTGGCGGCCTATTCTTTGGACTGAGTGGCGGCCTGATGCATAGAGCAAGGTGGCGGGCTGGCCTTTGGACTAGGTGGCGGCCCGGATGGTCTTCACCACGTTGGTGTGCTGCTCAAAGGGGAAGGGATTGGTGTGCTGGATTGCTCCTTGGCGACTGTCCTTGCTCTTTGGTGACTTGCCTTGCTCTTTGGTGTCCTGCCTTGCTCTTTAGCGAGCTGGATTGCTCCTTGGCGACCTGCCTTGCTCTTTGGCGTCCTGCCTTGCTCTTTGGCGAGCTGCCTTTGCTCTTTGGCGATCTGTGGAGCTCAAATGGCGGCCTGGAGAGCTTGTGGGCGAGCTGCCTTGCTATTGGTCGAGATACTCATCCCTTCGAGTGAATTTTCATGTCTTCGTATGAGTTTTCATGTCTTTGTATGAGTTTTCATGTCTATGTATGAGTTTTCATGTCTTCGTATGAATTTTCATATCTTTGTATGAGTTTCCAGCTACCACAACCATTCCTAGAGGAAGTTGGCTATCTGGTTTGGCCTCGCTTAATCATTTCGTATAAATATTTACACGTCTTGGTTCGTCAATCTCCGAGGGGTGGGTTTTGACCCCAACATTGTCCTTTGAAAGTTAAGAACCTAAATGATCAATCGTTATTCCCTAATTGTAACGGCGCTAATTGATACTCACTTTTTAGAGCTATCTGATCAATGCCTAAACGACTACAAACCGTTATAGTATAGTGTTGTGGTTTATCAATCCATTAGGGAAGGGGTGATACAATGTGATTGTTGTTAACTACCTTAATTCAAACCGAAAATAAAATGTGATGAAAAATCAACTTTAAACTTCTAAAGGAAGAGTCTTGTGTCACTCAAAAATCAAGGATAAGCTCAATGAAGATAATCCTTGCTATAAACAACTAAGGATTCGGTTTCAGATGAGATGAACAGAAAAAAAGAGTACTTGGACAAAAAAAAATAACGATTAAACTTAGAAAGGAATAAATTATTGAAAGAAGGGTCCTTGATGGTTTTTCTTTGGAGATTGGAGGGTCATTGAATACTATTACCAACTCGGAATGGATAATATCAACAAGTAGCGACTTAAATTTGGATTCTTTGGTATGAGTTTTCCTAACAAGGTTATCCCATTGTGTGTGGGTAAAACTCCTTTGATCCCTAAGCCGCCAAAGCTAGTTTTTGCCTAGTGATGGTGCAAAGAGCTAAGTTTTATCACCATACCTCATAGAACCGTGGAGCTCCTTATTCGACTAGTTTCCTAGGTAAAGGAAGCTCCACCTGCCCAAAAGGATGAGGCTTAAACTCAAAGTGTGGTTCTCTCTAAGAGAAGCCTTAAAACTCGCCTGAGATGATCAGGCTAACACGAGTACTAAGAGAGGTAAGGGAAGAAGAATCCTTGGTTTAAGCTCAAGACCGAGTGGAATATAGATCAAGACACCTCATTTCTCCTCAAACCATCAAGAACACCTAATAGAACTACTCGCTATCCATGAAGAGAGTATCAAAATACACAAGGATGTGAGATTCTTTCATGGTTTTTAAATGCATAAATTAAAGAACAGAAATAAATTAAACTAAGACAAGACTTAAATTAAACGATCGAGTTCAAATAAACATAAGGAAACTTAAAAAGGTTAAGCTTCCAACAGCTTTAATGGTCTGTTCGACAGAAAATGGAACAAAACAAAACAAGAGAATAAAGAAGATGATTGAAAACTGCTACTTTGGTCGAGGGTGAGGTGGCCTTTTAAAGGCGCGCTGAAAACCCTCATTGGGACCACTTTGTTGCCGCGCGATTAGCTAGATTTGTCGCATAGTGCAAGGATCTGTACGGATAAGGATGGATGTATGGACTGCTTATCACACCGGGGTGGAGCATCGGGTGTGGCATTGCACAAAGTGCAAACCTCGGGATCTTCTGCATCGGGTGTGGCATTGCACAAAGTGCAAACCTCGGGATCTTCTGCATCGGGTGTGGCATTGCTCAAAGTGCAAACCTCGAGATCTTCTGCATCGGGGTGATCCTGTTGTGATCGGCCGATGTGCAAATTTGGGGCGCACTGCATCGGGGTCTTCCTGTTGCGTATTGTCTGATGTGAAAAATCAGAGAATTTTGCACCGGGCTGACCCTGTTGTGCATCCCGTTGCTTCCCGAGTGAACACATTCCCTTCAACTTCTGCTTCCAGCGTTGCTCCTTCTGTCTGGCCAGCCTCTCTCCATGTCTTGGTCACATGAAAAAACAACCCACAAACGCAAGGAAATGCAGATTCCTAATCTTATGCAACCTATGTCTAAAATGAGGTAAAACCTTAGAAAAAACATGTGAAAATGCATCATAACTATCATGAAAATGCATGTGAATTGAGTTGAAAATGCAGAGACATCAACACCCCCAAACTTGGTTTCTTGCTTGTCTTCAAGAAAACAAACTAGTCTAAGGGACGAGGAATAAATGAGAATACACAGAGTGAAGTCCGAGATGCTATCTTAAAAGAGTTTAACCTGATATCTATACCTAGAATTCTAAAATGCAACCAAGGTTTACTTACTCCAACAGCCTTAGCCGCATGCATGTTCTCAAAAAGAGCTGCTTTTTTCGCCCTTTTCATTACTGATTCATGGACACCTCCGAGAATATTTTCTGATCAAAAATCCCTATTAAACTACCCAATGATTGTTCCTAACTTATATTGACTCAAAATGCAAGCCATTTTCTACATCAAAACCTATCCTTATCAGCCTAAACCCAACACTTTTTGCTAAGAAGATTCGAATTGATGATACAAGGTTTCACATGTACTCACAAAAGTGTTTAATGGTTGGCAGAATTGCTTGGACTAACAAGAATGGGGGAAGATAGGCCAAGCAAGAATCCATGAGAATCGAATTTTAAAACAAGAATGTGACAATTCTTAATGCAATTTTTCAGTTCAACTCCAACAAGGAAAAATTCAAACAATCACGTCTTCATTCAAGACAAAATCCGCAAAATGTTGGTTCCGAGGAGTGAAGCTGCCTTATTTAATTCGACACTAGGTGTAGTAGACAATTCAAGATATATGCACATGTTTAAAAACTTTTAAACGGCTATCTACAAGGACTTCTCAAATGTGTGTATATGCAATAATGCTATGAGCCTACATGAATGCATCCTAAAATAAAACTTAATCATACTGAATGCGCCTATATGCTCTTTTGTGGAAATGTTTCAAAAAAAAAATCCAATTCTTCAATTATTTTCAATGCACATAGATGAATGCATGAATCATAATCTAAATGCTATGCCATAAGTATATACTCCCCCAAATTTAAATCACACAGTACCTTGTGCAAAAAAAGTTAGGAAGAGTACATGCTAACCTAATCTAAATGTTATGCTAAAATCTAAACATGCATATTTACAAAAAGCCTTGTGGGGGTTTTAAAATTGACCTGATGGTGAGGACGTCGTGGTGTCCCCACTGGTGGAGAGTGATGGGTTACTGGAGACAGGGGTCGATGTTCTAACCACCTTCCTTTTTCTGGTTCTGGAAGTCATCCCCTGGTGTGAGGCCCTAGGTGGTCCTAGCTCCGGTGTTGGTGTTTGGTGCAGTGGGATGGAGCTTTTTGATTTCATTCTTCTCAGATTTTATAATATTCACGTTTAAAGATAATATATGATGAAAAGTAATTGATACATGCTCATAATTAAAATTTTATTTTATGATTTATCAAAATAATTGTGTATTAAGTTATTAATTACATTTAATATTTGATTTATTAATCTAATTATGTTTATAGAATTATCTGTTTTATTTTCTTTTTATAAATAAAAAATTAATTTATTAATTTATGTTATTTACGAATTTTGTTGATTAATTTTTTTTAAAATGATAAATATTAAAATTGTAATTTTTAATATTTTGTTGCAATTAAAAAAAAGAAATTATATTTTTATGTTTAAATTAAAATTGTATTAAGAGATGTTGTGGATAAGTTAGTTAATAATTGATTTGACCATTTTAACATGGGATTCTTACTCACCTGGGCTACAAATCATGTAATATGACGGGAACCATCCAAAACTTTTTTTTATTATTGTCATATTTCACCCATATTTTTCATACCCAGCGTGCCTCTGTTACATGTTATAAGAAAAAACGTAATTACAATGAATGCCATTACTTTTCAGAAAAAACGCGCTGCCACGTCAGATACCGCTGACGTGTATTAATGAACTCAGCCGCAACATCAAATGACGGCAGAGTTAAGTTATGTTACTGTTGGCTTAAATAAAATGGTTGAGTTGTTAGTAATCGGCTGACTTACACGTATAACCCATCCAGTGGTTTCGGCTGACTTATTAAAATCTGTCTGAGTTATAGGACATCGGCTGACTTATGAGCATAACCCAGCTATACATCATGGCTGATTTATATCCAGATGGTTGAGTTGTCAACATTTCGCTGAGTCATTGTCTGGTTACGGCTGAGTTAACTTTGGCTGGTTGGCTGAGTTTTCTCTTCCTCACGGCTGACTTACTTTATTAATGAAAACTCGGCCAGTTTACTACTGACTTATTAGTGAAAGATTAATTACTACCATAGTATGCTTTGACGGCTGACTTACTTACGTCACGGCTGAGTTAAAGTTTTTTGGTCTGAGTTACGACATGAAACGGCTGAATTTGGCAGCGGATTTTTCCTTTATTAATTACTGAAATAGCATTCTTGTTACGGCTGATTTAATATTTATTTGATGGCTGTTTTAAGACAATTTATTTACTTGTTTGTTTGGTGGCTGACTTGCACATGACATCAGTGACGTGGATGCATATTTCCACGCCATCATCTCAAGATAAATACGAAACGTCGTCTTCTTACAATCTCATATATGTTGTTCCTTCACTCTGTTCTTTACATCGACAGAGATCCAATTCGTCATCTTCTTCCTCTTTCTGCTTGATTTTCGTTCACCCTTTTCCGATATATGATGGATTCGGTTCTGGTAATGGTAGTCTCGGGTAATTGGGTAAAGAAACACAAATTTGTATTTAACGCCAATCATCGAGGGTCTAGATTTGTGCAGCTACATGCAACAACAAAGCTAGGTGAGGTTGAAAATTTGGTTATCGATGACTACGAACTCAATGTGTTGAGCCATCGGGTAAAGCTGAGCTACATGTTATCGAACAAGGCTATGAAAAATATGTCTCCTGGTACTCCACCAATTTATTTATCCAACCATCGGCAGCTGGAATCTTTTATAAGCCTAGTCAAAGTCGAGAGACTACAACTCTGTGCGGAGTTTACGGATCTGTGCAAAATTTGTCGGACGGACGGATCGAGAGGGGAGATGAAACGACAAATCAGTCCTGACTCAACATCAGACGGATCGAGAGGGAAGATGAAACGACAAATCAGTCCCGTCTCAACATTAGACTCAAGCTTTCATGGTGTATGCATTGATTATAGTGAAAATATCGAAGCAGCAGATGAAGCTGCCGAAAAAGCGAATGTAGCTGACGGAGAAGCAGACGACGAAGAAGAAGATGATGAATTTTCAAGCCGATTTGATGTTTTCGACGATTCCGATGGTGAGTCATCAGATGACGAAAATTTCACTGTATACGGCAAGCCGCTGGAAAAAAAACGAGGATTCACCAAATCTGACTCCAAAGAAGAGTCCTCACAACAGTGAGACGACCGGATCAATAGGGAATTCGACAGCTGTAACGACCGGTGCAAAAGGGACTTCGGAAGCTTGAAGTTTTCAGATGTCTTCCCTACACCTAGCTGTAGGACAACGATACAGGAGCAAAGACACGTTGGAGCTTGTAGTAAAACTTCTTGCAGTAAGGGATGGATTTGGTTTTAGGGTACCAAAATCAAATAAGAATGTAGTGGTTATCAAGTGCTGGTTGGATGATTGTCTTTGGAAAGTTCGTGCATCTACAAAGGATGTTGATGAGCCAGATTTTTATGTTCGTATATACGATTCAGAACACACATGTTCTGTGACGGAACGTTCTCGTCGATCGCGACAATCAACATATAAAATTCTGGGAGATCTTTACGGAGACTATCTTGGTGACGTTGGTCCGTCCGTTAAACCTAAAAGCGTCGGAGTACTCATAAATAAGATATTTGGTATAAAGGTAAGAGATTGTATGCGGCCGACTTATATAGTGTTTTATGGTTGACTTATTGCTGTATTATAGTTACATTATGGCGGATTTATTATATATACATATGGCTGACTTATAGTTACTTTATGGTGGAGTTAGGTATATATTTCGGCTGATTTATTACTATGCTGGTTTCAACAGATGGATTACTGGAAGTCATATAAGACGCTAAGGCACGCAAGGCTGCTCGATCAGGGGACTCCTGAGAGTAGTTTCCAAGAATTGCCTTCTTATCTATACATGATAAAACGGGCAAATCCGGGTACAGTCGCAAAACTCCAAATTGATGAGTGTGCAAGATTCAGATATGTGTTCCTTTCTTTCGTGCGAGTGTTGCTGGGTTTGAATTCATGCACAAAGTTATTGTTGTCGATGGTACGTTTCTACATGGTAGTTACAAAGGGACGCTCCTAACAGCGCTAGCTCAGGATGGTAATTTTCAGATTTTCCCGATAGCTTTCGGTGTTGTTGACACCGAAAATGATGAGTCTTGGCGGTGGTTTTTTACGCAACTCAAAGTTGTTATTCCTGACGATCGGAATCTTGCTATAATATCGAGCAGACATAAGTCAATAGGGAAAGCAATTGGCGAGGTGTATCTGTCGGCTTCTTGTGGAATTTGCACTTACCATCTGTATAAGAATATTGTGGTGAAATTCAAAGGAAAACATATGTTCCGTCTGGTGAAACAGGTGGCAAGGTGTTTTAGGACTGCTGATTTCAATGCTGCATTCAATGAAATTGCAGAGAAACATCCTGAACTGCATGGATACCTCCAAAGAGCTGATGTCAAACTGTGGGTGCGTGTTCATTTCCCGGGTAACAGATACAATTTAATGACTTCGAATATAGCGGAATCAATGAACAATGCACTGTCAGGTGCTAGAAGTCTTCCCATAGTTCGACTGTTAGAAGCGATTCAGCTTATGATGACTAGATGGTTTGCTGAACGCAGAGAGGATGCAAACTCGCAGCACACAACGCTCTCACGCGGTGTTGAAAAACTGTTACAGGTAACTCAGCTGTAATCGTTTACATAAGTCAGACATTATTTTCATAAATCAGCCTTAACGTCATTTGTTTATTTTTTTCTCTACTAGCGCCGTGTCTCCGCAGCAAGACTTTTGGATGTACAACCGATTGATGCTTCACGTATAGTGGTCACAAATGGAACTCATACTTTGGTGGAGGTTGTAAATGTGCATACAAATAGCTGCACTTGCCGTCGTTTCAACCACGAAAAAATACCATGCATCCATGCAATCGCAGCTGCAGAGCATATGGGTGTGTCTCGTATAGGCCTGTGCAGTCTTCACTACACTACCGGCCATTTGGTTAGAGCATACGCTGATCCAATCATGCCTTCAGATACGGTGATACATGTTCCTCAACCTATAATTAACCAACCGTGCCTACCTCCGATTGTTGTAAACCCGCTAGGAAGGCCCAAGAAAATTAGGATTAAATCATCGTTGGAAGTTGCTATTGGAAATAAACGCCCTAGGAAGCAACCCGCATGTTCAAGATGTAATCAAGTTGGGCATAATTCAACGACTTGTCCAGCGTAGTATTGTTGGGATGTTCATGTTGCAATCGTGACATATCATGTCAAAATGTTTTTAATTGTTTTTCAAATCAGTCTTCCATAAATCAGCCTTCCATAAATCAGCCGTGACGTGTGTTATAACTAATTCGGAATATATAATGATCGGTTTATTTGGGTGAGTTATTATAACGACCTGGCAGACTTAACATATTTGTAATTTTCCATTAGATAACGGAAATTCATTTGTGGTTTGGCTGAGTTATTTATCGATTTGGCTGAGTTAACGCTTTTACCGGGTGAGTTATTTGTTAAATTACAGCCACGAAACCATTGCAAAAGTAATAAGAAATAACTTAGAAATAACTTATGAAGACAACATCAGAATACATAAACTACTAGGAAATTCAAAAACATTAAACTACGTAATAGCGTTCTTCACTCATCCTCTGAGCTCGTATCCTCCGAGACCCCAAATTCATCCCAATCGAACTCTGTCACCTTGCATGCGCCCATCTCCATACCCGCCATATTGTACTCCTCCTCCACCATACGGATCTCTTCGTCGATGTTAAATCCAGGCTTCTTCACTCTCTCTAACATATTTCGTTCCGCTAGCTTCTGGATGAATTTTTTATCCAACTCGTGTGCTTCTTCTCTCTAATTATGGCCTTTATGATATCGATTACCTTTTTCAACATTTGTCCTCCTCCGCTCATCACCTTCACACGATAATCATCTGCAACAGACTTGCTCTTCTTTGAACCAGAACCGGAACCGGATGCGTCCATTTACCACAGTTGATGTATTGCCTGAAACGAAAATGAGTTTGTAAAAGGGTTAGGTGCACGAAAGAGAGAAAAAATCAGAAGTAATTATGTAGAGTGTGAAAACGTCGCTTCTAGAACGACACGACGTTTCGGATGCTTCGCTTGGGAAGAGAAAAAATTAAGAACTTTGGAAGTGCATATATTACCTTTTCGTGAATCGTGTTTCCAATTTAGCCAATATTCTCATTATTATTTACTGTAATAATCAATTTTTATTTAATCGGGTTATTATTTTGATAATAATAAAGTTTTACAAATATATCTTTCTAATATGATTTCAATTTTCTCATATACATCATCGTCAAATGAATTAGTTATATTTTATTCGGATGCGACGTTTTTATTTTAACATAATTATTAAATATATTTATTTTCATAACTCATCATGTACATTACTTCAATAAACAGCCGTCAAGGTCTTATAACTCAGCCGGAAGAATTATAACTCATCTGTAATATATACTTTTGACATAAAACAGTCCATAAAACTTCAATATACGAACAAATAACATATAAAGCAAAATAGCATATAAAAATCCATTGGTGTTTTTTATGTTTAAAAAAGAAAATTGAAGTAAGAGATATGGTTAAGCAGTGTGATATGAAAGGTTGTATGCGACTCATTTATTTACCACGAAAAGGTGTATATGGGTACATATATATGTAACTTCCATCATGAGTCTATAAGTCTATTCGCTATAATTACTGAGGATTTGCATCGATTTGGGAAAAAGAGAAAATCAATAGCTTTAATCGGCTATAATACTTTCCGTATATCGTGTATATAACACTTTGTCTCTATTCTCATTAAAATATTTTCAATATTATAATCAATTTTTATTTAATCGGGTTATTATTTTGTTCACGATAGGTCAGACCGGAAATTATTATAACGAAAGGCTGAGTTAAATCATAATAATTTGTGGTATTATTGATTTACTCTGCTCCGTTTTACGGTTGCTGAGTTACTCTGTTTTCACGGTTGAGTACTCTGTTTTAGGGCCGAGATATTTTTTTAAATTACAACCCATTTTGTTAAGAAACAACATAAACATAAGAAAGATTGACCTAAACCAAACCCTAAACATAAACATAAACTGCAACCGATGTAAACAAGTTTAACAAACATTGAAACACTAATAGCCAAGAAACAACACTGAATTTGTTTCTTTTGCTTTACCAGCTAGTAGGTAAGCAATGCCAATCGTCAGAAAACAAAGCCAGACAAAGCACACTTTCAACCACACTTTGCACTTGCCGATTTCACGTTTAATCAACTTTACATCATATCGCAGTTCTTGTAAAACAGCACTTACCTCTGACTTAACGTTTGTGATATCATTTACCAAAATTTCCAGTTTTGGTAGTGCATCTTCAACCTCCACCGCATCCTCAACCCACTTAAATAAGTGACCCTATTTCATAACAAATAAACGAGATTGAATAAAGCAACAATAACACACATAAACATCAAGAACCAAAATAATCTACTTACATCTTTTTTATTTGTCCACGAGTTTGCATCTTTCTTACTTTCGCAACGGAAGAACGGTCTGTCAGGATTGTCTTGAGTTTTCGCTGTAAAAATCGTAACACCTAATCCACACACACACTTCGACGGCAATCCACGGTCACTAAGTACGACTGGTGACTCGGAACAAGAACTTTTTTTTTAGTTGAGACGAATAGAGAAATCAAAAAAATTAATCGACGAAATTGAGAGTATTTTTTCTTAGGTTTTGAATTGGGACTTTTTTTTTTGAGTGGGTAGTGAATATTTGTTTGGGGATGAGTCGATTTATTTTTGTCGTTTCTTTGCAGTAAAAGCGTGTATATTGGAAAACACAATCCATCATTACGTGTCTATCCGCATAGTCAATTCAGTAATTATCACGTTTGAACAGTGGTCTGGCTGAGTTATTATCTTAAGTCGGCTGAGTTATTATTCCAAAATAATAATCAATTAAGTTTTATTTTAAATTTTTAAATACAATTCTTATATTCATGTTCATTATACTATTGACAATAGATGTACAGTCATTCACTACCAAGGAAATATCATGAAAGAAAGTATAATTCGTGAAGCTGTCCAAGTAAAGCAGAAAAGAGTGCGACAATGTAAGGGTTTATGGTTTAGGGTTAGGATATGTGTTATATCGTTTTGCTGGATAGGTTTGAAAATGCACAAACATGAGGTAACTTAGTGATATTTATCAGGTAAACTTCATAGAAATGGCAATTCTAACTTAGTTTGTACATGAAAGTGTAAAATACTCTCATTTACTGAATTTGTGGTTTGCCTGAGTTATCGTAACGAGACGGCTGAGTTAACCTTTGTCGAAGGAATCGACTAACATGCGTTATATTGAGAGAATCTGTTGGTCGATATTGTTCAGAGAACAAAAGTTCTTATTGGGATTTGTGAAGCGGATCGAGTTTTCGTTTGGGGAATAGGGGAATTTTTTGAATTTTTATTTTCTTTGCAGGAAAAGCGTGTTTATGGAGAACAACAACACCAAGATCATTAAGTGTCCACACGCATAAACTAGATACAATGGTGGTTTTTTCAACAGTTGATAAATTTTAACAACAGTTGATATGTCTACAATGGTTTGTTGAAAAGAAAAAAAAAGGATGTGACAAGTTTAGTGTTGAAACTTATCAACACCGTGAAAAACAAAATGTGCTCTCCTGCATGACGTGGCAGCTTTTAATTGACAAAATTATAATGTTTGTTTCTCATATTTTTTTTTGAAAAATATATAGATAATGACAGGTGTAGCAAATAGACTAGATGTTCATATTTTCAACTTTTTTTCATCTCAATTATTTAACATCAATTATTTCATAATAATTATAATTATATATATAAATTATATATCAAAATTCATCATTTTTTTAGAGACTTATTTCATTTCATTTGGACACAGAAAAAAAATCCGTATTTTTATTATATTTTTATTATTTAAATTTAATTTTAAACAATAATTCTTATTAATAATATGTAATTACAAATACAAATAAAAAACACAAAAATAAAAAAAATATATAAATAAAATTAATGGGATATGGTGTTGTAATTTTAACCACTATAGAGTAGAAAAATTGAATGAGTGTTGAATTATGATGTGGAAGAAAGAGAAAATGATGTGGAATGTTAAAAGTTAAAAATAAGGTGTTAATAAACTCATTGCATTGGAATAATCCTTGGGAAACTCAACAATACGTGTATACACACATATTAAATTCCGTAGTTATCATGTTTCTTACATTATTTTAATTCATAATAACGCAAAACATCTGAAACTTAAATAAACATATTTTAAAAATTAACGATGTTGTATTTAGCAGTATAAACATACGTAATAGTTATGACTGAGTTACGGAGTTGTTACTGTAAATCAGCAGAAAAAAAGGTTGAATATTAACTAAAAGCATCGTAACTCAACCTTAATATGTAGTTTTGACTTCAAACATTATAGAAAATCGTCTTACTACTGCATCACCGGGAGAACGAGAAAATACTACATTTCCTATGTGGTGTTTCCAATATTTTCAATATTCTCATTAATATATTCTCAATGTTAAAGTCATTTTTTATTTAATCGCGTTATTATTTCGACACTAATAAAGTTTTATGACTACTTCAATAAATTATAACTCATCCACAATACTTAAATAAAACAGTCACAAATGGGTGTAATATAAGTCAGCCGAAACTATCATAACTCAGCCGTACTACTACTGTTACGGTACCAAAATACAACAACCGAATTAAAAAGCAATAAAAACTCGATCTGGGTTAACACAGTAGTAATCCGCAGATCAATTTCTCCCAATTCATCTCTGTCACCTTGAAAGCTTCCTTCTCCCTACCCGCCAACTTCACCTCCTCACGCGCCAGACGGATCTCTTCCTTCAGGTTTAATCCACGTTTATCCAAGGTCTCTAACAGATCAAGTTCCGCTATCTTCTCAGGGTATATGATATCTAACCAGTGTGCTTCTTCTGTCTCCCTCATTGTTGATTTCACCATATTGATTATCGCTTTGAACCTTGTTTCTCGTTCAAACATCGCCACCCTCGCATCATGTTCACCATACTTGCTCTTCTTTGAACCAGAACCGGAACCGGATGCGTCCACTTACCACAGTTGATGTATTGCCTGAAACGAAAATGGGTTTGTAAAAGGGTTAGGTGCACGAAAGAGAGAAAAAATTAGAAGTAATTATGTAGAGTGCGAAAACGTCGCTTCTAGAACGACACGACGTTTCGGATGCTTCGCTTGGGAAGAGAAAAAATTAAGAACTTTGGAAGTGCATATATTACCTTTTCGTGAATCATGTTTCCAATTTAGTCAATATTCTCATTATTATTTACTGTAATAATCAATTTTTATTTAATCGGGTTATTATTTTGACAATAATGAAGTTTTACAAATATATCTTTCTAATATGATTTCAATTTTCTCATATATATCATCGTCAAATGAATTAGTTATATTTTATTCGGATGCGACGTTTTTATTTTAACATAATTATTAAATATATTTATTTTCATAACTCATCATGTACATTACTTCTTTAAACAGCCGTCAAGGTCTTATAACTCAGCCGGAAGAATTATAACTCATCCGTAATATATACTTTTGACATAAAACAGTCCATAAAACTTCAATATACGAACAAATAAAATATAAAGCAAAATAGCCTATAGAAATCCATTGGTGTTTTTATGTTTAAAAAAGAAAATTGAAGTAAGAGATATGGTTAAGCAGTGTGATATGAAAGGTTGTATGCGACTCATTTATTTACCACGAAAAGGTGTATATGGGTACAGATATATGTAACTTCCACCATGAGTCTATAAGTCTATTCGCTATAATTACTGAGGATTTGCATCGCTTAGGGAAAAGAGAAAATCAAGTAGCAGGTGGAGTTTTTTTTTTTTTCTAGGAAGAGGCGATTTGTATTTGTCGCTTCTTTACAAAAAAGTGATCCTTGGGAAACGCAACAATACGTGTATACACGCATATTAAATTCAGTAGTTATCACGTTTCTTATATTATTTTAATTCATAATAATGCAAAACATCCGAAACTTAAATAAAAAAATTTTAAAAATTAATGAAGTCGTATTTAGCGGTATAAACATACGTAATGGCTGAGTTATATTCTGGTTACGACTGAGTTGTTACTGTAAATCAGCAAAAAAAAAAGAATCTGTTGATCCTGGGAAAACGCAACAATACGTGTATACACGCATACTAAATTCAGTAGTTATCACGTTTCTTACATTATTTTAATTCATAATAATGCAAAATATCTGAAACTTAAATAAAAAAATTTAAAAATTTAACAATGTCGTATTTAGCGGTATAAACATACGTAATGGTTACAACTGAGTTACGGAGTTGTCACTGTAAATCAGCAAAAAAAAAAAGGTTGAATATTAACTAAAAGCATAGTAACTAAACCTTAATATGTAGTTTTGACTTCAAACATTATAGAACATCGTCTTACTACTGCATCACCGGGAGAACGAGAAAATACTACATTTCCTATGTGGTGTTTCCAATATTTTCAATATTCTCATTAATATATTCTCAATGTTAAAGTCATTTTTTATTTAATCGCGTTATTATTTCGACACTAATAAAGTTTTACGACTACTTCAATAAATTATAACTCAGCCACAATACTTAAATAAAACAGTCACAAATGGGTGTAATATAAGTCAGCCGAAACTATCATAACTCAGCCGTACTACTACTGTTACGGTACCAAAATAAAACAACCGAATTAAAAAGCAATAAAAACTCGATCTGGGTTGACACAGTAGTAATCCGCAGATCAATACCCCAATTTCTCCAATTCATCTCTGTCACCTTGAAAGCTTCCTTCTCCCTACCCGCCAACTTCACCTCCTCACGCGCCATACGGATCTCTTCCTTCAGGTTTAATCCACGTTTATCCAACGTCTCTAACAGATCAAGTTCTGCTATCTTCTCATGGTATATGATATCTAACCGGTGTGCTTCTTCTGTCTCCCTCATTGTTGATTTCACCATATTGATTATCGCTTTGAACCTTGTTTCTCATTCAAACATCGCCACCCTCGCATCATGTTCACCATACTTTCTTTTCTTCGAACCAGAACCGGAACCGGATGCGTCCATTTACCACAGTTGATGTATTGCCTGAAACGAAAATGGGTTTGTAAAAGGGTTAGGTGCACGAAAGAGAGAAAAAATCAGAAGTAATTATGTAGAGTGCGAAAACGTCGCTTCTAGAATGACACGATGTTTCGGATGCTCTGCTTGGGAAGAGAAAAAATTAAGAACTTTGGAAGTGCATATATTACCTTTTCGTGAATCGTGTTTCCAATTTAGCCAATATTCTCATTATTATTTACTGTAATAATCAATTTTTATTTAATCGGGTTATTATTTTGACAATAATGAAGTTTTACAAATATATATTTCTAATATAAGTCTATTCGCTATAATTACTGAGGATTTTCATCGCTTAGGGAAAAGAGTTATTACGTGGCTGAGTTATTATCTTAAGTCGGCTGAGTTATTATTTCAATATAATAATCAATTAAGTTTTATTTTAATATTTTAAATACAATTCTTATATTCATGTTCATTATACTATTGACAATAGATGTACAGTCATTCACTACCAAGGAAATATCATGAAAGAAAGTATAATTCGTGAAGCTGTCCAAGTAAAGCACAAAAGGGTTTGACAATGTAAGGGTTTATGGTTTAGGGTTAGGATATGTGTTATATCGTTTTGCTGGATATGTTTGAAAATGCACAAACATGAGGTAACTTAGTGATATTTATCAGGTAATCTTCATAGAAATGGTAATTCTAACTTAGTTTGTAAATGAATTCGTCGTTTCGTAACGAGACGTCTGAGTTAACCTTTGTCGAAGGAATCGACTAACATGTGTTATATTGAGAGAATCTGTTGGTCGATATTGTTCACAGAACAAAAGTTCTTATTGGGATTTGTGAAGCGGATCGAGTTTTCGTTTGGGGAATAGGGGAATTTTTTGAATTTTTATTTTCTTTGCAGGAAAAGCGTGTTTATGGGGAACAACAACACCAAGATCATTAAGCATCCACACGCATAATAAACTCACTGCACTAGAGTAATTATTACATCGTTGTACAATAAAATAAAATAAAAAAGTTTAATTCAGAATAATAAAAAGAAAAAATTCAAAATTTATTGAATTCGTGGTCTGGCTGAGTTATTATCTTAAGTCGAAGAAATCGAGTAACATACGTTATATTGAGAGAATCTGTTGGCGTGGTTGAGTTATCACAACTATACGGCTGCGGTCTAATTTGGTAATTCCACAATGAACCTTCACCTTATCGATGATGTGGCATCCGTCTACAACGTTTGAAAACGTAATCGTTGCCTGCATTATGATATTAATTCGTGTTATGGCTGAGCTATCATAATGAATTCGCTGTTTGGCTGAGTTATCATACCGAACTCGCTGATTATACGTAGACACGCAAGAAAATATTTCGACACTATCATTTTAACGGCTGAGATATAATTAATTTAATAAACCAATATTGTTTAATGGCTTAATTATCAAAGCATTACGGCTGAGTGAACTACCACAAATGTTAATTTAATAAACCAATATTCATTTGTGGAAAGACATGGGTGAACTAACACATATGTCTATTTTCAGATACATTCCCTTAAATTGTCAAAAATCAAAATAACCTAATTCACTAAACATGTCTGATAAATCTTTCCACACTATCATATTCATCCATTCGGGCTTATCGCCCAAACTATGCAATTTGTACTTGATATCTTCAATTTCTATTGCGTATACTTGTCGAGCCGTCAAGTTAAACTGCCTCCAAACCGTTAATGTATGTCTCGGATCCCACGTGTATTTACGCTACACAGAAAAAAAAAATATTGATTCATAAGAGTCAAAATAAGTTTTTAGTTTGCTTACTATCAAGGGAAATATCGATGCTTACCGCGAGTGTGAAAAACCATTTTTTCTTATAATGGAATGGAATGTTACGATAAGTCGGCCACGCATGCATCCAATTGTTTTTCAGGATCTCCTTGAAGGCGACATATAATGTGACCTCGAACTTTTCATATGTGTTAGAGGTCTTGTCAACATTGAAATTAAACCCACTACCAGGGTTTAGAACGGGAAGATTCTCACGACCAGCAGCGTTTAGGATCGGTTCAACCTCTTTCTCAAACTGACTGTTGATGGAAGGAACAACGTCCATGTCGAGAAGAAGTTGTAACACAGATAAAAATAGAGAAAATGAGATACAATATGAGACAGGGAGAATAAGATCCGAATATGAGATGAAAAGTTAGGGTAATCTAATATAAATAGAGAACTAACGAAGAGGAAGGCGAAAGGTTACGTTTGCAAATTATGTTTACGAGGCAAATTTCCTTTACACAGAATACGAAAGGTTGCGTATATATCACATGGTGATTATTTTCATGTCTGATTTCTCATAATCATTTGAAAAAGTACATGGGTGAACTAACACATATGATTATTTTCAGATCATTACAATAAAATTTCATTTTCAATAACCTAAATCCAAAAAAAGGTACAAGAAATCTTTCCACACTTTTTTATCCATCCAGTCGGGCTTATCGACAAAGGAGTATCTTCTACGCCTCCAAATGAGGCTTCTAATCTCTTCTCTGTATACTTCTCGAGCTACCAAGTTAAACTGTGTCCACACCGTAAAAGTATGTCTCGGATCCCACGTGTATTGACGCTACACATCAAATAATTAAATAAACAATTTATAAATAAATAAAATATACTATTATTAATAAGAGATAAAATAAGTTTTTATTTTTCTTAATATCAAGGGAAATCTCGGTGCTTACCGCGAGTGTTAAAAATCATTGTTTCCTATAATGGAATGGAATGAAGCGACAAGTCGGCCACGCATGCACCCAATTGTCTTTCAGGATATTTGGGATGGCGCAATATAGTTTGAAATCGAACTCTTTAAACGTGGCAGAGGTTTTGTCAACATTGATACCAAAAACACCACCAGGGTTTAGAAGGGGGAAATTCTCACGATCAGCAGCGTATAGGATCGATTTAACATCTCCGTGAAACTGACTTCTGATTTGAGGAATAACTTTCATGTCAATAAGATGTAACAGAAAGAAAAAGTGAAAATGACAAACAATATGAGGGTAATCTGATATAAATAGAGAAAATACGGAGAGGAATGCGAAAGGTTACGTGTGTTAACCAATGGTTTCGCGCCAAAGTTTGTTAACCTTTGTTTTGGCAGCAAATATCTGAGTTATATTGTTAACTAATGTACTACTAATGCTTCATGGCTAATTTATCGATTCATTGTGGCTGAGTTATATTGTTAACTAATGTTCATTCATTTATTAATAATACTTAATGGCTGATTCATAAATGCATTACTGCTGATTTATATTGTTAATTGAAGTACTAATAATGCGTACTGGCTGAGTTAAATATAAGGGACTCTTAATAAACATTCCTAGAAATAAAACATAAAATTACATATTGTCTGCCTCCTTATTTAATAAATCCCTCATATAATTTAGGTTCCTCCGCCAGTATATCTGCTCCCATCTTAACCCGTAAACCCTGAATGTTCCCATCACAGAGGCCATCGAATGTAATACCAAGCGCGAGACATTCAATGTATTTTAGCGCATACACACCGCAGTCTCCGGGACACTCGTTTTTAGGCACATTCTTTGGACTCTTCCATCTGAGAGTAAACTGCTTGCAGCTACTATAAGGTCGTACAGGGAGAGGAAATACATCGTTCAGCATGTACGGAATCATTTCCCTAAACGGCCTACAAGCTTCACGAATTTGTGATTCCTTCTCCGGATCCACAATGCTATCGTAGCAATCAATGTGGCCACGAATCAGGTCCACATCCAGCGCCAACCAATGATTACCTCCGGTTTGTACAACGAAATACACATGCCAAACATCAGTCAGCCACATCTTACGAGACTGTTGATCTTTCGGATACAAACCTCTGGCTACAGCTTCATAGTTGGTCCCGTTAAACTTGAAGTGCTTAGGTCTCATTTTGAACTGAGGGTAATCATGGATCATGGCAGCTGTGAAGTACTGATCTATAAACGCAATGCTGTTGGTATGATATGGGCAGGGTTCTGTAATCAACCTACGTCTGAGTACTCTCAGGTACGCACTGATATGCTGGAATAAAAAAAGCATAACTCAGTCATAATGTATAATACGTCTATCTCAGCCGTAACGTATAAAAATTATTAGTATAACTCAGCCGAAATAAATCACAAGTCCTATATTACTTCGAAAAATTATAACTCAGCCATAATGTATAATAAGTCATATAATAATTCAGCCATAAAACTTACAGATTCGTCCAGCCATCCATACGTTGGCTCTGGCCACGCCTTTCGCGGGGAAATGATGACCCTATAGAACTCACGAGGGTCTTTAGTCTTTCCCAATTTAATGCCCCTGACAGACAAACACAAGTCAATATGTTAAAACATTGTTAACAAGAAGCTGTAATTAACAAATTAATGAACAAGATCATACTTCATTGGTGCTAGGTGTTCCGTCAGTTTCAGTAATCTATCCGGATCAACAGGTGCCATAGGATCATATATTGCAGATGAAGGTTCACAGTTCTTCCTCATGCATTTCAGTCCGTCGTCTCTAATATGAGGAAAAACACTTGTTGGCTTATCTTTTAGTTTACTCGTATCTTTCCCCTTAATGGACAGCTTAACACTCTGATTCCTGAGATCACTTATCAATTTAAGCCTTAGCTGTTCATCCTCATCATCCTCAGACTCAGGTATCATGTGCATATCGTCCTCCATAACATCAAGTGTTGTATCTCCTATTTCTTCATCATTATTGTCTTTTCCATCATCATCACCAGCTTTTTCATCAAGTATCTTCTGTGGTTCATCATCACCAGCTTTTACATCAGTTATCTCAGCCACACCATCATCTTTAGTAGAAACGGTTTCACCAGCTATTTTAGAAACTGATTCAGAAACTGCTTCAGCAGCTAAACTATGCAGTGCATCATCAGCTGATGTAAACTCTTCTTCATTCCGCTCTGTAATGACAGTTAATTTGTTCACATTTTCAGTCTTTCTAGGTCTTCCCCTACCCTTTTTTTCGGTTTCCCCTCCAATGCTTGCTTATCCTTTAAAGCTTTATTGGCATCTACTTTTGCTTTTTTTTCCTGTGCTGCTGTCTTTGTCTTCTTATTTCTCAAATTTACAGGAGACCGCACAAAACCATCATGCTTCTTACCATCATCTTTCGCAACAGCCACCTCAATGAGATTATCAGTATCAGCCACTTCCATATTCGTAGTCAGGTTCTTCTGAACATTCTTAATAGTTTTGGCATCCTTCCCCTATATAACATTTACAAATAAAAATAAGATAACTCAGTCATAATGGCTTTTTAATTCAGCCGATATAATGATAAATCAGTCGTAGGTATGGCACTGTCAGCTTACCAGAGGATGACTACTTGCAGATTTCATAGGTGGCGCTGGAAAGGTAGACGGGGATGGGTCGACGGGATCTTTTCCCTGAGTGGATGCGTCGACGGGTACGGCTGATTTTTTAACCACAGTGGATGGGTGGACGGGTGTGGATGAATTAACAGCCAACAGATCCTGGAGACGGAAAAGGTTTGAATCTTTCCACTTGTTCAACTCTTTCAATTCACTCTCCACCTTCTCTAGCTGTGAAGACATGCCGCTCATGCTTGTAGCAAGATTATCAATTCTTGAGCTGAAATTAGCCTCCATATCCATAATGAGTTTTCTAAGCGACACATTATCTGCCTCCTCATTAAAATCCTGCAACATATGATACACAAAAAAACTCATAACCAAGCTAACCAAACTAACTAAACATTAAATATCAACACAATATACCATATCAATTACCTTTGCTTTATCATTCTTATTCCCGACAGATTCATCAAAATCAACATCCTTCTCCTTCAAGCCTTTATGCTTCTTTGCGATATGATGAGAATCATCCAAATCAGCTGGTTTTTTCTTCTTCTTATTATTATTCTCAATCATCTTTTCAGGCATCTTCTGATCCCAGAAGCCTGGGACAAACCTCTCATCATATACGTCTTGGATCAGATTATCAAGTTCTTGGTCTTCTCGTTGATCAGGCCACTCATGATATAGATCTCTATCATTTCTAATAATCATATGCATCACACGCACCTACAACATAAGATATAATAAACAATAATCATCGTAAACCATAACTCAGCCATCAATTGTGATACAACTCAGTCATTTATGGTCCATAACTCAGTCACATTTCATTATAACTCAGCTATCAACTAACAATAACTCAACCGTCAATGACTCATAATAATATATAACTCAGTTTAAATCTTACCTTTTCATTTTTTTCGATTTCTTCATCAATGACAGGACCCAAATCTCTTCGTGTGCGGTTTCCCTTCCATCGCAATAGAGGACTCATATCCCCGTCGGATGGGTTACCAAAAACTGCTCCAAAGCATGTGATAGATTCATAAGCCCATGCTTGTAATGCGTACACCAGACCGTTGACGGTGTACGTCCTTCCGGTATGACTAATGGTCTTGATAGACCCAACAAGAGACTGAAATGCTACCCGACCCCATGGATAATTATTCAAGGCTTCATCATCAAAAACTCTTTTAGCAGATTCCAACGGTATTCTAGAGTTGTGATGAAGTCCATGGATACCAATTGCTAACAGGAACAACCGCCCCATCCATTTACGCCTAATGTCTTGTGGTGGCCATGCCCGGCATTTACCTAATCCATTAATAAACTCATCTAAAGTGGGACCTTCTCCAGCAGGCACATTCAACTCTATGAAAAACGCTCTGTAAGCAGCTTCAGGTTCAAATGGCTCTGTAGGCAACAGATGTATGGTCAAACCCGTGACATGCTCAAACTCATTCAACCCAAATCTGATAGGTTGACCACAAATGAGAAACCAAACCTCCTTCTTCCTTACTCTTAACTGTCTGCATAGAAGGTAGTGGACAGTTTTACCAGACCATATAATGGTTCTCTCAAAGATTTTGGCTGCTATTCCAGTTGGGTGCTCCTTAATTTCATTCCACACAGTTTCACCTACGGACTCTCTGATTGTATCTATATGTGTGAGTAGAACACTGTGGTTAATATCTTTATTATCCAGATTAGACTGCCCTTCCGCATACAGTCTTGGTGGGTAATTCATTGGTTCATCCATCTGATAAGAAGATTACATAAAACAGAGTATAGTTATATCAAACAGAGTATAAATCACAACCGAAACATTGGGATAGTATAACTCAACCGTATACTAAATATTAACTCAGCCGAAACATAAACAAATTCAGCCACAGATGCATCGATAAAATCAGGACATATAAAGAAACTCATCGACATATACCAATATAAACCATAAATTAGCCCTAACACAACCCGTAACTCAGTCGTAATAAACCAGACACCAAATCCAGTAGATCCATCAAATCAGCCACAACGACAGCGGAAATCAGCCGTAATAATCACTGATAAAAAGCCACATATTGGTATATCAACCGTAAATTATCCCTAAGACAACCCATAACTCAGTCGTAATAAACCAGACACCAAATCCAGTAGATTTATCAAATCAGCCACAATGACGGCGGAAATCAACCGTAATAATCACCGATAAAAAGCCACATATTGGTATATCAACCATAAATTATCCCTAACACAACCCGTAACAGTCGTAATAAACCAGACACCAAATCCATTAGATCTATCAAATCAGCCACAACGACGGCGGAAAACAGCCGTAATAATCACCGATTTCAACTCTTAGTATCACCGCTAGATGTTTCATATAACGGTTTAAACTCAAAGAGAGATATTCAAACTTACCGAGTGATGAAAGCAGAGATTTTTACGCAATTTTAGGAAGATGAAGAAACCCCGTTGAAACTGAGATGAAATGCGACAGAGATACGGCCGGAAAAGATGAAAGTTCGGTCGACTTAGGGTTTAAGGTTCGTCACCGGAAAGAAAAAGAGAGAAATTTTTTCGCCTCTGTCGAGTGAACAGTTGCTAAAAGTGATGGACGCTTCAGTTTCCCCTTTGATTACGACGTATTAAGTGACGTGGATATTAATTTCTACTTAATTTTATTTTGTAGTTCAAACAAAAAAATTTTAAACAAGGGTGTTAATAGTAATTTTACATGGACGGAAAACATACGAGTTATTTTCAAAAAATGTATCCCACGATAGCAATAAACGAACTTTTGTAACCCATCTAAGTCAATCTTTCTTTTAACATTAATGAAATCTTCAAATTTTTATTAATTTAATGGCATTTTATGTAATATAACAAATAATTAAAGATTATGTATACATATAACAAATAATTAAAGGTTATATCTAATATTAAAATTTTGTTTTATTTGGCAACCAGATAATACATATGACCGATGATATTGACTTGATATTGTGTTTAATGGGATCATCAACAACCAAAATCGTAAATTAAAATTTGTTAATTTTAGTCGAAACTTATTTTACTTATTACATGATTATATCCCGCACTTTAATGTTTGATCATGATTTTTAGAACAATTTATGATATTTCATAATTAGTAAAATGGTGGTTGTAAAAGTTATATAAATATAAGTTTAATTTTTTTTTTTGCATTGATCTAATATATATATATGTATGTATATGTATGTATATATTACTTTTTAAAATTTATAATTACTAATATTCATCAGAAATTTGTTTATTATATATAAATTTTAATTTTTATTGATTAGTATTTTTATATGTTTTTATGTCTATCAAATTTTAACATTTCGTATATATAAAAGCAAAGAAAAACGAAGAAGAGAAGAAAGTCATCATTAAATTTTATATATATTTATTTTTAAAACTTGTAAAATTACTCATATTTATCAGAATTTTTTTATTATACATATATATAGATTTTAATATTCTAAATTGATTATAATTTTTATATATTTTTAGGTCTATCAAATTTAAAAAGTTCATATATAGGAAAGCTAAAAAAAAAAAGTCATCATTAAATTTTATATATTTTACTTTGAAAGTAATTGCTAATTATGAATTGAATGAAATTATGGTAGATGAAAAGGCAAAAATATAAATCTAAATAATTGCATTAAATTCATTAATTTTTGCTAAAAAAATTTTAAATGTTTTTGTTTTTTTTTTAAGTAAGGACACATAGCACTTTCTCAAAAGCTAATGTGACAACATAGGAGAGACTCATTCTACTATCATAAGGTAGATTATTATCAATTTTTATCAAAGTAAGATCTTTATTTTATAAATTAAAATTAAATACTATCAATTTGAATATTAATGTTATAATATTCGACTTGAAAAATATATATATGTTGAAATAAGTGATGCATTCTCATAATTAAATTTTATTTTATGATTTATAAAAATAATTGTGTACTAACTTATTTAGTTACATTTACTATTTGATTTAATAATCTAATTATATTTATAAAATTATCCATTTTTGTTTTTATAAATCAAAATTTAATTTTTTAATTTATGATTTTTTCAAATTTTGTTGAATATTTTTCTTTTTTAAATGAAGAAAGATTAAAATTATGATTTTGTTGTGAGTTGCTTATATATATACATATGAGAAGTGATGGTGGTTAGAGAGAAAGAGAGAATCCAACTTGTATATTTTTTTCTCTTATGGACTTTGTTACAAATCTCTCTAGATAGAGAGAAAATAATCAATAAAATATTCCTAATAGATAAACATATTTGATATTATCCATATCTGCTAATATATAGATAAACATTTTTGATATTATCCAAATCTACTAATGGATAATCATTATTTATAACACTCTCCCTTGATTATCCATCTTTATTATTGTATTTTGTATTACCTTGTTGAAAACCTTATTATGGAAAAAAGCATTAGGGATAAAAACTATAACAAGGGAAAAGAGTGCAATAACGCTTTCCATGGAGAAGACATATTCACATATTCATAAATCTCGTAGATAACGCAATCTGATACTTTGAACGTATTTTCTAAATATTGAAGTCAGAAGCGCTTTCGTGAATAAATATGTTGCATTGTCACTTGAAGGAATGTATTGAATATCTGCTTCTTTATTTTTCTCGAGTTCTTGAATATAGGATAAAATCTTGGGGGTATATGCTTCGTCATGTCGCTCTTAATATAACATTTTTTAATTTGGGTGATACAAGCAGCATTATCTTCAAACATATTTGTTGGTTCTTTATCTTTGACTATTCTGTTTGCTTCTTCTATATGATATGTTATAGCCCTAAACCATACACATTCTCTGCATGCTTCTTGAAGTGCAATAATCTCTGCATAATTTGAAGAATTGTCGACTACAGTCTACTTTTGAGAACGCCACGAGATCATAGTTCCACCAATTGTGAACACATATCCAGTTTTCGCTCGAGCTTTATGTGGATCATATAAATATCCTGCATCTGCAAAACCAACTAGACCAACCTGTATCTCACAAGTAGATTAGTAGCAAAAGATATATCTAGTCGTGTATGATTTGCAAGATACATAAACCCTTCGAAAGAGCTCATATAAGGTACTTCATACCTAATATTTCTTCATAGTTTGTCTTACAACCTCATGAATTTATCAAGTTCATTTTTTTCACCATAGTTTGTCTTAAAACCTCATGAATTTATCAAGTTCATTTTCAGTGTGAACATAATCTTCAGGATGTTCCACTCACCGAGATTCTTTAATTCTCCCTCTCGAGAGGATAACATTTCATGTTCATCCATCTCGTATTGAGTATCACTATATGACCAATAACATATCCTATTTCCCATTTTTGATCATGTATTATGTCTCAATATTTGGGATCTCCTTTAATAAATCAAATCATCTAATAAACTCGTTCAACCAAAAATGATGATTCATTTTTCATGATGGTTTTTCTTTTCTAATAACGGCATACTATGTGTGGGAAAAACTTATGGGTTTTCCATTTTTATTATTGTACAAACATGTATGTCTATTTATCATGCGTTCTTTTGGAGTATTCGCTCTGATGGAGTATTTTTTTTTGTGGGAGTCTTATTCTTCTTGAGTGTGTTGCTTAATCGGATTGGCTATATATTTTGGTGTACAACATGTTCAAACCCAATTTCTTTCAATGTTGCATCTGTCTTTTCAATTTACCAACCAACATCATTTCCATATTTCCTTAAACTCGTCCATTATCATTTTTTTCAACAGGATAACTCAACATTCACTTCTGGGAATAGAGTTGATCCAATCGAACAAGTTTAATGGTTTATTATCATGAGTTTAATATTTTTTTTAGCTACGCAAAGAATTTATATCAACTCCGAGTGCTTGGTGAATCCTTTTTCTCAGAGACTCGACCACTCATCTTTACTTTAAATTATTACCAAAGATCTTCAGGATCTTTTCTCATGATATATTCATTTCATAAACCATTATGATGGGGTGGCGTAAAAATACCATGAATTTTTCATTTCTCATCCGATATTATTTTCAACTTATCGATGATATTTAGAAATTCAAATACATAATTTAAAAGCATAATTTAAAAGCAGAAATTTAAATGCAAATTTAAATGAAGAAATTTAAAATAATTGAGAAGACATCGTCTACCATAAATTCAAGGAAGATGTATAACCTTCCACTCTATAAATATCTGATCAAGGAGGAGGATTTTACCATCAGTTACATAATATATGATCAAAGAGGAGGCTTATCCTTCTACTCCATTGATATAATCAAGAAGGAGGTTTATAAGCTTCCACTTCATAAAATGATCTAGGAGGAGGTTTAACATACCACTCCATAACATATGATCCGAGGAGACATAGTCTACCATGTGATCATGATCGTGAAGTCATAGCTTACCATAACGATCAGTTCAGAGAATGCAGCGCCTATATTTTCAGAACAATATATAAACGGAGAAGGCATAACCTATCTTTCCGTATAAACATAAAATATATTGAACATCAATTAAATTTAATATATTCACCATAACAATAGATCTGGAGTTGATGGTGCTAATAACATGTTGTGAATTGCTAAGATTAGACTTATATATGGTGTATATGAGAAGTGATAGGGGTCAAGGACAAAGAAAGAATATAACTTCTTCATTTCTTTCTCTTATGAAATTTGTTACTAATCTCTCTATATATATAGAAAAAATAATCAATTTCCTATTACATAACCATGTTTGATATTATTCACATCTTCTAATGGATAAAAATGTTTGATATTATCTAAATCTACTCAAGGATAATTATTTCTTATAACAGATTTTTAATACTATGTTACAATTAAAAAAATTACGTTTAAATTAAAATGTTATGAAGAGATATTGTGGATAAAATAGTTAATAATTGATTTTGACAATTTTAAAATTAATAAAATATTCAGATTTTTATAAAATTTAATGGCATTTTATGTAATATAATATATAATGAAATGTTATTAGTTAGCAATTATCATAATTTAGTAGTATATACTGGAAAATGAATCATATTAATCCATTATATATAAGCCCTAAATGTTAATATTCTCTTTTCTTTCGGTTCAACTTGTAATCAAAACACATACTCTTTCCAATTTTTATTCAGATTTTTCGTAGTTATCACATTGAAGACCTCTTAATAATGATTAATAGAAGAAGAGACACAGATCTGAATCAATTTTATCATTCCGCCTCCAATAGACTTAATTGGGAAACAGTCCAAGCAAGTGCACTCTCAGCTGTATCCCTCCTTTAGGATGTCTAATTGTCCGCCACTGTTTTTTTTTCAGAACAATGGTGGTGTCCTCTTTTGCAGTTTTCTTACATGTGTGTGCCTGGTAAGTTAATAATATATTTCTTTCGTTTTTGTATTAAAGTCTTATAAAACTAAATAATTAATTTGGGTTTTCATTACCTTTATGTGAGAGTTACAAATTTAGCGGATATTTCAAATCTGAGGAGGTTGGCATTAAGGTCTGATTTATCGTCTTCAATCGTCCGCCATATTGATTATTATTTCAGGTATTAAAACTTTATGTTCTGCTTTAATTTATTCATTTTTTTCTTTTCGATTTTATTAATTTATCGTGATATTAATAACAATGTAGCAATGAAAACTTTGTGAGAGATGACTACTTGAAAGATCACATGGATAATCAATAATGGGTTGATATTTCCTCATTACACAATTTGCACAAGTAATTTCAAATTTTAATTTATAGGAATATTTGAGGTTAAAGAATGTTATGTCTAATATCAAAATTTTGTTTTATTTGGCAACCAGATCATACATATGACCGATGATATTGACTTGATATTGCGTTTAATGGGATCATCAACAACCGTTGAGGTGAAGGTAATTCCTGATTGTTCTCGTATTATCTTAATGAAAATTAAAAAAAAAAAACTTATAACCCGAAGTTGTAATTTAAAAAGTGTTAATTTTAGTCAAAACTTATGTTTTTTGGATTATGATTACAACCTGCGCTAATATGTGATCATGATTTTTAAAATAATTTTATAATATTTTATATTTAGTAAAATAGTGTCTCTAAAAAGTAAATAAAAAAATTTTAATCTGTTTTGTGTTGATCTAAAATATTTAGATTTTAACATTCTCATTTTTTTAAAGTTTAGTTTTCTATATCAAAAGTAATTACAGGTTTATATTTGTCAGTATAGGGTTAGCCATCTATATAATCCATTTTTCATTAGTTTAAGTTTATTTTCAGTGTTTTATAGTCAATATGGGTTAATCCATTTTTAACCTATCTTGCAAAGGTCGAAGTTTTTTTTTAAATATATACATCATCGAAATGTGATAATTCATTCTTTTAACTCATCTTGTAGTCATCTAAATAGTTTACATATTTGATAGAATAACCTGCAATGAACATCAATAGTAAACACATTAATTCCAACCTATCTACTTTTAATCGAACAATGTAAATATTGAAAATTTTTTAATTTTTAATATTTAATTGCTATTAACTTAAAATTATATCAGTCTGATTTTTAATATATGTTACCAATTTTTTTATCAAATTCATTTTGTAAAATAAAAATTAATGACTATTGATTCGAATATTAATTTTACAATATTCGTGTTAAAAATTGTGTTTAAAGATAATTGATGCATGCTCATAATTAAATTTTATTTATGATTTATAAAAATTATTGTGCACTAAGTTATTTAATTACATTTACTATTTAATTTAATAATATAATTATGCTTATAGAATTAATAATTTTGTTTTCTTTTTATACGCCAAAATTTAATTTATTATATTATGTTATTTTCGATTTTTTGATAATTTTTTATTTTAAAATGGAAAATATTAAAATTTTAATTTTAATATTATGTTGCAATAAAAAAAAGAAATATAGTTTTACGTTTAAATTGAAAAAGATATTGTGGATAATCTAATTAATATTTGATTTGACCATTTTAGCATTAATGAAATCTTTCGATTTTTATTAATTTCAATGAATATTTATGTAATATAACACATATTAAATTTTATTAGTTATCAATGATCATGTTTTAATAGAGCGATATGAAACGATAGAAAGCGTTTTCTGTGATTATTATTCAACACTAACAACCGTTATCACCCATAAAAACTGCGTTTGTGGGTGATAGCGGGAAAACCAATAATAATCAATAGGAGAACATACACAAATCAAACCAATTTGATCATTCTGCCTCCGACAGACTTAACCTGCGAACAGTGGATCAAGTACAATCTCAGCTGTATCCCTCCTTTTCGATGTCTAATTTTCCACCATTGTTTTCTTTGTAAAAGTGGTGGTTTCTTTTTCTGCAATTTTCTTATGTGTGTTCGGTAAGTTAATATCATAATTTTTTTTTTGTATTAAGGTTTTATATAACTAAATCATTACTTTGAGTTTTCATTAACTTTATTTGACAATTACAGATTTAGCAAATATTCCAAATCTGAAAAAATTGATATGAAGGTCTGATTTATCGTCTTCAATCGTACGCCATATTGATTATTATTTATATACATCAAAACTTTATTTCAGGAATTGTTTTATCACTATGTTATGTATCTTCATGCTCATTATTTGTGAATGAAATTTGATCCCATTTTTTTTTATTTTTTAAACTATATATAGGTTTAGAAAGAAATTCACAGAAGCAATGTTTCTACTGAATTTGGGTAAACATAAATATTTATAATCTTTTTGGGGTTAATTTATTTTTTTATTGATCATATTTTTTTTTTTTGGTTAAAAACCTATATTCATATTTTTAGGAATAATCTAATTTCATTAATCTTTTAAATATATTAGTTTTCCTTATGTAATAGAATATTAATAATTTTATTTCAATATTTCGAAAATTTTATTTTCTTTTATCCTCTTTTAAAAAAATTGAGCAGTATATTTTTATTTTTTTATAAAAAGAACAATAGTTTTTTATTAATTATTAATATAAATTATAGAAATATTATGAATTAATTAAATATTTGAATTTAAATATTTATATTCCTTTTTCATTAAAATATATTTCGAATTATTTAAATATTTTTAATTTTCATAAAAATAAAATAATTTTTTTCCTTTTCATAAAAGGAAATAATTTTTTATTAATTATTTAGAGAATTAAAAGAAGTAATAATTCATTCCCTTTTAAAATATAATAAATTTTGACACATGTCAAATCCTAGTATAATAAAATGCCATATGACACGATCATATTAATTAATTATTAATTTTGAGAACCAAGTTTTATATAATAAGATTGTTTTTAGAGTAAAAAATTATGTGGTTGACAAAAAAAATATTTACCTTCTCATCTAGAAAGAGAACATTTATTTATATAAACTCGCTATTTTTCTTTTAATTTTCTTACTTTCTATTTCCTAGTAATACGGATTACCATACGTCGATAAATATATTTTTAATAAACAGATCTAGTTTTAAATAATTTTCAGAATTCATCGTTTCTGTAATAATATATGAATGTGAATCTATACTAAATAAGCAGTCGTATTCTTTTTATTTATTAGAATATTTGGTGAAAATTATGAAAGAGTCTTAGTTCTTTATATAGACGTAAATCTATTATATTAAAACAGGATCATTATATGGAAAAATATTTATTCATTTGTTATATTACATAAAATGCCACTGTCTTTTAACGGGTTTTCAAATGTTCATTAAGAATACTTTAGTCAAACGATATTTGCAAATTATAATTTAAATTTAATTCAACATTATATCAAAACCAAATCGAAAGATATCTTTTAAAATAAAAAAGAATCGAAACTTTCTTTTAAAAAAACTATTTCAATTTAAAACCAATTTTTGACAAAACAAATAAATAACTAAAAACATTTGAATAATTTTGTGACATTTTAAAATAGTTTAATAACTATAAATAAGTATTTTACGAGTTACTCCGTCAAATTTTACAAAGTATAATTATTTGATATATAAGAGATTAAATTAACGGGTTAACATATTTTGTTTTCATAAATATGAATAAATGTTTAGAACACATCAAATAAATAATTAATTTTTTTGTGGATTACTTCGTCAAATTATCCAAATTATAATTATTTGATTCAGACATATTAAATTTGACGGTTTAACATAATTTATTTTTATAAATGTGAAACTACACTCTTCAAATTAAAATAGTTAATTTATAATAAATAAAATATTATACAAAATAAAATGCTATCTTATATAATATAGAAGGATTTTTTTCTAACTCAGCTTTGACAGTGTGCCACGTTTCCCTCATTTATAACATATGCAACTGAAAAGAGAAATCAACATAACCGATTTGGATCTGTGTTTTACCTTAGTTTGTTAGGCCGTTTCCGTGTTGATCCACTTGGATTTTTTAGGTCCATGTTTCCTAAACATAATAGTTAGGTCTACACGTGAATTGTATAAATAGTATGTAAGTGAATATCTCAATAATTAGTACTATCTTATAGTCCCTCTGTTTCACAAATAGTGTCATTTCAGAGTTTTTCACACATATTAAGAAAACAATTAAAATATCATTTTTACCCTTTGTTCACACACAAAATATATTTATCTCTCTAATTAATGCTTTAAAACAATAAGGTCAAAATTGAATTTTTATTTAAAATTCTGCATTGAAAATATAAAATGATACTTTTTGTAAAACAAAAACAAAACCTTAAAACGACACTATTTGTGAAACAGAGGGAGTATAATATAGAAGGGTTTTTTTCTAACACAGCTTTGACAGTGTGTCACGTGTCCCTCATTTATAACGTATGCAACTGAAAAGAGAAATCAACATAACCGATTTGGATAATTAGTACTATAAGAATATGATACACAGTAAATTCTTAAACTTGAGAAAGTCACCAAATAATTTTGTGTGTTTCTATTTTTATTTATTTTCTCTATCTATTTTATTGTTCATAATTTATTGACTTTTAATTTATTCATTTTTTATCATAGAGGAGAATTTGTCTAATATTTTTAACAACTTTAAATGAAAGGGTTCCTCTCAAGAAAAACTTTGAGAGGTTGTCATATGTACTCCAAAGTTTTGACCATTTTTATTTATTTTCTCTACCTAATTTATTGTCCATAATTTAATGATTTATAATTTATTCATATGTGTTCATATTGAATACATTTTTTGTCATAATTTTGTAATAAAAATTGCAAACAAATCATTTTTTGTTATAGAGGAGAACTGGTCTAATATTTTAAAAAACTTTATCTTGCTTGTTTTTAAAGAATCGCTAACGGTTTCTTCTGGCATTGAACCGGAGCTTCTGAGTGATCTTAAGGAACTTTTGCAGGATTTTGCAGATGTGTTTCCAGAGGAAAATCCACAATGGCTACCACCAATCCGAGGCATTGAACACCAGATATATCTAGTTCCTGGCGTCTCCCTTCCAAACCGGCCAACCCACAGGACCAATCGATTGGAAACAAAGGAACTTCATAGACAGATGAATAACCTTTTGGAAAAGGGTTACATCCGGGAATGTCTAAGTCCCTGTGACGTACCTGTTCTTCTTGTGCACAAAAAGGATGGAACATAGCGCATGTGTGTGGACTGTCGAGCTATAAATAACATCACAGTAAAGTATATGCATCTGATTCCCAGGTTAGATGACATGTTTGATGAGCTTTATGGATCTTTTGTGTTTTCTAAAATTGATCTGAAAAGTGGATATCACCAAATCCGAATGAAGAAAGGTGATGAATGGAAAACCGCTTTCAAAATAAAAATAGGACTGTATGAATGGTTAGTGATGCCTTTCGGTTTGACCAATGCACCTATCACCATTATGCGATTGATGAATCATGTCTTGCGGTCTTTCATTGGTCACTTTTTGCGGTTTATTTCGATGATATCCTTGTGTATAGTAAGAACCACTCTGAGCATAAGCAACATCTGAAGTCGGTTTTATAAGTTCTTAGGGAAGAAAGATTGTTTGCTAACCTTAAGAAGTGTTCTTTTGGGACAGATCACCTTGTTTTCTTAGGCTTTGTTGTAGGAGCTGATTGGAATCCGAGTTGATGAAGAAAAGATCAAGGCCATCCGATATTTGGCCCAGTCCTAAGACCATTAGAGAAGTCTGAAGCTTCCACAGCCTTGCTGGCTTTTATAGAAGGTTTGTCCGAGACTTCAGCACAATCGCAACACCTCTCACGAAAGTGATCAAAAAGAATGTCGGATTCAGATGAGAGAAAGCTCAGGAGGATGCGTTTCAAATCTTGAAAGGGAAGTTACCTCAAGCACCTGTTTTGGTCTTTCCAGATTTTGCTAAAACCTTTGAAATAGAATGTGATACCTCATGCATGGGTATTGGTGCTGTTTTGATGCAGGAAAGAAAGTCATTTGCCTAATTTAGCGAGAAACTTGGAGGAGTAACACTCAATTATCCAACCTTTGACAAGGAGCTTTATGCTCTGGTGAGGGCTCTCAAAACATGACAGCACTACCTCTGGCCCAAAGAATTTGTGATTCACGCAGATCATAAACTCCTTAAACAGCTCAAGGGACAACAGAAGTTGAACAAAAGGCATGCACGGTGGGTAGAGTTCATCGAGACCTTTCCATATGTAATCAAATACAAAGAAAGTAAAAAAAACATTTGGCATCCGATGTCTTGTCCCGCATGTATGTACTTCTCTCTACTTTGGAATTCAAGTTATTAGGTTTTGAATTCATTAAGGAATTATATGCAACAGATCCTGATTTTAAGAAACCATTTCAGAAATGTTCTAAAACCGCCTATGGGAAGTATTATCTGGTTGATGATTTTTTTGTTCTTTGATAACCGTTTGTGTATTTCTTAATGCTCTTTGAGAGAAAATTTTGCCAGGGAAGCACATGGGCCAGTTTGATGGGAAACTTTGGAGTGAAGAAAACCCACAAAGTGTTACATGAACACTTCTTTTGGCCGAGCTTGATGACAGAGGTAGAACGAATTTGCAGCCGATGTGTGGTCTGCAAGAAAGCCAAGTCACGGGCTCAAGTTCAAGGATTGTATTCCCCATTACCCATTCCCCCTCATCCGTGGATAGACATCTCTATGGACTTCGTGTTAGGCCTGCATAGGTCTCGGTCAGGTAAAGATTCTATCTTTGTGGTTGTAGATAGGTTCTCGAAGATGGCACACTTTATCCCTTGCCATAACTTTGATGATGATGTTCAAATGGCTGACTAGTTCTTTAGAGAAATTGTTAGGATGTATGGAATGCCTAGGACAATTGTTTCAGTTAGGGATGTCAAATTTCTTAGTTATTTTTGGAGAACATTGTGGTCTAAGTTATGAACTAAGTTGTTGTTTTTCAATACTTGTCAACCCCATACTGACGGTCAAACTGAGGTTGTAAACTAAACTTTGTCTGCTTTGCTTGGAACCTTGGGTAAGAAGAATCTAAGGACTTGGGAAGACTGTTTGCCTCTTGTAGAATTCACTTATAATCATTTTATGCATTCGGCTACTAAGCATTCTCTGTTTGAAATTGTTTACGGATTCAATTCTATGTCTCCACTTGATCTTCTTTCTTTGCTTGTGAGTGAAAAGGTTAATGTAGATGGTAAAAAGAAGGTATAGATTGTCAAGATGCTCCATGAGAAAATGCCAATATTGAAGCAAGAACTAAGTTATATGAGAAGCAAGCAAACCAGAAAAGGAACAAGGTTGTGTTCAAGCCGGGAGATCTCGTTTGGGTGCACTTTAGGAAAGAAAGGTTTCCAGAAGAAAAGAAGTCCAGACTCATGTCGTGCATTGATAATCCATTCCAAGTTATCAGAAAATTGAATTACAATGCAAAATGAGGAGAGAAAGAGAAATAATTCATGTCGATTATAATTTTTTTAAAGAAATCTCCACCATTAAAAACGGGTTAAAAAGATGAATTAACTCATCGCAATTATGAAAAAGATTAAAAATGAACTTGACGGGATGGAAAGAACGAATTATCTAATTTTTAATATAATTATTGAAAAAATAAAAACAAACATAAATTATTTAATAGAAAACATATATTATTCTAGAGAATGTACAAAATAAATTAAATTTACATCACATTATTTTTTATAATAGTTACTTTGTTAAAATATTATCATAAAATTATTTTAAAAACATAGCTTTCAAACCTTGTTTTACTCCTTATTCCTATTTTGATTTATTTAGTGTAATCAACTAATCGTATAGTATTTATCTTAATATAAACCTGCATGTAGATTGAAAACCTAATAACCAAAAAAAAAAAAGATCTAGTATTTTTATGTTTTTCACTTTTAGCCACGAAAAAACGTTTCTTTCACAATTAGCCACTTACAAAAACCCTTTCGCCGGCGCGAGCTAAAAGAAAAGAAAAAGAGAAAGTTTCCAGAAACTTACGAGAGAGAAAGAAGAGAAAGAAGAGAGATGTCGAAGACACTGGTCCAGCCTGTAGGTCAGAAGAGGTTGACGAACGTCGCAGTGGTTCGCCTGAAAAAGCAAGGGAACCGCTTCGAGATCGCTTGCTACAAGAACAAGGTCCTTTCATGGCGGTCCGGCGTGTGAGTTTTCACCTTCACTCCTTCCTACTTTCCAATCGAAATCTTTTTGCTTCACAGACTCATAATCGCTTCATCGTTCTTCGTTTGTTATCAATCGCTCTTTACTCGTATCCGCTTTGTTTTCCCCCAATTTTGGCGATTCGATTGCGATGAAAGCGGCCTTAACCCAAATGATGAAATTTGTGTGAAGACGATGTTCAAATTAATCTTATGTTTGCTTAATCTGAAGCTAATCGAATATTAGCGCTTAGATTTTCGGTTTTAGGTTTGCTCTTGTTATTTGATGTTTTGAAGATTCTTATTTGTTTATTTAGCTTTGATGAAGAAATTTGAATGATATATTTGTGCAGGGAGAAGGATATAGATGAAGTGTTGCAGTCACATACTGTTTATTCAAATGTGTCGAAAGGAGTTCTTGCAAAATCAAAAGACTTGATAAAGACCTTTGGATCATATGATCATACCAAGATATGCTTGGAGGTTTGTTATTGGCTTTGTTCTTCATCAAAATTTGTTTGGTTTCTTAGGTTTTGATGTTCTGTCTCCTCAAAACTTGTCGTTAATGTTCAGATTTTGGACAAAGGTGAGCTTCAAGTTGCTGGAAAAGAGAGAGAATCACAGTTTTCAAACCAGTTTCGGGATATTGCTACGATTGTAATGCAGAAAACCATTAACCCTGAGACCCAACGGCCTTATACTATTAGCATGGTTGAGAGGCTAATGCATGAAATCCATTTTGCTGTTGATCCTCATAGCAATTCCAAGAAGCAGGTGAGTGGTATATGTTTGAATGTTGCAGCACAGTGTCTTGTAAGCTTTCTATGAAAAAGATTCATTTGGGTTTGTTAAACTGTGCAGGCTCTTGATGTCATCCGTGAGCTGCAGAAGCATTTCCCTATAAAGCGTTCTCCAATGAGACTACGTCTCACTGTTCCTGTTCAAAACTTCGCCTCGCTTCTGGAGAAGCTAAAAGAATGGGACGCTTCTGTTGTCTCCAAAGACGAATCTGGAACCCAGATGTCCACTGTAATGATTCTGTAGCTTTTAAGAATTTTTAACTTTTTTTTTAATTTCTGTAGTCCTCGCTGATTGTGGTGATCCAAACTTGTGAAGGTCTGCGAGATGGAACCGGGACTATTCCGAGAGTGTGATTCCCTTGTGAGGAATATGCAGGGGAGATTAGAGATACTCGCTGTATCAGTTCATGCGGAAGGTGACACAAGTATGGATCATTACGATGAGCATGATGATATGGCGTTGCAGACCAACAAGCCATTGTTACCTGTTGAGGCCGAGACCGATCCTGTCGTTGAACTTAGCAAGAAAATGGAGAAGCAAGAGATTGGTACAGGTAACAAAACAAAGGAAGAAGAAGGAGAAGTAAAAGGAACCAGGTGCAGCACTTGCAACACGTTCGTTGGGGAGGCTAAGCAATACAGAGAGCATTGTAAGAGCGATTGGCACAAACACAACTTGAAGCGTAAGACTCGTAAGCTCCCTCCTATTACTGCTGACGAATGCTTGGCTGAAATTGATATGGACGACTCCAGAGCAGATTTGAAAGACTACTCTTTCTGAAATTTACAGTTGTCGCTTTTAGTGCCTTCTTTGCTGTCACTTTGATGTTAATGCTGAATCTTGTAGTCATATGTGAGTATGAATACGCAAACTTGTGGAGCTGATCGATGGTTTTTGTTTCCCATATTATCATGAATGAATTTTGATTACTGTTGCTCTTACTGACTCAAGAGTCCTCAAATATCGTAATACCTAGTCATGGCCGTTTATGAATTAGCTTCTTTGGATATTTAGGATATAGAGGTATAGAAACCACTCAGTTATTTATAAAATTGGGTTTGGTTTTGGTTTGGGTATTCTATTTTTGGTTTGGTTTAGTTTTGGTTCAATTTGACTTTTTTTTTACTATAATTTCAGATAATTTGAATAAAAATATCTGGTAATTTGAATAGTTTTAGATATTTTTTGTTGTTGTTGGTAATTCATTTTTTCGGTTAGTTTAAGATATTTTTTAATAAAAATATTTTATTTATAAATTATACGTGAGTGAATAAGTCGAATAACTTATAATTATTGAGAAATTAGGTAAATGAATATATCATTATTTAGGTAGCTTATGTTCAACTGTAACTGTAGAAAGATTTTGTTGGCCATAGAGTTATAATATGTTAATATTACATTCTAAAAGCTTATTACAAACTTAAAAGTGATGTCATTTTCTGTTATTTAAAAATGTTAATTAAAACAAGAACCACTCATTTTAGTTTTTAGGCGGCAACATTAAATAAAAAAGATTTGGCTGTTGAAAATAATAATTAATATAAAACTGTATGTAACGTTCCTTATCCTTTTATATGTGTTTGCAGCTGTATATTTGATGACACAACTGAGTATCATATTTGTTGGTTATAAATATTAATTTCAAGATTTACGCAACTGGATTTCATAATCGGTATTATATGTACATTAGTTTGTGGTTTTTATAACTATTCTCGAAAGTATTACATATGATTTCTGAAATATTCCCAAAAATCCTGAATAACAGCTAACATATTTGTTAACAGGATAACCTTTTCCAAAAAATTCCTAACCAATTTGTTTCGCATTTGTCAGATGGGGCGGCTTGTCCGCATGTATCGTGGAGACTGGATCAAATTACGAAATGGTGGTTGGGACTTTCACGGAGATCAAAGTAATTTGGGTTTCAGTATTTTTGTCAAGGAAGACGATACTTATGAAAATCTTCAACGAAATGTGAGGGTTCGTTTTCAAGTAGACGGAAAAATAGTCGTCCTACTCACTTACCAGTATCCCGACTGGATGATAGTACCAGACGGAAAGAAGTCACCACCGCTAACTATAGCAAACACGAGTGATGTACGACAACTGATAACTGCGCATACTTGGTATTCAAAGATAACTGTACGCGTCACCAGAGGTGGCGAAGCCGTAGCCAGATACCAATTCCAATTGAGAGCTAACTTCATAGTTGGAGGTTCATCTTACATTGTAGGAGATCAACAAACCCCAGCCCAAACACTGTAGGTTCACCATTCTCGACCGCAACCATTTGAGGATTGGCCAAGTGGGATCACTTGTGGACTTAAGGCTTGTGACCGTTTGGTTACGTCGCTTTCACTCTCTCTCGGATCCCTCATTTATCTTTGTTTATTCTTTATGTCATTGTCCCATTGGTAACCTAGCTTGTATTGTCGATCTATAAATAGATCATGTACCACATTTGTAACAAAACAACTTAAGGAATATACTTCTCCTTAATTTCATCCCTCTCACTTGTTCTTGCTAGTTCTTCCCACTATCTCTCTAAATTCCGCAAACTAAATTCTGCAAACTAAATTCTGCATAAGCTGTCAAGAGAACACCTGAAACTCTTCCTGGGAAACCAGAAAATTCAAGGGCTGAGCACATTAACGCCATTGAATTGAGAAGTGGGAAGACACTTCAAGTTTCTGCAGCACCAACTCATAAATCGGAAAAGGGAAAAGAGATAGCTGAGGAGCACCTGCTCCAGGAAGAACAATATGCTCCAGGTGAAGAAAACTCGAAGGAGCATCTCTCAACATCCAGAGCACCTGCTCCGACTCCATCTCAGGCTGCTCCAGGCGGATATTTTACGATGGAGCACCCCAGCCCATCGACGGAGCACATGCTCCATCAGGGTGCTCCACTCACATCTGCAGAAAAACCTGCAGCAGCTCCAGAAAGGGTTTACAAACCTAAAGTGCCCTACCCAGTCCCACTTAAGAAGTCCCGTAAAGATCTAGAAGAGGCTAAATGTAAGGAGATGCTTCAAGATATAACCGTCAAACTTCCATTGGTTGATGCTGCCCAAATAATGCCTTCTTTAAAGAGGTACATAAAAGGACTGTTGGTTGGAAGAGTAGCTGACGATGAGGATGTGATGCTGGTTTCAAAAGACTGCAGTGATGTACTGCAAAACAAAGTACTCAGGAAGATGGGTGATCCAGGGAGGTTTGTTCTATCTGTGCAAATCGGACCCAATACCTTTGCTTGTTCTCTATGCAATCTGGGTTCAAGTGTAAATCTTATGCCATACTTTGTGGCTAAGAGACTGGGTTTCACCAAGTTCAAGCCGACAAGGATCTCTCTGGTTTTTGCTGACAGATCAACAAAGCTGCCCATAGGAATTCTTGAGGATTTGCATGTGAGAATAGGGAACACTCTAATCCCTGCAGGTTTCGTGGTTCTGGAACTTGATGAAGAACCAAGAGACCCTCTTATTTTGGGTAGAACATTCCTCTGCACTGTAGGTGCAATAATTGATGCAAGGAATGGGGTGATTGATCTCCAACTGAGAGATATATTGGTGAAGTTCGAAATGGATGAGCTGCTGAAAAGTCTCATGCTGGATGGGTAGACTTTCACCATTGAAGGTGATGATGCAATCTCAGAACAAGTAGTTGAAGAGGTTCTATCGAATGATCCGTTGGAGGTTGCATTGAGTATGGCCGAACGAAAACATGGTTTTCTAAGCGAGGATGCTGATGAGTTTGCAAAGATGTTGGATTCAAGCCTCAGAGTGGAAAGGATGGTAACCTACATGAGTCTAGAAGAAGGACAGAACTCGACTGCAGAACTCAACAATGGAGCACCTGCTCCGAATTTAGGAGCACCTGCTCCGAAGTCAAGTCTCGTTGATGGCCCTTGGAGCAAACTGAAAACTTCTAAACTTGAGCTGAAAACACTCCTGCAGGGCTAAGGTACGCATTCCTAGAAACAAACTCTATTTACCCTGTGATAGTAAACTCTGAGCTGAACAATGTGGAAGTTGTTTTGCTTTTGTGTGAGCTAAGAAAGTATAGAAAAACATTAGGATACTCACTTGATGATATCACTGGAATCTCTCCTGATCTTTGCATGCATAGGATATATCTAGAAGATGAATCAATGAGTTCTATAGAACATCAAAGGAGGTTAAACCCTAATTTAAAAGATGTTGTTAAGAAAGAGATAATGAAACTTTTAGAGGCTGGTGTGATCTATGATATTTCTGATAGTACATGGGTTAGTCCTGTTCATGTAGTCTCTAAGAAAGGTTGAATCACTGTGATTAAAAATGATAGGAACGAACTGATACCAACTAGGACTGTAACTGGCCATAGGATGTGTATAGATTATCAGAAATTGAATGCTGCAACTCATAAAGACCATTTCCCTTTGCCTTTTATTGATCAAATGCTTGAAAGATTGGCTACCCACCCCTACTATTGCTTTCTAGATGGTTACTCTGGTTTCTTTCAGATCCCGATCAATCCGGATGACCAGGAAAAGACGACATTCACATGTCCTTATGGCACATTCGCCTACCGGCGAATGCCATTCGGCTTGTGCAATGCCCCGACCATATTCCAGCGGTGCATGATGTCCATATTTACTGACCTCATCGAAGACATTATGGAGGTTTTCATGGACGATTTCTCTGTGTATGGAAGCTCTTTTCTGTCTGTTTGTCGAACTTGTGCAGGGTACTTCAACGATGTGAAGAGAAACATCTGGTTTTGAACTGGGAGAAGTGCCACTTTATAATGAGGAATGGGATCGTGTTGGGCCATCGAATCTCATAACAGGGTATTAAAGTGGATAAGGCAAAGATAGAGGTTATGATGAGCTTGCAGCCGCCTACATCAGTAAAAGGAATTCACAATTTTCTGGGTCATGCTGGGTTCTACCGAAGGTTTATCAAGGACTTCTCCAAGATAACTATACCTCTTACACAGCGGTTGTGTAAGGAGGTGAAGTTTGAGTTTGATAGTGCCTGCCTTGACGCTTTCCACACAATCAAAGGGGCATTGGTCAATGCTCCCATTATGCAACCACCAGACTGGGAGTTGCCATTCAAAATCATGACAGATGCAAGTGACTATACAATCGTTGCAGTTCTGGATCAGAAGAAAGACAAGAAGCTGCATGTTATCTATTATGCGAGCCGAACTCTGGATGAGACTCAATGCAAGAATGCCACCACGGAGAAGGAAGAAACTTATAGTGATTGTTTATGCTTTTGAGAAGTTTCGGTCTTACGTTGTTGGGTCGAAAGTGATTGTGCACACAGACCATGCTGCACTTAAGTACTTGCTGACTAAGAAGGATGCCAAACCAAGGCTCTTAAGATGGATTCTTTTGCTACAAGAATTTGATTTGGAGATTGTAGACAAGAAGGGAGTTGAGAATGGAGTTGCATACCATCTATTTAGGATGATAATAGAGACTGAGATGCCTCTAGATGACAGCCTCCCTGAAGAGCAAGTTTATGCTATAAGTGTGTGCCAGGTTGTGGAGCACCTGCTCTAACCAATTTCTGCAGCCAAATCGATAAGGCACTACACACGAAGTTACACTGGTTTGGACAGATAGCCAACTACCTTGCTGCTGAGCAAGAACCCAAAGAATTTGTGGGTAACAAGAAAATAAAATTTTGAAGGATATAAGGCATTACTTTTGGGATGAGCCTTACCTCTACAAGCACTGCACTGATGGAGTTTTCAGAAGATGTGTAGCTGAAGTGGAAATTCCAGAAATATTATACCATTATCATGGTTCCCCATATGCTGGATATTTTGCCACATTTAAGACAATCTCTAAAGTGCTACAAGCAGAATATTGGTGGCCAACTATGCTCAGAGATGCTAAGCGATTTGTATCTTGGTGTGATTCATGCCAAAGACAAAGCAATATAAGCAAGAGGAATGAGATGCCACAGAACTTCATCCTTGAAGTTGAAGTGTTTGATGTGTGGGGGATATACTTCATGGGACCATTTCCATCATCTTTTTAGGAATGAGTATATCTTAGTGGCTGTGGATTATGTGTCCAAGTGGGTTGAAGCTTTGGCAAGTCCCATGAATGATGCAAGAGTAGTAATCAAGATGTTCAAATCCATCATCTTCCTAAGGTTCGGTGTACCTAGAGTGATCATTAGTGATGGAGGATCCCACTTCATTAACAAGATCTTCGAAACATTGCTGAAAAAGAATGGTGTGAAACACAAGGTTGCATCCCCCTATCATCCTCAAACAAGTGGGCAAGTCGAAATCTTCAACAAGGAAATCAAGAGTATCCTGCAGAAAACCATGGGAACAACAAGGAAGGATTGGGCTTCCAAGCTTGATGATGCTCTTTGGACATACAGAACTGCCTACAAGACACCCTTGAGAACAACATCATTTCACTCGGTGTATGGAAAGGCTTGTCACCTACCTGTAGAGCTTGAGTTTAAAGCAGCATGGACAGTGAAGATGCTGAACTTCAATGTTAAGACTGCCTCAGAAAGAAGGATGATGCAGCTGCACGAGTTGGAAGAAATAAGGCATCTAGCCTATGACAACTCCAGGATTAACAAAGAGAAAACCAAAGCCTACCACGACAAGAGAATTCTCGCGCGGAATTTTGCTCCAAATGATCAGGTCCTGCTGTTTAACTCCCGGTTGAAGCTGTTTCCTAGAAAGCTAAGGTCAAGATGGTCTGTGCCTTTCACGATCAAGGAAGTCAAACCATATGGAGCTGTGGTGTTGCTGGACACCAATGGGAGAGAGTTTGTAGTCAACGATCAGCGAATTAAGCCGTATCTTACTGAATCTTATTTCGCAGAAGGGGAAGCATTCCCTTAGACGATCCTCCTCAAGCCTAAATGGCTAGCCAAGTCAAGCTAGTGACTTGAACCAAGCGATTGGTGGGAGGCAACCCACCGGTAAGAGTCTTTAACTTTACAATTTTTATTTTTCTCTCTATCCTAAATTTTAGTTTTAGTTTTCTTCCTTTCAGAATATTAAAAAAAAAAAAAATAGGTTACACGTGTTTCTAAGCGATCAGATGGAAAAAGAAGAAGGGAGCACCCAAACGGAGCACATGCTTCGTTCTCTTCCAGGGTGCTCCAGGCGTATATCACTCGAACAGAGCACCCCACCATAAACGGAGCACATGCTCCTTTGGGGTGCTCCAATTTCTCGCAACCAGATAAGTAATTTGAGCTGGTTTGAGTCGGTTTTAACCGGTTTAAATTAAAAATTCTTTCAATTTTAATTGGGTTTCACCCTAAACCAGATCGATTTTCCCTATAAAAACCAACCCTTCTTTCCCACTTCTTCTTCTTCCTCGCGACACCACCTCTCTCTCTCTTTGGTTTTAGCTCAAATCTTAACTTCTGTAATTCTCAACCAAATTGAGTGATTTTTGAGCCTAACCCACTCGGATTTTTGCCCTGAGTCTATTTCTGCCATCGATTTCGACAACAAGCAAATGTATGAGCTTGAAAACCCCCTTTTACAGTCGCGACCCAACTTTGGGATTTGAGGTTTTGTGCTCTTTCTCTCTCTGAACTTCTTGTGCGAACTGTCCTTGGTGTTTTTCATGATGATTTGTGCAATTATAGCTTTAATTGAGTTCGAAATTCTCACATGCAAATTTTTGGAAAAAACTTGAATGTTCATTAATGGTGAAAATCGTGTTGCATGTTGAATTTGGCTAGAGATATGTGTTTAACTCCTTCAATGAGTCGCAATATACATGATATGTTTGCTCATCAATGGTACAAAACTTGAATGCTGAAATTTGTGACCTCCCTTCGTGTAAAGCTTATTCTTGGATGTTTCTTGTGTTCTTTGTAGAAAATGCAACCCAAGAACATCCGCTTCACTAATCGGAAAGGAAAGGGGGCAAGTACATCAACCCAAGCGGATCCCAAAACCGCACCATGGCCGCACCCTGAAGGAGAACGTTTTGAGCTCCCGGATGACAGCATCCCTGTGCACTCCGATGAGAAGTGGGACCAAACGGATTGCTTATACTACAACGCACTGTTGGGCGTGAAGATAGAGCCCACACGGTTTATGTGCACGGATACGTTGAAGCGGCTGGGAATAGAAACGAAGGTGTCTGGAATCTTCCTCAGCGCCAAGTTCATGGGTTTTGCTCTGGAAAGCGAGGTCCTCTACCCCGAGCTCACTCACCAGTGCCTAGCGACAGCGAGGATACACTATGCCGACCCTCAGAACCCGGTTGCTGATGAAGCATCTCTCTCCTTCTTTGCTGACGGGAGGAAGTACACCATCACTATTGGAGAGCTTAACGATGCTTTCGGCTTCCACGCAGAAGATAAGGACCTCGCCTTCCCAAAGATGCTCCCCATCTCCAGCCAGTTCTAGCAGACGATCGCATCCGGCCCTGTGCGCATCTGCGCCTGACTCTACAGTCAGCTATTCTTTGATCGAGACATTGGCAACAAGGTACATCTCGATGAGCTCCTCATGCTTTACTACGGCTGTGGGGACTTGGTTGCCGATTCCTATGGAGCACCACACCCAACGGTGCACCAGGTCAACCTTGAACTTCAGTTTGCCGAGACGATTGTGGCGGCAAAAGACAGAGCATTCACCGGCACGACAAGGAAGACCGAGCGCATTGGAAGCCTCCTCGCCACCCTCTTCCAGACCCTGTAAGGTACCTCTCCGACATGCCACCTGCGTTTCTCAGATAGAGAGGATGGATGCAGCTCACCTCATCAGCTCGAAGATCCTCCGAGACCAGGACACTTACCAGTTCAAGGGCGAGAGTGGCGAGACACTTTTCTGCAAGCTCCTTGATGAGGCCGTAGAACCAGCACCCACCCAAGATGGTCAAGTTCCCATCGTCCAACATGGCCCACACACATGGTCCGGAACCAAAGTACTAAGGGAGCAATTCAATAAGGCCGTGGAACAACTCCTAGCTACACAAGGAAATGAAGACAACACGATCAACATGCAACACCTGGCCCACGACCCAACCCAAGCTCCAAGTCAAGACCATCCGCTTAACGTTAACCTCAAATAAGATAACCAGGCCGGACCAGAACAAGGACACGAGCCTCCTATTGGACCAACCAGACCACTGGACTTCATTCAAGAGGATCAGGGCCGGATCATTTTCACCATCGAGCCCACCTAAGGCCCAGCCGAGAAAACCTCAAGACCAACACGCCAAATTCGCATACCAATTCCAAAAGGTAAGGATCTAATTCTTACTTTCCTTTTTCGGTTAATAAATCTCGTGTCTTGCAGGTTAAGTTTCAAATATCTGTTTTTAATCTCTATTTTCTTTTCTAGTAGTTTTGAATATTGTATTTGCTTCAAGTCCCCTAGAAAAACAAATCTGTTTGGACGCCGGTAAGCTGATTTGTTTGTTCGAATATTGTATCTGCCGGTAAGTCTCACAGACGTGTATTTTTAACCTAGTATCAATAAAATATTGCACTTCTTCTTAGCAAACAAATCCCTTGTTCTTGCTTGAGTTACCGGCAGCCAAGGAGAGATTCCAAAGCCCCAAATTGTGTCTTATCAACGTTTCCTCATCAACTTTGTGGCGACCTTCGTTCCATCCATCCGACCAACCTCCGCAAAGAAAGTCATACGACCAGTTGCTAGGTTCCATTGTCCATCCTTCAACCATCCTTAAGGCCGACTGAGAGAGTCATACGACCAGCAGTTTGTCACCACCCCTATACGGCCTACATCATCTAGTATCAGAGCTGAAGGTTCCTGAATCAGGTCGATCGATTTCCTTGTGTTTTTGTGATTTCATTCTAGTTTTGTTCCTTAAAAAAAAAAAAAACTTTTACCTTGATAGCTTTGTTTGTTTAATTGATTTGCTTGTTAAGATCCATTCACCTCGATAGCTTTGTTTGTTTGGATATAAAAAAAAAAACTTTTGCTCATTCTGCATTCATGAGTCACGAAGAGTCACAAATTTAGCTTGCTAAGCCTAGTTCAAAATAGCCTAAAACGAATTTGGTAGATTTCTTTTCTTCAAAAAAAAAAAAATCATAATAAGGTGGATAGACGGTCCAAGAAACCAGCCCCTACCACCACACCAGCACCAGACCAAGGTAACTTCCCAAACTCAAGATCACGAGACATCTCATGTTTTAAGTGTCAGGGTAAAGGACATTACGCAAGGGACTGCCCGAACGAACAAGTGATGATTCTCCGAGACGATGGCGAGTACGAGTCACAAGACGAAACCGCACCTGACCAAGCTGACTCTGAAGGGGAAATTACTGACTATCCCGAGGTCGATGAGATACTAGTGATCCGGCGAGCCCTTAGTGCCCTATACGATCCGGAAACCATTCAACAGGAAAACATCTTCCATACACGATGTAGCATAGAGGCCAAGCTATGTAGCCTTATCATAGATGGTGGTTCTTGCACTAACGTGGCTAGCAAGTACCTTGTGGATACGCTAAGGCTAAAGACGACCAAGCATCCGAGACCATACCGTCTGAGGCGGCTCAACGACGAGACCGAGCTAAGGATCGCGGAACAAGTGGTCGTTCCATTCAGCATTGGCAAATACAAAGACCGGGTGACATGCGACGTGGTGCCTATACAAGCCGAACACCTTCTGCTGGTAAGGCCATGGCAGTTCGATAAGGAAACACTGCACAATGGACGGACCAACTTCTACTCCTTCACTCACAACAATCGCAAACATAACCTGGCTCCCCTAACCCCAACCGAATTACACGAGATGCAGCGAGCCATGGACAAATGAGGTCAGGTAAGTAAGGTCAACCTCTATGTCACACCAAGTTCGGTCCTTAAGACTTGGATCATCATGGGCAGGTATTACTCATGATCTTCCGAGAAATTTTGTTTTCAGGAGAAGAAGACAAGGAGCTTCCAGCCGAGATGCTTAAGCTTCTGGATGACTTCAAGTACGTCTTTCCGGAGGAGATCCCAGCCGGACTCCCACCAATGAGAGGGATCGAACATCAGATGGAGCTCATTCCCGGAGCTCCATTACCAAACCGACCCGCGTACTGTGTCAATCCGGAGGAAGCTAAGGAGTTGGAAAGCCAAGTTCAGGACTTCATGACCAAGGGCTACATTCGGGAGAGCCTCAGTCCTTGTGCCGTACCAGTCCTGCGCGTGTCCAAGAAGGACGAAACATGGCGAATGTGCGTAGATTGTCGAGCTATCAACAACATCACCATCAAGTACTGGCACCTGATCCCGATACTCGATGACATGTTGTACGAGCTCAGTGGTTCCACAATCTTCTCCACGATCGACCTGAAAAGTGGATACAACCAAGTGAGAATGAAAGAGGGAGATGAGTGGAAGACTGCTTTCAAAACTAAGATGGGTCTTTACGAATGGCTGGTCATGCTTTTTGGGCTCACCAATGCACCATCAACTTTCATTCGCCTCATGAACCACGTCCTCAGGTCTTACATCTGTAATTTTGTCGTGGTATACTTTGATGATATTCTTGTTTATATTCGTAGCCTAGAAGAACATCTTAGGGATCTGGAACAAGTATTAGACACGCTTAGGTTGGAAGGACTATACGCAAATCTTAAGAAATGTGTGTTTTGCACTGATCAGTTAGTCTTCCTAGGATTTGTTGTAAGTTCACAAGGGATTAAGGTAGATGAGAAGAAGATTAAAGCAATTCAAGAATGGCCCACACCATCTATGATTGGTCATATAAGAAGCTTCCATGGACTGAGTAGTTTCTACCGACGGTTCGTGAAAGACTTCAGCACCGTGGCTGCACCACTGACTTCAGTGATCAAGAAGAACACCACCTTTGCATGGGGGCCAGCTCAGGAGACCGCCTTCCAACAGCTCAATGCGAGCCTCACACATGCCCCAGTATTAGTACTTCCTGACTTTGACAAAATGTTTGAAATTGAGTGTGATGCATCAGGGACAGGGATTGGTGCGGTATTGACTCAATGGGGCCGACCCGTGGCCTATTTCAGTGAAACGTTAAGTGGAGCCTCTCTTAATTACCTCACCTACGACAAGGAACTCTTCGCCCTGGTACGATCGCTGGATACTTGGCAGCATTACCTCCTATCCAAGGAGTTCATCATTCACACTGATCACGAGACACTCAAGCATTTGCGGGGGCAAACCACACTCAAGAAGAGGCATGCCAGATGGTTAGAGTTTGTGGAAACCTTTCCGTACGTGATCAAGTAAAAGAAGGGAAAGGAGAATGTAGTTGCGGATGCACTGTCCTGAAGATATACCCTGATCTCTACCATAGAGGTCAAGGTCATGGGGTTCGAGCATATCAAGGACCATTACTCAGCCGACCCGGACTTCCAGGACATCTACAAGGAGATCAGCAAAGCCGCATTTGGACCTTACTATCAACACGATGGGTTCCTGTTTCGAGACAAAAGGCTATGCATTCCACAAGGATCCGTGCGCGAGTTGATCACCCAAGAAGCCCATGGAGGAGGCCTAATGGGCCACTTCGGACGAGACAAGACCCTGAGCATTTTAACCGAGCATTTCTACTGGCCACACATGAAGCGAGACATGGAGAGACTATGCGCCAAATGCATCACCTGCCTAAAGCCAAAGTCCAGGTTACATCCACTTGGTTTATACATTTCCAGACCTATCCCTAACGCCCCCTGGGTATACATTTCCATGGACTTTGTGCTGGGCTTTCCCAAGAACAAACACAAAGATTCCATTTTTTGTTATAGTTGACAGGTTCTCATAGATGGCACACCTTATATCATGCAGAAATTCCAACGACGCAACTCAGACAGCCGATCTCTTTTTCAAAGAAGTGGTCCGTTTGCATGGCATTCCAAGAACCATTGTGTCAGACCGCGACACCAAATTCCTCAGTCATTTCTGGAAAACATTATGGAAGAAGCTTGGAACCAAGCTCCTCTTTTCCACTACTTGCCATCCTCAGACCGATGGTCAGACCGAGTTAGTAAACCGGACACTCTCAACCCTATTGAGAGCTACAGTCGGTAAGAATTTAAGGAACTGGTTGAGTTGTTTGCCATTCATCGAATTTGCTTATGACCATGCCACCCACTCTGCTACTAACCATTCTCCCTTTGAAGTAGTATACGGATTTAATCCTCTGATGCCTCTAGATCTCACACCCCTACCTCAAGCGATCTATTCAAGCACGGATGGAGACACCAAGGCCGACTTTGTCAAGAAACTACACCAGAGGATCAAGGAAACTATAAAGAAGAAACCGAGAAGTACAGACAACATGCCAAGAAGGGACGGAAGGGAATCACCTTTGAGCCTGGCTATTGGGTGTGGCTACATATGCGACACGACCGTTTCCCCAACCAGCGGAAGTCCAAACTTGCACCCCGAGGCGATGGCCCTATCAAAGTCTTGGAAAAGATCAATGACAATGCCTACAAGCTGGAACTGCCAGGTGAGTTAGCCATTTCTCCGACTTTCAATGTTATTGACTTAGCTCATTTCCATGCAGATGAATCTATTCTGAGGACAGAACCTTTTCAAGAGGGAGAGGATGATGAGGCCGTAGAACCAGCACCCACCTAAGACGGGCAAGTTCCCATCGTCCGACATGGCCCACACACACGGTCCGGAACCAAAGTATTAAGGGAGCAATTCAATAAGGCTGTGGAACAACTCCTAGCTACACAAGGCAATGAAGACAACACGATCAACATGCAACACCTGGCCCACGACCCAACCCAAGCTCCAAGTCAAGACCATCCGCTTGAGGTTATACCCGGACAAGATAACCAGGCCGGACCAGAACAAGGACACAAGCCTCCTATTGGACCAACCAGACCACTGGATTTCATTCAAGAGGATCAGGGCTGGACCATTTTCACCATCGAGCCCACCTAAGGCCCAGCCGAGACAACCTCAAGACTAACACGCCAAATTCGCATACCAATTCCAAAAGGTAAGGATTTAATTCTTACTTTCTTTTTTCGGCTAATAAATCTCATGTCTTGCAGGTTAAGTTTCACATATCTGTTTTTAATTTCTATTTTCTAGTAGTCTCAAATAATTTATTTGCTTCAAGTCCCCTAGAAGGGCAAAGCTGTTTGGACCCCTTCATTAAGGTCGCCTCTCACAACCGTGTATATTTAACCTAGTATCACTAAAATATTGCACTTCTTCTTAGCAAACAAATCCCTTGTTCTTGCTTGAGTTACCGGCAGCCAATGAGAGATTCCAAAGCCCCAAATCGTGTCTTATCAAAGTTTCCTGATCAACTTTGTGGTGACCTTCGATCCATCTATCAACTCCATCATCCATCCGACCAACCTCCACAAAGAGAGTCATACGACCAGTTGCTAGGTTCCATTGTTCATCCTTCAACCATCCCTAAGGCCGACTGAGAGAGTCATACGACAAGCAGTTTGTCACCACCCCTATCCGGCCTACATCACTCCCACAGTCAGCAATTACCTGCCTCGACTTCGAGTCTGACCTCTGCTTCATGCCACATGCAGATTTCCTTTACCCTTATCCTCTCCGGCGTACTTCATTCACTACACCCGCCAGCTCTTCCAGAGAACTACCGCCTCACCTGGAGGACGAGGAAACGCCCCGCACCGTTCCACGCTCCCCTACCACACCACCACCACTCAAGGTGAGTTCAAACTTCCCCTATCTCTGATGAGCTTGATACAGCTGAGTACATGTAGTGGATGATCACTTCTCAGCGGAAGAACAACAGTCTCCTACAACGCATCATACAGACCTTATCCCGTGGTTGCTGCCACACCACGGCGGCGAGAGACGTCCACACAGAGCAGACACCGGGACCTTCCGAGCAGCCTTCCCGGGGTAGGAAGTGCCAGGGGCGAGACAGGAGCGAGAGTCCCGATGTCACCATACGCTGATTACCAGTAACACCCCCTCTATCACCATTGTATTATTCCATTTTTATTTGTATTTTCTTTGCGCCCCGACTTCATATTTACTTTCACACCAGGGACGGTGTGAAGTAAGTGTGGGGGAAGGAGTTTGTTGCTACTGATTTTCGTTTATTTTCTTTGGTTTTTGTTTGGATTTTGAGTCAGTTTATTTCATTGAGTCAGTCTGTTTCATTTAGTCAAGAACTTGGTTGGAAATTAGGACCTTAATCTATGATGAGATTGCACCATTCATGTGATTTTAACCATCTCTCTAGTGACCATTGCTACAGAATTTTGAGTACTCGGACAAGCTAGACCACCATACTCGGATCTCTCTCTTTCCAGAAGATCCCACTTCACTAAGGTTTCACCGGAATGACATTAAACTCTATTTTATCTGTACGTAATCTGAATTTAAAATCTTCTTGTTATGGGCATTAGACTAGGGGAAGAAGTTTATATTTATTACTTCTTATACCTTTCACCACTCTTGCTGATCCTGAATAGCTAGCTCATCTTTAGCTAGTACCCACCTCTAGCCTAACCTCCTTTTAGACCACTTGAACTCTTGTATTTCATTTTTATATGTGCAGATATGTGCAAAAAGGTCGGAGAGAAAAGGATTGACACAACCTCTAAGTCACTCTTCCTGAAGAAATCGCCAGAAGATGAGAAAGATTTCCAGGAGCACCTGCTCCATATAAGAGCATACGCCCGAAGCAGCAGTGTCTGATCCAGTGCACCTGCGCTAAGCCGTTAGAAGTTGAGAAAAAGTTTCGGGAGCACCTGCACCGAATAGGAGCACCCGCTCCATTCTGCCCAATAAAGAAGACAATTAAAACATATGACCTGCTGGGGTATATGGGCCAACGGATCAACATTTTCATGCTCAAGGGACAGACATCATGTAAGAACCCTCCTTCCCTAAAAAAAAAAAGAAAAAAAAAAGTTTGTAAATGATAAGGAGAGGAGAGTTAGTAACTCAAAGATGTTTCCCTCGGCACCTGTTAATCACAAGGAAAGAAGAACCAAGATTTGAGGAGTAAGAGTTTTCAAGAGAAGGAGAGTGATTAGAGGTTGTGGAACCTCAATGGGTCCATTCTCTCTTGTCATTTTGTGCAATATGCTGCATTCTCTACAAACTCCGGTAACCCTTTAAACACTCTGAAACTCCACCACTAAATTAGCTTCTTTATTCCCTAGCATTGTCTTTCCTAGGTAGTGCCCATGAATAGAAGTTCACACCACCCTTTAATTGAATGTAGAGAGTTTATTGTCTGGCTAGTGAACTTTATGTGTTTGTGGATATAAGTATGGAATAGGGGTTGAGAAGATGTTGGTTGGTTTTGGTAAGAATGTGCTACTCTTATTCTAAAGTATGTGGTCTGCAGATTATGGTTGAATTACGGTTGCTGAGATTTTGAGAGTTCCCACGTTTTCAAACTTCTTTCCCGCGGCTAAAGCTTGAGTTTGTTTGAAGACAAACAAAGGTCTAAGTTTTGGGGAGTTGATATGAGGCGATTTTACCTCATTCTAACCTTCGCTTTGCAGCTTCTATCGAGTATATTTAGTCTTTATCGAGCCGTTTCAGGTTACTAAGGAGCTATAAACGAAGATATGAGGAACTGGAGCCTCTGGAGCAAAAAGGAGTCGAAATGAAGGAAAAGAACCCGAGTTTGAAGAATATTACACGATGGAGCACCTGCCCCCCTTCAGAGCACCTGCCCCCTTCAGAGCACCTGCTCCCCTTTAGAGCACCTGCTCCCCTTCAGAGCACATGCTCCACTTTGGATCACATGCTCCATCCGTCCGGAACAGATATAGAAACTTCACTTACCTAGTTTTAGGACGCGAGGAAGGAAGAAAAGGGAGAGCCGTCACCATTTACATCATCTTATCTTTTCATCTTCGATTCTCTAGCTTCTTGTAGACATACTTTTGAGAGCTTTTGTGACCTAGACCATTTTGAGAAGAGTTTCTGAGAGTTTCTACTTGTAAGACTTGGAGAAGAATCTCTGCCACACTTGAGAAGAATTCTGAACCTTTTTCATTTCTATTTTATATTTCATGGATTCTCTTTCACTTGTTGTTGTGTTCTCTACTTTCATGTCTGAGTAAATCCTCAACTTAGATCAAGGATTTCAATGGTATTCATCAGTTGATGGGTTGAACACATATAGAGATTTGAATAGATTGTCTTCACCATTTGTTAGTCTTAATGCTTGGATTGAACTGATCACTTAAATCATGATTTTATGTTAATTTATTCATCAAAATTGTCATAGGTTGCTAGAAGAGACTTTGGTGAGCAATTTTTCTTTAGCCAACGACAGTTGATGTTAAGGCAAATTGTGAGCATATCAAACCTGTGCAATAATCTTGTCTGCAATTTTAGGACCAAACGACAGTTTAGGATTCTAGATTGTTAGATAAAGATGTTGATGCCACGACAGTGGATCGATATTATCTCTATGTTTGATCTCTAGACTTGCGCCTAATGGTCCCCTGAATAGTTTCCGACCCTTTGCTTTGAATTTCCCACGAAAGTTCCTTGGTCTAACACTTGTTTTATTTGAGTTTAAATCTTTGTTTAGTTCTGTCACTTCTTTCGAAAACAGCAAAAACCAACTTGCTCGCTTAGCTTCTTTTCAATACCTTATAGATACAAAGTGTAACACTAGTCCACTGGAAATCGAACTTTCCTATATTACAATCATAAGCTGTGCACTTGCAGTAGAATAAAAGGATTGAATCCACTGTATCAGAGACCCTTCAGAAGGTGTTTGGGAACATCTTCAACCTGAGTCGTGTCTTTCAAGTGAAGAAGCTATAAATGATTTGAGCCAAGAGGATATGGATTTCACCAAACATTTTGGAAAGTTTAGGGCTTTTTGGGCCGAGCTGGAAACGCTCAGGCCAATCTTAGTTGATCCGCTTGTCCTTAATGAAAGGAGAGAGCAAGACAAAGTCTTCGGTCTGCTGTTGACCCTGAACTCAACTTACAATGACCTCATTAAACATCTCCTCCGAGCTGATAAGCTTCCTAGCCTCGAAGAAGTTTGTGCCCAAATGGTTCGTTTGGAGGCAAAATTGATCACAGCCAACAAAGGAGCTTACAAGTATGAAGACAGGAGGAATTGGACCTCCTAACGTAGCAAGAAGAAAGGCCATACCAAAGAGAAGTGTTGGATTCTCCATCCACACCTCATGCCAAGAAAATGGAAGGCACCAAGGCCCAGCTATGCACTTGAGGGTACTGATGCTGAGGCCAAAGGTGGTCCATCCACACGACCAATTAATGGAGAAGGAGCAGCCATGGCACCCTCATCTCAATTGGTGAAAAAGTCCGACCTGGATGCACTCATCAAAGCCTTAAAGGAATCCAGTAACCCTCTTGGTAAATCGTTTCATGTCATAAAAGAAACTAGCAATACTCTTGGTAGCTCTTTGCATGCACTTAAATCCAAACCTTTGATAGTAGATTCAGAAGCCTCTCATCATATGATTAGTGATCTAAATCTGATTAGTAACATTAAACCTGCCTTATGTAATATTGTGATTGCTAATGGGGAAAAGTTTCCGGTTAAAGGAGTAGGTGATTTGAAACTATTTGATAAGAACTCGAAAGCTTTCTATATGCCTACATTCCAATCTAACTTATTATCGGTTAAGAGAGCCACATCTGATTTGAATTGTTTAGTTATATTTGAACCTAATGATGTGTATTTTCAGGATATTGAGACAAGTAAAGTGCTCGAAAAGGGAACCACTAGAGATAATCTTTATTTACTTGAGGATATCAACTCCTCATCCAATTTTTCTTCTATTTCCACTTCATTTGTTGCATGTGTGAATAATGTTTTATGGCATGCAAGATTAGGACATCCTCATTCTCGTGCATTGAGCTTGTTGTTGCCTAACATTTTTTTTTGAAAATGATGAATGTGAAGCTTGTATTTTAGGAAAACATTGTAAAACCGTGTTTCCCAAGTCTTCAACAATCTATGAAAGTTGTTTTGATTTAGTATACTCAGATGTATGAACTTCACCATGTAAAAATCTAGATATCAAAACAAATACTTTGATACTTTTATAGATGAGAAAACGAAATATACATGGTTGACTCTTCTCCCTTGTAAAGATAGGGTCTTTGAGGCATTTAAGAATTTTCAAAATCACATCACTAACCATTTCAATGCCAAGATCAATTTTTTTAGATCAGATAATGGAGGAGAATACACAGGACATGTGTTTAGAGAACATCTAGCCAAGCATGGAATCATTCACCAGACAACTTATCCATATACACCACAACAAAATAGTGTAGCTGAACGCAAGAACCGACACCTCATGGAGGTAGCTAGAGCCATGATGTTTCATCACAATGTGCCAAAGAAGTTTTGGGGGGGTTGTCGTTCTCTCTGCTTGCTACCTGATCAACAGGCTGCCCACTCGTATTCTCAATGAATCCTCGCCTTATGATGTACTCAACACAACTAAACCCTCCCTTGAACACTTACGTGTATTCGATTGTGTGTCTTTTATTTGTACTCCAGGAGACCAGAGCACCAAGCTTGATACTAAAAGCACTTAAGGCATGTTTATTGGCTACTCCACTACACAAAAGGGGTACAAATGCTACATCCCTACAACTCGGCGAGTCATTGTGTCTAGAGATATGAAGTTTATGGAATCAGAAAGCTTTTACTCAGACAAGAATTGAGAGGGCGTTCAAGACCTCTCACAGTCCACATCCGACTGGGTTTCTAATCTGCGGCTTCTCTTGGACTGTCTTGGAGTCACCACCACACCACCTCCTACAAAGGCCGGTCCTCAGCCCCAGGAAGATAACCCTATTACACCTGAGAAAGCTACTCCGGCTGAATCTGAGGGGGACAATAGTGAAGCTGAAACCGATGAGCCAGACTCGGCAATGCATCAAGACAATAGTCATGATCAAGGAGAAGCTCCTCATGATGAAGAACCAGAGCCGACATCTGCTCTAGTCGCTCTAAGGAGAAGCCAACGAGTTCGGAAGGATCCATCAAATTGGGTAAACACCAGAGTGTACTACAATAGCAATGTCGTAGCTCACCCAACTCAAGGTGTCTGCTCATTTGACCACTTTCCTAAAGAACATCAACTCTTCATGGGTGCTTTGGAACAAAGACAGGCTCCAAAGACTTATGAAGAGGCCAAAGAACATAAGATGTGGCGCGATGCAGTCGGTGAGGAAACTGGAGCCATGGAACGAAACCACACATGGGATGAGGCAACCTTACCTAAGGAAAAGAAGCCAGTTAGCTCTAAATGGGTCTTCACCATCAAGTACAAAAGCAATGGTGAGATAGAAAGTTATAAAGCGAGGCTGGTAGCAAGGGTATTCACGCAAACATATGGGGAAGAGTATCTTGATACGTTTGTTCCAGTGGTCAAACTTGACACGGTTAGAGTTGTTCTTTCACTTGCCACAAACCTGGAATAGGATCTGTGGCAGATGGATGTTAAGAATGCTTTCCTACAAGGAGAGTTTGAAGAAGAAGTATACATGACTCCACACCACTAGGACTTGAAGATAGTGTCACTCCGGGAAAGGTTCTGAGGTTAAGGAAGGCCATCTACAGTTTAAAACAATCTCCCAGGGCATGGTCCCACAAGTTGAGTAGTGCTTGCTTGATAAAGGTTTTAGGAGATCAGAGGCAGATCACACATTGTTCACTCTAACCGGCCAAGAAGGTACAGTGGTCATTCTCATCTATGTAGATGATATAATAATATATGGGAATGACAAGGTAAGCATTCATGATACTAAAGCCTATTTAGAGTCTGTGTTTGATAGTAAGGACTTAGGAGAATTTAAGTACTTCTTAGGTATTGAGGTTTGTAGGTATAAGGAAGGGTTACTTCTTTCTCAAAGAAAGTATTCGCTTGATCTTTTAAGTGAGGCAGGTGATCTTGGAACAAAGGTGACTAAGACGCCTTTAGAAGATGACTACAAGGTGGACCGACAGGGGGAGCCTGAAGATGAGCTGCATGGAAATGTCACTCAATACCGCAGGATGGTTGGTAAGCTAATATACCTTACTATAAGTAGACATGACTTGTGTTTTGCTGTGAACCAGGTTATCATTGGAGCATGGTCAACCAGATCTTCAGATACTTGAAAGGAACAACCGGCCAAGGAATTTAGATGGGATGCAAGGGAAGGTCAGAAATAGTAGGCTATTGCGATGCAGATTGGGTTGGGAATCGTGTGGATAAAAAATCAACCACTGGCTATTGCACATTCATAGGGGGCAATCTAATTACTTGGAAAAGTAAGAAACAAAAGGTGGTAGAATGTTCCAGCACTGAAGCAGAAAATAGAGCAATGAGAAGGTTAACCACAAAGCTTATGTGGCTGAAGAAGCTACTCAAGGATCTCGTAATTGAGACAAATACACCGATCATAATGCATTGTGATAATCAGGCAGCTATGCACATTGCCTCCAACTCAGTCTTCCATGAAAAGACCAAGCACATCGAGGTGGGTTGTTACAAGGTCAGGGAACAAGTTCAACTAAGAGTCATTCTTCCTTACTATACATGAAGCTCAGATCAGCTGGCAGACATCTTCCCTAAGGCGGCCAGCCAAAGGACATCTGAGTTCATCCACTTGAGGCTTGGACTCACTGACATTTCCTCAGAATAGTTTTGTCCCAAGCGGTTTTTTATCTGAGGTTTTTAATGAGGTGATCATTCACAGTTCCAAACTTTACCATTGATCTCTCTATGGTTAAAGCTTGAGGGGGAGTATTGATCTAGAAAAGTGATCACACGATCAAGATCATATTTGGCCCATCCGTACAAGTGAAGATTACAAATGTAATGTGGCCCATGAAGTGAAGCTAGCAAGCCTTTAAGAAGTGTGCAAAAATTTGTCAGGACTTCTAGAAGGTTTTCCCATCTCACCATTTTCGACCGCAAGCATTTGAGGATTGACCAAGTGGGATAACGTGTCGACTTAAGGCTTGTGACCGTTTGGTTACGTCACTTTCACTCTCTCTTGTATACCTCATCTATCTTTGTTTATTCTTTATGTCATTTTCCCATTGGTAACCTAGCTTGTATTGTCCATCTATAAACAGATCATGTACCACATTTGTAACAAAACAACTTAAGGAATAAACTTCTCCTTAATTCGATCTCTATCACTTGTTCTTGCTAGTTCTTCCCACTGTCTCTCCAAATTGTGCAAACTAAATCATAAATAACTTTCTAGAAACCCGAAAACCAAAATGGTAAGCTATACCGAATATCAAGTGAACCCAACACATTTAAATGGAAATAATATGGCTGAAACCTTAAACACTAACACTTACACAGTAAACCCTAACCCATAGTTGAAAAATATTTGGATCAGTTTTGTAATGGTACAATAAGACTTACGAACGCAGAATATAACCATAACATCCAATGTGAAAGTGGAGAAAGTTGCAGGAAAATAAATTTATGTTTAGTCGGCCAACTGTGTTGAAGTTTTAAACTACAATATAAAGCCAAAATGTAGTTTGACGCGGTGCCAAATAAAGAAAACGATACAAGTTAAAAATGAAATTCTAACAAGTTTCCTTAACACAGCAAAACATCATTCCTTCCTACAGGATATCCTCATATACTTCGTACACCATGACCGTTAACCTTTACCACTCCCCTCCCAACACCTGTGGTTTGATGCAATTTCTCATGACCGACCCTCCTATTGCGTGGACCTGAATTAGTAGGACTGTCGTCACTGCGGAATCTGTGGTGACATTGTTTTGGAGAATTCCACTTACTCTGGCAATGGAGAATGGTCTAAGGTCCTTAAAGATAAGGTAGCGTCCCATCTGTTTAGGAGATAGGGGAATGCCTCTGCTATTGGGGAGAGAACCTCAGTTATTTTCCTATCATTTCAGAATGATGTGTTCCAGTCCAAAACAAAAAGACCCCATGAAGGACAATCAACACAAATACCGATCCAATGCTTCTTGTCAATGTTGAATAGAAAATAGAATCGGTCAGCAAAAAGGGGAGTTGCATCGCCTCCATTGAAGTAATCGAGTAGTTGTTTAGGGAATCTATACTCCTCTTTTCATCTGGTGAAGTTTTTACAAATTAATGCAACAAACTTGCTGTCAAAAAACATCGTCTTCTTCAAGTGAATTGGGGGAGCGTTCGCAATGTAACACGTTCGCGTATGATGCATCAAGACATCGACCATCTGAAATGGTTTTTAAGAAAAAAATTAGCGGGTCAGGCAGACATTCTACCTATTTAGCATTACCAGATATAATAAGAAGAAAAGTATGAAATACCTTAGCAGATATGTGTTTAGACCGGTCAAAAATTTGACCAATCGCTTTCCTGGACACAGATACTCCACCCGCTCTTATAGTGCTGAATGAAGATAATTAAAAGATTAGCCGAATAAATACAAATTTATCTGAGATAAATATAAACATAAATTATGGTTCATTAATTACTAGCATTTTAATATAGTTAAAATTTTCGGAATACTTACAAGTTCGTCTTAAGTCTATCTTAAAGTTTTGTAAACTTTATACCATACTTTCTCGCAGACATAGAACCACAGACCAGCATATGTCCTTTGCTTGGGCTGCTTACCATTCCCTTCTGACATTTGTAATCTCTGTCAATCGTGATTGGCATTGTCTTTTGCCTTTTGCTTATCCTACAATCTGGCCCACCATGCATATCATCTCCTGCCATCAGAATTGTTTCTTCATGCTTTTGAAATTCTTGTGCAAGGCCAAGAGAGAACGATGGAGTAGATGATAAAACGCTTTCTATTTGGATTGTCAACGTGCATCTGCTCATTCTTTTTTGGTATTCACTTATATAACAAAATCTCAGAGATACTTACATTTCTCAATTGAAGTCGGTAGGTCCCCTCCACCAATTCCTTCGACTGCATCACCTGGACATCCAATCGGAGCTGTACCATCTTCGGAAATAGGTGTTGCAGTATTCCCATGTACTTGTCCAATTCCATGATCTACTCCCTGGAAAAGTACAATAGGAAAATCATGTTTAGTAACATTTAGCTGTTTAATAGGAGTATACTTGCATAAGTTTAAATATGACACTTAACCTATCGGTAGGGGAGGTTGCATCTGTTGCTTCTGCAGTGTTGATATCTTACATAACTTCTTCAATGATATGGACAGCGGTTCTGTCTTCAGGGCTCCGGTCACCACCAATAGAGGAAGAAGCTCCTGGTCGTTTAGAATTAGACGGCGCAGCGGAGTTATATACTCCGGAAATTTGAATACACATTTTTATGCTACCAATAACATCATGATGTATCTCCTCCATTTTCTGGCCAAATTCACTAATGATGGATATTTTAAATGAAATAAATTCCTTTCTCAGATCGTTAATGGCTGACGTAGAGCGATTAACTTTAGCTTCAACTTTGCTAAAGTCTTCTATCATCTTCCGTACAACTAACGAAGCGATTTTATTAACATCTATTGATGTACTGGAAGATTAAGATGGAGACACCTTGGTTTTCGTAGATTTACGTCGAACGGTCTTTTGCCTCAAGGCGCATTCGATCAACATCCCATTTGTTGTGCACCCTTTGAACATTGTATTTGAGAACGTGTTCTCTGATTTTACGAGATTCAACAAGTGTTCTACCTTCTCTTCATCGTCGTCGTCCGACCATAGGAGGTCACACTCATCTAACATGTGATCATCAGTTTTCTTAATGATTGAACTAACCTGACACTGTAAAATGTCGATAGAAATTGGAAGTTTTAATATTTTATGTAACCTGCTAATTATTATATTGGACAAAAACAATTGTACTGTACCAACTACAATATTTGTTATCCTCGTCAACGTAATTGTAAATCGATCTCCACATGTACAGACCATCATGTTTAATTAACGTAAAATAATTAATTGTGGACATTATATGTTTCAACTAAATTGTAACAGACAGAGTTTCTGAGTTATTGTAAAAAGGTGGAAAAATACTTACGGCGATGATATCTGGCTAATATATCAGTTTCATTGTATTAAATCCTATTTAAATCCTAACAAGAAAGTTATCCATATCCAAATTAAAGATGAAAAATAACCTTACACGCACTGTCTACATCCTTTGTGTGTCTCGGACTGAGGATAATCTTCGACTTCAGATGCCCAGTGGTTCCTTCATCTTCGTTCTCATCAGCCGAGTCCCTATCCGCCTCAGATGCGGATGAATAGTCATCTTCTACAACCTCTGTTAGCTCGGGGACAGTTTCAACCATTACTAGTTGGAGTGAGTGAACAAAATCTTTGAGAGTAACAGTCTGCTGCGACAAGGAGATTTCGTCCCTCTCTTTTAAACTATCCATCAGAAGATCAAATGCGACCCCACCCCAACGATACTTGAGAAATTGGTCGATGTCCTTTATCAGTTCGACTTGGTCTTTGGAGATCTCCGAGAGATTTGTTGTAGGAAGAAGGACAAAAGCCAACAATGCTAAACACGCTTAGTTGATTCGGATATTTCAGTCTGTAACCGTCTTTTTCTTCAGCATTCTAATGATAAATTTGACGAGAACATTGTCTAGTTTACCAAACAAAGAAGGCCAATAAGGCTTTTCTGTTATATTCTTATTTGTCCTCTTTTTTTATTGCATCAGAAATTTACCACACAGCAAACCAGTTACGATTGCAAATTCTCTCTATGAAAACCAAACAGGTTTAGAAGTGAATATAAACCAAGCCTCATGCTTCCTTTCAACTTTAAGTTGCCGCAATAGGAGAAACCGAGCGAATCTGTCGGAGAATGATGGTGTGTCCGCAGTTGCTATGAACCTCCCAAATGATGAGTTACGAAGAAATTGAACATCATCCTCATGTAGAACACGAATTGCATTCGATTTATGGTACGTCGTAACCCAAGTCCGACGGGTTCTTCACCAGCGGTGAATAGTTGCGGCGGTAACTCCGGCAGCGTCGAAAATTCTTCAATTATTTCTTCATCGTCCTGCACTAATCTACACGACACCATCTGAAAAATGAATAAAAATAATGAGATTCCCACCGAAATCAAACTATCTACTTCTACGATGAATAAATGAACAAAATTATAAACCCTTAAATTTTACCGGCGCTAAATTGATATCGGACGGTGTATAATTTCTCCGAATAAGATTGGACGTCCACCGGAATCAATTAGCTGATAGAAAACAACTGTGGAAAGATAATTTAAAGAAGCCGAAACGATGGGTCATCGCTAACGGCGTCGATTCGATTTAAAAAAAGTGATTTCGGTAATCACAACGTTTTGCAGAGAAATGTTCAGTTTTGAGAATGATTGGGATTACACTAAAAGGTGCTTGGCGGTATAAACTATATACCTTCTCGGGGAAAGAAAAAGAAATTTGCAATAATTACAGATAATTATTTCACGATCAATAGTGTATCTACATCTATAGGTTATGTAGGTTAGTGTATAAGTGTGTTTATGTATGTGTGTAAGTCTTGTGTGTATGTGTACCATGAAACAAATAGAAATTGGGGTACAATGGGATTGAACAATTTGATACAGTTGCAATGCCCAAACACCTAATTTACCATTAATTTAAGCTCAACTGATGCAAATTCTCATTATACTTTTAGATATTTGGTTATTTAAAAGATAATTTGCATCAGTTGAGCTTAAATTGATGGTAAATTAGGTTTTTGTGGAATTGCAACTGTATCAAATTGTTTAATCCCATTGTACCCCTATTTATATTTGTTTCATGCTATACATAGGCACATGACTTACACACATACAGAAACACACATATACAATATACCTACATAACCTATAGATATATATATATATATATACATTGTTGATCCTGTAATTATTATCTGGAATTATTGCAAATTTTTTTGTTCTTTCCCCGAGAAGATGTTTAGTTTACACCGTCAAACACCGTTTAGTGTAACCCCAATTATTCTCAAAACTGAACATTTCTCTGCAAAACGTTGTGATTACCGAAATCACTTTTTTAAATCGCCGTTGGCAATGACCCATCGTTTTAACTTCTTTAAATTATCTTTCCACAGTTGTTTTCTATCACCTAATTGATTTTGTGGACGTCCAATCTTATTCGGAGAAATTATACACCGTCCATTATCAATTTAACGATGGTAAAATTTAAGGGTTTATAATTTTGTTCCTTTATTTATCGTAAATGTAGATAGTTTGATTTCGATGGAAATCTCATTATTTTCATTCATTTTGCAGATGGTGTCGTGTATTAGTGCACGATGATGAAGAAATAGCTTAAATATTTTCGATGCTGCCGGAGCTACCGCCGCGACTATTCGCCGCCAGTGAAGAACCCGTCAGACTTAAGGTTACGGCGTACAATAAACTGAATGCAATTCGGTCGATTTTGAGTGTTTTACATGAGGATGAAGTTCAATTTCTTCGTAACTCATCATTTGGGAGGTTCATAGCAACTGCGCACAAACCATCATCCTCCGGCAGATTTGCTCGGTTTCTCCTATCGCGGCAACTTAATGTTGAAAGGAAGCATGAGGCATGGTTTCTATTCGCTTCTAAACCTGTTCGGTTTTCATTGAGGGAATTTGCAATCGTAACCGGTTTGGCGTGTGGCAAATTTCCGATGCAATAAAAAAAGAGGACGAAGAAGAATATAACAGAGTAGCCTTATTGGCCTTCTTTGTTTGGTAAACTAGACAATGTCCTCGTCAAATTTATCATTAGAATCCTGAAGAAAAAGACAGTTACAGACAAAAATATCCGAATCAAGTACGTGTGTTGAGCATTGTTGGCTTCTGTCCTCTTCCTAGAACACATAACCCGAAGATCTCCAAAGACCATGCCGAACTGATAAAGTACATCGACCAGTTTCTCAAGTATCCTTGGGGCCGGGTCGCATTTGATCTTCTGATGGATAGTTTAAAAGAAAGGGACGAAATCTCCTTGTCGCAGCAGACTGTGCTCTCAAAGGTTTTGTTCACTCACTCCAACTAGTAATGGCTGAAGCTCTCCCCGAATTAACAGAGGTTGTAGAAGATGACTATTCATCTGCATCTGAGGCGGATAGGGACTCGGCTGATGAGAAAGAATATGAGGAACCACTAGGCATCTGAAGTCGAAGGTTACTTTCAGTTCGGGGCACGCAAGGGATGTAGACAGTGTGTGTAAGGTAATTTTCCATCTTTAATTTGGATATGGATAACTTTCTTGTTAGGAGTTAAATAGAATTTAACACAATGAAACTGATATAGTAGCCGGATATCATCACCATAAGTATTTTTCCACAAATTTTTACAATAACTCAGAAAATCTGTCTGTTACAGTTTAGTTGAAACATAAAATGTCCACAATTAATATTATCCTGTTAATTAAACATGATGGTATGTATCTATGGAGATCGAATTACATTTATGTTGACGAGGATAACAAATATTTTAGTCGGTACAGTACAATTGTTTTTGTCCAATATAATAATAAGGGTTACGTAATAATATTAAAACTTTCATTTTCAATCGACATTTTACAGTGTCAGGTTAGTTCAATCATTAAGGAAAATGATGATCACATGTTAGATGAGTCTGACTTCATATGGTCGGATGACGACGATGAAGAGAAGGTAGAAAAGTTGTTGAATCTCGTAAAATCAGAGCGCACACTCTTAAATTCAATGTTCAAAGAGGGTGCAACAAAGAGGATGTTGGTCGAATGCGTCTTGAGGCAAATGACCGGACCGTTCGACGGAAATCTGGAAAAACCAAGGTGACTCCATCTGAATCTTCCAGTACATCAATAGATGTTAATAAAATCGCTTTGTTAGTTGTACGGAAGATGATAGAAGACTTTAGCAAAGTTGAAGCTAAAGTTAATCGCTCTACGTCAGCCATTAACGATCTGAGAAAGAAATTTATTTCATTTAAAATATCCATCATTAGTGAATTTGGCCAGAAAATAGAGCAGATACATCAGGATGTTATTGGTAGCACAAAAAGGTGTATTCATACTTCTGGAGTATGTAACTCCGCTGCGCCGTCTCCTTCTAAACGGCCAGGAGCTTCTTCCTCTATTGGTGGTGACTGGACCCCTGAAGACAGAACCGCTGCCCGTATCATTGAAGAAGTTATGTAAGATATCAACACTGCAGAAGCAACAGATGCAGCCTCCCCTACCGATAGGTTAAGTGACATATTTAAATTTATGCAATTATGCTCCTATTAAACAGCTAACTTGTTATGTATCCACCTAACAATGTTACTAAACATGATTTCCCTAAACAATGTAACAATGTTACTAACAAAGTTACTAAACATGAACACGGTTGACGGAGATTACAAATGTCAGAAGGGAATGGTAAGCAGCCCAAGCGAAGGACATATGCTTGTCTGTGGTTCTATGTCCTCGAGGGAGTATTGTATAAAGTTTATAAAACTTCAAGATAGACTTAAGACAAACTTGTAAGTATCCAAAATTTTTAACTATATTAAAATGCTAGTAATTAATGAGCCATAATTTATGTTTATATTTATCTCAGCTAAATTTGTATTTATTCGGCTAATTTTTAATTATCTTGATTTAGCACTATAAGAGTGGGTGGAGTATCTGTGTCTGGAAAAGAGATTGGTCAAAATTTTGACCGGTCTAAACACATATTTTCTAAGGTATTCCCCTATCTCATAAACCAGGTGAGACGCTACCTTACCTTGAAGGAACTTAGACCATTCTCCATTGCCAGAGTAAGTGGAACTCCCCAAAACAATGTCACCACAGATTCCGCAATGACAGCAGTCCTACTAATTCAAGCCCACACAATAGGAGGGTTGGTGATGTGCAGTTGCATCAAACCACATGTGTTGGGAGGGGAGTGTGAAAGGTTAGCGATCATGGTGTATGAAGATTATGAGGATATCCTGTAGGAAGGAATGATATTTTACTTTGTTAAGGAAACTTGTTAGAATTTCATTTTAACTTGTATCGTTTTCTTTATTTGGCACCGCGTTAAACTTCAACACAGTTGGCCAGCAAAACATAAATTTATTTTCCTGTAACCTTCTCCACTTTCACATTGGATGTAATGGTTATATTCTGTGTTCGTAAGTCTTATTGCACCATTAAAAAACTTATCCAAATATTTTTCAACTATAGGTTAGGGTTTATTGTATAAGTGTTAGTATTTAAGGTTTGGGATATATTATTTCAATTTAATTGGTTTGGGTTTACTTCATAGTCGTTATGGTATACCATTTTGGTTTTCGGGTTTCTAGAAAGTTATGCATAAATTACATTATTATGTAACAGAAATTATATTATCCGGATAATATTTGTTATGGGAAAGATATATTTATGTGGTAAGCGGAACATTACAACCATTGTTTAGGGTTTTAGGCTCTAAGCTTTATTGTTTAGGGTTTATACTTTATTAGTTAGGATAAAGGATTTGCATATTGGGTTTAGGGTTTGGCATTTAATGTTAGCTGGTAGAACCAGTAATATTGGGTTTTACGATTGAGGATGTATTGTTTAAGAATAGACGGTTACTTTATAGATGTTAGGGAGTACATTGTATATGATCTAGGGTTTATTTTTTTGAAAATATAATAGTTTATTATCCTACTATCCTGCAAACTGTCATTATTATCCGGGAAACTCGAACTTGTTCTATATAATCGAAAATTATATAATCGAAAATACATGTATAAGTAACTACATGAGAATAAATGGCAGAGCCTAATCAGTAATCGATACACCAGAAACCGTAACCATAAAACACCCACTTAATAATTTTAATTTTTATAAAATCACAATAATAAAGCCTAATATACTACACCCAAATTTCAAAATAATATACCCTAACTAGTTTAGTGTATACTTGGTTGGTACCTGTTTGGCTTTATGACTTTCAATTTGGGAATAACATTTTATGGTTTAGTAATTTGAGAAAGTAATAAGATAGGGTATATGGATTATTTTTAATAGTTTGAAAATTTAGTTACGTACCCTTCACTTCTTAATAATAAAAGAAGAGTTTGATAATTAGGATAATATTTACGGTTTGCCGGCTAATCATAATCATAAATTTTTTAATTATAAACCCTAAGGCCCGAAGTAGTAAACCCAAACTTCAAAATCATAAACAATAACTACTAAGATGTGATTACGATTTCAATCAGTAATCCCTACACCACAAAGCTACACCCTAATACACCATTTATATATATTCATTTAACGAAAACTTAACCCTAAACCTTACACTATTAAACCCAAATTTGAAAATCTAAGACTCTTACCGGTAAAATGTTTTCCTGGTACCTGTTTGGCTATATGAGTTTCAATTTGGGTTTCCTAGTTTATGGTCAAATGTTTAGTTATTTTAAAATACAAATATTTTTTATCCGATAAACTGTTATTATTATGCCGAAACTCGAACTTATTCTATATACTCGAAAATATATGTATAAATAAGTACATGACAATAAATTGCAAAGGGTTTCTGGTGTATAGATTACTGATTACGCTTTGCAATTATATGTCATGTAGTTGCTTATACATGTATTTTTGATTATATAGAACAAGTTCAAGTTCGTCGGATAAAATAACATTTTGCAGGATAATAAATAATTTTATTTTCAAAAAAATAAACCATAGAACATAAACTAGTAAAACCAATTTCAAACTCATATACCCAAAAGGTTATCAGGTATACACTTTAGCGTTAAGATATTTCATTTTGAAATTTGGGTTTAGTAGTGTAGGGTTTAGGGTTTAGTTTTCGTTAATAGAAAATAAATAAATGGTGTATTAGGATGTAACTTTGTGGTGTAGGGATTACTGACGGAAATTATAATCCCTTTTTAATGTTTATGATTTTGAAGTTTGGGTATACTAGTTGTGGGTTTAATGTTTAGAATTGAAAAATATAAGATTACAATTACCCGACAAACCCTAAATATTATCGAAGTTACTAAACTTCTGTTTTATCATTAAGAAGTTAAGGGTATCGAACTGAATTGTAGATCATAAACTAGTAAACCCATTTCCAAACTAATAAACCCAAACAGTGATCAGGTATACACTTAAGCGGTCAGAGTTTTTGATTTTGAAATTTGGGTTTAGTACTGTAGATTTTATGGTTTGGTTTTCCTTAAATGAAAAGATAAAGATGGTGTATTAGCGTGTAGGCTTTGTGGTGTAGGGATTACTGATTGAAATCATAATCCCATCTTAGTGGTTATAGTTTATGATTTTGAAGTTTGGGTATACTAGGTGTGGTCTTAGTGTTTAGAATTAAAAACTATAAGATTACAATTATCTGGCAAACCCTAAATATTGTCGAACTTACTGAAACTGCTGTTTTTTTAAAATACAAATATATGTTATCCTGCAAACTGTTATTATTATGCAGGGAACTTGAAGTTGTTCTATATATATGTATTAGTAAGTACATGACAATAAATTGCAAAGGCTTTCTGGTGTTTGTTCTATATATATGTATTAGTAAGTACATGACAATAAATTGCAAAGTCTTTCTGGTGTATGGATTACTGATTACGCTTTGCAATTATATGTCATGTAGTTACTTATACATGTATTTTCGATTATATAAATTCGAGTTCGAGTTCACCAGATAAAAGAACATTTTGCCAGAAAAGAAATAATTTTATTTTCAAAAAGATAAACCATAGTACATAAACTAGTAAACCCAATTTCAAACTCATATACCCAAACGGTTACCAGGTATACACTTTAGCGTTCAGAGTATTTCATTTTGAAATTTGGGTTTAGTAGTGTAGGATTTAGAGTTTAGTTTTCGTTAAATGAAAATATAAAGATGGTGTATTAAGGTGTAGCTTTGTGGTGTAGGGATTACTGATTGAAATCGTAATGCTTTCTTAATGTGTAGAGTATATGATTTTGAAGTTTGGGTATACTAGTTTTGGGCTTAGTGTTTATAATTGAAAAATATAAGATTACAATTACACCGCAAACCTTAAATATTATCGAAGTTACTGAAATTGTTGTTTTATCATTAAGAAGTTAAGGGTATCTAACTGAATTGTAGATCATAAACTAGTAAACTAATTTCCAAACTAATAAACCCAAACAGTGACCAAGTATACACTTAAGCGGTCAGAGTTTTTGATTTTAAGATTTGAGTTTAGTAGTATAGGGTTTAGGGTCTAGTTTTCTTTAAATGAAAAGATAAAGATGGTGTATTAAGGTGTAGGCTTTGTGGTGTAGAGATTACTGATTGAAATCGTAATCCCTTCTTAGTGGTTATAGTTTATGATTGTGAAGTTTGGGTATACTAGTTCTGGCATTTGTGTTTAGAATTAATATATATATATAAGATTACAATTAGCTGGCAAACCGTAAATATTATGAAAAGTTATTGAAACTGCTGTTTTATCATTAAGTAGTTAAGGGTAACTAACTAAATTGTAAAAACAAAACTAAACAAAAAAAAACTAAACCTAATACCCTATCTTATTTTAGTTTCTCAAAATACTAAATTCTAAACTACTAACTCCATATTTAAAGTCAGAAATCCAAACAAGTACCGGTTATATATTTTATTAGTTATGGTATTATTTTGAAATTTGGGTTTAGTAGTTATGTTTTAGTTGTGTTTTATTATAACTGAAAATATTAATTTGGGGTTTTTGGGTATAGGGTTTCTGGTGTATGGATTACTGAATGTAGTTTGCAATTTATTGTCATGTAGTTTACTTATATATATATATATTCGATTATATAGAACAAGTTTGAGTTCCGCGGATAAAAAAACAGGTTCTCGGATAATAAATATTTGTATTCCCAAAAACTAAACCCTAGATCATAAACTAGTTAAACCCAATTGCAAAATCATAAACCCAAACAGTGACCAGGTATACACTTTAGCAGTCAGAGTTTTTGATTTTAAAATTTGGGTTTAGCAGTGTAGAGTTTAGAATTTTGTTTTCTTTAAATGTAAAAATAAAGTTAGCGTATTATGGTATAGGCTTTGTGGTGTATGGATAACTGAATGAAATCGTAATCCCATCTTAGTGGTTGAAGTATATGATTTTGAAGTTTGGGTATACTAATTCTGGGTTTAGTGTTTATAATTAAAAAATATATGAGTACAATTATCCGGCAAACCCTAAAGATGGGGTTGTAGGGTTTAGGCTTTGTGCTGTATGATTTTTCATTTTTGTACTTCTCTAATCGTGTTCCACACTACTAGAGTTTATTGTTTTGACCTTAAATTTTACCACTTTCCAATATTTTCTTTCATGAAAATACAAATTTTGTAAGTATCCGGATAATATATTCTGTGACTGGTCTAAATGTCAGTATTATGCGGTAAAAATCATGCCCTCAGAATGATTGTAAGCGGGAAATAAATTATTTATTCACTTAATGTGTATTCTTATACAACCACCACAACACCCATCTGGTATTTTCGATAATATAAAACAGTATACCCAAGAAAATTGTTGCTGTTCCAGTTCAGCTACCACCTTCGAATCTTACACTTGCCATCCACAAATTGATCTTCTCCCGCTACTTATATTTCTTATATGACCATTTTTACATGTCGCTCGATTGTGGCCCAACCTCTTGTACCAACCACAGATTGTTCTCCTCCTCGTTCGTTTCATCTTATGGAAAGAGAAGTTGTAAACCATTATAACATACAGAAAACAAAAAACAAAAATATCCAGAGAAAAGCTTACATGAATTTCACCACGGGACAATAAGCGACTTTTACGAGGCCTATCGGGTGGTCGCCTTGTACAAGGCAGATGTAGGGTAAGCTGAAAATGACTCTGTCAGTTTAGGAACTGAGGTAAAGTCAGTCAGTGGTGCAATAGTGTGTGAATAAGCAGCGAAGAGGTACTCTTTACTGTATTCTTTAGCCACCAATTGGTCAACCCTTGTGTTTGACTGAAGAGCTGCTGCTATAGCATGAGAGCAACGGATGCGGAGCATTTGAAATTCAAAACAGCTACATGTCTTGCTTCCCAGATCAACGTGGAAAGAAATCCTATCTTTTTTCTTCACCTCGAATTCTTTACCACCGATTTTACGCACATCATATACCCCGCACATTTGGAAATTTACTACAAGCTCTTCCATCACCCGATGAGATAAAGTTTCCAATCCTCCAGTAGCAGTATACCGGCGGATTGAAAACCAATCCATAAGTTTACTCTGAATGTATTCAAGTAGAGGTACCACTGGATACTCTCTGGCCTACCACAATACAACATTCCAAGATTTGACAATGTTGATGGTCATAATACGATAACGACATCCATTCAAGTGCGCACGTGCCTAGTGTTCGAACTCTATTCTGATGAGATAATCTGCACAAGAGGCACTTATTTGGTTGATCTCAGTGAAGACAGAGTTGAAGTCAATGAGCTTATACGATCTCGCAGCCCTTGCCACTAGGTTTCCCATAATTCTATCTTTGAAATACGTCCGGATGTTTCTTTTTAGATGGACCACGCAAACGCAGTGTTTTGAGTATGGATAAACCTGTCAAACAGCGAACAACATTAAAAATGTACATATCAATTAAAGAAACTGGACAAAGTTTGAGAAAGCGAGTAATCTAATTCCTGTCATTTTATTCACAATACCTCTTGTTCAGAGCATCAAAATTAGAGAACGGGGAAAATATCTACGTATAAAATTTACTAGCTAATATATTAGTTATACTGTAAAGTAGTGTGTCTTACTTATTCCATAATATATGGAAGCATGCATGTCCAACACGAACACCAGATCTTCTCTGTCTGGTATAAAAGTTGATAACTTTCTTAAAAACCACTCCCAGGACTTGTCATTTTCTCCATCGACTATGGCAAAACTGAGTGGAAAAATTTGATAATTTCCATCTTGGGCCGATGCAGTTAGAAGACATCCTGCATATTTTCCTTTTAAGTGAGTGCCATCTAGGATGACAACCTTTCTCATATATTCATAGCCTTTTATGGATGCGCTTATTGCGAGGAACAAATATTTGAAACAGTGTCCAATTTCTTCCATGTACTCCGTATGTAACTCAGCAATGGTTTTGGGGTTAGCCGCAACTAAGTTTTCCAGGTACATTAGTAGACTTTTGTATGACGTTTCTACCGAACCTCTTGCATTGTCCATTGCCACCTCTCTTGATCGCCACGCTTTCCAATAAGAAATGCTGATGTCGTGATCAATTTGCATCATTCCAACTACTTCGTAAGTACGTGGCCCAATTCCTACGTCAGAATGTTTTGATCTTACCATCTCTCCAACAATTGACGTAGTAGCCTACCTTTGGTAATCTGCTCGTTCTTCCACACTACAGTTATGTGTTAGCTCTACTTGCTGAACCTCAAACATTATTGTTCCTTCTATCATAGTTGCATGTACGCGCCATGAACATGATAACCCACAACACTCAAACACCATTCGGTCTGGGGATGAACGTCTTTTCTTATATTGAAACTTGTTGTTGATTGCATACACAGCCATGTGAAGTTTGAATGTCTCTTGATTTTTAAACACCATCCCTTCGAAAATTTCATTTGGTTTGAACGTAAATTGGCCTACATTATAAATTATGCAATATTTTAATTGTCAATTGAAGTACCATCTGTAACCGGATAAGTTTTATGATAGGATATAATAAATACATTGTAGTGAACAAAAACAAAGATAACCGTACAAACGTTATAACAACTATCAGTAGTGAATCCCAAAACCCTCTCCGAACCGGGCGTGTAAAATTTCCCAAAAACATTTTTGGAGCTTAATATAGACAAGATTAAATAACCATCCGTTCATATATAGATATATATATATATATATATAAGTGTTTAACACCCACTAACATCGTCACTACCCTCTGACAAAGTGTGGTTGTTTGTTGGGTTGGGCACCGGATCCATCGGGTCGTCCGAGTTTTTGCATGTTATAGTCATGATGACAGTAGTAGTCTCAGGCAGTAACGGGTTATTCGCATCCTCAGTACCTACATACAAATCGAACCCGAAAAATCTTTGTTTACCGAGATTGAAAGAACGATGTAAGGTTACATACATAAAGAAGATGTTGAATTTAATGATACCCATTATTGGTTTTGTATGGAGAGGTCGTTCAGCGTTTTGCAACTCAGGAGGGGGAGGAGTTTCAGATACTGCCTCAAGAGTTTGAGGCACTTCAGATTATATATCGGCAGACAGTGTAGGACAAACATCATCGGATGAGCATATGGAAGATGCTTCACTTGCTTAGGGTTATCACTTATAACCTCGTTACTTGGGAAGAGGATACCGTGAGATATAAAGGAGCAAATACCCATTTCATAGAATCCAAATAACCCTGCATGAGGAAATGTATCAGAACCTTGTGCAAGTAGACCACCCTAAAAACCCATAGCATCGTCCATTCCTCCAAAACTAGCAGGTCGTTGTTGTTCACCATCCGTTTCAACCAACAGTACTCCAACGTTTCTAAAAGGATTGGGGTGTGCATCAACTGTGGAGCTTGTAATGGGTTGAACATCTAGAGTTGGTAGACTTGTTAAGTTTGTAAAAGGGTAAGTTTCATGTACTCAATATCGTAATTAATATAAAAATAAATAAAAAAATTCATAGCTTTACTGAAAAAGAATGTAGAAGGTAATATAGATGAGAAAAAAAATTTCTTTCTCTCTTATTCATCTTACCATTTTCTGTTATCGATTGTCCAGAATGTCTACAAAACCCCTATCCTGAGAAACCAAGCGGTTGCATGTGTCATTAATTGGGAACCAAGTAAATAGACCATTAGGAGCAGTTTCCAAACCTGCTAACAATAACATTACCATATAAGGGTACCTATTTGTCGTACATTTATAAAATTAGCTATGTATTATTATTGTATCTAGTAATAGACATTTCATTTTATTACTAACACCCAATTAGATCTTACCGTCCTTTGGATTTAATTGATCAATATTCTCCTCCATGAGACTCTCCTGAGTGACCATACAAATGCATGGCTCATTCATAAGGGAGTAGTTCAAGGGTGTTTCAGCTATAGATAACAATAAGATAGCTAATATATTAGCTTATATTAAACATCTATTAGCCGTATCAACTTTATAATAACCAACTATTTGAATTAAACAAGTAATATACATTAACTTATCAGTGGGAGAGAAAATAAAATCTTACTCTGATTTAGATTGTCTTCATCATTATTGTCTCCTCCCCCACCTCCATCAGTAACCATAGCATCGTGTTCATCATCGAGGACAATGATTTTATTCCCATGCGTAGATTGTGGGTGATCGACAGTTAGAGCTTCTTCTTGCGGTCTAGTCAGTTCCAAGTGAACATGACGTATGACCATCATTTCTTGATCATTGAATATTTCATTGAGAACCCACTCACATGCAGGAAAAGTCTTCCCCGCCAGAAGTTCTGCAATTTATAATTTAATGACTTATAAAGGTTTTATATGTAAAACAAATTTGTAATTTATTCTGAAATCATTCCCGAATACTAATTTTACCATCAAATATGCAGCTTTTTGGGTTGGGGTTTGTTGATCTCCTACAGTGTAAGATGAACCTCCAACTGTAAAGTTAGCTCTCAATTGGAATTGGTATCTGGCTACGGGTTCACCGCCTATGGTGACGCATACAGTTATCTCTGGATACCAAGTATGTGCAGTCATCAGCTGTCGCACATCACTCGTATTTTCTATAGTTAGCAGTGGTGACTTATTTTCGTCCGACACCATCATCCAGTTGGGATACTGGTAAGTGAGTGACTGTTTTTTCGTCAATCGAAAATGAACCCTTACATTCCATAGAAGATTTTCATAAGTATCATCTTCCTTGACAAAAATGCTGAACCCCAAGTTACTTTGATTTCCATGAAAGTCTCAATCGCCATTTCGTAATTTGATCCAGTCCCCACGATACATGCGGACAAGCCGCCCCATCTGACAAATGCGAAGCAAATTGGTTATGGGTTTTTTTGGAGAAGGTTATCATGTTAGCAAATATGTTAGCCGTTATTCATGATTTTTGGGAATATTTTAGGAATACTATGTAATACTTTCCAGAATAGTTATCAAAACCACAGACTAATGTACATAAAATACCGACTACGAAATCCAGTTGCATAAATCTTGAAATTAATATTTATAACCAACAAATATGATACTTGGTTAAGTCATCAAACATCCTTAATCATAGTTAAAATCACCCTATAACTTTTGATTATAGTGGTTATTATAGTATGAACTTATGAAGAATAAGGAATATTTATAAATTCAACTTTTTCTATATCTCCAATTAAATGGTACTCTACAAAATTTATGGTGGTCGATTATATTGAGGTGATGAAACATCGGAGAGGAGAATTAATGGAAGAAAGAAACATCTAAGAATGATGATTGAATTTACCCATAAAAAAGTACAAAAATTGAACAACAAATGAGAAATAAATAAAAAATGAAATATCAACATATTTTGAATTAAAAGCTGAATGATATTTTGTCTACCCCACCAACCTTATTCTTATCCATAAAAGATAAATTAATAGACTTGATTACAAAATAAGAGAGTGTTTTATGTTTGTCGTTGTTGTGAAAGATGAAGGTTTAAAATACAGCTACAAACACATATAAAAGGATAAGTAAAGTTACATACAGTTTTACATAATAGTAATCATTATTTTCGACAACCAAATCTTCTTCATTTAATGTTGCCGCCTTTAAACTAAAATGAGTTGTTGTGGATTTAGTTAAGTATTAACATTTTTAAATAACAGAAAATGACATCACATTTATATTTGTAAGAGGCTTTTAGGGTGTAATATTATCATATTATAACTCCAGGGCCAACAAAGTATTCATACAGTTGAACAGAAACTAAATAAATATGATTTTGTTATGTATAGAGGCCCATTATAAGGCCCATTAGGTTTAACATAAGATCTCTACTTGTAATCCTATATAAAGGATCATTCATCCATTGGAATAGACACACCAATTCTCCTCTCTTCTTCTCTTCTCTTATTCTTTTTATAACACGTTATCAGCACGAAACCCTAGCCGTCTGAGTTAAGAGATATTCATATTTTTTTTTAGTAATATATCATTACAATTACTTTCTCAAATCCAATTTCAAACCATGTTTATTATCAATTCATGGTTTGCAAAATGGATCCAATTTCTATCGATACTTAATAAAATATTATTTATAGATTTTATATTGGATTATTGATACTCCATTCGATATGATAACTATTGTTTGATCGTGAATATTTTGGAGTTTTATATTTGATAATTATAATCTGCATAAAAAGACTACTGTGCGATTTAGTTCGCTGAAGTCATTTGCATGATTTAATTATTCTTCTTATATTTATGCTTTATTATAAACTCGAAGTTTACAATGAAAAGTCTCCAGAAGAGAACTTTATTATATTGATTATTTGATCTATCTTAAAATTCATATAATATTATATGCTTATTTTGATTTTATTGTGATATGTCAAAATATTGTTGATAATTTGATAGAATTTTTTTTATTTTATTTATGTCATTGATTTTCATGCATAATTTATCAGATCCATATTTGATTGCTAAATTATCGTTTAAGTTTTTATGAAAATAAATTAGATTTTGTTAATAAACCTATATTTCACAATAAACATATAAATCTGTTTAAAAATTAAATAGTATATATCATTTTGCAATTTGTATGCATTAGATTCGTCCAATTAGAATGAGTCAGATTTTGATTCTTATGGAATAATTAATATTTTCAGATTTATTAATTATTATAAAATTTAATTGGATGATATGCAATTAATAGTATATTTGAAACTGCTTATTTGACTAGTTTTAAATTGCATATTTATTATCTTTGGTTTGAATCAAATAATTACCTTAATCTATTTCTTTAAAGATATTCAAATATTTTATTGATATATTTTATTACTTTGTCATGGTAATTCAATTTTTTTTTTCTTAAAATTTACATAATATAACGTATATACACATAAATATGATATATATTGTTTAGATCTATTTTCCTAAAATTTATCTAGATCTATTAAAATACCTAAATTTATATTTTATTATTTAAGATTTATTTATTGACTATTTTATTTATGCAATGCATAAATATATTACTAAATTAAATATTTTATCATTTTGTATTTACTTCATCAATCATGTCAGGATTTTATTACCATATTTTCATGATATTATCTTACCAAATTTTGATTGATGAATATATTATTACATTAAATATTATATAATATTAGAGATGTATTATATATGCATAGCTGATCTTTATTAAAAAATTTTGCATGAGAAATATTTAACTATTTTTAGTTAATGAATGTTATTTCTAAAAATCACATTTATTTTAGATATAGACATAATAATTTTTTTTTAATGAAGAAAAAATTCAAATCTCAAATTGAGATTCATTTGTTAAAACCCTAATTTAATGAAATGTGGATTCATTTGTTAAGATATTTTGAAGTTATTAGTAATATGATCTAATTGTTTTCAAAATAATTTGGATTTAATAATAATAATTAGTGAATGTGATATAAATAGAATGATCATGAAATGTTTTAGATTTATATAATATAATTTGATATATTTTCATGATTCTATTTTATTATAATCATCTAAAGAATAATTTGATCACTAGATTGTGATTACTAAAAGCTCATTATGATTATTTGAATTTTAAGATTAGAAGACTTGAAGTCTGTAAATAAATCTCAACTATGTTGGAGATTATTTTCAAGTTGAAATTATGTGGTGTAAATCAATGATGCAAATATATTAGAGAATAAATACTCTACTTTCTATGAAAATACAAAAATATAAGTTACTCTAGACACATTACATAGAGTAACTTATATTTTTGTCTCATTGAGACTCAGAAGAAGCATGAGTTAGTGATGAAAAATATGAATCACATCTAATTAATTATGTTCCATTCCATGAAGGGAATGACAATCTTATACTAGAAAAGAAAAAGATCATACCAGTGATATTGACTGGAGAAATTGCTATAGAAGTGATCTCAGATGTGTATATGGATAAGATCTCAAGATCGAAATCAAAGAGAGCTTCTTTGAAAAAAAAAAAAAAAAACTCGAATTCTCAGAAGAAGTGAAAAAAAAAATGATAATAAACAAGAGATATTTCTATCATTTAAAGATGAAAGAAATAAGTGTGAGTATAATACAATTTAGTATAAAAGGATATTGAAAGCTCTAGAAGAGTATATATATATGAATGCATATAGAAATATAATTTAAACTCAATGATGTTATGTACTATCCTAAGTCTCAAAGAAATTAAAGTGAGATTCAGTTCGAGATTGATGAACTTGTAGTCTCATCATTTCGAGGGGGAGAATTATTGAATCTCATATCCACAATAAGTGGAAAATCTAAAAGATGATATTCACGTTCAAAGTGAGATTGATTAGTCATCTTTAAAGTATTTTGAATACTTGATGCATTATGTTCTATAACTCTCAAAATGTAGAAGGATCAAATATAGAATACATAACCCAAGTAGGGTATGTTATTGATTATAAAATGAGTTTCAATTCTAGATTGATTAACTTGCAGTGTTATCATCTCGAGGGGGAGAGTTAAAGAATCTCATATTCCATAATGAGTGAAACATCCAGAAGATTATGTTATCACTAAAACTGAGATTGATGAATCTTTCATAAAGTAAATTCATGGACAAATCATATTGAGACAATAAGTGAAATAAATGTTAAATACATTTAAATGAAAAATAGTTCCCAAGGAAGCAAAAGAACTTGCATTCATACTAGATTGTACTACAGAAAGTTCATTTAATGGAGATAAAAGATATTGGTAAACAAGAAATTTATGTAATATACTATTGTTTGGCATGAACCGGTTAGACTATTACGGTTCAATGAAGATGCGCAAGATAATTCATGAGAACATTCATTGAAGAACTAGAAGATTCTCCTAAATGATTTATCATATGCTGGTTAATCATAAGATAATATGATAATACAGTTTTCACCAACCAAAATAGATTTGGAATCTATTAATGTATATAAGAAGACATTGGTGGACTGATCATCCACCATGCATCTTAATGATACTGGTGAAAATTCATGAATCTTTGATTATAGCATACCCATTGGGATAAATGTTGAACATTTGGTAGCATATGTTCATACAGAAAATGCAGCAACATTTATTTGCATTAAGCCAATAAACAATAATTAGTTTTCCCGTCATTGGTTTTGGATCATAAACCAAATAACCTCCATCTAAGAAATATTAATGTACAGTATCCATTCCATTTGCTCCACCACAGAGCTTTAAGATGGATCCTCAAATAAGGTTGACAATATATGTTGAATATGAATCTCCATTAATACTTAAGAATTTAGAGCCATCCACGAAGGATTTAAGTAAGGCTCGAGCTGAAGACTGAAATTGAAATGAATCAGTCTTTCCAACATTAGGGGGAGAATAAAATAAGTAGCTGGAAATTAAGTGACTTGGAATGAATTATCATTGATCCCGAACTAAAGAATGCAAAATAAAAGTTCAAAAGATAATTCATCTATAGAATTGAGTATTTCAGTTGCCAGACATATTTACTGATCCTAAGATAGTGACAAAGTCACATATACCAGATGTAAATGCCCCAATAATATTTTATATCTTTGAAGGATAATATCAAACTGCTAATGAGTCTAAAGATCGCATGAAGCGTGATAGACATATTGGTTCTAAAAATTCTTGGAAAATGAAAAAAGAGCATAAGTTCAAAATGGTCAAACCAAGAGAATATGTTTTTGAATGATCTCAAGAAGAGACATTAAACATGACAACGAAAGAAATTCAGGTACCTGAGACATTGAAGAGATCTTAACAATTTATGTCATGTATGGAATAAAAGAACCAATAAGCAAATCGACGTTGATGATATTTTTCATGCAATATAGCAGTTGATATGATGAATGAGAAAGAGGATCATAAAACAAAGTCTATTGAAAAGTGTACACAAAGAATTGATTGGCCAAATTATAAAAGAAGCAATAGACATAATTAATTTCTCTTCGAAAGAAAGAAGAATTTGGACCAGTAGTCCATTATAGACTGTCCATACACCTAAAGGTGTAAAACCAGTGGGACATAAATGACATTATGCCAAAGAAAAATGATTATAAAGATACATAATCTCTTGTGGTGAATGCATCTATTTTCAAGTTCTTTACCAATCTGGCAATAGTAAAAAGGCTTGACTTATACAATCCACTGAGTAATGATACTTATATGAAACTCCATTATAGATATTTCAGAAGGATACAATCCCATTAGGATTGATGATATCAAAATTATGTTCCCGTAAACTCAAGGTATTCAAATTCATTTCATGGAGTATAATCAGATAGTAAATTTTATAAGATGAGTCAATATACCCATCTATGTTTATCAAAGGATCATGGATCACTAGAATCCTTAATTTAATCATCATTAAAACTCTTGCAGAGTTATCACAAGTAGTTTGATGAAAACAATATGGGATCCTAGATTTGAACATGGCAAAACTCTTGAAGAGTTATTGAAAGTCATAATTTAAAAGAAAGATATTGGAAATAAAACATTGTCTCTATTGATTCCAAATTAAATATTTAAGGAAAGAGATATTATCTCGAAAGACCCTTGCAGTATTTTATATAGAGAATGATTACATATATTTGATCATGAAGTACCATATTTAAAATGTTATTTGAACAAGTTATTATATTTTCATGATCGAAAGATGAGATTTTGTATGACAAGAGAAAAAGTCATAATTAACTTTTATAAGAAGAGCATGAATAACTCGTATGTACAAGTATGTACAATAAAATGTTTAAGAGATTTGGTATGAAGTCCAAATAAGCCAAGAAATTATTATCTATGTCAAGAGAGTGTTATGGATCAGAAGTCTAATAACCCTAGATATTATGTGGAAATCAAACAAGTATTCAGTAAGACTATGCTCAATTATCAAAAGATGATATATATGATTAGAATGCATATTATGAAGATGTTGTTTCCAGGGGGAGAAATATAAGGATATGTGTGATTGTACTCTTTTTCCTTCTCATGGTTTTTATCCCACCGGGTTTTTCCATTCTAAGGTTTTAGCGAAGCAGCAATGAACACATAAAAGATAGACTCTCAAAAAGGAAATGTCAAAATACAAAGAATGAAAGTCTATCAATTTTCCAAAGTATTTCCCATATATTAATGAGATCATGACAATCCGGAAAATGACCAAGGTGAATCATCAACAAGACAAACACACTGCAGAAGAATGACGATGTTCGTATTCTACAGATTGATTCAAGTGAAGATCTGACACACACATTTACCAAGGAGCTATTATCAAGAAGTTAGTTCACCATATCGGATTGTATCATCTCAAAGATCTAGACATATGTACTCATGAGGGGGAGTAATTGCACATTGCACTCTTTTTCTCTTAACATGGTTTTTCCCATTGGGTTTTCCTGTTAAGCTTTTTAATGATGCAACATGTTAGGCGCATTACAAATTATTTTATTATAATGGACTTCTAAGGGGGAGTGTTATGTATAGATGCCCATTAAGTTTAATCTAAAATCTCTACTTGTAATCCTATATAAAGGATCATTTATCCATTGGAATAGACACACCAATTCTCCTCTCTTCTTCTCTTCTCTTATTCTTTTTATAACAGATTTAAACTAATTCACTTTATTTCGAAAGTAAATATGATTAATATATTAAATATGTAAATCATATTTTAGATATTACCCATTTAGTTTTTAGTTCGGTGTCAATTCTATTTGGATATTTCAATTATAAAAATACAATAATGGTTAAATATTTATGATTATTCGTTTTGATTTTGGTATATCTTAATTCGGTTCATTAAAAACGCCCAGACTTAGTAATACCAATCGTGGTTAGAGAATTTGAGGTACTTGGGAGACATTTTAGATATTTTGGACTGTAGGTTTTGATAGGACCAACTACAGAAATCGAACATGAGTATTGCACTTTTTTGTCATCAAGCGAAGGGAGGAAGAAGGCATTACGTATTTAACCTTGTCGTCAGGATTTAGAAAAGATTCGTTAACACATCGAAGACGAGATAAATGAAGGATACAGCATCTATCCACTGCCTCCCCTGATGATGTAACACCCATAGAAAGATGTACATTATAACTATAAAAGCATAAGAAAAAAAAAACTCCCCAAGATTGAAAAAAAGAAATAAAAAAAGAAAAGAAAAACAAAACAGCAACTCGAGATGATATCTGTGGTTGTGGACGAGGTGACCTAGAACCAGTTGTTGTACAAAGATTTTAAACTCTTCCTTTTCTTAAGCACTGTATCGTGTGGCGGCTTATGACCTAACCCCTTATCTTGAGTTTGTGAAGCGGATAACATCACCCGTATTCAAAAGTCTCCTCGTTCATGCGTTCCAATCACACTGAAAATTGTTGAAACCATTGACTGCTCCTAAGAGTTGGTTTCCTAGATCCTGTTGAACATTTGGATCCCTCACCATCATCCCAACTCTTCCGTTCATCAAACCATTGTTCCCGTTAATACTCATTCCGTTAGCTCCCATTGACTGACCCATCCCACCACCACCAAACCCACCAGCACCTCCAATACTTGTGTTGCTGTTGTTATTGTTGTTGTTCACTTGACCGTTCATCATCAGAACACCGGAGCTATTTACATTACTACCTCCCTTCCCGTCACTCCCGAAAGATCCATGCCCACCAACCATGCTTCCTCCTCCTGAGGTGTTATGAGCTTGGTTGTTCATCAGGATCTCATTGAGTATCTTCTGCACCGAGCTCGACTCATTGGCTTCATCAGCCGCAGCTTGTTGAATCGCTGGTGAGTTTGTCGAACCCATGTGGTTATTAACAGATGTTATCCCGTTTTGAGAGGGATTATTGTTGTTAGATGATGAAGTTGGAGACTGAAACGAAGGCAGGTTGTGTTGTTGTTGTTGTTGCTGCTGTTGTTGCTGGGTTGATGGCGCCATGGTGCCTGAGGAACTTGGTGACGGCATCTGAACAGAGTTTCCACCATAGGGACTGTTTGGAGGATTGTAAGCAGCGTTCTGATGCCTTTGCTTCATCGAATTCTGGTGGATGAGCCCTGCGATGCTGCTTGTGGAGGTGGATGCAGAAGCTGCATTAAAGGCATAGTTTACTGAGCTTTGCCCAGAGCTCGGATCATTGTTTGCTATCTGGGCAACTGATTGCTGCTGCGGCGGCTGCTGCTGCTGCTGCGGCGGCTGCTGCTGCTGCTGCCTTAGCTGTTCATTGGGTTGCTGAGGAGAAGGACCAGGAAGTGCAGACGAAGGGCCTGTTCTCCGAGGAAACTTGGCTAAACTCTCTGTACCAAATAAGATACACGCGAAAAAAGCAAAAGATCGACACGAGATATCTATCAGTCACACGTTATCAAAATAGATTCAGATGTTGCGATAACACCGGTAAAGATTGCAGACGAACAAAAACAGATTTAGATTTATACGTGATGAGAAAGAATAGATGCTTGAAAGGCGATCGCATTAACTTACCGATTGGTCCTGTTCTTGTTTCTCTGCTATAATCTATTAAGTCCTTCATACTATTTACGACCTCCGAGATCTACAATATTGCAAAAGATCAATATGCATTAGCATGTATGGTCATGTAAGGAGGACACTAACTACAAAGGTTGATTTAGTTATCTAATTATATCCTTTTCAAATCTGAACATCCATTAGATGCAAAGTATCTAAAGTTCTACGCAAGGTTGCAGAGTTGAAATGGCACTTGATTCATATTAAGATATTATTCAATACTCCTATACCTGCAAACACCGAACATATCTCTTTGTGTATCCCAAATCATTCACGAGTGGTACTTCCAGGGCCTTTGCCAACTGTCTAGCAGATGCAACAAACCTGCGTAACAGTAGCAGCACGTCAGAGATCACCAATTGAAAGTTGAATAACAGGATTTCCCAGATCAATCTAACAACAAAAGAGATGAAGTTTACATGTTGCAATTATTTTGTAACTCCGGAAGAGCAGAATCTGTTGTTGCATTTTGAGCGGCCTGTTGATACTTTTGAGCTGCCGATCCAAGCTGACTAACCTGTAAATGAAATACAAAAATAGCTAATTACCCAAAACGAAAGTAAAACAGACAAGAATAGTGTTAAGGCAGCATATCCTATTTTGCCGCATATACAAAAAAAAAATACTTTCTTTCTTAGAAATAACTTCCTTTCACAACATATAATGGGTTTATCAGTTTTGTTAAAAAAATAAACCCATAATATGCAGCAGTTTCAATTATGGAAACAGAAAGAACAATGGAAGTTACCTGCGGTATCAAAAGCCTTCGTGGAATAAGCTCTTCATGCCGCCGAGCACAAAATTCCCAAGAGAATATCTGAGAAGGAACATGTAAGAATAAAGGGCTTGGAGAAGAAAATAATAGTTTGCCAAAAGAGAGAAAGAGAGCAACTTGAGTAACCTTAAGATCTGGAGAGAAAACTATTCGAAGTTGGCCATCACGAACAACTCGAAGATGCTCAAATACACTCTCTTGTGTTGCTTTTGCGTACTCCAGGACAATTTGACCAGATGAATTCTGAGATTCCCTAGGCATATCGACATATAAAAGTTCTTCCAAAGTGCCACTTTCATACTTTATCTTAAAAAGCCGTGGGAGGACTTCGGCGGTTGCCTCTGAACAATCAAAGACGCAAGGCAGACAAAGGATCAGTAAGTAAGAAATATTCCACAAGAACTACAGAAAAATGTTATATTCCAAAATACAATTCTCAGAACAAGCGCAAAAAACATACCAAAACCACGTCCAGGCTTCCGGTTACATATCTCACAGTGCCACACATCCTGCAATATATGTGAATAAAAATACACATGTAAAGAAGTATAACATGAAACAAGTACCTAGTTTATTGAATGAGATCAGAATAGCAAAAGAAGATGAAAATGGCAAGCAAGAGCAAGTTCAATGAGCAGTAAACCTGAGGGAAAACGCCAGTTGTTTGTCGGCCACTGCCATACATAGAAACGCACCATCTCTTCTTGGCATTAGGAGCAAAGTACTCAGCTACAAATTTTCTCCAAAACTCGATGTTATTGTCCTACATTTAATATCAAGCACCGCTGTTAATCATGAAGAAAAGCACACGCTTCAGAAAAAGAAAAACGAATTATTTACGGTAAGAAGCTTTACTTCAGGCCTATGTTGTTGTCGGTACATATACTGTGTAAGACGCTGAGCACCCATGCCAGGTTCATACACCGGCTTCAGAGGTGGCCTCAGAGGTAAACTCTGCTGTTGGAACTGTTGTGGTAGTTGAGGACGCTGTTGTGGCATTGATTTCAGGAGTTGTTGCTGTTGTTGAAGCTGCATAAGTCTCTGCTGGTGAAATATATTCATTTGAGCCTGCGGAGATTGCCCCGGCATTTGAAGAAACTGCTGTTGTTGTTGTTGCTGTTGTTGCCTCTGCTGCTGCTGCTGGAGAAACAATGACTGCTCTGAATGTTGTGGTTCCATTTTCACTTGGGCCAAGCTTCTCATGGCCTGAAGTTGCTGTGGTTCCAACTTTACCGATCCAAGGTTCCTCAGCATTTTCTGTTGCGGCTGTTGTACTTGACCATGCTGCTGGTCGTTGGAAACCTGACCAGGTTCCAACTTGACAGGTCCCACACCTGCTAGACCTCCTCCACGCACTGTCGAAAACTGCTGCTGCTGCTGCTGTTGCATTGACTGCTGACCATGTTGAAAACTCTGCGGCTCCATTTTTTTATTCCGTTGCTGCTCAGCCAACAACTGGTTAGCCGAAACGTTCGAGTATTGCTGACCCTGAACTTGACCTGACGAGCGCGGGGACACCATACTCGGCGTATTGAAAGACGACAAACCAGTAAACCCGACGTTAGACAGAGGGTCTGACTCAGCCCCAGTGGTGTCCATCGAAATGACTGAACCGGGAATACCATTTACAAAAGACTGGTTGTTGAGGAGTGAAGATATGTTTGGCGCATTCCCGAGCATACTCATAGTCATGTTGTTACCGAACTGAGTCCGCGGAGAAACAAGAGAAGGAAATGCTGGTTGTGAAGGAAGAGGAGCTCCTCCTTGTCCTCCTAATAGAGAAGGCGGAACATTTTCGCCACTGCCAACTGGATTTGGCGCTTCTGATGGTACCATACTCCCAGAATCAAACAAGCAAGACACAAGAGATGATTTAAGTTAAACTGGGCCTGAGTAAGTATAGTCTCTCAGCTTTGCGTCGGAGGAAAGATGTCTTCAATGCAGAATGAAGTTGAAACGTGTTCTTTCTGACCAATGATAAGCTTCAGAGTCGTAAAACACACGAAACAGATGATGGGAAGAGCTGAATCTGAGTGGTGAGATTCCGTATCGAACATTCTAGACCAAAGCACTGTCTCCAAAGGGAAGTCGCAGAGCTTTAAGTCTCTGTTGATGTAATGAAAATTCCAGATCCGAATTAAAGCAAATCTACTCCATTCGAACTCAGAAGCACCTTGAACAAGACAAAACAATAGAAAAAAAAAAAAACCAAAATCACAACAAAGAAAGCAAACCCATCAAAGAAAATACATGAAGAAGCTCGATCAAAACCCTAATTGAGAAACAAAACAGAGATACTTACAAGAGCTGTAATTGAAGAATCTGACTCGAATCAAAGAGAATCGAAGAAATCCAACTCCTTTTATCTTGCTGGACAAATTATAAATTAGAGATATTGAGAGAGAGAGAAGAAATCAGTAGCAAGCTAGAGAAGAAAGGAACTTCTTGTTCATCTTCATCTTCTTCTAGGGTTTTTTCTTTTATTTGTTCTTCCGTTTGGGGATAACCCAAGAAAACAAAAAGAAGCAAAAACAATTCTCTGCCGCCTACAAATTGCGTTTATGCGTTTATTAAATTATACCTTTTTAGCTCAGAGTATTGTGTCCTGTTCTTCGCTGTATCTTTTTAGAGAGAGAGAAGAAGATGAAGAGAGAGAATAGTGTCCTTGCGGACGTCAAAATTGTATTCGATCGGATTTATTTCATTCCCTTTCTTACTTTTTCTTTTCTTTACTCTCTCTCTCTCCTCTCCTTCAAATGAAGTCAATGACATTACCCTAGAAATGTTTTTCTCGCCATTTTTTTTTTCAGCAATCATTTTTGGATTTAATGTTTAAGCTGTGTGTATGTTTGCTCACCTTTTTTCGACAAACAATATTTTTTATTTCCACAAAATAATTTTTTTTTTCATTTACAAAAGATTCATCTGACGACAATTTTTATATTTTTTATAACCGTCAAAATTTATAAATAGAATTATATAGAAAACTAGGGGGTTTGTCTCTGCCTTGCGGGGTATAATAGTTTGCCGAATATGTGCAATATAAAATTTAAGAACAACATAACAAAAATAAAATATTAGTTATATATAAAATTCTTCATATGTGGATAAAACTTATAGATATATCATTACCTATATTTTTTAATATTCTTTTTATTTATCAACTGATGCACCAAAAATATCCTTTAAAAAACAAAAACAAAAATTATTATGAATTTCATTACTAAATCTAAAAGGATGCAATACTCAAAACTAAATCATCGAGTAACACCATATAATAAAAAAAATAAAGAAAAACTTTAAATCTGAAACCTCATGCCTAAGAATCTACATCTTTCGAAATTCATTACCAAACGTTGTTTTTCAGTTTATAAACTTAATAAATAAAAATAAATTAATTATATCAAAGAAATATGCAAAGTGATTTTTTCGATATTAACATAAATAAAAAACTAAAATATATTTTTAGTATATTGATTAGTATATTAAATATATTAAACTAAATTTTTCATTAAAAGTACTAAATATTTTTTGCTATCCACACATCCCACAATTGAATGATTCGTAGTTTAATGTACAACAAACAATCTATATATATATATGCATAAACATAATCGATTTTACTTATCATTATCATTTTTTAAATTTTTTTTACAATTCTGCATGTAATAATAATGTTAAGTTTATATGAACTATTCTAACTAATTCATATTTCAGTTTATCTAAAATATATCAAATAATAATAAATGTTAAATTTATCTAAACTATTCTAACTAATCTATATTTTTAGTTTATCTAAATTATTCTAACTAATCTATATTTTTATGTCAATATAAATAAAAATATAATATAAACTAATTTTTCATTAATGGTAACAAAGATTTTAATCACTCTAACTTTCAACGTGAGAACTTGATTCAAGAAAATCACTTCGCAAATAATATTATAGATAAATTAATTATATCAAAGAAATCTGTGAAGTATATTTTTGATATTAACATAAATAAAAAAACTAAAATATATATTTCAGTATATTAATTAGTATATTAAATATATTAAATTAAATTTTTCATTAAGAGTACCAAATATTTTTTTGCTATCCACACATTCCACAATTGAATGGTTCATAGTTTAATGTACAACAAACAATATATATATATATATATATATATATATATATATATATATATGCATAAACATAATTGATTTTATTTAACCATTATTATTATTATTATTATTATAATTCTGTATGTAATAATAATGTTAATTTTATATGAACTATTCTAACTAATTCATATTTTCAGTTTATCTAAAATATATCAAATAATAATAAATGTTAAGTTTATCTAAATTATTTTAACTAATCTATATTTTTATATCAATATAAATTTAAAATACAATATAAACTAATTTTTTCATAAAGGGTAACTAAGACTTTAACCACTCTAACTTTCAACATGAGAAATTGATTCAAGAAAATCACTTCACAAATAATAGTATAGATTCGATTCCCAGTGTACAAAAGATATATCTGGCCACAATTTATATATTTTTATAATTGTTAAAATATATAAATAGAACTAAGTAGATTTGTTTTGTATACAACAAATAATCAAATATTCTTTTGATAAATATTCAAGATCTAGATAGTATAATATGTGCAACTAAAATATATATTAATTGATTTATAATATTTGATTATAAAATTATACTGTAAATCATAAAAATTAAAATTTTGAAACTTTTTATTATCCAAAGTAATGTGAAAATTTACAAAGTATTTGAAAATTATCCAAATATCTCATTGCACTAATCTTTTGTATATAGGATAAAATTTAGTCCAATTTTGACCAAATTTTTATCTTTAAAATTTTCAACTAAATCCATAATTTTTTTTTCTCAAAATTCTCCATAAATAATAATTTTTCATGCATAAATAATCGATTTTGGCAGTATAACCAATTTTTTTTTTCATACTTCCATAATTTTAACTTTCCAATAATAATGTATTACATAAGTTACCATGAGTAGACATGGAACCTTCCATTAGCTAAACAGAAAACTTCAACTATGGAGTCTTTTTTCTTTTGAAATTGAATAACTCTTTGTCAAATTTTTAATAAGAACAAATCATCATCGTAAATATGAAAATTTTCTTCTGAATTTTTTTGTAAATATTTTTTTAATTTGTAAAGATTTTTATATTGAGCAAATATTTATTTCTGGGGTAATAAAAGGGTTCGAATAATATGGTAAACAATGAATCAACCTATGCAAAATAGTGGTTTTCGTTATTAGTTGAAGTGTGAAATCAAATCTTTCCTACGTTTACATTGTATATGTGAAAACAAAACCAAGACAAAAGATTTGAGTCATAAAAAACAAAAACAACAAAAATCGATAAAAAGATGATGTAGAACCAATAAATAAGATAAATATTAACAAGTATTTATCATATTTCTCATTTCATTCAGAAACAATTTTTTGACAAACATTTTTTTCTTTTTGACAAAATAAATTACCCTTTTCATTTACTAAAGATACATCTGACCATATTTTGTACTTTTATAACTATCCAAATTTATAAATCAAATTATATACATAACCAAATTCATTTTATACACTACAAATAAGTAAATAATCTTATGGAAAATATTTAATATCATGCATCTTATGCAAGCTAAAATATTTATTAATTGATTTGTAATATTTAATTTAAAATTATACTCTAAATTATAAAAATTAAAATTTTGAAATTTTATTATTGAAATCTTTTGTAAAAAATTAAAACACAATTATATAGTAGACATTTTAAATTTGATATGTTTGCGAGTCAAAATTAATAAAATATTTAATAAAATATAATATACAAGAAATTAATTTGAAAGACATTTATAAGAAAAAACTAATTGATATTTTGTGTATTTATTTTCTAAACATATAAATTTATCTAATTTGAATCCAACTTAATGATGATTTGGTGTTATACATACATATTTATAATCTTGCATCAAGTTTTCATATATGAACAACATTTAAAATGAATTATAATTCAAAAATAAATAAACATACTCTGTGATGAACAACATGAAAAATGATTTAGCATAATAAAATAGGTAAATGGCTGGAGTGATATTAAAATTTTTTTTTTTAATGTTTGTACTGAATGAATAATTTTATTTTATCGAAAGTATTCCCTTATGAATTTGGTTCAATTCATTAACGGAGAATTGGAGGTATTGGTTTATTGTATAATTATCATGCATATATATATCGATTAAAACCCCTCTTCCGAAATAATATAATTTCATCTCATTTGTAATTTCTGGTTTTGATATAAAAGAATTAGTATAATAAGAGATTTTGGAAATTATAAAATGCGGAAAATGGATAAAATGGATAAAAAACAATTTCCATAAAAATATATAAGTTTTTGGATCTAAAATAAATATAAAACATATAGAAATTCATCCCAATATAACTAGGACTTTTAATGAAAAACCTTTCAATAAAGATGATTCGAATAAAACCCATTGACTACACATTTAATATAAAAAAAAACTCATCAACTAATTATCTGTTAACGTCTTAATCCCTCCATTTATTGTATTGTTAAATCAAAACTATATATTTTGAAATATTGAAAATGATATGTATTATTTCTTAAAACTACACATTGCATATCTAAAACACTTTTTTAGATTAATAATTAATTTTATGGTTAGTTTAATAAGAAGTTTGTAACTCATGAACCGAATTATGAGTGAAATTCCTTGTAATTGTTCTAATAATTTAAATCTATTTCTAAAATGAATATAAGAAATTTGCTGGTGATGACACTTCAACATGATATGCATGTAAATAACACATGAAAATAAAGTTATTCTCTTAAAATGTTTCTTAAATGATATGTATGGTTAGCCCAAAAACAATTAGGAGAAAATAGGAGACAGTTTAGAGAAAAATATGAGAAAATAATTTTTAATATTAGTAACTTCATCTTTTTATGAAAGAATAAAAAAAAAAGATAAATTAATTTATGAACATTGAAAATAAGCATATGATCAAATAAAAAATGATTCATATGACAAAATTCCATATAAAACAAAAAAATTAGTTATTAGTGACATATGAGTATTGGTCAATAAATCTCAATTAAGTAGATTGATAACTTGATGACTGCTAATCTTACTTTATTTGACCAATGACCTAGAGATAAAAGTGCATTTATCAATATTGTCTTTTTGGTTGACAAAAATTTTCCCAAAGATCGTATGACTTTACACCCGGCCTGTTTCTTTTAAATATCTAAAAGAAAACTAAATTGATGTGTTTAATACCATACATTGAACAATGAGCTGAATATATGGTATGGTTATGCATCTGACTTTAAATGGGGAGACAATTCTGGTTCAATTGGATTTGGCTAAATTCGGTTCAGTTATTAAATGTGTTGTTCGCTGGTTTATTTGGTTTATCAATTTGAGAAAAGAGATGAACAAACTTTGTTCGGATCACTTTCAAAGTCAAAATCGATGACAACTTCAGATTTGATGACTCTACTAGCTTTTACATTTACCGGAGATGAGGGAGCTAATGATGGAAGTGGCATGGGTGGCTTTTTATAATGGTAGATTTGGAAGGAATGTAATAAAAGTAAATTTGAAAGGGGATTATTATCAGGGATTGAGGGAAACTCAAATTTCTTAATGAAGCGCTCAAAGGAAAAGTAGTCTTCATAAATATTGGATAATGAGACACATACAGACGAGTTATGGAGGAATTTAAGTAAAGATATTCAGTTTGACTATTGATATATCCAAGGAAGATACACAGAGTGGAACAAGAATCAAGTTTGTTGGTGGAGTATGGTTTCACCTATGGATAGCAAAGACAACAAAAAAATTAAAGTTTTGTGAGATTGGAAAGCACTTTGGAAAGAGTTTTGTAACGAGTTTTAAACTGAATAGCGGTGGAGGGCAAACGATTTATCAAAAAATGGACGTAAAAAAAGCAAAAGACCAATATTCAACAGACATAACTACGTGAGAGAGCAAATCTAAGCTAGTTTCGACAATATGTCGTTGGTGTCTCAACAATACCATTATGTTCATGAGTGTGTGACAAGTTATTTGATGAGTGATTCCATGAGTTGCAAGATAGGTGGATAAAGCCATAAATTCACCGCCAATATCTGAGAAAAGAGTGATAATGTGATGCTCAAACTTTGCTTTTGCTAGTTCTTTAAATTTGGTGAAAATATCAAAGATCTGTAATTTTTGTTCGAACAGAAAATGCTAGTAATTACAAATGTAAGGATCGACAAATATAAAATAGTATCTATAACAATAAAATGAAAGAGTTAGTGACATCCAACATCAGAATAAACTACTTCAAAGAGGTTAGATGAAGTAACTGAAATGAATTCCAAAAGGAAGTTTGTGATTTTTGTTGAGTGGACTAGAATTTCATATTGAACAAGTTGTGTTTTAATTACATAAAATAAGCGAGAAATGAGAAACAGTGTGATGAAGAATTTCTGAATTGGGATGATTCAAACAAGATTGTCAATCGGCTAAAGAGGACTTGAAAAAAGAAAAATTTTGAAAGGTAGAGGTTGAAGAAGAACCAACATAAACCGACCACTTATACATTCCATTAGTAATCCTTTCTTTGGTGACTGGTGCTCCCAATGTCAGATTCCTCACTGAAATTTGAAGTGATCAAAAGTAATATAAATTTTGTTATCCACAAAGATGAACAGTTATGAGATTACTGGCTAATAAAGGCACACATAAGACATATGCCAAATTGAGATTATGATGAGTAATGGGTAAGAAGACTGAACTAGTGTGTGAGATACCAAAACCATATCCCTCAATAATTATTACGTCATCAACTCCATAGTAAAGGGTGTATAGCAAAAGGTTGTAGAGATCAATATTGACATAGTGAGAGGTGCCAATATCAAGATACCGTGAAGGTGTATTTGGTGAAATGGTTGCAATATCCGAACAGATGTAATTGTGTATAACGTGAAAAGATATACTGCAATCGATATCTGAATTTTGCAGAGTAGCTCTAGGAATTAATTTGAACATATCTGATGTATCCCCCGGGATGGAGTTTACAACGGGCGGAATATGGAGGTTGAAAGCTGGCTGTGTAGCACTCTCTTTCAAGTCGGTTGGATGGATGATGGACAGATGTGATTAACTCTCTCAATCGTTGGGTTGATTGACTCTCTCACTCCTTGGTAGAACTAGGTTGCTTGAATCACACAAACAAACTGATCCTGCGTTTTCTAAAGAACAAATGAATCACTTACTTGACCTAGAGAAAGGGAAATTTTAATCAAAGATATTCTTTGAAGAAAATAAGAAACTTTTATATAAATTTTTAATTGATTGAAATGTGTGTTTTAAAATGGAACCATGAGAAGTCCATTAACATTCTTCAGGTGGTCTTTGGTTGAGATTGTGAGCGACTTGGGCTGTGCAGATTGAACTTTGGCCTAGTCGCGCATTGTAGTCTGAATCTGGTTTGCCAACTTGTAAAATCCATAACTTTCGAGTCTGAATCCGGTTTCCTGTGAATTCAAATTTCTGTGCTTCCTTTTTGAGTTGAGAATCCAAAACAATTAGATTTGTTGCTTAATTCCTTCTGGTTTGGTCGGGCCGCTCTATTTAGTCGTCGTCGGTCTTCTTCGGGTCCATTGATGATCTTCTGGATAACTTCTACTTGAGAAACGTTTTTGGGATGATTCTTCTTCGTGGTGTCTCCTAGATGGGTTGAGTGTGTTCTTCAAGTGTTTGTTGAGCTGGAATGTTTGGTCTTTTTCTCCATTTAGGCTGAACTTAACTCACTGGCCTCTTTAGCTCTCCTCAGCTTCATGTTTTCACCTCCATGGTTGGATCCGAGTTGGCTATCCTGATAATGGTTCTGAGGATTACATTAATATCAAATTTTGGCGCCGTTTTCGGGGATTAACTTGGAATTGAAATTTAGTCTAAGAATTTACTTATTCGTTTTTCCACCTAGTCTATGGAAAATCCTGCCACCTTCAAGTGGAGCTCGAATACAAGGCATCAAGGGTTGTGAAGCTGTTGAATTTTGATGTCAAACCCGCCTTCGAGAGGTGATCCATACAGCTGCATGAACTTGAAAAGATCCGACACATGGCCTATGAAAATTCCAGAATCTATAAGGAGCGGACTATGACCTACCTTTTATTCTACAATGTGTGGTTGTTAGTCGATATCCACCCTACTCGATTCGCAGATTTGGTTGCCATGAGACAGAAGGGCACTAAGAGCGAGGTCTTGCGCTTGCTCAAGAAGATATGGTTGGGGATGATGGCGATGAAGCAGTTCGACCTTTATCCCGACCTCGTTCATCAGTTCCTTCCGATCGTTCGGGTTTACTACTCGAACGAGATAATCTAGAATGCCCGAGAGGAGATTCTCACATTCTTGTATTTTCTATTTCATGTTGGAACTTTGTTGGATTTGGATATTATGTTATGCATGTTCATTCTAACTTGTGTTTTAGTGTGCTAATAGTGCTAACATTATGAATTTCGTTTGAATTTCTAACACCTGGTTCATTATGCAAATTTTCACAAGGTGGTGTTTGATTTTGGACACGGTGTCAGTCGACACTTGGGCTGAGTGACGTTCGACACCATGTGTGTGTCGTCGGTCGACACCTACCACGATTGCAAGTAAGCATTCATCATTCCTTGTCCAATTTAGTTAGGCTTCTTTTTCTTTTAACTGACTTTAGGCCTGATTGATACTCGCTTTTGATTAATCTGTTCAATGTCCAAACAACTATAAACCATCGTAGTATAGTGTTATGGGGTTATCAATCTATTAGGGAAGGGGTGATACAATCCGATTGTTGCTAACTATTTTAAGTCAAACCGAAAATAAAAGGGAATGAGAGATCAACTCTAAACTACTAAATAAAGAGTCTTGTGTAACTCAAAACTAAAAGACAAGCTCAAATGAAGAGAATCTTTGCTATAAACAAGTAAAGATTCAACTTGAGGTGAACTGAACAGCAAAAAGAGTACTTGGACCAAAAATAATGATTAAGCTAAGAAAAGAATAAACTTCCGATTAAAGGAGGAGTCTAGATGGATTTTTATCAGAGAATGAGATTCTTGGTCTGTTGAAATACTCGGTTAAGAACTCAACAAGACAAAAGATTGGAGTTGATTCTTTGGTGAAAGGGATTGTAGAAAGATCATCCTACGGTAATTAGGCAAGATCCCTTTACTCCTTTTACCTTCAAGATAGATTTTGCCTAGTGGTGGTGAAAAATGTTCAAGTTTTATCACCATATCCTATTGAGAACCATGGAGATCATGATGAACTAATTTCCTAAGTCATGAAACTCCACCTCTTTCAAGTGATTCCGGCAATCTCATGGAGTGGTTCTCTCACAGAGACACCCAAGGTCTCACCTTTAGGTGATCAAGCTAAACCAAGCTTTAAGAAAGACAAGAAGAGAAGAATCATAGGTTTAAACAAGGAACCGAGTAAGAAACTGTCCAAGAAACCTCTTTTCTCTTCAATCTATCAAGATTCCCAAGTAAAATTACTCACTATTAATGAAAAGAATCTAAAAATCCATAAGGATGAAAGATTCTTTCATAGTTTCTAAGTGAAAAAAATAAAGAACAGAAGATAAATAAGACTTAAAGGAAACTTAAATTAAACGATCGAGTTCAAATAAACATAAAGAACTTCAAGAGGTTAAGCTTTCAATAGCTTTTAATGGCAGAAAATAAGTTCGACAGAATATAAAAATAAAACAAACAAGATAACAAAGAAGCTGAAGTTAAAAACTTCTGCTTGGTTGAGGGTGAGGTAGCTTTTATAGGCGCGGTGGAAAACCTTTATCAGAACCACTTTTGGCCACGGGATGAGCTGGATTCATCGCGTAGTGCCTGGCTTGGTACGGACGAGGACATATGTAAGATCGCTTATCGCACCGGGGTGGAACATCGGGTGTGGCATTGCTCAAAAAGCAAACTTCGGGTTCTTCTGCATCAGGGTGAGACCGTTGTGTTTGGTCGATGTAAAAACTTGGGGCGCACTGCACCGGGGTCTTCCTGTTGCGTGTTGCCCAATGTGTAAAATCAGGGATTTTTGCATCGGGTGATCCTATTGCGCATCCCGTTGCTTCCTGAGTGAACACCTTTCCTTGACCTTCTTCATTTAGCATTGTCTCTTCTACTCGGCTAGTCCCCCTCCATGTATTGGTTACCTGAAAAACACTCTACAAATGCAAGAAAATGCAGAGTCCTAGTCTAATGCAACCTAAGTCTAAATTGGGGTGAAACCTTAGGAAAAACATGTGAAAATGCATCCTAACTATCATGGAATGCACGTGAACGGAATGTAAAATGCAGAGACATCAATACCCCCAAACTTTGGCATTTTGCTTGTCCTCAAGCAAACAAACTAGTATAAGTGATGAAGAACAAATGATAACACACAAAGTGAAGTTCGAGATGCTATCAGAAAGAGTTTAACCCGATGTTTATACCTAGAATTCTAGAGTGCAACCAAGGTTTTACTTACTTCAAAAGCATTAGCCCCTAATCATCACGTCACCTACTGGAACCAGCCCTAAAATCATGCCAAATTTAATCATTTCTCCCTTTTCATATTTATTAGGAAACATTTAAAGCGTGAATCATATACCAGTAAGTGTACGACTTAAATGAACTAAAGATGAGCTCGGAGATGAGGGCTAAGTAGTCAATTGGAGATCGCTCTAGAAAAGAATCTTCCCTATGCAAAATGTTAAGGGTAAAAACTAACTGGTGCATACAAGGACATATTTTCATCTACCCAACCACCTAATCAGTTTCTACTCTAGCCTAAAACCCAAGATTTCAATCCTAGTCTACCCTTTCCCAAGGCCTTTCTGCCTTACCTTTCTTTATTATTTTCCTAGGGTCTATTCTTCACCCTTAGCGCAGGCTTGTTGGTTTTGGACTTAGCTCGTTCTTGTGGCGTCTTTTGAATTCACATTTGGTCTTGATGGCCAAGCCTTCATTTTTGTTTTTGGCCTTCTCTCTTGTTTTTGGATCGCCTTTTCATTTTTTCTTTTCTTAGCCTTCCTTGATGCTGTCTTGTGTTTGCTTAGTACTCCAGTCATTCTTTTGAGAGCCGCTTTTCTTCACCCTTTTCATCACAGATTTATGGATCTCTCTGAGGATACTCATCGATCAAAACTTCCTATTAAGGTAGCCAAGGATCGTTCACAACTTATAATGACTCAAGATGCAAGTCATTTTCTAAATGAAAACCTATCTTTATCAGCCTAAATCCAACACTTTTTACTAAGGAAGATTCAAAAATATAAGGCCTCACATGCACTCACAAAAGTATTTAAGTTCTAAAAAGGAAGCTTGGTTACGGTCGACAAAATTGATTAGACTAACAGGAGTGGTAAAAAAAAAAAGAGGAAAGATGGTCCAAGTAAGAATCAATGAAAACCGAATTTCAAAATAAGAATGTGATAATTCTAATGCAAGTTTTCTGTTCAAGTTCAGCAAGGGAAAAATTCAAATAATTAAGCTTTCATCCAAGACTAAATCTGCAAAAGGTGAGTTCTAAAAAGTGCTGCTGTCTTAACTTCAATTTGACACTAGGTGCACTAGACAATTCAAGGTATATGCATAGGTTTAAGAATTTGAAAACAGCAGGGACTTCTTAATGTGTGCATGTGCAAAAAAATGCTATGAACCTATATGAATGCATCCTGAAATCAAATTTAGTCATGTTGAATACGGCTATATGCTCTTCTTTTTGGTGGAAAATTATTCAATTTTTTATTGAGTTTTAATGCACATAGATGAATGTATGAATGCATGAATCCTAATCTAAATGCTATGCCATGATTATATACTCCCTTAAACTTAAATCATACAGCCCCTTGTGTGATAAAATGAGGAAGAGTACATGCTAACCTAATCTAAATGCTATACTAATATCTAAACATGCATATTTACAAAATCCTTGTGGGGGTTTTAGAATTTACCTGATGAGGATGTGGTGTTTCCATCGGTGGAGAGGGATGGGTTGCTGGAGATAGAGGTCAGTGTTCTAACCGCTTTCCTCTTTCTGGTTCTAGGGGTCGTTTCCTGGTGAGAGGCTCTTGGTGGTTCTACCTCCGGTGCTGGTGTCTGGTGTCGTGGGATGGAGCTTGTTGGTTTCCATCTTCTCAGCTCCGGGGTGCCGACTTCCTTTGAGTCTCCTTCTTCTTCATCCTCTTCATCATCTTCATTACGGGATAACGATTCCTTCAGCTTGGTAGTAAGGTTTTTTTACCTGGCTTGACTCCCTTCGTGCCTTTCACTAACCTCTTAAAGGTGCGGTCTTGCCACTTGCTATATCTGGAGGAGATCAATGAGCTGGTGCACCTTTTTAAAGGAGTGGTTCTTCCTTGGAGGCTTGGCAAGAAGTAGTACTGCTCAGCTCCATAAATAGGGTTGCCAAAATCATTGGTTTACAGCATATCTTCCGCTTCTGCTTCCGGTTCACTCTGCTCATTTCCACTTCTATCTATTCCTCCTACTGGATACGGGCTCCATAGAGGAAGTGGTGTTCTACAACGGGCTCAAAGTCTATGTTGGTGGCATCCCTAACCGTGATTAGACTCACATTGGGGAGGAAAAACAGGACTCCCCTGTTGCTCCGCGTGTAGAAGCATTACTGAGTCTTCTTCAGATACGGGATGTCCAGACAATCGATCACATACGTAGTTTACTCTATTTCTATGCCGTTCCCCCGGATGATGGCTGTAATGATCCCTCCACCGCCTACAAAAGACTTCCCGCTCAATGCAGATCTTACTGCGGCCTTGCATCTTAACAATTCCTTTAGGAGGACCGTGATCAATCCGGTGCTTGTCCCACTCTCCTTAAGCTCTGTCCCATCCCTAGTCATTCTCGAAAGGTTCACCATCCCATCATTAATCATTTCCATCTCCTTAATGTTAATCGTGCTTGATTCCTTTCCCAAAGAAAGTGTGAGCAATGACTTTGTGCACATACCTCAAGGCGGGATGCCTGATTTTGGTGCATTTGATCACACCGGGCTTGTATTTTCTGACATCAATGGTGTCCCAAAATGCGCTTAACTCAGCATTTGGTATATTCTGGCCGTCTTCTCTCATTAAACCGGTACGGAACCCAAAGATAATCTCGAGCTTGATGAAGCTCATCTTGTAGTTATTGCTCTCATATCGAAACTTGATATGGCCATCGCCTTCTCGCCTGTAGTTTTCATACTCTTGTTCATGTGCGTAAAATTTCATATCTAGGCTTGCAAGGAATTGGATAATGGCTTCATCGTGAGATGGGTAGGGGGTGTCCATGAGCTTTTTGAGATCCATCTCGTTGAACCGGATCTGGCAGTCTTCAAGAATGCCGAGTTCCACCATAGTTTTCTCGTGAGGGTAGCGAGTGGCCCTACTCCATTCGGTTGTAGGCGGTTCTCATTTCCTCTTGGGACATCCACTGTTCACCTCCTCCTTGTGAGGAGCTTCCAACCTTCTTCTTCCCCTCTCGCTTATCAGCTCTCTCGGATTGGCACGATTAAACATAATCTTTTCTTGTTGCAGAAACCATTTTTTTGCTAATGGGTTGATCCTGGTTTAGAGAGAAAACTTCGAAGAAATTTTTCTAGAGTAGAAGTTGCTTTGAAAGGTGTTAGAATATATGAGAGAAACGAGAGAGAGAGTTGCACCTTTCGTGCTTACAACGGGGTGAAGCTGTTGTGGCTGTCTGTTGCGATCAGAGGGATGTTACCTGATGCAACACTCGATGCGGATATTGGTGGTTGATTTTCGGCTTAGCGCAATGGTTTTATCTTGTTGCGGCTACCCAGGGCATACTGATCTTTCCATATCTCCGAGTAAGGTTCGATGTGGGCAACATCTTGGTATGGTGGTTTATTCACAACGGGGTCACCTTGTTACAGGTTGCCTGTTGTGCACTGCCTTGGTTTTGCACACCAGGTTCTCCTTGTTACAACTTCCTGGTGTGAAACCCGATCATCCTCAAACTTCTTATTCTGTACAGTAGCCTTCATTGTTGGCCTTGCCCCATGAAAACAACTTACGAAAACTAGGAAAAAGCATTAATATGTACAAGGATAAGCTTGGGGTGCCTCTGATAGACTGGATTTAGAGGTCTATTTTCTACTGCAAGTGCACACTTTAAAATTGTAATACAGATAGGTTCGATTTCCAGAAGACCAGTGTTACACTTTGTATCTATGAGGTATTGAAAGAAAGCTAAACAAGCAAGTTGGTTTGTTGAATGTAAAATAAGTAACGGATTCAAACAGTAATTAAACTTCAGATAAAACAAGCGTTAGACCAAGGTATTTTCGCAGGAAATTCAGAGTAAGGGATCGAACAACTATTCAGGGGCAACTAAACGCCAGCCTAGAGCTCAAACATAGAAGTAATATTAATCCACTGTCGTGGCATCAACAACTTTATCTAACAACCTAAAATCCTAAACTGTCGTTTGGTCCTAGAATCGCAGATAAGCATTATTGCACAGGTTCGATATGCTCACAATTTGCCTCGACATCAACTGTCGTTGGCTAAGGACAAATTGCTCACCAAAGTCTCTTCTAGCAATCTATTACACTTTTGATGAATAAATTAACCTAAAATCATGAATTTAGTGGTCAGTTCAATTCAGGCATTAAGACTAACAAGTGGTGAAGACACTCTATTCAAATCCCTATTTGTGTTCAACCCATCAACTCATGAATACCATTGAAATCCTTGATCTAACAAGAGGATCTACCCAGACATGAAATGGGAAAACACAACAACAAATGAAAGAGAATTCATAGAATATAAAATAGATATGACAAAGGTTTAGAATTCTTCTCAAGTGTGGCAGAGATTCTTCTCCAAATCTTACAAGTAGAAAAACTCTCAAAGATTCTTATCAAAGGTCTCTCTCTAGCTAGAAAATCGAAAAGTACAAGATAAGAAGATGGTCGCGACGGCTCCCCCTTTTTTCTTCCTTCCTTCGCGTCCCAAAACATGGTAAGTGGAGTTTCCATATCTGCTCCGGACGGATGGAGCACGTGCTCCATAGTGGAGCATGTGCTCTAAAATGGAGCAGGTGCTCTAAAAGGGAGCAGGTGCTCCATCGGGTGATGATCTTCAAATTCGGGCCCTTTTCCTTCATTCCGACTCCTTTTTGCTGCAGAGGATCCAATCCCTCATGTCTTCGTTTATAGCTCCTTAGTGACCTGAAATGACTCGATAAAGACTAAAAAAACTCGATAAAACCTGCAAAACAAAGGTTAGAATGAGACAAAATCGCCTCATATCAGCCTCCAAAAATCAATAAGACTCGTTCCCCCCCCCCCCACTTACTTCACACCGTCCCCAGTGTGAAAGTAAATACGAAGTCGGGATAAAAAAAATACAAATGCAAATGGAATACTAAAATGGTGATAGAGGGGTGTTACTGGCGATCAGCGGGTGGTGTCATCGGGACTCTCACTCCTGTCTCGGCTCTGGCGCTTCCTACCATGGGAAGGTCCCGGCGTCTGCTCTGTGCGGACGTCTCTCGCCGCCGTGGTGTGACAGCAACCACGGGATAAGGTCTGCATGATGCGCTGTAGGAGACTGTTGTTCTTCCGCTGGGAAGCGATCATCCACTGCCTGTACTCAGCCGTATCTGGCTCATCAGAGATAGGGGGAGGTCGAACTCACCATGAGCAGTGGTAGTGTGGTAGGGGAGCGTCAGTATGCGCGGGGCGGTGTGTGGCATCTCCTCGTCCTCCAGATGAGGCGGTGCTGCTCTGGAAGAGCTGGTGGGAGTAGTAGAAGGAGCACGCCTGAGAGGGTCTGAGCAGAGGAAATCCGGGTGCGGCATGAAGCGCAGGTCGGCCTCAGAGTCGAGGCGCGTGATCACCGGCTGGGGGAGCTTGCAGAAAAGCGTCTCACCACTCACACTCTTGAACTGGTAAGTGTCATGGTCTCGGAGGATCTTTGAGCTGATGAGGTGGGCCGTGTCCATCCGTTCGATCTGAGAAACGCAGGTAGCATGTCCGAGAGGTACCCGACAGGTCTGGAAAAGTGTGGTGAGAAGGCTCCCAATGCGCTCAGTCTTCCCTGTTGCGCCGGTGCGTGCCCTGTCTTTCGCTGCCACTATCGTCTCGGCAAACTACAGGCCAAGGTTGACCTGGTGAACTGTAGGGTGCGGTGCTCCATACGACTCAGCCACCAAGTCCCCGCAGCCATAGTAGAGCATGAGGAGCTCATCGAGGTGTACCTTGTTGCCGACGTCGCGATCAAACAGCAGCTGGCTGTATAGTCTTGCGTAGATGCGCACAGCAGGGTGGCGGATCAAGGATTGGCTCGCGGAGCAAGAGGCGTAAGGACCGGAAGCTATCATTTGCCAGAACTGGCCGGAGATGGGGAACTGCTTCGGGAAGGAGAGGTCCTTGTCTTCTGCGTGGAAACCGAAGACATCGTTGAGCTCTCCGATGGTGATGGAGTACTTCCTCCCGTCAGCGAAAAAGGAGAGCTCGTCCACAGTCGGATTCTGAGGGTCTGCATAGTGGATCCTCGCTGAGGCGAGGCACTGGCGAGTGAGCTCGGGGTAGAGGACCTCGGTTTCCAAGGCGAAACCCATTAACTTGGCGCTGAGGAAGATTTCGTACACCTCCTTCTTGATGCCTAGGCGCTTCAACGTATCCGAGCACATGAACCGGGTGGGCTCTATCTTCACGCCCAGCAGCGCGTTGTAGTATAAGCAATCGGTTTGGTCCCACATCTCATCAGAGTGCACGGGGATGTTGTCATCCGGGAGCTCAAAACGTTCGCCTTCAGGGCATGGCCATGGTGCGGTTCGAGGGTCTGCTTGTGCCGAGGTACTTGCGCCTTTTGCTTTCCGGTTCGTGTAACGGAAGTTCTTGGGCTGCATTTTTCTGTAAACACACAAGAGACATCTTGAAAGTGAGCTTTACACGATTTTGGCAAATCAAGTTAGTGTCATTGATGAACAATCAAATCCTGTGCACTTAGGACTCATAGAGGGAGAAAAACTCATATCTCAAACCCAATTCAACATGCAGCCCGATTTTCACCATTGATGGACTTTCAAGCCTTTTCAAAATTTTTGCATGTGTCGATTTTGAACCCTATTCAAGCTATAATTGCACAAATCATCATGAAAAACATCCAGAACAGTTCGCACAAGCAGTTCAGAGAGAGAGAGAGCACAAAACCTCAAGTCCCAAAGATGGGTAGCGACTGAAATAGGGGGTTTTCGAGCTCATACCTTTGGTTGTTGTCAAAATCGATGGTGGAAACAGACTCAGGGCAAGAATTCGAGTGGTTTAGGCTTAAGAATCACTCAATTTGGTTGAGAATTGCAAAAGTTAGGAGTTTAGCAAAAACCAAAGAGAGAGAGGGAGAGGTGGTCGCGATGAAGAATAAGTGGGGAGATGGAGAGTTTTTCTTTTTATAGGGGAAAATCGGTTGGTTTAGGGTAAAACCCAATGAAAATCGGAAGTATCTTTGATTAAAACCGAGTGAAAACCAATTTAAACCAGCTAAATTCACTTACCTGGTCGCGAAAATTGGAGCACCTTAAAGGAGCACGTGCTCCATTTGAAGTGCTCTATCGAGTAAGTTACGCCTGGAGCACCCTGGGAGAGAATTGAGCAGGTGCTCCGTTCGGGTGCTCATTTCTTCTTTCTTCATCTGATCGCTGAGAACACACATAACCTTTTTTTTTTTTTGTAGGAATAAAAAACTAAAACTATAAAGAGAAAACAAGAAATCCAAAGTTAGGGACTCTTACCGGTGGGTTGCCTCCCACCAAGCGCTTGGTTTAAGTCACTAGCTTGACTTGGCTAGCCATTTAGGAATCAAGAGGGTCGCCTAAGGGAAATGTTTCTCCTTCTGTGACGTAAGATTCAGCAAGATATGGCTTGACCCGCTGGCCGTTGACAACAAACTCTCCTCCCTTGGTGTCCAGCAACACCACAGCTCCATATGGTTTGACTTCTTTGATTGTAAAAGGCCCAGACCATCGTGACCTTAGCTTTCCGGGAAACAGCTTCAAGTGGGAATTAAACAGCAACACTTGATCATTTGGAGAAAAATTCCGGGTCAGAATCCTCTTGTCGTGGTAGGCCTTAGTTCTCTCCTTCTAGTTCTTGGAGTTATCATAGGCAAGATGCCTTATTTCTTCCAACTCATGCAACTGCATCATCCTCCTTTCTGAGGCAGATTTAAAATCGAAGTTGAGCATCTTCACTGCCCATGCTGCTTTAAATTCAAGCTCTACAGGAAGGTGACAAGCTTTTCCATACACCAAGTGAAATGGTGTTGTCCCCAAAGGTGTCTTATAGGCTGTTCTATATGTCCAAAGAGCATCGTCAAGCTTGGAAGCCCAATCTTTCCTTGTTGTTCCAACGGTTTTCTGCAGGATACTCTTCATTTCCCTGTTGGAGATTTCAACTTGCCCACTGGTTTGAGGATGGTATGGAGATGCAACCTTGTATTTTACACCATTATTTTTCAGCAAGGTGTCAAAGATCTTATTGATGAAGTGGGATCCTCCATCGCTTATGACCACTCTAGGCACACCAAACCTTGGGAAAATGATTGACTTGAACATTTTGATCACTACTCCGGCATCATTTGTGGGGCTTGCCAAAGCTTCTACCCACTTGGACACATAGTCCACAACCACTAGGGTATACTCATTTCCGAAAGATGATGGGAATGACCCCATAAAGTCAATCCCCCACACATCAAACACTTCAACCTCCAGGATGAAGTTCTGTGGCATTTCGTTTCTCTTGCTAATATTGCCTTGTCTTTGGCATGAGTCACACCTTGACACAAATCGATGGACATCTCTGAACATAGTTGGCCACCAATATCCTGCCTGCAGCACCTTAGAGACTGTCTTAAAAGTGGCAAAGTGTCTAGCATATGGAGACCCATGGCAGTGGTATAAGATTTCTGGAATCTCCACGTCACCTACACATCTTCTGAAAACTCCATCTTTGCAATGCTTGTAGAGGTAGGGCTCATCCCAAAAATATTGCCTTATATTCTTCAAGAACTTCTTTTTCTTGTTACCCACAAACCCCTCAGGCTCTTGCTCAGCAGCTAGGTATTTGGCAATCTCTCCAAACCAAGGTATCTTGTTGCGCAGTGCCCTATCGATTTGGCTGAAAAAATAGGATGGAGCAGGTGCTCCGAAACAGAGCGGGTGCTCCACGACTTGGCATACACTTATAGCATAAACTTGCTCCTCAGGTAAACTGTCATCTAGGGGTATCTCTGTGTCTATCCTCATCCTAGATAGATGATCTGCAACTCCGTTCTCAACTCCCTTCTTGTCTACGATTTGAAGGTCGAATTCCTGTAGAAAAAAAATCCATCGTAGTAGCCTTAGTTTGGCATCTTTCTTAGTCAACAGGTACTTCAGTGCAGCATGGTCCGTGTGCACGATTACTTTGACCCAACAAGGTAAGATCGAAACTTTTCAAAGGCGAAAACAATCGCTAGAAGTTCCTTCTCTGTGGTGGCGTACCTGTATTGAACCTCATCCAGAGTTCGGCTCGCATAATAGATGACATGTAGCTTCTTGTCTTTCCTCTGACCCAGAACTGCGCCGACTGCATAATCACTTGCGTCTGTCATGATTTCGAATGGCGACTCCCAATCTGGTGGTTGCACAATATGAGCACTGACCAGCGCTCCTTTGATCGTGTGAAAAGCTTCAAGGCAGGCGCTATCGAATTCAAACTTTGCCTCATTGCACAACAGCTGAGTAAGAGGCCTCGCTATCTTGGAAAAGTCCTTGATAAACCTCCGGGCGTGACCCAGAAAACTGCGGATTCCCTTGACGGATGTAGGCGGTTGCAAGCTCATCATGACCTCTATCTTTGCCTTATCCACCTCGATACCTTGCTCTGAGATTCGATGACCCAACACGATCCCATTTCTCACCATGAAGTGGCACTTCTCCCAGTTCAGAACCAGATGTTTCTCTACACATTGTTGAAGTACCCTGCACAAATTCGACAAACAGACAGAAAAAGAGCTTCCATAGACGGAAAAATCGTCCTTAAAAACCTCCATAATGTCTTCGATGAGGTCAGTAAAAATGGACATCATGCACCGCTGGAATGTAAATGGAGCGTTTCACAAGCCGAACGGCATTCGCCTGTAGGTGAAGGTGCCATAAGGACATGTGAACGTCGTCTTTTCCTGGTCATCCGGATGGATGGGGATCTGAAAGAAACCAGAGTAACCATCTAGAAAGCAGTAGTATGGGTGGTTAGCCAATCTTTCAAGCATTTGATCGATAAAGGGCAAATGAAAATGGTCCTTACGGGTTGCAGTATTCAGTTTCCGATAATCTATGCACATTCTATGCCCAGTTACAGTCCTACTTGGTATCAGTTTGTTCCTATCATTTTTAATCACAGTGATACCACCCTTCTTAGGAACTACATGAACAGGACTAACCCATGTACTATCGGAAATAACATAGATTACACCAGCTTCTAGAAGTTTCATTATCTCCTTCTTAACAACATCCTTTAAATTCGGGTTTAACCTTCTTTGATGTTCTATAGAGCTCATCGATTCATCATCTAGATATATTCTATGCATGCAAAGATCAGGAGAGATTCCAGTGATATCATCAAGTGAGTATCCCAATGCCTTTCTATACTTCCTAAGCTCACACAAAAGCAAAGCAACTTCAACATTGTTCAGCTCAGAGTTTACTATCACAGGGTAAGTAGAGTTCGTTCCAAGGAATGCGTACCTTAGCCCAGCAGGAAGTGTTTTCAGCTCAAGCTTGGGAGTTTTCAGCTAGCTCCAAGGGCCATCGACAAGACTTGAATTCGGAGCGGGTGCTCCTATATTCAGAGCAAGTGCTCCATCATTGACTTCTGCAGTCGAGTTTAGCCTCTCTTCTAGGCTCATGTAGGCTATCATCCTTTCCAAACCGAGGCTTGAGTCCAGCATCTTTGCAAAACCATCAGCATCCTCGCTCATAAAACCATGTTTTCCTTCAGCCATAGTCAATGCAACATCCAATGGATCATTGGATAAAACTTCTTCAACCATTGGGTCTAAGATTGCATCATCACCTTCAACGGTGAATGTCTGCCCATCCAGCATGGGTATTTTAAGGAGTTTATCCATCTCGAACTTCACCATAATATCTCCCAGTTGGAGATCAATCACTCCGTTTCTCACATCAATTAATGCACCAGCTGTGCAAAAGAACGGTCTACCCAAAATAAGAGGGTCTCTGGGCTCTTCATCAAGTTCCAGAACCACGAAATCAGTAGGGATCAGTGTGTTCCCTATCGTCACATGTAAATCCTCAAGGACTCCTACGGGCAGCTTTGTTGATCTGTCAGCAAAAACTAGAGAGATCCTTGTCGGCTTGAACTTGGTGAAACCCAATCTTTTAGCCACAGAGTATGGCATAAGGTTTACGCTTGAACCCAAATCGCAGAGTGAGCAGGCAAAGATGTTGGGTCCAATTTGCACAGATAAGACAAACCTCCCTGGATCTCCCATCTTCCTGAGTACTTTATTTTGCAATACAGCACTACAGTCCTTTGAAACCAGCATCACATCCTCTTCGCCTGCCACTCTTCTGACCAGCAATCCTTTTATGTACCTCTTCAAAGATGACATCATTTGGGCAGCATCAACCAATGGAATTTTAATGGTTATGTCTCGAAGCAGCTCCTTACATTTAGCTTCTTCTAGGTCCTTACGTGATTTCTTAGGTGGGACTGGGTAGGGTACCTTAGGCTTGCAAATCCTTCTGGGGACTGCTGCAGGTTTTTCTGCAGGTGTGGGTGGAGCACCCTGATGGAGCAGGTGCTCCGTCGATGGGCTGGGATGATCCGTCGTAAAATCTCCGCCTGGAGCACCCTGAGATGAAGTCGGAGCAGGTGCTCCGGACGTCGAGGGATGCTCCTTCGAGTTTTCTTCGCCTGGAGCATGCTGTCCTTCCTGGAGCAGGTGCTCCTCAGCAATCTCCTTCCCCTTATCCGACTTCTGAGTTGGTGCTGTAGGTACCTGAAGTGTCTTCCCACTTCTCGGTTCGATGGCATTGATGTATTCAGCTCTTGAATTTTCAGGTTTCCCAGGGAGAGTCCCAGGTGTTCTCTTGACAGCTTCTGCAGTTTGTGCAACCTGAACATCTAATTTCTTCATGTGAGTCCACACACCCTCATACTTGCCATTCATGTCATTGTACATGTGATCAACTTTAGCATTGATTTCTGAAGATGACTTTTGCTGGTTAAGCAACAGCTGCTGCATAAGGTTTTTTTAAAATCATCTTGAGAGGTGTTTGTAGAACTTGATGAAGGCTGCATGCTAGCATATTGCGACTTTTGTTGTCCTCCTTGGAAGCGATTCTGCCCCTGATTGGTGATGAACTGCTTCCCTTGTGAATTGTTGGAGTAGCTTTTCTGAAACCCCACATTCTGAGACAGCTGGTTCTGGTCCCCTTTCTGTTGTGGATATACTTGATCTTGTGGGTTCTCCACATTGGTGCTCCGGTAGGACAAGTTGGGATGGCTCCTGTAAGCTTGATTGAACCAACGATTTTGCACAAACCCTTGCCCATTCACATAGTTGACCTCCAGCTGATTATCATCCTGGTCATCTCCAAACTCCTTAGATAGAGGTGCTTCTACATTCTTATCCACAAAATGGACTGTCTTTTGGTTCCCCTTTAGCAAAAGGTTAACCTTAGCTGTTCACACTACTGACCTTCCTTGTTCTGTCGTATTCAGGAGACTTTCTGCTGGAACTTGCAGCCAAGTTCTCAATCAATTCAAAAGCACCCTCCTTGGACTTTGTCATAAAATCACCATTACTAGCTGCATTCAGAGCATTCTTGTAATCCCAATCAACACCATTATAGAACGTGCCCAGAATTTGTTCATCAGTGAACCCATGATGATGACACTCTCTTCTGTACTCCTTGAACCTTTCCCAAGCCTCGAAATGGCTTCTCCGTAATGTTACTGGAATGAGGATATCTTGCTCCTCAAAGCTGCGGTCTTGGACTTGGTGTAAAAGTGATCCAAGAATGCTGATCTACACTCAGCCCATGTTGTCAAAGACCCAGGTGGTAATGACTTAAGCCAGCGTGAAGCTTTGTCCGCCAAAGAGAATGGGAACAGCTTACACTTCAGAAAGTCGTGAGGCACTCCATTTGAACCAGTATTGCTGCAGATTTCTTCAAAATTTTCGATGTGATCCATCGGAATTTCTGCAGGCAAACCATGGAATAAATGCTGCTTCACCAAAGTGATCATTTGAGGCTTGATCTCAAAATCTTGCCTCTGAATCGTGGGTGGGACAATCGCAGCTCTATTTTGATAATAGGAATGCGGATTGTCCTTATATCCAATCGCCGGCTGTTGCTGCCGCGGTTGTCTAAGTTGCTCCATCTCTTGACAAAGTCTTTGCAGCTCAGCTGCCATTTCAGCATTACCTCTGTCGGCCATATCCACAATATCAGGAACGTGGACAGATGCAGAAACAGGAGTAGTGTCTGTAGTAGGAACAGGAATAGGAGCAGGAGCAAACACTTGTGCAGCTCGGTTTTGCCTGTTCTCTCGCTCTCTTCTAGATAACTCTTTGTTGGTTAGGATGACGAGATTCTCAGAGTTCTTGCTCCTTGTGGTTCTTGTGGTCATGCACCTGAAACACACAAGAGAGAAGAATAGAAACAGATTAGAAAGGTCTTAGACTGGAATTAAAACCAAGAAACAGAGGTAACGAATTGGTCCCCGTCGCAATGGCGCCAAAAACTTGATAGACTGGATTTAGAGGTCTATTTTCTACTGCAAGTGCACAGCTTAAAATTGTAATACAGATAGGTTCGATTTCCAAGGGACCAGTGTTACACTTTGTATCTATGAGGTATTGAAAGAAAGCTAAGCAAGCAAGTTGGTTTGTTGGTTGCAAAACAAGTAACAGCACTACAAGAAAAACGTATATTGATAGCGCGGAAAATATATTATCTTATGTAATACATAGCGAATTTATATCTGCTATGATTGCGGCAGCTATGGTAGATGCCCCACCTACGATAGCATTAATTTTATCTGCTATAGTATGTTCATCTACAATAGCACTTTTTAATGTTTTATTTATTGTTTCATAGCATTAATTGAATGCCATTATTTAGTTGTTCATAGCAATTTATGAATTTTTACGATTGTTTCTGACAACTCAAATTGGGTGCTATGATAGATCACTATACAATAGCAAATATTTGTTGCGTTAATTAATGTTTTCATAGTGCTATCATATACAAGACTTAGTGCTATCTTAACATGCTATCATATGTAATATATATATATATATAACTTGTAAATTTAAAATGAAACTATTTATAACATCTCAAAATATTCCAACATACCTAAAACACTTCCGCATCCAACATACCAAACACAATTCCGAAACCAACATACCAAAAACAATTTTGAATCCAACATACCAAACATTAAACATTTTGAATCCAAAATACATAAAGACTAGTCTTAACCTAAATTAAGCTAGCTGAACCAAAGTTGCTTCATCCCCTGCAATTAATAATGGACATTGTCTTATATCAGTTTTGCACATGAAAAACCAAAAACACAAGCATCAAAGTAAACAATACTTACCAAGTGACCAAGTGATCGGTTGGAGGATAGTCAATACATGACCAAGTGATCAATTGGCCATGCGATAAATGAACCAAGTGCATCTCTCATATACTCAATCTCATCTGATGTCCTCCAAACCTCTGCATCATCTACGTTGACTATTTCTATCCAAACTCGTGCAGCATTAGGACCCAAGCGAGCACAGTGTACACTTTGTTCTGGATCAATTGAATTCACCTTTCCTTCAGCAACAATCCGCTTTCTACCTTTAATATCCAGTAACTTACACTTCTGATTTTCCTGTATAGCTCCTTTTTTACGCTGACAAGTTGACAATATTAACCAATTACTACAGTAAAATGAGACAGAACCATAATCAACTGTAGAACATATAAAATAAGTTACCGGAGATCTTCGAAGAGGGGACTGTGCAGCTGTTTGAGTTTCCAGCTGTTTGAGTTTCCACTGCATTAGATTTTGGAACTGTTGTTGGAGACTTCTCACATGATGCTGAGATTGGTTGCATATGCGACTTAGAACCTGTTGCTGTGGATTTTTTACTTGCTGATGCTGGTCTTCCATGAGCTGGTTGCATATGCGATTTAGAACATGTTGCTGTGGATTTTTGACTTGCTGATGCTGATTTTCCATGAGCTGTTTAAGTAGATGCAGAATTCTGAATAGGAGATAACCGACCTGTTCCATCTGGGTTGTTTTCAAAGACAACTTTGTTGAAAGGCCATGCTACAAAGGACATTAAACAGTCCTCTATGTATGTAACATCCATTGTAGGCCTCCATATGAATGTATTGGGTTCATGTACCACATCAACAAACAGTTTTACAGCCTTTGGTCCGAGTGAAAGTCCATTCACCAAAGCTTTATGATCTTGTGTGGTCCAACGGCCTTCAGCAACAACTACATCATCTTTAGACAGATCAAGTAGTTTGCATTTGTTCAAAGAATTGGCTCTTGTGCCCTGTTAAACGCATAAACCTTCAGTATTTTAAATCATCAACAATCTGTATAAACTTATTAATTAATGAACAAGTTGGAAACTTTACTAGTAGTGCCATGTCTTCTTCCTGAATCCCCTATTCTAGACTAACACACTTCGTGGCAGGCTATGCAATCATATGCCCAACAGATTCTTGAATTGTGGACATTCCCATAGCATTTCTCCAAAGGAATGCTTCTGGTACATTGGCAGTCTCAACCAATACTTTATAATCTAAATGACCTAAACGAATCCCATTCACAACATCCTCTGGATCAGTAGATATAATACGTCCCTCAGCAACATTTGCATCCTCACCAGCCCAGTCAATCAAAATACATTTTGGTTCTGATTTTTTGTTAACACTCTATGCAAATTCAGAGTAGAAAAAAACAAGTCAGACTTTATAGTTATAAAGAAATCAATTGCATGGATTATTAATCACTTACCCTTGCAGCAGATCTAGAGTTTTCACCAACTTCAGTTTCTTGTCCCTGTGACATGCAAGAGAAAATATCAACTTTTAATTTATGTTACAACCCAACAGCTCAATGTACAAAAAATACAAAAGTGCATTACCTGGTTCTGTAGTTTGACAATTTGATTTTCTAGCTCAATAACCCTGTTCTTGAGATGAATTTAATTCTTTTCCATTTCAACCATACACTTGTGTTTAACTTGGAAACAAGCTAATTTGGTCTTAGTCATATTTCTCCCCATTGCCCTCATTCGATCGGGATTATCAGGTCCTAACAGTTCAACAAGTGTATCTTTTCCTTCATTTGTTTCACCAGAATTAACAAGTCCAGCTACCTTTTCTGCAAATTTAGTGAGTTACATATCAAAAAAAAAAAATAGTATAATCTAAATCTATATTCAATGACAAATTCACGATGTACATAACTTATAACTTACAATTTTTTCAGCTGCATCAGTATTCACTGGTGTCCCATCCTTTCTAGTACGCGATCTCACCCACACCTCGGTTCTTGTCACATCAGAAGGATCTGATTTCTCTTGTTTCTCTTGTTTCTAAGCAAATAAAAAAATAGATCATTCAAAATACTTTTTAAACTGATGAGAATTAACAATATAATTGCATTTAGCGTACCAATTCTTCAGTTAGTCTAACTATTCCTTTACGACTAACAGTGTGTGGAATCTGTAGCTTCCTCCTATCCTTATAGCTGTCACTCACAATCTAACAGATGATTATAGATATGTCATATTATATATCATAAAAAAACATAAAACTTAATTACTTCAAAAAATAATACCTTAAACTTAGGACTAGTTTTGATCTTGACAAATTTACGCCAAGCAGCTTCACTAACAATATTCTTAGGTCGCAGATCCATCCTATCTTTGAAACTCGTAGCTTCATTAACTTCCCTAACCACTCGTGACTTGTATGACCTCCACAAACATCCCATCTGTTCAAGCAAGGCTTTCTTTTGGTAATCTTCTTCTAATGCAAACCTTGACTGCAATCAATCACATTTTAAGAAAAAAACATTTAAACCTGGAAAGATTAAGTAAGTAGATGTCAAATTATAGAAAGGTTTACCTTGACAGATGTCCAGAGCATTGTCTTAATATCCCGAGGGACTTTTGGCCAACTTTCAATGTTAACAGGAACGTATTCTCGCACCATTATACCAAGATACATTGACAACTTAACAGACCCAGGACCATAATGTTCTCCCATGAAAATGAATGATGCGAGGCTGGCCAGGTTTGGACAGAATCGCAGTCCCAAGATGAACACTCCGAGTTGGGCAGGATAATCCTAAGCTTCTTTGGCTCGTGAAGATCCAACAATGGGCATATTAAACCCAAGGCCTGATGCTTTCTTAAACGTTCGAAAAGGAGATAGGCGGTGGAACCTTGGAATGAGTTAGACAGGTAGTTCCAACAAGAGGTATATTAAACCCAATGCCTGATACTATGTAGGCCGCCTAAGACAATCTTTGGTAAGATAGAATGGTCACACAAGTGTTGTGGATACACTTGATACACCGAAGGTTCTTGGATATTACACACCAAGAAGATCGAACAGTTCCAGAGGAACAAAGAGAATCACTCTCTCACAAAACACAAGGTTTCAACTCAAAACATGTCTCGTTTTCATTAACCACGAAATTGTGTTTAAATAGCATACAAAGGTATTAAAAACTAGGTAGAATGTGTTAAAAATAAGGCAACTCGAAACTAGAACCTAGTTAATGCCTTAGACTAGTTTTTAATGAAGTTTGAATGACTTTTCAACTTAAAATGACTCTTGATCTGATTAAATCCGCCTGGCCTTTGTAGAATTGAGAAGTAGGCTTCTGAAATGGACTTTGACAAGTATTCAGCAGGCCTGGTCGAATGTTGATCAAATCCAAAGTAGTCTTGATCTCCTTTGTTGAGATGTTGAAGCGTTTTTTTAGGAAGGCTTTAGGAAGGGCTTCCTGAAAATGGATTTAGGAAGGGGTTCCTAAAATCCGGGTCATGCTTCCTCGGGTGACCTAAGTAACCGCTTTGGCCGGGTAGAAGGGAACTTCGACCATCTGTTGATTCTGCCTGAACCAAGTGAGTTTTGGCACGACCAGAATGTCCATCATAGCCACTTGGTCGAGTGAATCCTCCTCTAGAAATTGTTTTGAAGCCGAAATCTTCATGGTCCAGCTGCTGCATTCTTGATGGCTCGGTCGGGCAGTCCGGTTTATGAAATGAGCCGGTCAGAATCATATCATCCCCTCCCACTTGAAAAGGATTTGCCCTCAAATCTATTTCATCTGCAAGAAAAGGAAATAAGTCAGTAAGGTTGAAGCCTGAATGCATGTTATGCTTACCTTGGTTGTCATGGTCCGGTTTCAAGACTTGAAATTGGCCCATCTTCAGGTAGACTGATTGCTTGGGTCGATCTGGTGCAATCTTAAACTTCCGGATCCTCTTAGCTTGTGGTATGATCTGTGGTTGATCTGAGAAGTGCATTGCATCACGAAATCCAAATGTAGTCTCATGAAGTTGTTCGGGTGGCCGAACTAGCTTACTATGGCCGAGAAGGGTAGATCCTCGACCACCTCTTGATCCAACACGTCCCATGTGTGTTTTGGCTTGGCCAACTGGTTGATCACACACACTTAGTCGAAGGAAATGTCCTATGCTGCCTGAGAAGAAGTCGGGATCATCTGGTTGCATAAATGGCTCCATAAATGGCCTAACCGGGTGATGTTGGTCTAGGATAAGACCGGTAAGGTTCTGGGCTCCAAAATGATGAGCTAAACCATCATGCTCAGTTACAGCTGGTTCTGGTGTGATATCCACGAGTTCTAACTCAGCTTCCTGTTCAAACAATGCTTCCACTTGATCATTCTTAGAGTTTCCCATGATCCTGTCAAAAGAAAACAGATTAGACTCAGAGAATCGAAATACTAAGTAGAATGCATAAGCATAGATAATGTTATCCTCAAAAGGATTGGAACTTCCTTGGACACTAGCTGGCGAAATCCAGATGTACTTCCAAGTCCATGCTCTAGACTGATAAGTCTCTTGTAAGAGTCCACTGATTTCTTCCTCTTGGTACAACTCCTTGTCAAAATGATCAAGCGGTCCATAATCATCTTGAATCACTCTTGCCTTTGGAACATAGTCTATAGCCTGTACTTTAACAGCCACTAGAAAACCCAAATCACATGTGCAAAAGGAATATTCAAGCAACTTCCTAAGAGGCACAGACAAGTTTTCCATGCTTAAAACATTCAAAACAGGTTCCAAATGCCTTTTATGAACTTCAAAAACTTTGCCACTAATGAGATGGTGATTGGAACTCCAGAAGTCCATAATTGATCTCCAAACAAGAAATGCTTTACCAGAAAATGAATTGATCTTAGAAAAGCTTTCTTCCAAATCATGATCTTCCAAAATCGATTTAGAAAGTTCACTGCAATGGTTTGAATCCCGCAAAATGTTTTCATGAAAGTGCTTCATCTTAAACAAGTTTGCAAATTCAGTTCTAGCTCTAAACAGCTCAAATGTTTTCTCACTTGAAGAAACTCCTATAGAACAATCAAGTTCACGAAAGTCATCAGTCAAATCACATTTTGGCAATAAGAATTTCTCAAGTTCAAATGTTTCAATGGTTGGGACCAACTTGTCAAAAACCAAATCAGAAACACAAAACTCTTTAACTCTTTCCAAACCAAAACGTTTTTCCTCTTGAGCAGAAACCAAGACAAACAAATTAGGCCATGTCCTAACCAAATCAAGTTCCTTACAGTGCTTTTGTGGGTAGTCATAAGGAAATGACATAAGGACTGGTTCTGGCGCAAGTTTGGTTGGCTGCTCCATGACTTCATTCGATGGCAAACTCTTTTGTACTTCCTCTGGTGAGTTTTCTTCTTGTACCTGTGACAAAGAGACATTGCTACTCGGATGCTCCGGTTCTAAGATAGTTATCTCAGCACAAGTCTGCACAATTTCAGATTGAGAAGATGGAAGGGAACACTTAGCTTTAAGGGATTTTCTGAGAAATGTATGGTGCTTCTTCACGGTTTTCCTCTGTGGTTGCTGTTCTTCCTTTTTGCTTAAGTGTCTCTGGTCTTGTTCAATTTCCAAGGGGGTTAAGGGAACTAACTTGATCTTCTTTCCCTTGAACTCAAATGAGTATCTATTGGTAAGACCCTCATGTGTAACTTCGCGATCATATTTCCATGGTCTTCCTAACAGAATATGACTGGCTTCCATGGGCAAGACATCACAAAGCACTTCATCTTGATACCTGCCAATAGTAAAAGATATCATCACTTGGCTAGTTACCTTCATCTCTCCATTGCGACTTATCCATTGAAGTTTGTATGGTTGCGGATGTATCTTGGTTTCCAAACGAAGCTTCTTCACCATGGTTGTACTTGCCACGTTTGCACAACTGCCTCCATCAATAATAAGGCTGCACACCTTGTCCTGGACTAAACACCTTGTGTGAAAGAGACTTTCACGTTGATCATACTTCACAGCTTGCTTTTGATCACTTTGAGTTTTTCCAGTCACCAATTGATCAGCTACATCCTGTGGTGCTTCTGAAGATGATGTAGACTCAGAAACTTCTTTCTTGGAGATGCTCTCATCATCATCCTTGAGCAGTATGGGTTCATTACTTGAAACAGATGACCTGCCATGACACAAATCGGTTTGGTCAGCATTAATCTCCATATTTGAAACTGCTTTCATACCTTTGTCGATTGACATGGTCTGGTCTGGCTCTTGCTCTTGGATAGCCGGGTAGTCCTCTGAACAACTCTGCTCATAGTTTGTTGTGTCAGCTACCGAAGAAGGGGGTGTGGTATTGCTCTTACTATGGTTCTTCATCACAGCCATAAGTGTTTCCACCATCTGATTTTCCAGATCATCATAATGTTGTTGTCGGCTCAATGGGTCCTGAAGCTGTCTAACTTGATTATGACTCTTGATAATCACGGCTGTAGAAATCAAATCCTGTTTTATCCCAAGCCGGTTTACAACTTTTTCTGGTTCTCCTCATAGGCCTCTCTTGTGGTTTTCCTGGTTGTATCCAATCCTGCACATAATCAAATTTGTTAAAAACTGATCGATGTTCACTTCTCAAAGAGTGTTGTTTCTTTTCCAGAAATGATTTAGTGGATGAATAGAAAACTCCCTGATGTGGACTCTGCTCCTGTCGTCTAGGTTTCTTCTTAAGACCAAACATACTGTCCCTGCAAACACTAGCAAACAAGATTAGAAGCAAAAGGTTTCCTCACAAGTGTTTTTCTCAGACTGTTTCTCTTAAGCGATTTAGTTCCCTCAGTGAATTCTCCAAGTTCCAAAGGATCTAGCAATTCAAAATCAATGTGCTTTCTCCAAAGAACCAAATGGTGAATCAAGAAAGAAGAGAGAAGATAGACAGTTGAAAGATTTTCTTGGCTAGTTGATTGACCAAGCCCTCCTTTACAGATCTCTCTTTTGTTTTCTTTGTTTTTTTTTTTTTTAATTCGGTTTTGCTTTTTTCTTTTTTTTTTCTTTTTGATCTAGGATTGAAGCTGGCTCAACTAGCAAACAGATAGACAGAAAAGAATTACAAATGATAGAAGAAGGTGGAGAGGTGAGAATGGCAGATTAGAAATTGATACCAACGAAGGAGTGATTTGCTCTGATACCACTTGATGCGAGGCTGGCCAGGTTTGGACAGAATCGCAGTCCCAAGATGAACAATCCGAATTGGGCAGGATAATCCTAAGCTTCTTTGGCTCGTGAAGATCCAACAATGGGCATATTAAACCCAAGGCCTGATGCTTTCTTAAACGTTCCAAAAGGAGATAGGCGGTGGAACCTTGGAATGAGTTAGACAGGTAGTTCCAACAAGAGGTATATTAAACCCAATGCCTGATACTATCTAGGCCGCCTAAGACAATCTTTGGTAAGATAGAATGGTCACACAAGTGTTGTGGATACACTTGATACACCGAAGGTTCTTGGATATTATACACCAAGAAGATCGAACAGTTCCAGAGGAACAAAGAGAATCACTCTCTCACAAAACACAAGGTTTCAACTCAAAACATGTCTCTTTTTCATTAACCACGAAATTATGTTTAAATAGCATACAAAGGTATTAAAAACTAGGTAGAATGTGTTAAAAATAAAGCAACTCGAAACTAGAACCTAGTTAATGCCTTAGACTAGTTTTTAATGAAGTTTGAATGACTTTTCAACTTAAAATGACTCTTGATCTGATTAAATCCACCTGGCCTTTGTAGATTTGAGAAGTAGGCTTCTGAAATGGACTTTGACAAGTATTCAGCAGGCCTGATCGAATGTTGATCAAATCCAAAGTAGTCTTGATCTCCTTTGTTGAGATGTTGAAGCGTTTTTTTAGGAAGGCTTTAGGAAGGGCTTCCTGAAAATGGATTTAGGAAGGGGTTCCTAAAATCCGGGTCATGCTTCCTCGGGTGGCCTAAGTAAATCGCTTTGGCCGGGTAGAAGGGAACTTCAACCATCTGTTGATTCTGCCTGAACCAAGTGAGTTTTGGCACGACCAGAATGTCCATCATAGCCACTTGGTCGAGTGAATCCTCCTCTAAAAATTTTTTTGAAGCCGAAATCTTCATGGTCCAGCTGCTGCATTCTTGATGGCTCGGTCGGGCAGTCCGGTTTATGAAATGAGCCGGTCAGAATCATATCAGTGAAGCTAACCTGTAATCTGCTATTTGGATCCTTGGCGATGTCTCTCAATCTTGTTGGTCCTCGCTTTCTCTTACGTGTAGGTTTAGCTACATGATCGTGCTTGTCAGTTTTTTGAAAACTCTCTCAAGTATTGGCTACCAATAATAACTGAAACTAATCCTTACAGCCAATCTCATGGATTCTTATAAATTGGTTCAAAGGAAACAAACAAAGAGAGTGATATTCTCAGATATAAGATAGTGAAAGTCCTTATATATTCTCAACTTGAGCATTCTTACCTAAATTCCTAGTAGAAAATCTAAAGTGGTGAGTACTCACGAAATCTAGCAAACAATAAACAACCAATGTTGTTAGTCAGTGGTTTTTTTCCTTACTCACCAGCCAACTGGTTTCAACGTCTTTGAGCAAACACATAAACACATAAACAGACTTGAGCTAAACAGATTTGAGCAAATCTCTTGCATGTCAAAAAATAACTGTTTATTGTTCCAATTTCAACAGGGAATCGAATGACATAAACAGATTTGAGCTCCAATTACAGATTTAAGGGTTTCGACAACTGGGTAAAGTGAAAGAGAGAGAGAGAGAGAGAGAGAGAGAGAGAGAGAGAGAGAGAGAGAGAGAGAGAGAGAGAGAGTCGAATAAAATCACCTTCACTTGGGTCGACAGAGAGAGATTTGGAGCCGAGATTCTGAGATTAAGGCCGGCGGTGAATCAGAGAGCAGCGACGGCGAGAGATTCTGCCGGAATTGGGTCGACGGCGAGAGATTTGGAGATTTAAGGGTTTCGTTTTTTGTAAGTGTTAAGCTCGAGTCGCGACTAAGTGTTTTAGGAAAAGGGGAAAGTCTTTATCTTTTAGTAAATTTGGCTAAGTATTTTGGCGGAATAAGTGATTTTACTTTCCCGCTTATTGAAACTCTATTATAGCGTTTATTAAATGCTATCATATGGTAAGCAAATTACAAACTCATCTTAGATAGCAAATTTGAAAATCGTGCTATTATTAGGTGCTATGAATGTACAGTATTTTTGTAGTGCGGATTCAAACAGTAATTAAACTTCAGATAAAACAAGCGTTAGACCAAAGTATTTTCGCAGGAAATTCAGAGTAAGGGATCGAACAACTATTCATGGGCAACTAAACGCCAGCCTAGAGCTCAAACATAGAAGTAATATTAATCCACTGTCGTGGCATCAACAACTTTATCTAACAACCTAAAATCCTTAACTGTTGTTTGGTCCTACAATCGCAGATAAACATTATTGCACATGTTCGATATGCTCACAATTTGCCTCAACATCAACTGTCGTTGGCTAAGGACAAATTGCTCACCAAAGTCTCTTCTAGCAATCTATTACACTTAAAATGAATAGATTAACCTAAAATCATGAATTAAGTGATCAGTTCAATTCAGGCATTAAGACTAACAAGTGGTGAAGACACTCTATTCAAATCCCTATTTGTGTTCAACCCATCAACTCATGAATACCATTGAAATCCTTGATCTAACAAGAGGATCTACTCAGACATGAAATCGGAAAACACAGCAACAAATGAAAGAGAATTCATAGAATATAAAATAGATATGACAAAGGTTTAGAATTCTTCTCAAGTGTTGCAGAGATTCTTCTCCAAATCTTACAAGTAGAAAAACTCTCAAAGATTCTTATCAAAGGTCTCTCTCTAGCTAGAAAATTGAAAAGTACAAGATAAGAAGATGGTCGCGACGGCTCCCCCTTTTTTCTTCCTTCCTTCGCGTCCCAAAACTAGGTAGGTGGAGTTTCCATATCTGCTCCGGACGGATGGAGCATGTGCTCCATAGTGGAGCATGTGCTCTAAAAGGGAGCAGGTGCTCCATTGGGTGATGATCTTCGAATTCGGGCCCTTTTCTTTCATTCCGACTCCTTTTTGCTCCAGAGGCTTCAATCCCTCACGTCTTCGTTTATAGCTCCTTAGTGACCTGAAACGACTCGATAAAGACTAAAAAGACTCGATAAAATCTGCAAAACAAAGGTTAGAATGAGACAAAATCGCCTCATATCAGCCTCCCAAGAACGCTTGTTTAAGTCACTAAGCGTGACTTTACTCTTGCTTCTTTATCAAGTAAAATGGGGGAAATGTGCACCCCTCGATCCTGTAAGAGGATCCTTAACTCCTTCAATGGTTGAAATGAACTAGCTAAAGATTGGTGAAGAGCCTCTCTATTGCTTACCTAATTTCCCTTTTCATTGGTCAATGTGGTCTCTTACTTAACCTTGAGGTAAGCGAATGGGTTAGCTCGCACCTTGCATATATATTTAAACATTGGCTCCCCGAGAATTAAAAATATGTATTTGAGGGCCATACATTTCAAGGACTCGTTGAGTGAGAGTCCTTGTTTCTCAGATTTCATGTGGAAAATCTCCTTTGTCGGCTTCTCCTCCATCTCCTCGGTAGTGTCCTTAAACAGGTTACTTAGGCAACTTCAATCAAAACTCTCTCCATCATAACAAATAGTCAGGGAGGGGTCTTCCTATTATGGCTTTGGGTCTGTGAGCCTTAAGGAATGAGCGCTCTTCGTTGTCATCCTTGCGGTTGCTTGGTGTGAACTGCATTATCTTATTCTTGGTTAGATGAAGCTCGACTATGCCACTTCTGCAATCAATTACACGCTCGGCTGATGGTAGAAAGGGTCTTTTCTGCAGAAGCATCCTCTTGTCAATCCTTAGCGGAATATCTTCCAGAATCCTTAGGGTTCTCCTTACGCTTTCGTTCGCTAGGGATAATGCTTTCTTGCTTTCTGTAAAGCTACCATGGGAATGGACATTAAGTTGATGCTTACTCTAAGATCACATATACATTCTTCAAACGGGAAGTTTTCCACCTTCCATGGGAGGTTAAAACAGCCTGGGTCTCCAAGCATCTTCACAGCTTCCTTCGAGCTCTGACATATTTCTCCCAGTAGTTGCACTTGCTTCGCCATAATGTTGGCCTTGAGGGTAAGTAGGAATATCAGGACTTCTCTATCATTGGCCATGTTGGTGAACTAGTCTTCTACCATTGGGAGGATCCCCACTAACTCGACTTCCTTTTCTTCTAATGTCAGCTCTCTTTTCCCGTGTAGATGAGGTATAGGCGGTTTGTATGCTTGAGGTTTTCTTTCTTGAGCAAGTTCTTCCAAAGTTTTCATAACATGAGCCGTGTTCTGCTTAAATCTCTCCCCTTACTTGAGACTCCGATGTCCTCATCGATTTGTGCCCATGGTGTAAGCCGAAGGATGGAGTAATGCTCATGTGTGCTATGAAGGTTGACCATTTGGCAGTACTTCTTCGGGTTCATGACAGCTTTCCCGGGAAGGTTGCTGGGCTGAGAGGAAGATTGATATACCCTTGTTGGGCAGCTAGAGCATCTATTTTCCCGGTGAGCTCAGTGTTTAGCCCATCAATTTTGTTGTGGACATCAGCAAAGTGCTTGAGGCTGACCTTGAAGGAGTTGCTTGAGGCTGGCTTCCAAGTCAAAGCCATGCTATTGAGCTTGACTAAGTTGTGGTTGCTGAAAAACGGGAGGAACGAAAGCCTATTGTCGTGGTTGGACATTTCCTTGTAAAGGGTTGCCGGGGCGAACCCTTATTGATTTTTGTAATTGATGAATTGCTTTGGTCCACTGGCTTGCTGAGGGTATGTTTGATCTTGAGGGTTAGCAACATTTGGGTTTCTATATGATAGATTCTGATTTGGTCTCCATTTGTTGTATCTTCCTTGAGCATTAACATAGGTAAAGTCTTCATACTTCATTTCCTCACCTTCCTATGATTTTATCATCTTGCCTAAATAGTGGATTTACTTTTGAGTGACCTGAACAAGAAGCAGTTTGTCAAGTTCTCGATAGGCTCTTTGATCTGGTTCTTGTTAGAGTCGCTATCCTCTTTGGTTCCTCTATTGGAGCGGCTGTAGTCCTCGTTGTATGAGGAATCGCTTTGAGCCAGATTCTCCACGAGCTGAAGACCTTCATGAATATATTTGGTTAGGAAGTTGCCACTACTTGTTGTTTCCAAAAGCATTCATATCTTGGGCAGCACACCACGGTAAATAGTACTAAGCAGGTATTCTTGAGTGATGCCATGGTGAGGACACTGCATGGTCTGACCCTTTATCTCTCTCATGCTTCTCCAAAATTCTCATTGGTTTTCTGAGTGAAGCCGCTTATTTCATTGCGAAGTTGTGTGGTTCTTGTTGTAGAGATGAACTTAGTGAAGAATGCCTTCTTGCAACCGGCTCATGAAGGAATGCATCCTTGTGGTAGTGCCTTTTCCCAAGACTTGGTGATTTCGCGTCTCAAGGAAATGCATGGCAAACATTTTTCTGAGATGATGTTCTTGATGGAACCAAAAAACTGTAGAAATGTTCTGGTTGATTTGCAGGAGTGTTTAGGCTATGATAGGGTATATACTATAAAGCATGTTGGTCTAAGCGGAGGGCTCGCATTTTTTTGGAAGAAGAATTTTCAGGTAGACATTAAGTATGCGGATAGAAATCTTTTGGATATGGATATTTTGCTCGGATCGAAAAGGTTCTTCCTTTCTTGTATATATGGTCATCCAATGGAGGCGCATATGCATATTTTGTGGGAACGACTGTCCCGCATTAGTATTAATAGGAATAGTAGCTGGGAAATGGTGGAGGATTTTAATGCAATTTTGCATAATGGCGACAAGCTTGGTGGTCCGGCTAGAAAAGACTCAACTTTCTGGCCATTTGGTGATATGATTAGAGATTGTGGCATGAAAGAGCTTCCAAGTGAGGGTAATGGTTTTACGTGGGGTGGTCGTAGACATTCTCTGTGGATTCAGTGTCAGTTAGACCGTTGTTTTGGTAATCAAGCATGGTTGGATATCTTTCCTAATGCGCATCAGAGTTTCTTGTATAAGAGAGGGTCAGATGATAGATCAGTGTTGGTGAGCCTTGAAGATAAGTTTGGGAAGAAAAGGGGTAGATGTCGGTATTATAGGCGTATGAGCTTTAAACCGTTAGTCAAAGAAAAGATTATAATGGGAGGGAGACTTCACTCGGATCTAACTGGCAGAAAGGTCTGTGAGTGTATCAAGTACGTTAGGAAAGCTCTTTGTTCTTGGAAAAATGAAAATGAAATGGATTTGAATGAACGCCTCCTTCACTATAAAGTGGAGCTGGAGCTAGAGGAGTCGACTATTTCCCCTTGTCAGCTTAAGCTCCAACATCTGAAAAATGAATTATTGGAAGTTCAGAAAGAGGAAGAACAATTTTGGAGGAATAAGTGTCATGACCAATGGCTGAAGGAGGGCGATAATAATACTAAATTTTATCACGCCTCTGTCAGAAGTAATTGTTTAAAGAAGTTGGTGGAAAAATTGATTGATGAGGCGGGTGTGGAACACCGTGATGAAGAAGCGATGGGAAGAGTGGCTTTAAACTACTTTCAAAACCTCTTCAGGTCATCTTCTCCGCAGAATATTGATGCTTTCTTTAGGGAGTTTCCTTCGAAGGTCACTGAAGGGATGAATAAGGATTCGACAAAACCGGTAACTCCTCTTGAAATTAGAGAGGCTGTGTTTGCTATTAAGCTATCACGGATCCTGATGGTATGGATGGTTCTTTCTTTCAACATCACTAGGATATTGTTGGCTCGCAAGTATGTGAAGTGGTTAGTCAATTTTTTCGTCTCGAGCATCATGCAAGAGGAATGGAGTTACACCTTCTTATGTTTGCTTCCAAAGGTTGTGGATCCAACGTGAATGATTGAATTAAGGCCAATCAGTTTATGTTCAGTACTCCTCTACAAAATAGTCTCGAAAATCATGGTGTGTAGATTACAACCCTTTTTGAATGACCTTGTTTCGCCGACCCAATCTGCCTTTGTAGCAGATCGTTTGATTTTGGATAATATCATCATCACCCATGAAGTGGTGCATGCTCTTAGGAATAATCCGAAGTTTTCGGGATTTTTTTTTTTGCTTTTAAATCGGATATGTCGAAGGCGTATCTTGGGGTTGAGTGGTGTTACATCGAAGGTCTGCTCTGGGGCCGGGCTTTGGGTTTCCACGAGCAATAGATTTGTTGGGTCATGGGGTGTGTTACTTCGGTGACCTACTCAGTGTTGATTAATGATAAGCCAACATGTCTTATTAAGCCTTAAAGGGGTATTAGACAGGGTGACCCTCTCTCTCCTTTTCTATTTGTCCTGTGTACGGAAGTTCTCACCCACCTCTTAAACAAAGTTGAATCTGATGGGAGGATTTCAGGTATGAATTTTTGCGATGATGGCCCATCCATTCATCATCTTTTGTTTGCCGACGACAGTCTCTTTGTGTGCAGAGCTGTTAAGGAGGAATGTAAGCAGATAAAAGCGATCCTCAAAGTGTATAGAGAGGTAGCAGGCCAATGTATAAACTGTGATAAATTTTCACTAACCTTTGGTCGACTTATTGAGAAGGAAGTGAAAGAAGAGCTGCAAAAATTACTTGGTATCTTCAATGAGGGTGGAGTGGGTATTTACCTGGGGTTACCGGAATGTTTTTGTGGGTCAAAAGATGATATGTTGAGCTACATCTATAAGAGTCTAAAGAATAGATTGTCGGGCTGGTTTGCTAGACTGCTTTCGCAGGGGGGCAAGGAAATATTTTTGAAAGCCGTTGCTATGACTATGCCGGTGTATGCAATGTCTTGCTTTAGATTCCCAAAATATACATGTAAGACCATCACAGCGGGGCAATGGCGGATTTTTGGTGGAACTCATTGTAGCACAAACAGAAGATCCACTGGATGAGTTGGGAAAGAATGTGTTTGTATAAGAAAGAGGGGGCATGGGGTTTAGAGACATTGAATCTTTTAGCCAAGCCTTGCTTGCTAAACAAGCGTGGAAACTTTTATCTTTCCCGGATTGTCTGATGGCCAAGGTGCTTAAGAGCCGGTATTTTCAACAAAAATACTTCTTGGATTCTTCTTTGGGCACTCGTCCCTCGTTCATATGGCGAAGCATTCTCCACGGCAGGAGCCTTTTACGTAAAGGGTTGATCCTGACGATAGGTAATGGTGAATCAAAACGAGTATGGTTAGATTCATGGGTGTATGACGATGAAGACATTTTCCAATCTCCTCTCATCAAGAATTGGGAGTTCAACCAATACCTTATGGTGAAAGAGCTAATTGATGATGCAAACAGGTGCTGGGATCGAGGCAAATTGGAAGTCTTTTTCCCAAGTGATGTTCGCGCTTTCTGTGCACCAACCAGTGGTTGAGATCAATGATTATTTGATGTGGTGTCATTCGAAAAGTGGTGAGTATACGGTAAAGAGTGAATACTGGCTAGCCTCACATTTCAACCTTGCACACATTGTAGTGGTGGCCAATCAATACCCATCGATTAATGGCTTAAAGGAACAGATTTGGAAAGTGCTAACAGCCCCAAAAATCAAGAACTTCATGTGGTGTGCAATAAGTGAGATCATTCTGGTTGCTCAAAACCTTTGCAATCGAGGAGTTAAGGTGGATTTGAGATGTCAGTTGTCTGGTCTTGAACCAGAATCCACTAACCATGTCCTTTTCTCTTGTACCATTGCGCGTCAAACATGGGTGGCTATGAATTTCCCGTGCCCTGACTCAGGTATTCATAATGGCTCAATCTTTGCTAACTTCTCACATGTGTTAAGAGTTGGTAGAGATTCTCGTGTGCCGCTTAATATTAGAAGAGTCTTCCTGTAGGTTTTTGGACTCTGTGGAATAATAGAAATAAGTTGGTTATTGAATGGCGATTTTTTGGTGTGGAAAAATCGGTTAGGAAGATTAGAGGAGATGTTGATCAGTGGTTTCTTGCACAGTCTATGAATGTACGGATTGGGATGAGTGGTGAGGACCAGGTTAAGCAGTCGGTTGTGAAGTGGCAGAATCCTCCTCCCCCTTGGTTAAAATGTAATATTGGAGTTGTGTGGGATAAGAAAAGCTTCATTGGTGGTGTGGCTTGGGTACTCAGAGAGACGAAAGGTATGGTAGTGATACATAGTAGAAGAGCTTTCAGTTATCTTATCTCTCTCAATGCGGTTAAGTTCGAGGTGTTAGCATGGGCTTCTGAAAGCATGAAGAGTCATTGGTTTAGGAAAGTCATTTTTGCCATTGATTCTGTCGAGTTGGTTGGTGGGGTGAATCGGCCTCAGGCCTGGCCGGCGACGCTCAAATGATTCGGTTTTTGTTGGATAGTTTTGGTGAAAGAAAACTAAAAAGAGTTGATGGTGCAGCCAATAGAAGAGCTTCTCTCATTGCTCTTAGTGTGGTTAAAGATCACTACTATGAATCATATGTGGCGTGTGGTCTTTCTCCTTAGCTTACTGAGGGTTTTGAGGATGAGAGAGTTGGTTGTCGTTAGCTTGTCTTGTTTTGGCTTTTAGTCTGTCATTATCTTTCTAATGATGTTTCTTTCGCTAATATATAGTAGCCTCCCATCCTCTGCATTTTGGCTGTTATTATTTTCTTGTTCAATCTTGCATGGTCGGATGAGATTAAGTGGTTCTCTTTCAGTCTGGTTATCTTGGACCCTGTTTTTCTTTTTATTTGGTCCGTTCTATATTGTCTTCATCGCGATCCTATTTTATATAATTCATCAGATGTTTTTAAAAAAAAATCAAAATCAAAATCGACATATCAAATTCAAACCATGCATATTAAAATCAACATGTCCAAAACACGTTACAAAAGTATAAACTTAATGAAATTGCAAGGAACAGTAACGGAAAAAAAAGGAAAGGTTCTTATTTTATTTGTTTCATCATAGGTTTTTTTTTTCTTTCTGGTAAAAAGTTTAAATCCTAATCTGCTTATCGAAGATCCAGCTAAAGTGAGCCTCATGGGACGTCTTAACCTTCTTAGCTCTCTCATCTCCACGCTCTTGAAGTCGTCTAATCCTCTTCGCTAACCCACACACAAACTCTTGTGCACGTTTCCCCTCAGCCGTCAATCCTTCTAGCCTCTCTAATCTCCACCGTCCAACCAAAAACTCTAAAATGTCTGCGTAATCCTCAGCCGTGTACACTCCTAGCCGTTGCGCTACGGTGGAGAAATGTTCGAATAGCATCAGGTCTCGTCCGTCAGTCATGAGATGTGCCGGCATTGTGATCTTCTTTCGCATCATGTCGGCAACGGCGGAGATTGCACCGTTTGGGTCTATTTCGAGTAGCTTCTCGACGATGCGTACGTAGGCGTTCTCGTGGCGCTTTTCGTCTGCTGCAATCGTGCCGCAGATTCGAGCGAGGACGGGATCTCCGGCGGTTTTGGCAAGCCTTGCGGTGTTTCCATGAGACACGAAGGTGGCTCGCTCTTGGAACGATGTATACACGAAACCAAGGTATGGGTTGTTCTCTGTTCCTGGATCCTAAAATTGCCAAAATGAAAAGTTATGGATACACATATAAACCACGCCGTATCAACCAAATTTAAGTGGATCAGAAATATTTGAATCAAAGATGTCTGTGATTGTTTTTTATAATATTTAAATGCGAAACATTAACAAAACATTCGCTACTTTATTTGAACCATAACAAGCATTTGTTGTGTAAGCGCCCAAAACAAAGCGTGTTTTGGTTTATTTAGTGAGCATTTGATATGTTTCTAGATAAATTTTGACTAATAATATTATTTTATGCTTTTTTATAATTTTTTTCTTATAATTTTAATACTTAATTTGTGAAGAAAAATATGCGGTAAGGCACAAGTTTAATTTTAATTTATGTAATATATTATATGTTTTAATACATTTATTTTGACTATCAATTATTTGTTTATATATTAACAATTATTTCATTATCAATCTTTTTATACATATATTTCTTGTTTTTCATACTACTTGCCAAATCTCAGCATTATAACAACTTTTTAATTTTTTGGCTTATCATTTTAAGTATCGTTTTGTTCCACATATATTTCATTGATTCTAAGTTTTTTCCCCATCTTTTTTAATTTGGCATATTTCTATATTTATATTATTTTTCTCTAGTTTTTTATATTATTTTCTCTATTTTTGATAAGTAGTTATATATTCTATTATTTATTGAGCATATGTTGTGTTTTATAATCTTTTATAATTCTAATTTTACTTAATTTAAATAATTTAACCTATTTTTATATTTTAAGTTTATAATTTAGTTTTTTCACTTGTATTAAAATTCAATTAGTTTCGTTATATCACTACAAAAATATTGGTTTATATTATTTTTTTATTTGCATCAATTATTAAATGATGTAAATAACTTTTACATCACTTAAATAGTAAATAGATGACTATAAAAGTAATGATGCAAATAACTTTCATCATTTTATTAATAAATGATGTAAATATGTGTCACTTCTAAAAAAATATGTTAACTTTTACACTAATTTATTTAAGTGATGTTAATATTAGTGTCAGTTAAAATAATTAATTTTAATTATTTATATCACTTATTAATAATTACTGTAAAATTTGTATCAATTCGTCATTTTAATAATTATATCATTTATAATTAGTGATTAAAAAATTATTATCACTTGTGCATAATTGATGTAAAATTAGTGTCAATTTTCAAAACTGATTTAAATAAAATATATCATTTATAATTATCGATTATACTAACATTTATTAGTATTGTTATATCCTATAATATTAATATGTTTACGATGTTTATTGATTAAATCTATTTTATTTTTTCATATGCTTACTTTTAATAATTTTAAAATAATTATATTTAAATTAAATAATTTACAATTAAATAGTTAATTCTATATACATATTAATTATTTATTAGTTTATAAATTTTATGTATTTTGTACAGTTTTATTTCAACTATTATATATTTAATAAGTTCATACAAATATATAGCATTAATTCAAATATTTTTATTACTTTTTGGTTTTGTTTTTATCGAAATCCAAACTGAAATTAACCAAAAACCAAATTAAAGTGTATCATACTAGTATAAACAGAAATAATGACAAATATTTCTGTTAACGATTCAGTTTCTACTGGAGAAAGAAAAACAAAAACTTTACCGAACCAAATAAAAATTATTTTAAACCTTCGAGAGAAAACAAACTATACTTTTTATTTGATTTAAGTTTCGATAAAACCAAAAACCTAAATGAATCCAGAAACATGATAACTTACACCTCTACGAAAATTGATCTAAGTACAGAAATCAAAGAGCTACTACATTTGATTAGTCAACTTCTCAATATCGTAAGCATTGTTTAAAAAAAAAAAATCATATGAATTTAAATAAAACTGACTAGAAAAAAAAATAAATATCCAATAAAAAATAGATAAATAAAAAACTGACCATGCCGGAGCTAATAAGATACTGGACTGTACGTTCCACCATTACCATATCTACCCGACCAGACAAGTACAAGTAAGTCCTTAACAAGTCACCATGACGATTCTCCTCGGCCGTCCACGCGCGTGTCCACTTGGCCCACGCGCTCTCACTCGCGCCAGTCTCGTCCCTTACACCATCAAGCGTGTTGATCATCGTTTGGTAAGTCGGCAACGCATCTTCTGTTATCATATCTCCAACCAACACCACGAAGTATTCGTCAGGCAACGACGCCGTTCTTTCCCTCAGCTCACGAACCTAGTGAAGATTGTAAACCATCTTTCATTTGTCGGACCGTGTTACACATTTAGATAGAATATTAATTGATTAATATTTTAGTTTCATGAAAAGAGTTACTAACTATAGTTTAAGAAAATATATTACTAGGTACATACTACGGATTCAATACTTGAGATGGACGTACCTGGTCGGTGAACTCGGAGAAGGGTAGGGCCGGGTCTGGTAAGAACGAAGTGGGTTGCCAACATTGGTCTACCGGTTTGAGAAGAGGCAGGATTTGATTAGTGGCCCATCCGTCTAAGGATTTGAAAATTTCTATCTTCTCCGGCGGCATTGAGTGGATCTTGTTCTGGTGTTTCAGTACTGGCTTAACTGGTGCTGCCACGGCCGAGATCTTCGCTGAATGGTGTGATCGAGAGGCGAGAAAGGTAGATGGTGATGGCATTAGTGTGGCCCATTGGGTGGTGTGGGAGAGAAGAGAGTTATGCGTCTGCATATGGACTGTGGAGTGGAGAAGACTTTACTTTGAGTTCGTTGAGACTTTGAGAGTGACGACCACTAGTGTGGACAATATATATTAGCGAGTGATGAGGGTATAATAGTAATCTGGTGGTTGGTAGGTATTTGTTAGACAAACCGTGGGTGAAACAAAGGGTGCAAACTGGTTTGAGATTCTGTGGGTTAAAAAGTTTAATTTATCCCATTTACGTGTTAGGGAAATTTGGAGGAATCTTATATCTTATATATTAGATGATAAAGAAGAGTGTTTTTTAAACACTAGTCTGAGAATGTGTAGCATGGCCTACTCTAAATATATATCTCAAAACATGCTTACTCATTTTATTGGACTAACTATATAATTCTATTATGGGACTTCTGTTATATTATTCATTTAACCAAATAAATATCATTTGGCATATTTTCATAGCAGTGTTGGAAAGAAATTTTTCATTATTATATAAGATTGATACTTTTTTTACAAAATTCATTTTTCTCTTTTCACATAATTTATATTAATATATAAATATTAACAACAATATATCAATATATAAAAATATTACTCATTTTAAATTTAATATAAACAAAAAAACAATCAACAATAGAATTTTAATATGGAGAAGTACATGGTAGTTACATTATGTGGATTTTAAGTTTCAATGATGAGTACAATTCTCTATGGAGAAGTTGAGTTCCTACGATTTCAAACCTCTTTCTCTCACTTTGAACTAAATTTGTTTGAGGACAAACAAAGATCTAAGTCTGGGGGAGTTCATAAACTGAGTTTTTTACCGATTTCTAACATTTGTTTTGTGTCTTTTATCGAATCAAAATCTGTGTGTTTAGAGTCCCATAGTCTTTTATCGAGTCTTTTAAGGTTATATGTCATTTTGGAGGATAAGAAACGATTTCGGGTGAAAACAAGCATATAAAGATGAAGAACTGTGTCGAACCGTCAAAAATATGTTATTGGATGAAAGCCTTCCACCTATAGATATAGCTCATTTTTGGGCACCAGATAGATAATTGAGTTAACTTTCATATGGAAGTGGTTTGAGGAAGATCTGACGGTGCGATCAAATGTTATGCCTATTTTACAGAAGACTGATCATCAATTCCGCTTCAAACCCGACCGGTTTGGTGAAGAAAAAAGAAATTTCTGTTTTTCCTTATTCTGAATCCTAGACTTCAAACTAAAACTTGTCTTGACCTATATATATACTATTGTTTTAGCCTTTTTGGAGGCTACGCTTGCTACGACTTTCTACACTTTCTATTCTATTCAGTTTTTTCATCTTGTAACTATTGGAGAAGATCTGTAAACTTCTTTTGACAAATTTTTGGAGAAGATTTCTGAACCCTATTTTATTCTATTGGATTTTATCATGTTTCCTCTCATACATCTTTGCTTCTTCTCTACAATCATGTCTGAGTAGTTTCATTAGTTAGGTGTAGGGTTCAAAGGAACTTCTGAGTTCGATGAACTAAACATAGATAGGGATTTAATCTGTTGATGTCTTCATCTAGAGTTGTTCTTAATTCTTAGGTTGATTTGATCAATTAATCTATGAGTTTAGGTTGACCTATTTATTGGAAGTGTAATAGGTTGCTAGAAAGAACCTAGATGAGCTAATTGTCTTTAACCTGCGAAAGTTGATGTTAAAACAATTCACGAACGTATCAAACCTGTTTTAAAAACTTGCTTATAACTTTAGGTTTGAACGGAAGTTTAGAATACTAAGTTGTTAGCGAAAGTTGTCAAAGCTGCGGAAGTAGATTGATAATAAATTTATGTTTGAGTTCGAGACTTATTCGTAATTGTTCCCTAAATAATTGTTTGGTTCTTGAATCTGAATTCCTGCGAAAACCCTAAGCCTAACATTTTCTTTTATTAAAATTACATTGTAATATTTTAGCTTATTTGATTCTCACTAAACAAACCTTTATTTGCATCTTAGCTTAGCTTAATTCTCATAATTTCATAGTGTAACCTTGGTCTTTGTGGAATTTGTCCACTAAGTACTACTATGTTTACTGTGCACTAGCAGTAGCTTTCTATAGGGTTAAGGGGAAATTCACGGAGTGTACAAGCTGTTGAAGGAACATGAGATGCAGAATTCACCAAGAGTTCATCGAAGCAGACGAGGAAGAGCAGAAAGAGATCAACTACGTGAATGGTCAAGGTTTCCAGCAGAATTTCGGTTTTAACCCCAACTACAGGACCCACCCGAACCTGTTCTACAGAAGCACAAATGTCGAGAATCCCCAAGTTCAAGTTTACCCGAAGCAATCAGGAAGATAAATTTGAAATCTTAGGGATTCACAAGTCATAATGGAATGCATAGTTCTGGGTTTCAGAACAATTCACCCCAACATTTACAAGGGAAATAGTTCCTACCGACCTTAGGGCAAAATCAATATCAGAGCGGAAATCAATTCCAGAACTTGAAATAAAACCTGCAACACCTTCTTCTCGGTTTATGTTCCTAAGGTGCCTTATTCCATTCCACCTAGAGATCTAAGGATGCCTATCAGTGCAGAAAAGTTGGCTTGTTTTAACAAGATGGTGAGAAAGATTCCTAAAGAAATCTCTTTCGAAGAAGCCTTGGAAAATCGCCACATATATGATTTCTTTTTGAACTGCAAACAGACTGAAGAAGAGATTAAAACTCTTTGTTAAAGCAAGAAGTACACTACCACCATTAAAGATATTGCCTAAGATTGAGGATCCTAGAAAGTTTGTTATCCCTTGCTCTATTGCAGGAGTTGAGTTTAAATAGTCTTTTTGTGATTATGGATCTAGTGTCAACCTCATATCAAAAGCTATTGTGGACCAACTACGAATCACTGATATGAGACATCCTGCGATGACTCTCGCCTTTGCAAACTCTTCAACCACAACTCCATATGTTACCATTCCAGACTTGCAGGTTAGAGTGAGAAATTGTCTAGTTCAGGCTGATTTTCAGGTTGTAGGGATGAAAACCGATTCTGTTATGCCTTTGATTCTTGGAAGATCATTTATGGCCACAGTGGGTGCAGTCATTGATCTGCCCAATAAGAGAGTTAGTTTCTTCAACATTGACAAGAAGGTCTTCTACAAAGCCATTCCCACTACTTGTCTCATCCAACATGCCTCTTGCATCTCAGTAGTGCCTATTGAGAAGGTGAAAGTTTCTTTTGAGAAGAAGCCTTGTGATAAGAATGAGAACAAAGAAGTCTTGAATGGAGATCATCACATTATGCACAAGAAATTCAGGGAAAAGGCAAAGGTGCAGGAAAAAGTGTAGAGCAAAAGAATCAAGGGTGATCTTAAAATGACTTTGATCCCTCAAAGATGTGATGGAGACACAGTTGAGTATAATGTGAAGTACAAAGGTACCTCTAAGCCTTTCTCTAAAATTGGAGTTATTCTCTCCTTATAGTTAAAAGAGAAGGGCAAGGATGTTGTGAATGGTATGTTGAGTAAAGTTCTGAAGCTGAGGATGTCTGATTGGGGAGCAAGTTGTTGAGCAAGCTCTCAAACCCAACCTGAATGATACATGGCATCCAAGTCAAGCTAAAGATTTAAAATAAGCGCTTGGTGGGATGCAACCCACTGATAAGTGTATATACTTTGTTCTGACTTCTTTTACTTTTGATTTTTGGTTTTGGTTTCCTTTAATTTCACGAAGCAGATTGTACTGTTAAAGAAACAATGGAAGAGTCGACCACATATGGTGTCGACCGATACCCCTTTGGTGTCGCTCAACATCCCCATGCCCAAATTCAATGAAAGTCTTATGACGGACAAAAATCGACCGGGTTCGACATTGAAATTCAGTGTCGACCGATACTCCTTTGGTGTGGGTCGACACCTAGGTACGTCCACATTGCTTGACGCTTTTGGTTTCTGATATACAAAAAAAGGTCTTTGTTTTTATCCTTTCTCTTGATTTATTTTTACACCGGGGATGGTGTGAAGTAAGTCTGGGAGAAGGTGTTTATCTTTACTAACTTATTTCCTTTCTTTTGTCTTGTTTTGATCCTTTTGGTATTTTTTTTAGGCAGTTTGTTTTATTGAATCAAAACTTTGTTGGGAACTATGATCTTTATCTTGGTTTATTGTGTTAATTGTTTCATCTGAGTGATCATTGCTGTAGAATTTGTTGATGTCCGACTAATAGAAAATCCAAATGCTAAGTGGTTGACTAGAGACGTCCATACTTCCTGCATAATCCAGTAAGCCCGAGCTAATTTCTCCACTCTTTCTTTTACCTTATTGATGTGACTAGTGTTCATAGGGCTTAACTCCTTATTCATATCTGGCAAACACAACCTACATAAATAAGTAATGGTACTCCTCTCCACAAATATTTAATAAGTTGAAAAGATGAAATGAATTCCTTTTGGGTAGAGGGGTAGGAAAATTTCCAGCGACCTGATTATTTTACTTTGAAAGGAACGATCACACAAGGATGATCACTACAAGAAAAAATGTATATAGCTACGGATTAGCTACAACATTTTCCATGGCTTCAATATATATCCACAAATAACCACACCCAAGTAACAGTTTTTAAAACCTAAAATTTGTGGCTATCACGTTGCCTTTTGTGGCTAAATAGCTACAAACTACACTTCGTTGCTATTCGAAGAAAGCCAAGCCACGATTAGCCACAAACAATTTGTGGAAAGACGAATCCACTATTAGGCACACAAAAAAATCGTGGAAACATGTAGACACAATATAATCTGTAGCTATTCAAAGAGAAAGGAGCCACGATTAGCCACAAAAATTGTGGACACTGATTTCCACTATTAGCCACATAACATATCGTGGAAATATGTAGACACAATTTGATCTGTCGCTTTTCGTAGAAAGTTTGAACCCTAAACATACCCTAAACCTTTAATTTTAATCATAGAATCTATAAGTCTTAAGTTATAAACTCTTAAAGATAAACATCAACAACTTTACCAAAAATAAAATCCAAAACTTATCACAAACTTTAAAAAATTCAAATATAATTACTTTTTAACTCAAACTTTAAACCCTAAACATAACATATATAATATATATATCCAAAATCCAACACTTATAGTTTTTAGAAAGAAAAAAAAAAAAAAATATATATATATATATATATATATATATATATATATATATATATATATATATATATATATATAAATTTAAATATCAATTTCTATACTTAAATTAAATCTCAACCCCAAAATTATGAACTTTAACCCTTTAAATCCAAAATTATGAACTTAAACCCTTTAAATCCTAAATACCAAATCCAAAAGCTTATTACTAAATCCTAAATTATGTATTTTAACCCTTTAATTTTATATTAAAATATAATCAAGATAATTATAACTGAAATAATATATATATATATATATAATGGGTTTGCAAATAATATTTCAGATTATAAATGGTTTACAATTAAAATAATCTTGTCATAGTCAAGAATAGCCACAACGATTGCTGTGGCTATACATAATTCAAATTTTCACTCGAAAATTTGGATTGGCGGCATAATATTCGCGCATAATTTGGCAAATTTACTTTCGCACATTATTGTTACGCGGCTCTAATTAAGTTTACGCGGTTCTAATTTTAATTTAGCATTTGAACCATTGACCTCGTGTACCGCAACCCTTCATCTCCCTTAGTCTCTCTCACTCGATTCTTCTTCTCTGTCGATTCTCTCTTCTCTGTTCTCTGTCTCTATCGATTCTCTCTTCTTTGTCTCTGTCGATTCTCTCTTCTCTGTCTCTGTTGATTCTCGCTTCATTTTCTCACTCGACTCGCTTCGTCTCTCTCACTTGACTCGCTTCGTCTCTCTCACTTGACTCGCTTCGTCTCTCTCACTCGACTCGCTTCATCTCTCTCACTCGATTCTCTCACTTCGTTGTTGACAGTAAGCTTGTCTGTCTCTCATTTTACTTGTAGATCCAGTTTTCTTATGCCATTTTCTCTGCATGTGTCTGACACTCTCTTCTCTATTGCAGATGAATCTCCTACGTGCGTCTTCATCCGCGAGATCTAGCCGGAGGCGTCAAACTCGCCTTCCTCCTGGATCTACGGGATCAGCTACTTCTGCTGCTTCTCGTAATCCACTTCCGAGCTTAGCAGCGGTAATAAGTGTGCCGGAGAGACGGAGCATGCCCCTTCTCCATCCACAGAGGCTTAACGGAGGTTTATGGTAAGTGTTTTTCTCAAACCAATTTGTTCTTATCTTTTCATATTGTAAACCTAGGTTTTTGTGAATAAGTATTTATGAGTGCTTCCGTGAATTTTTTTTTTGCCATGTTTTCATCCAACAAACATATGGAAATCATATACACGACTTACCTATATCTTTTGATTTGATTAGTGTTCGATCAACTAATAGTTTCATTGATATTTACTCTTTGTGTAACTTCAAGTTTCATTGTTCAGTGCAATACCGTATTTACTTCTGCTTCGTTTGCGGTTCATAATAAAACTGCATCATAGATACAACTGATTTAGGTTTGAGAATATAAATATAAGATGTAGAATCATATTCCAAAGTCTTCGGTTTCATTCCTTTACTCTCCAAATACACATTCATTTACTCACATATTTTTTATTTCCTTGTAGCTTTGGCATTGACGATTGCATCCGGAAAGATGTAGTGGCAGCGTATCAATCAAACTTTTGGGGTCCATGGTGGAACTTTGAAATAGTGCCACAAGAGAAGAAGCACACATGGTGGACTAGTTTTGTGGTAAGTTATATGTTTTGTTTTCTTTTATATGTTGTTCGATAACATAATCGATTCGATTTGATAATATACTGGATTTGCTTTGATAACATAATCGATTTGTTTTCTAATTTTTAAATTTGTGCTTCCTTTTGTTGCAGCAAAAGTATTATTGGGATCATGTAAACAATGATATGGTTCGTATTCGTTGGGAAGGGATTCTCAAAAGTTCAATCCGTGACCTTGTGAGCAAGAGGAAGCGAGCTGGACAGAAGCCAGATTACATTTTCTTGGCAGACTGGAACATTATACTTGATACTTTGTAAGAGGAGACACACCAAAAGAAGAGCAAAACAAATTCAGAGAATCTTCCTCAAATTCAGATGGTTATGGCTCTCACCGTCACACTTCAGGAGCAAAAAATCACAGCTAACTTTCTTATGAGATGGTAAGTGTCTGATTATGTTCATTTAGCATAATATGGAATGATAATTGCTTATGAGATGGTTAGTTATGAGATGGTTTTTCATTGCTTATGATTTGGTTAGTTTAAAACTTAAGATGGTTTGTTTTTGTTAGGCGATTGAGGCTGGTGGAGTATCACCCCCAATAACTGATGTAGTCCGTAATACTCACACCAGGAAAGATGGCACCTGCATTGACAAAATAACAGAGGCTCTTCTGCTCGCTGTTGAAGCTTTGGCTGCTGAACGGTCACAAGAATCTTCTAAAACTGATGGAACTACCTGTGGACCTTCTAAGGAGCAGTTCGCTGCCGCCTATATTGAAGTAAAATTCTCCTTCTCTACTTACATAATCATCTAACTTTAAATAAGGATGATTATTTTGCAAACTTGTACTTTGTTATAATCTATATCGGTTTTCTCACATCTTTTTTTTTCTTTTCCAGAAGGCAACAAACACCAAAGGGTGTGTCTATGGACTTGGTTCCATTCAGTACCTTCATGCTGATTCTAGCCTTTCCCCAGCTGCTTCAGTACTCCGACATGTGGAAGTTGATGGGAAAATTATCCAGATGGAGGGAGACATAACTGTCTTGAAGAAGGACATAACCGGGGTGAAGCAAGACATGGAAGTGTTGCTGAAGATCAATGGAATAGATCCGGTTACATATCAGCCAATCCAACGTGAGAGTGATGCTTCTGCTCCAAGTCCACAGTCAGAGGCAAGTCAGCAGCTTCACCAGAGCTCTCACAACTCAGACCACCAACACGTGTAACTCTCCCCTTAACACCTTGCCGATTAGACTGGTTGTTTAGGTGGTTGCTTAGGTGGTTGTTTAGGTCGCTTTTAATGGTTGTTGTAGACGGTTGTGCTGGTTTAAACTACTAGGAAACACTAGCATCTTTAGATGTATATTTGTGACTCTATATGATTGGATGTTTTGTGTAATTGAAGAACATCATCTTGATATCTTCTTCATCTTAAAACTCATGTTATCATCTTTTCTAATGTATTATATGATCTCATTTGGTTTTTGGTTTCAGTTGCTTTCAATTTTGTTTCTTTTTGTTTCAAACTTTCAATGCACAAATTTATTTGTAAATTGGTGGTAAAACAAAACCACCGTTTTGTGTTTTGTGGCAAATTGTGTCACCAATAGTTACAAACATTCTGTGGCTATAACACAGAGAGCTACGGAAAATTTTGTGTGTAGTTGTGGAAATAGTTGCCACAAAAACCGTTGTGGCAAATATTGTCTTTACAAACCACACTTCTAACTGTGGATATCCGTCAAAAGAGACACATACAAACTTGTGGTTAATTGTGGCAGCATTAGCCATAAATTTGGTCTCTTGATATCCGTGGATTTGAGCCACAAATGAAGTCGTGGCTAGGTCGTGGATGATATAGTCATGAATAGCTACGAATAGCTACGATTAAAGAATATCCACAAGCTCATAGCTACAAATTTTTTTTTGTGGCTAATGTTGAAATAGCCACAAAAATTGGACTATGGCCACACAAAAATTTGTAGCTATGAACGGGTTTTCTTGTACTGTGAAAACAAGGGGTAGAAAATTTTTCCAGGACCCCATTATTCGTCACATCTTTGCATAAAAAAATCATAAAAAAGAGAAAAGAATAAGTCTGGTGAAGAGAAAGAATACCAAAGAGTTGAAATAAGGTTGTTATGAAAGTGATTTGGGAGAGATCTGACGGTGCGATCAAAACTTATGTCTATTTTACTGAAGACTGACCATCAATTCCACCCCAAACCGACCGGTTTGGTGAAGAAAAAGGAAATTTCGATTTTTTCCTATTCTAAACCCTAAACTTCAACCTAAAACATGTCTTGGCCTATAGATATACTATTCTTTTAGCTTTTTTGGAGGTTACGCTTGCTACGGCTTTCTATGCTTTCTATTCTATTAAGTTTTTCATCTGGTAACTCTGGGAGAAGATCTCTAATAAACCTCTTTTGACAAATTTGGAGAAGATTTCTGAACCCTATTTTTATTCTATTGGATTTATCATGTTTTCTCTCATACATCTTTGCTTCTTCTCTGCAATCATGTCTAAGTTGTTTCATTAGTTAGGTTTAAGGTTCAAAGGAACTTCAGAATTCGATGAACTAAACATAGATAGAGATTTAATCTGCTGGTGTCTCCATCTAGAGTTGTTCTTAATGATTAGGTTGATCTGATCAATTTATCTATGAGTTTAGGTTGACCTATTTATAGAAAGTGTAATAGGTTGCTAGAAAGATCATAGATGAGCAAATTGTCTTTAATCTGCAGAAGTTGATGTTAAAGCAATTCGTGAACTTATCAAGCCTATTTTTTATGCTTGTCTATATCTTTAGGTTCAAACGGAAGTTTAGAATACTAACTTGCTAGAGAAAATTGTCAAAGTTGCGGAAGATTGATAATAAATTTATGTTTGAGTTCGAGACTTGTTCGTAAGTGTTCCCTGAATAATTGTTTATTTCTTGAATCTGAATTCCTGTGAATACCCTAAGCCTAGCGTTTTTTTTTTTAATTAAATTCACATCGTAATCTTTTAGCTTATTTGATTCGCACTAAACAAACCTTTATTTTCATCTTAGCAATATTGTAATAAATTTTTTGTTTTTGGCAATAAGTTAAAGTTATTGAGCTATATATTATATTTAAAATTTCAGTTTATTGAGTTTCGATAAACCTATTGTAATAAATTTTAATCAGTGACATAGCGCATACTCATAATTTTAAAAATAAAATATTTTCATTATAACAAAATAGTCTTGAATTAATGTAAAATATTATATTTTTAGATAAGAAAATCCGTTTATATATTGAATTTAGTTTTGTTTTTAATTTTCTATAACTGATTTTTTTGTATAAATATAATTATAGATTTGTAAGATTAAAAATAGCATAATCTGTCTATTTTTCCCATCTAGCATTGGTAAAAAAATTTAAAATATTTTGTAATTAAAATAAGCTAATTTATTTAACATGTCTTGAAGTAGTTAAAAAAACTTTTCAGTGTTTTTAATCATCTTCTTTTAACCGCCTTTATTGTGCGTTTTTGAATTTTGATGAAATAATCCATAAAAATTGCAATTGTAAAACATTAATACCAACCTATCTTATATATGATTGAATAATATAAAAGTTAACTAATTTTTAATAATTTTAATCTTATCAGGTTAAAAATTTGTGGATTGAATAATATAAGTATGACTTTTTTTAATATTTTGTATTTAAATTGGTCTACTCCATTTAACTGGTATTTTAGTAGTTAAAGTGTTTTCCTTTATAATTTATTCATAATCAAAATGAATCAATTCATTTTTAACTCATTTTACCGTGGTTTAAATATTTTACATATTAAATGAAACAATCCGTAAAGGATCACAATATTAAAAATATCAGTTATGGCTTCTGTTCTAAAATACGGGTGTGTAACCGATTAATTGGCCGCCTAATCGGTGATCCATGCATGACTGTGGCGAGTAGAAGCAAATCAGACTCTATACGGTGAGAGACATAGTTCTCGCGTTAACCGCATAATTCTTGTGTTGGCCGCATAATTCCTGCCTAGATCCAACACATTTTCTACATTTAGGTCCAACTGACCCAAAATGATCCAACTTAATTTAATTTAGTAGTCTTATGTGTTTTTATATTGTCATTTTTAGTTTCTAGTTTGATTGTATGTTTCAAACTGATGTGCTTTTTATTTGTCATTTCAGATGTATATTACAAGAGTTATTTTAACACATTTTTCCAATTCATGGTGATTATTTGATCTTTAATGACGAAAAGGATGAAAACTTGCAATATTTTAAATTGTTTTTGTGTGTGCTCTAAAGATCAATACAATATTTTTTTTTGTTTATCCCATGAATTGAAATTTATTTTGTAATTTTTGTATTAGATGTGTAATAGAAGAATTCTCTATTTATGTTTGATCTCACCTGGTTTATAATTGAATCTTATATAAAAACTTGTCTAAGAACTTTAAATTTATTTATTTTATTCATAAACATGTTATAAATACATTAAATTGTATTAAAAAACTAGTTCCCAAAATACTCTCCAATTAATCTCTGATTTTTTTGTTAATTTGCTAGGCTCGGGCCAGCCGCCTGACTAACTCCAAGCATAATTCCAAACAGAGATCACAACCCATCTAATATATGATCAAATATTATAAATCTTAACTAATTATTTATAATAAATATTTTTCAAATTGAATTATTTGGATATAATTTGTAATATTGTATTTTTTTATCAAGTTAAAAATCTTCATTTTTAAATTAATTGAACTAATATTATATTAAATATTATTTATAACAGTAATATTTTTTTAAATTAAAATATGTTGAAATTGCATTGATTTATGTTGATTTATGTGTATAATTTATATTTTGTTAACCAACTTTCATTTTTAAATCTTTATTTTATGGTTTATAAAATAATCGATATCCTACGTTATTTAATTATACTTAACATTTGATTCAGTAATTTAATTATTCTTTTCAAATTTCCTTTTTAAGCTTTTAGATCAAATTTAATTAATATTAATTTATAATAATATTTTAGCTATGAAAAACGACCCAATATTTTTATATTGTTTGGAAAGAGGTTTAGTTACTGTATTATTGGAAAACATATTTAGTTAGTATAATATTATTTTTCATAATTACCCATAATGAAGTTGAAACAAATTCATTAATGTTTAGTTGCAATTTATGTAATATATCAAACTAGTAAAAAATTATTTGTATTTGTAACTAAATGTAAAAACAAAAAATGTTGAATTTCAACTCTATTTTTTTCATATTCTCTCATATTCTATACTTTTAGACCTCTCTTCTCCTTTTCAATCGTTTGTTTTCATCGATCGTATTTATCTATATATCTTTGCAGTATATCAATTTTAAGTTGCACCGTATCCAATCAATTCATTAATATTGATTTTTTTTTTTGTTTTACTTCGATTCGATTGATTCCTAATTTCATCTTATCAATTCTAACTTTAGCCTTGTTATCCCTATGTATGTACAGGAAGAAGATAAATGTTGGTGATCGGTTTCATCCTTACAACAAGGCCCATATTTTTAACGCCCTAGAGGCTTCTACTAGTAGACCCCCAAGTCCTCTCACTAGATCCATGGGCTCACCCACCTATGTCCGACGGTCGGAACGTTCACTGGGAGGTTTGAAAGTCATGATATACTGACACTGCAATCAGCCCATGACCGTTACTCGTGTTTTGACCTCATTCATACGGTACCGCGAATGACTTCCCGGTAGGTCACCCATCATTTGACTACTCCAGCTCAAGCACGCTTAACCTTAGAGATCTCTTTCGATGTGCAACCGAAAAGGTAAGTGCACTTTGGTGACATAAGTAGCCAAATAGATTCTTTTAACCTCTCCACATAAGTTTCCATATATACAAGAAATCAGGATGCTACAAGTCACCCTCATTCAAAGAGTGCAACGTTCTTTTTGCACACAAAGACCAGTCCCTAAGACGCCTCCCAGGTCAGCACTGGGATGGGTAACCGGCTCTGATACCACTTTATACAGCCCCTACTGCCCCTACCACTGTGCCCCCATCTCCTCTCACTAGGCCCATGGGCCTGTCCACCCATGTCTGACGCTCGGAACGTTAACCGGGAGATTTGAAAGTCATGAAATACTGACCCTGCAGTCACCACCTGACCGTTCTCCGTGTTTTGGTCTCACTCACACGGTACCGCGAATGACTTCTCGGTAAGTCACCCATCATTTGACTACTCCAGCTCAAGCACGCTTAACCTTGAGTTCTCTCCGTATATGTGACTAAAAAGGTAAATGCACTTTGGCGATATAGGTAGCCAAATCAATTTTTTTAACTGCTCCACATAAGTTTTCATATATACAAGAAATCAGGATGCTACAATTCACCCTCATTCAAGAGTGCAACGTCGTCATTGCACACCAAGACCAGTCCCTAAGATGCCTCCCAAGTCAGTAATGGGGCGGCTAACCGGCTCTGATACCACTTATAACACCCCAACCGTCTCTTCCAGTGGCCTCCCATGTCCTCTCGGTACGCCCATGGGCCGACCTATCTCGTTTGTCGGTCGGAACGTCAACTGAGAGGTTTGTAAGTCATAATATACTGACCCTGCAATCACCACATGACTGTTCCCCGTGTTTTGACCTTACTCACATGGTACCGCAAATGACTTCCCGGTAGGTCACCCATCATTTGACTACTCCAGCTCAAGCACGCTTAACCCTAGAGTTCTCTCTGGATGTGCAACCAAAAAGGTAAGTGCACTTTGGTGACATAGGTAGCCAAATCAATTCTTTTGACCTCTTCACATAAATTTCTATATATACCAAAACTCGGGATGTTATAATATTATTCTTACACCGACGCATACGATGAGCAAAAGGAAATGACGAGCAGAAGAGGAATTGTCGACCATAAGAGGAAATTTCGACCAGATTTGGAAATAAAGAGAAAAAAGAAAGAATAGATTGAAGATGAACAGAAGATGAGAAAATCAAAGAAGAAAGGAAAGAATGCCGATCACGAGATAAAGAAAAAGAGAAATTAGGCATATTTTTCTTAAACCGACACAAACGACAAGCAGATTGGAAAAAGAAAGAATAGATTGAAGATGAACAGAAGAAGAGAAAATCAAAGAAGAAAGGAAAGAATGTCGATCACGAGATAAAGAAAAAGAGAAATTAGACTTATTTTTCTTAAACTGACACAAACGACAAGCAGATTGGAAATGACGAACAGAAGAGAAAATGTCGAACAAAAGAGGAAAAGTCAAGCAGAAGAAGAAATTTTGACCAGAAAAAAAAATATCGACAAGATTTGAAAATTTGGGGTGAAGATGAACAGAACACATGAAAATCAAAGAAGAAAGGAAAAAATACGGATCCCGAGATTAAGAAAGAGAGATATTATGTTTTTGTATAAATAAATATCGTGTTCAACCTAAAACGACACACATTAATTTTACGAGAGAGTTTGACCAGTCTGATTGGTGAATTGACGAACATCAATCCTTGTCTTTAAAATCTTTGTATTCAATCTAAGTTTAAAAATAATCTCTTTAGACCCACTACTAAATTATTTCCTTACTAAAGGAATAGGAAATTTTAGCTGAACAATAAACATAGCAAAGTGATTTCTAAACGGACCAAAATGGTGAAGAAGTTTGTGCCACAGCTTTTCAGGAAATCTTCCACAAGCAGAGTTTCTGTCAGTCACGATTTTGACTGTATTTCCCTTGTTTCTGGATTTAATGAGGATTTGGAAGATGGCAAAACCAGTCAGCCTCACCAGCAGCCTAACCACAACAGCTCCAGAGTTGACACATCAGAGGAAATTATAGACGATTCTAATGATGCTAATTCTTCATCTTCTGCTGACTTATGGTCAGAACTTCTCGTCCAAAAATATTTTTTTCTTTCTTTTATTTGAGTCTTTTCTTACTCCTAGTTCAGTCTACTTTTGAATTAGAACGGTTTAAGGGTCTGGAGAAAGTTTTCATCGTTTACTAATAGTTTTCTTTTTCTTTCTCTTATGCCTTTGAATCATTTTAATGATTTTTATTGAGTTAAAACCTTCGTCAGGAATAAGGATATAATCTTATGATTAGTTTCAATTATTATGTACTTACAATTTGATTTTCTAATGACAACTTCTACAGAAATTATGTGAAGGAGAGAATATCTGGAGACTTTGCATATCTAGGATTTCAGCTGCAGAGATTTCTGTTGGATTTGATACTAACTCCACTTTATTTGAACCTAATATTGACTTTTAATTTTTCTCATTAAAGGTATTAGATCAAGGCAACATGATATAATCATTCATGACTTCATATCCCTTTCTACCACTCTTGATCCAGACTAACCAACTCATCTTTTTAGATAAACTCCACCTTAAAACCTATCTCTTTTCAGATCTCATACCTTCATTTTTTTCTTTCTTATCTCTACATGTATGTCTAGATATATGCAAAAACGTCGAAGAGAGAGGAGTAACACATTTTTTCGGTCACTGAAATTTCAGAACATGAAAACAAAAAAAAGAGGATATCAAAGATGATCAATGATGGTTTACACACAATTTTCACTCATATTTAAGGTATATTTTTGTGCCTTTAAGAATTCTTAAGAAATAAACAATCTTTCCCAAAGAAGATTAAGAGTTTGATGAGAAGTATTTCAAGAGAATTCCCAAGAAAAGACAGTCTGGGAAAGGTATTCTTTCTGTGTTATTTTCCATGTTCTGTTTTAGAGTCATAAAACCTTAACATAACATATCATTATTTGTTGAGTAATACCCTAAAATGTATGGTTTTCAAGTTGATGTGACCAAAATATTTTAAAGAGGAAAAATGGACAAAAATGTTTCATTAAAGAGGACAAAAGACTATTTACCCCTCCATCCCCATATGTAATTAAAAAATAAAATTAAAATTCAAAAAAATAAATTAATATTAAATTCGAAATATTTTTTTTCCAAAAATTATTTTTTTTTTCAAAAATTTTTTTTTTTCAAAATTTTTTTTTTTCAAAATTTTTTTTTTTTCAAAATTTTTTTCCCAACAATTTTTTTTTTCAAAATTTTGTTTTTTCAAAATTTAGGAAGTGTATAATAATTTTTAATAATAATTTACATATTTTTAGGAAAGGGTTACTAAACTTTTAATAAATATTTAAAAATAAAAAACATAAAAATATGTTCTTAAAATTTTAGGAAGTGTATTCTAATATTTATGAATGATTTATATACTTTTAGGAAATGGTTCCAAAAACGGTTTTTGAAAAGAAAAAAAATCTTAAAATATTTAGGATTAGTTTACATATTTTTAAGAAAATGTTCATAGAACTTAAAAATTTTTTTTTAAAAAAGTTGAACATATATAAAACTATGTTCATAAAATTTTAGGAATGATATACTGATATTTAGGAAAGATTTATATAGCTTTAGTAAATGGTTCCTAAAAATTAAATAAACATTTAAAAATAGATTTAACATACCTAAAAGTATGTTCTCTAATTTTTTAAAATGTATAGTAATATTTAGATTTCTTTTACATATTTTTAGGAAAGTGTTTTTAATACTTTAATACATGAAAATATGTTATTGAAATTTTAGAATGGGTATACTAATATATAGGAATAGTTTACACACTTTTAGAAAAGAGTTCCTAAGACTTTAATAAATATTTAAAGCAGGTTTAACATCTAGAAAATTATTTAAATTTTTTAAAATTTCTTTAAAATGATATATTAATTATATATGAAATGTTTGGAAGATTAATAATGTTCTTAAAATGGTAGGAAATGTATAATAATTTTTAGGAATTGTTTACATATGTTTAGTAAAAGGTACCTAAAACAGTTTTCTAAAAAAAAAAATTTTGGGAAAAAAAAATTTGAAAAAAAAATTTTGAAAAAAAAAAATTTTTGAAAAAAAAATTTTTCGAAAAATTTTTTTAAAAATTTGAAAATTGATTTTCTAATAAAAAAATGATATTGAATAATAATTTTTTAATTTAGATATATAAAAGAGGGATAAAATAGTTAATTTTCTTGTTTAATGAAACATTTTTGTCATTTTTCCCTTCCTAGTTTATTTTGGTCACATAAACATAAAAATGTATTATTTTGGAGATTTGCCCTTATTTGTTTGCATGTTTCATTCGATTATCCTGAAGATCAAATGTTTTTTCCAATTGCTTAAAAAACTGATTCTCTGCTGATTTCTTTTTCTATTATCTTTTATTACTTTTCGACTCAATCCAAACGAAAATCCCTTTGTGACAGTTTTTGCTTGATCACGATTTCATAGTTTTTCAGTGCAACCGATAATTCTCTTAGGGATCAATATAACCTGCACTATACTTTTGTTGTGCGCTTGAGCTAGATTTAGTTGGGTGAAAACTCACACCACATCAGATCTGGCACATGTAAGAGAATGATCTTACGATTTTCAAACACAAAACTATAAGCTTTTTTACGACTGCTGTGAGAAGTTGCCCGATCATACTACCATAGCCGACCCAAAATGATGTGGCTAATGTTTATTGAAGTGACATTATAGTATATGGTGTTTTTATATTACACTCCAATACAAAAAGAAACCAAAGTTCGATGAGTAATTTTAACCTTAGTTCCTTTTGTGATCCATACAAGAGTATATGGAGCAGTATGATTTTCCCTTTTCAAACCAAGTTTCTCTACCGCTAGTTTCAATATAACATTACATCAATTACCTGAATCAATGACCAGATTGCATAACTTTCCTTTGACTATGCAGGTGGGATAGAAAATATATGTGTGCAACCATAGTTCTTCATATCCCACCAGAGAGGAGCATCAACACATGAGTGTTACTATCACCGGTTGTAGGAGCTTCCTCATACCACTTTGTATCATCGTCTCCCATTGAATCATCTCTTGGGCCAGTAGCCATCATTATCAAGCTTCTCCGTTGTTGCTTTGGATAAGTCGTTTGGCGATGCCCTAGCTCACCACAATTATAACACCAAAGTGTATTAGGACAAGTGGAACAACACAAAGTTATTTCCTCAGATACAGCCTTACTTCAATCTCCTTGTGGCGGTTTGATAGAAGTCTAATCTAATTAGAGTCTCGATGAATCGAATTCTCGGGATCTGTATTACGACTTCTCCATTGCTTGATGAATTCCATGGGACCCTGTTTTGGACTGATTTTCAAAAGCAACAGCATACCTATGAGCTTCAGTAAGTGTTTTAGGACCACACTGAGTCAAGGAATTCTGTAATTGTCTATGCAAAGTGTGAGAGTCAAAATTCAGAGAGTCAAAAATTATAATAAATAAACGCTCAAAAAACCTATTATAAAAAAACTCAAGGACCGAGATTGAAATATTATTTTATGGATCAATCTTTTTTCCAAATACAAAGGATTTCATAAAAGCTGTATAGTCTTAAAATACAAAGTCTAAAGTACTCAGAATGGAGAGATTTAAACTTAATACATGATATACTATATATACTGGATGACTTGGGATGCTGAGAAGAGCCGCTACCGATGTGGGACATTGTTAAGTTTAGTAATCTGCCAACTTTGACGGGCTCCAGCCTGATCCGTGTCATAACTTCTCAGTACGTCATCGTTTGGTCTTATCCCGCCCCAGTTCGCCTCGGGTTTGGTCTGGTCTGATTTGAGATTATCTCGTCGTCTTACTCGGCTTCTATCGCGGTATTATGGTCGGCTCTTGAACAGTGTCATGAACAGTGTCCCATGAACAGTGTCATGAACAGTATCCCGTGAACAGTGTCATGAACAGTATCCCATAAACAGTATCGTAAATAGTATTCTGAACCCGAGTAACGCTAAACCAAATCTACGGGACGTTGGTTTTGTATTCGGTCTGTGAACAGTGTTTTCTGAATAGTATTTCATGAATAGTGTCGTAAACACTGTTCCGAAGCCGAGTAACACTGAGCTGAACTTTTAGCTCGCCGGTTCGGTCAAGAAAAATGTAAAGAGCACGTGCAATGGATCAGGTCACCCGGAACCGTATAGTGAGATTTCCGACCTGCCATTCGAGTGACCAGGTCACCACTCTCTAGTGTGAGGAGATGGCGACCTGCTCTGCATGACCAGGTCACCTAACTCTCCCGGAGCAGAGTTGGAGATGTACTCTGCATGCTAGCAGGTCGCCACCTTCTCTCGGGAGAGAGTGGGCGACCTGCTCTTCGAGTGACCAGGTCGCCACTCCCTCGTGTGAGGAGACAGCGACCTGATCCTTGCATGACCAGGTTGCCAATTTCTTCCAAAGGAGAGTTGGCAACCTGCTCTGCATGCTAGCAGGTCGCTATCCTCTCTCGGGGGAGAGTGGGCGACCTGCTCTCGTGTACTGCTGTTTCCGGACAATGATCAGGTCGCCATCTTCTTTTGGAGGATAGTTGCCGACCTACCATCGTGTTCTGATATCTTGAGACTATGACCAGGTCGCCATCTTCTTTCAGAGGATAGTTGGTGACCTGCTCTCGTATTCTGATGTCTTGAGACTATGATCAGGTCGCCATGTTCCATAAGACGGAGCTGGCGACCAGCCTCTTGTTGGACCAGGTCGGCATGTTCCGTAAGACAGAGCTGGTGACGTGCCTTTTCCTGAACATGGTCGTCATGTTGCAAATGACGGAGCTGGCAACCTTCCTCGTGTTCTGATTGTCCTTGAACAAGTCTTTTGTGTAAGTACTTAGACTTCTCGACTTATCAATCCCCAAAGGGTGAGTTTTGACCCCAACAGTTAGCCCCCAGCTCGTTGCTTTTGTTTCCCGCAGTAATTAGCTTTAAGTAAGGCGTTAATCGGAATTGATGGATTAAGATGGTAAGACGTATACCAAGAGGCGTGCTCCAGGTTTTCTCGAATCCGAGATTGGTGAGCTCTTGTTTTTATTGTTGTGTTTATATATTTTTTTGGCTTCATTCTGGAATGAGTACGGTCCCACTATGTTTCCATGAAAAACCGTGCCCTTCTTTCTATAAGAATAGCTTTCTTCCTCTTCACTATTCACAACTTCATTTTCTCTCCAAGTTTCTAAGGTTGTTCCTCTCTCTACTTTCTCTCTCTACGTCATTCGGTTTCATGTTAAGTGTTAGATGTCTAGCCCTCATGATGAGTATGTTACGACTCCAAGGTCGTCACTTGGTTCATACGAGTTTGACTATGGCTTTCCTTGCGTCCCGTCCAAGCTAGATCTTCCCTTCGTCTACGATCCTTACTTTGATATGATCTTTGACACGATAGCCGCAGAGTTGAATCTAGATGGAACAACCGAGATTGGCGACCTGACTTGGAGGGGGGAGTATGGTAACCTGCCCCCATTTGGAGAAGATGGCGGGCTGCTTTGGGGAAGAGGAAATGGTGGCCTGCCTAGCTTCAGAGAAAGGGGCGAGCTGCCTCCCTTCGGTGATCGTGGCGACTTTCCTAGAGGCGGAGAAAGAGGCGAGCTACCTCCCTTCGGTGATCGTGGCGACCTGCCTAGAGGTGGAGAAGCGGGTGAGCTGCCATTGGTTGGAGACGATGGTGATCATCCTAGAAGCGAAAATAGGGGTGAGCTGAACGATAGAGTGCCAACTTACTCTTTCCAGAAGGTGATTAAGTCAAACTGGAACCTGCTTCTCCTGGCGAGTGTGCAGCCTACTGGGCTGCGAGTTTACCAGTTTTAAGATTAAATGTCTTAAACCTAGGCGGACAAAGACAGGCCGTAAGAAGGACACCCCTTTGGAGGCCACACGATGTATGAGAGATTCCTTGCTTGATATAAGGGGTAGATGTAACGTTCCTGATGACTCTGTGTTGAAGCTTCCTGGTGATGAAGATCGGATCGATAAATGTCCACCGGGTTACTTTGCCATGTATGAGGCATTGCTTTTCAAGTATTACTTGTGGTTCCCGATTCCGAAGCTGATTCTTGAGTGCTTGGATTATTACTAGATTTCGATTTCTCAGCTTGTTCCGTAAGCATTACGGCACCTGGAGGGAATTACGATCCGCAGCATGGAATGTGGATTGGTATCGGAGCTGGTTCACTTGCTGAACTATTTTGAAATCAAATGATATAGCTCGGGGAAGCTTTTTTACTATATCACAGTCAGGCTTCCTCTTGCCAAGCCCTTCTCCATTGGGTTTGACAGTAACTGGAAATCTTTGAAAGATACGTTCTTCTACGTGGCCGTGAATCGTGCTTCGGTTGGTCAAGAGTTTTGTTAGAAGATGTGGTCCGAGTGGACACCCATTGGTAGATGCCTGCAGGCTTTAGATGAATGCTCGATTATTACATATATTTTTTTGAAAGTGCTCAGAATTTTCTTAACACGTTTGTCTCTTGTCCGTTTTGCAGCCTCCTATAGTTTTCCAAGTTGGCCGAGCGATCTTTCAGAAGTGGTTATCACTCCTGGACTTGCTCCGGACAAGACTTCTCACTTTTGCGATCTGCTAGCCGATTTCCCAGGAATGTAAGGAGTCCGAACTTATCGTGCCCGAAAAAATGGAACGAGCTAGGCTGCGAGGTCAGGCAATCCTGTCGCCAGTTCTTCCATTTGCCAGGCTGAGAGCATTCCGGTCCATCTGCCTGTAGACGTCGGGACCAGTTCACTTGTTCCTCAAGTACCTGCTGAAATCATGCTCGGGCTTTCTTCCTACCTTTCCCCGGCCGGTCCCTCTCGAGGAAAGCGTGCCTCTGCAACTGAGAAGGGAAAAGGGGTTGCTAGTAACGAAGGTGGGTCAAGGAGCGCTCGAAGTGCTAACTCCCAGGCAGCCGGGTCTCCGAGGTCCGGCTTTATGTTCGATGCTGCCAAGGCGGTTCACAGAGATCGCTCCGAGTCCGTGAGGCTTTTTTCCATGTTCAGAAACTCCTCTTCGGTCATCTCCAAGCCTTGGGCTTATCCGGATGTGTACGGGGACATGGTTGCTCAAACGATGAAGGTGACATTTTGGTCTTACTTAACACTTGTGTGAGATTTTGAGCTTTGTTTCTCTTGTTAAGTTAATCTTTTTGTCTTAATTTAGCTTTGCTCGGCTATGAATGCGGCCAAGGTGGCTCATGACGCCGAGGTTAGGGAGTTTCAGCGCAAGCCAGAGGAAGCCACTCTTGCGGCTAGCGCTTGAAGGACGAGGTGTGAGAAGGCTGAGAAGAAGGCCGCCTGAGACAGAGCGAGTAAAGAGGAGGCCCTCTTGAAGATAGTGGCGGTCAAGGAGAAATTCGAAGGGGAAAAAGCCCTTTGTGAGCAGCGCATCTTGAAAGCATACAAGATGCAATGGTGGGGTTTGGCGGAGAAGTATCACCTTCGTAAGGCTAAGACAAAAGATTCCCTTGCCAAGTTGGCTAAGGCCAATTGAAAGGAGATGCACCTGGCCGAGTTTTCTGGGAACCTGGACTTGCTTGCTGACCTCGAGGGAGTTTCGACCCATCGCCGAGGAGAAGGCTAATGTGCAAATATGGGCGGATGAGCATAAGGGTGAGGTGTGCTACTTACGGCGATCCATGGACGGTTTCACTAAGGAGTTAACGTTTTCTCCCGTTTCTCCGTATGTGTTGGAGTGTGCTCTCGGCGAGGACCCAATAGTGAACGAAGCTGCTGTGGTTGGAGTGGTGGACTTTGGCGGTACCAACCACGTCGTCCTAGATGAGTGTTTCGGTGCTGGCTCCGATTAGGACAACCCTGGTAATTTGTAGTTCTGTTCCTTCGTTTGGGTGATTTATACCCTTGTTGTATTATTGACTTCTCAGGATCTTTGAATCCTTTTTGTTTGTTGAACTTGGATCTTTTCAGAATTATCCTTTGTTTCGTAATTGTTTTGGAATTTCTGATCGACTTGAGTCTTCAGTGTTCTGAAGGGGATGCTTTGTCGGGCACTCTGATCTTTGGACCCGCGTATCGCTTTCAATATTTTCTGGGTTTGTGAATGATTGTTAATGCTTGGCATTGTCCTTGATGTCTCGGAGCTTTCAGTGCCTTCGACCTAGGAACTCCTTTCTTGGGTGATACACATTTATAATCTCATACCAGTGCCAGTTTGGTATTGTTTTCAGAAGATGTAAATCGTACCAGTGTTCCTTGGATGGTGTATATTTGGTTAGAAGGCTTATTCTGCAGTTTATGATTCACGGTATTTCCAATCTATGAAACACTCCTGAAGATAAACTAAATCGAATATAGTTATTGCGCTTCCTGCATTACCGATCAGGTTGCACCCTCTAGAAATTTATATAGGGCACTACATTATCCGTCTCTGGATGTCAAACAAATCATGGTTAAAGTCCTTTCTTGGACTATGGCTGTCTTGTTGTGGCCAGAAACAAGCTATGTCTTGAAAACTCGAGCGGATTATTCCGTTGTGAGATGCCAGTTATCGTTGTTCTTCCCATGAAACCAATCAATGGTTTTAGATGGGTTGTGAGATGCCAAGTCTCAATGTTTATCCTCTGAACTGGTTTCTCGAAATATGACCGTTCGTTGGTTATTGTCATTTTTCCGGTGAAAACAGTCAACGGTTTTGGATGGGTTTGTGAGATGCCAAGCCCCAGTGTTCATCCTCCGAACTGTTTCTCGTAATATGAAGTTCGCCAAACTTCCGGTTAGTTTGAGGACAAACAAAGATCTAAGTCTGGGGGAGTTGATAAAATGAGTTTTTTTTACTGAATTCTAACATTTGTTTTGTGTCTTTTATTGAGTCAAAATCTGTGTTTTAGAGTTGTTTATCGAGTTTTTTCAGGTTATAGGTCGTTTTGGATGATAATGAACGATTTTGGGTGAAAACAAGCATATAAAGATGAATGACTATGCAGAACCGTCAAAAGTATGTTATTGGATGAAAACCTTTCCACCGACGGCCACCAGACAGATAATTGAGTTAGCTTTCATATGAAAGTGGTTTGAGTTAGATCTGATGGTGCAATCGAAAGTTATGCCTACTTTAGTGAAGACTGACCATCTATTCCGCCCAAAACCGACCAGTTTGGTGAAGAAGAAGGAAATTTCGGTTTTTCCTTATTCTGAACCCTAGAGTTCGACCTAAAATGTGTCTTGACCTATATATACTATTGTTTTAGCCTTTTTGGAGGCTACGCTTGCTACGGCTTTCTATTCTATTCAGTTTTTCATCTTGTAACTATGGGAGAAGATTTATGAACCCTGATTTTATTCTATTGGATTTTATCATGTTTTCTCTCCTACATCTTTGCTTCTTTTCTGCAATCATGTATGAGTAGTTTCATTAGTTAGGTTTAGAGTTCAAAGGAACTTCAGAGTTCGATGAACTAAACATAAATAGGGATTTAATCTGTTGGTGTCTTCATCTAGAGTTGTTCTTAATGCTTAGCTTGATCTGATCAATTAATCTATGAGTTTAGGTTGACCTATTTATCAAAATTGTAAAAGATTGCTAGAAAGAACCTAGATGAGTGAATTGTATTTAATCTGTGGAAGTTGATGTTAAAGCAATTCATGAACTTATCAAACCTGTTTTTAATGCTTGTCGAGAACTTTAGGTTCAAACGGAAGTTTAGAATACTAAGTTGTTAGAGAAAATTGTCATAGCTGCGGAAGTAGATTGATAATAAATTTATGTTTGAGTTCGAGACTTGTTCGTAACTGTTCATTGAATAATTGTTTGGTTATTGAATCTATATTCCTGCGAATACCCTAAGCTTAGCGTTTCTTTTATTGAATTTACATCGTAATCTTGTAGCTTATTTGATTCTCACTAAACAAACCTTTATTTGCATCTTAGCTTAGTTTCATTCTCATAATTTAATAGTGTCGCATTGGTCCTTGTGGAATTCGACCCATAAGTACTACTACGTTTGCAGTGTAGTTGCAGTAGCTTTCTATAGGGTTAAAACTCTGTGCATCAGCTTTCCTATATATGATATTTTTGAATATGATAGACGTAAAAACGTATAAAAAAATAATCAATAATAAATATTAAAATCTCTATATAATAAAAGAAATTTTTATGTATATTAGTAATTTTACAAATTTTAAAAATGAAAACTGTCCTTATATAGTGCGGGTAATCACTTAGTAACTATAAAAAACGTTATAATCTAACAGATAACCATAAGGATCGAGTGTGTAATGTGTATTAATGAAAAATTAGAATCTGATCCGCGCTTTGAAAGTGTATGATTATTTTTCTTTGAGATAATTTATCTACAACATACTTTCCAACTTTCTATTCTCGAAAAATGCACTTTCTAAAAACTGAAGCACTTTCCTCTTCCCAAACAGATGATATCCTGATTTTGCCCCTCCTTCCCCTTAACCCAATCTCACTCTAGTTGTTGCGTAACTAAAACCTCAACAAATTAACCGATTGATTTTTTCTCCTCATCCGCACATTAATCGAGGACTGATGGGATGGATTTCCATCAAAACCACCTTATTCATCCGATTGAGTACGGAAAAGGGAAAATCAAACGGCCATGATTTACATCCACTTACACGAGTACACACCGTTCGATTCAGTACGGTAACTACATACGAATGGCCACGATTTCCTCATAGATCAATCGAAAAGCTGGGTAAAAAAATATTTCACACATCTCTGGTAATTTCTGGCACTGTATTCTAGATATAACCTTTTCTCGACTGGTAATTTTTGACTTTTTCCACCTTTTCTTTTCACTAATTCACCTTCATCGTCGTTATTCATCTTAATCACATTCATAACCAGGGTTTATTGGTGGATCACTGTTTAGTAATTTATGGGATTTGAAATTGCTCAACAGATGGCAAGTGGGACTTTCTCATAGACAAACAACATTCGTCAAGAATTGTCCCACTTCATCGAGGGTTGCTCAATCTTCAGTAAAATGTCTAGCATGCGTTTTACGGCAACATTTATTCTGACATCTCTGTCAACTTAAGTTATTGGCGGCCTAATGCAAAGGAGTTAACAACGGGTCTAACGACACCTCTTGTATTGCTGTCAAACGATGGAGCCATCAATTTCTTTTTCGAACATTTGGATATCAACAACTCCATGAATATCTTTGTCCACTTCGAAATTATCCCCACCAAACCCTCAAACAGTCCCCTTCACCACAATCGTCCTTCTGATCAGATACAAGCCCCTACATTCAATATCCTTTCACTCAACCCCTCTAAGTTGGACCCTACTCTCCTACCCAAACCTGCCATCAGCCTAGTCGACGACAATGAACCTGGTTAAACTACCACTGCCCCTAACCAATTCCAGCCACCCATCGGTTCAAAAGAGGATGATTTTGGTACTGCAGATCTAACAAGATACACCTTCTCTCTTTCGAGGAAGAATCACTTTTCGATCTGTATTAGAAGAAGAAAATATAATGAGCTACAACCACCACGCCAAAGATTTGTGGCTATCAGATGATGATGGTACAGAACCCGCTGAAGAAGATTTTGCAGAACCCGCTTCTGATGTCCACATATCACCATGTGGATTTGACAAAGAATTCTGGGAACCACTACTGAAGGATGACTATGGGGATTCTAACTCACCCGAAATTATATGTGGTGTCAAGCAACTTATTCCGAACATATCAGTACGAACACAAATACTCTGCAGCACCAACAACGCATTCGACCACGAAGTTGTTACCGGAGAGAGAGACATAGATAGTAAACAGTGGAAGCACAAACCCAAACCAAGATCTTCCACACGGCCATCGTTTTTTGGACATGCTTTCTCGGAAAATGGTACACGGTCATCCATGCTACCCACACATCTATCTCGTCCATGAACATCATCCTCCTCCCACTTCTCAGACCATCGTCCGATCAATCCACCATCCATCCCGACGCCTTCATGTCCACTTTCCGATGTGGATTATGAAGAATTCGATACACCGTCTATGTTTAACGACACCCTATATGCAGCTGATGAAATCCCAGACTTGGACTTAGATCGACTCGATGACAACATTTACACGGGCAAAGACTAAGCTTCCAAACAGGATTGTCGAATTGCATTAGCCATCTATGCAATCAAAACCAGGTTCTACTTCAAACAAACTACCACAAAAAGGCATTACTTTTTTGTCACTTGCGCAGATCCACGTTGTGATTGGTGGATCATGGCTAACAAACTCTCTGACTGTGACTACTATGACATCCGAAATGCCAACCTCGAATACACCTGCATCATCGAAACAAGAAACGACTACAAAAAAAGGCTACCTCACGTGTCATTGCTGCTGTCTACAAGTCCATATATGGAGACCTAGCAAACAGACCAAAAGCTGTTCAACTACAACAGCTACTGCTCGAGGATTTACGTGTATCAGCTTTATACACCAAGTGTTACAGGGCCATAGAAATGACTATTAACGAGGTAAGGGGACCAGATGACGAGTCATACATTAGGCTGCCACAATATCTCTACATGCTCAAACTCGCCAATCCGGGCACCGTTACACATATCAAAACAGAATTCAACGCTGATGGATCCGAAAGATTCTTGTATGCATTCCTAACATTCTCCTCCTCAATCATCGGCTTCAGAAAACTCAGACCAGTCCTAGTCGTTAATGGCACACACCTTTCCGGCAAGTTCAAGGGCGTCAACCTAACTGCAAGCGGTCAAGATGCGAATTTCCAAGTCTTCCCTCTTGCCTTCGCTGTTGTCGACAGTGAGAATGATGATTCATGGACCTGGTTCCTACAAAAATTAGAGAGAACCATTGCCGACAGCGTCAATCTCACTATTATATCAGACATGCATCATTCAATCATCACGGCAAATAAAAAAAAAACGTCTTCCCTCTAGCTCACCATGGTTTGTGCATGGTCCACTTGATGAGAAATTTCAATTTCAGGTTCAGGAGCAAAGATCTAGCAAAACTAGTCGGCCAGGCTGCATTTGCATTCCGCATTGGAGCCTTAAATAAGATTTACAACCAGATCTGCTCAACAAATGCGGCTTGCGGAAAATACCTACACAACATTGGCAATGCAAACTGGTCAAGGGCTTATTTCAGAGGCAATCATTATAATATGATGACAAGCAACATAACTGAACAACTCAATAAGGCTCTCTCCAAGGCAAGGGCCTCTCCAATTGTTGAACTACTCATGTTTATACAGAGGATGCTCAGTAGGTGGTTCTGTGCTCGTATGAAGAAATCGCTGGATTGCATGGGCTTTGTTACTCCAGAAGTTGAGAAAGTCATGAACACGCACATCTCAACCACTAAAGGTAGCAAAATACATGCTATCTCAAACTGGAGCTCGGAAATCATTGGTCATTTTGGTCATAGGCACAATGTCAGTCTAGACAAAAAAACACATGTACCTGTGGTGCAATGATAGCAGTTGACGGCGTTGGCATCCAATATGGAGCCCTGATTGCTGATTATTACAAAAGAATAGAGCTGGATTGACACCTATCAAGGCCTAATCAATCCTGACAGCTGTCCAGAAGATGAACAACAACTCCCAGACGACGTCCGCAACCTTGTCCTCATGCCACCAAAGATACGTCGTCCTTCTGGACGTCCTAAACAAAAAAGAATCCCATCGACAAGAGAAATTCCAGTAAATTCTCTTTAACCAAAATCTTCTTTACCGTCATTTTACCATCCTCTTAACTTATTTACCATCCTCTTAACTAAATCTAACTTTCAGATACCGAAGAAGTAGAAACAAGTGCCCAACAAATGTGGTCGTTGCAGAGGCCACAGACACAACAGAACAACATGCACCAACCTTTTGGTGGTATGAAGATGTATGAACATGACATTACATCTTCAAAACTATTTTTTTGCATATTTATCACACTATCCTCATACACCTACCTTTTACCTCTTTCGATGTGGTCAAACATGTCTCTACTGCAAATTATTCATTAACTTTTTTGTATCCACCTATACCCGCATTTACTCATCGAATTCGAAAATGGATGTACTCACATATGTTCATGAACTCCCTCTATGGATGTTATCGCATGGACTTCTTCAAAAACAACCACGTCACAACCATGAACTATAACACCAACATGACCACACATCTACATCCATATATAACAGGATCATACATCCACATCCATAGGTTCAAACAAACATATTTACATCCACAACCATGCTCACCTTTATTTCCATTTTAATGGTTAAGACAGATCAAACAAACAATCAATGTGGTCAAACATGTCTCTACTGCGAGTCATTCATTACTGTTTTTTCATTACTCATGGGACTTCTAAAATGAATGTAGTGACATATGCTTATTAACTCCCTTTATGGATGTTATCGCATGGACATTTATCTACTACTTCAAAAACACTAACGTCATAACCATGAACTTTAACACCAACATGACCACACATCTACATCCATATATAACATCCACATCTATAGATGTTAAATTGGGTAAACCCACCCCATATAGACCCATCCCATTTAAGACTCGCCCCAGTGAAACCTCAAAGTTCATTAGGGTTACCCATTTAGATCTGCGTACCTATTTAGACCCGCGAAAAAATCTCAAAACCCATTTAGACCCGTTTAATGCTATTTTTGACTGAAAAAAAAAACTTAAATGGATTTTGCGGGTACCCATTTAATAAATGAGTTTTATCTGGACTTTTTTATATTTAAACCCTATAAACTAAATGGGTATAAATAGGCATTTATTTAGATTAAATATCCATTTAAAACCCACTTATAAAGGTCATATTCACATCTCTATCCACATTCATATGTTCAGACAAACATATTCACATCCACAACCATACTAACCATTAATTCCATTTTAAGGGTTAAAACACATCAAACAAACTCACTAACACAAATCTAAAAAAAAAAAAAAACAAGACCTACTACATCAAACATAACAAACACAATAAAAAATACTTACATAGCAAACTTATATAATACCAAACTTACATAGCAAGCTCCATCTTGCAATCTTCAATCTCTTTTTCAAAGTCTTGTACCTCCTTCTCAAACCTGGATACCAATGCCTCACATGTCCTTTTATCCATTGTCATTTTCTTAATCTCAGATTCACAAGTTTCAAACCCCTTCTCTAAGCTAAGTGAAGCTCTTTCAAGTTCACTAATCTTTGTTTTTATTTCTTCAACCTCTTCAACAATTGTTTCGTCCGTCCATTTGAATAAATAATACCGGTTTTTCTACAAAATACATTCAACAAATAACATATTGTGTAAAAACTGCTCAAAAAAAAAAAAGTTGAAAAAAAAAGTACCTCATCTCCATGTCGGCAACCATAAAATAGTCTCCCGAAATTGCTTGGCGTCTGTGATGTTAAAAATCGAGCACGTTCCCTGTATTTGTAGTGGCTAGGGATACCTCTAAACAGATCGCTCATGATACCTTCTTTTTCCCTTCAACAAGATCCCCCTCTATCTCCCGTTCTTTTCACTTTCTCTCTCTAAAATATACAAAATTGTGGCATTTATGAAACATTTTCACAATGTCGGCCAATTATCTACCCTAAAATCGATGAAGATTAAGGCCTTCAAAACTACGTCGACTAACTTGTTAACCGAACAAAAAAAACAAAAAGCTTCCAACAGAATACATCCATAAAATGAAGAACATTAAACGAAGACTTATAAACATACCAGCTAATAACCGTCGACATAAAAACACATACCCAAATTCACCAAATAAACCATGATTTCACATACTCTAGTTTAAAACAAAATATTTCAGTTCGAAATAAAAAAATCTCTAACAGATAGAGACCTACAACCGTTCAGATGACTTATACATACAAAAAACACAAAATAGGACATGTTCATCATCATAAGTTTCTAAAACAAGTTCCCTAAATTATACATAGAGAGGAAGCACCCATTTTTTGTAGATATCCATCGCGTATTGCTTCCTGAAGTTGTCCACCATCTCATCGTTCATCTATTCCATGCCCGGAGCAGGATCGCCATTAGCATGGAGCTCCATAAACTTGGCAGCTATGGATCCACAATTCCCGGTCTTATCGTTCGAATACAGTCCAGTGCAACGAGTCCAGGCAAACAGCTTCAACCCATGTCTTTGACTTCAACGTCCATTACACAATTTCTAGATGATGTATGGTAACATTTCCAAAACAGGTTTCATGTACTCTGCCACCTTCTTCTCGCCCTTGTAGTTGTTCCGGTCAAGGACTTCTACAGCCCACATCTCTAAGTTGATGGCCAAACCAAGCCAGTGTGAATCCGACCAAATCATGGGCGCATAAACCGTGTGAACATCTTCAACCCAAGTGCTACCCGGAACGCTCACAAACTGCTTCATCTTCTCATCAAATCCAACCAAATCCAACCAAATCCATGTTGAATGCCTTACTAAATGAACGATATTTCCTTGAATATGACACACTAACCACGGTGAGGCAAAAGAAACCCTCTCGTTCTTTAGCAGGCTTTTGTGCTTTTCTCCAAGGAACGCCATCATAACCTCCATATGCTGCAGACTCATCAAAAGCAACAAGAAAATATACTCAAACTTATCCTCAGCGTCTATACAAGCTTATTGGAAAAAAGTATACAGTTCATACCAACGTAAAAACTTTTTCATGCGCCCCAGCTAATAGTAGCAGGAAGTTGTTGTCGAAATCAAAACATGCTTTTGTAGAGTGGTAGCTAAAAACAAAAATATCACACAAATTGGTATACAACCAAACTAAGCCACCAAAAACATAATCAAAACACTCACACAATACTCTGCTCCATCACCGTCCGCCTAGAAAGTTCAAAATCTGAATCTTAACCCGCAGGTAGAATAATTTCATATGTTTGGTTGTTAGCACAGCTGCCAACTCAATCTCCAATTGTGTAGCTACATGCGGTTCTAACTTTTTGACGGGGAGGAGTTGCTAAGATACACTAAATCCTCATCTTCCTCCACACTCTCATCATCATTCGTCTTGCTCATGTCCACATCCACGTTATCCATCGCCGGACGTCCAGCCTAATTTGGCCAAACAAAATGGGAAACTAACCTTAACAAACAGCAAACTACGTACGACCTCAATACGTACCACTACTGTCTCCAGAAGCTTCGATGGTGAACTCGCATTATCAGAAGTTGTCAAGTTTACTGGCATTATTTCTCCTCTACCAGCCACGTCCACATTAACATCAACCACATCTTCACCGTCAGTCTAAAACGTTCCAATATAAGTCATCAACAATTAAGCAACAATCATAATACGATCGCTAATGCCGTTAAAAAACAAATTAACTTACAAGCTCTCTCTTATTTTCATAACCGACTCCCGTGCTCACATCCATACTCCGCTCACCTTCGAGCAAATATTCGTTACCGGTTTGCATGTCCAACATCACATCATCCTGATGAACCAAAGTCAGACCAACACTATGTCAGTGGACAGAGAAATACTTAACAATATAAACCATACGCAAATCCAGTGTAACCATACTTACAAATCCCATGTCGGGGATCAGATGTCCATCCGTACTTTTCTCTTCAACATATGTATGTTCCATCATCTCATTTTCATCCATACCTGTGTTGTCCACATGAGAGACTGCATTCGGGTCTTGTACAGTAGAACCATCCTCAATCATAAACCCCCTGGTAGGTGCTCCTGTGGCGCCATGTTCATCCAAAACCATCCGTACAATGTCCATTATACCCCTGCCAGGGCGTTCATGATCATCCTTCACAACAACACCATCAGGTGTTACTGTCCAAATACTTTCTACCTCCATCGGAGCCAGGTTTGAAATTTCATCCTCACAAGTACGAGCATTTGGGAAAATGTCCCCGATTTTCTGATCACTACTAACCAGTACAGGCTCACAACCTTCCACTCTCACACCATCATTACCGTCACTCACACCATTATTGCCACACTGCAAAGTCATGTACAATAACAAACATACACAAATAATCCGAAATATTAAACAGGACAAATCATTCATCAAAACTTTGAAAATAATTTTACTCACCTCCATTGCTTTGCAATTCTCTTCACCAACACTGGTGATTCCCTGAATTTTTTTAAGTCCAGTTATGTTAACACAATAGTACACTAAGGGTACAAAAAAAAAAAGGAAAATGAGACTCCTAATAAATACATCAGCATTATAGATCAAATCCTCAGATCCCTCCATAACTTCATCACCATCATCTTTCTGATCCACATCACCACTACCATTAGTTTCACATTGAAAGGAAAACAATATTATGACCCTCTTCATACAGTATTAACAAAAACAGTAAGGTGGCAGGGTTAAATAATACCTCATGATTGGCATTCTTCTCTTCCTCCATAACTGTATGATTGGTAGGAATTCTTACATTCTCATCCTCGACATCCTTAAAAAGCCATTTGGTGGGTATGCTGCCGTCTTCTTTCAGACTAATAACTGTGTCCTCTTCACCAGCACCGCAACCAGAACTAACAGCGGCAGGAGTAACTTTGTCTCGCTTTCCTCCACCTCGTTTACTCCTCCGTCCATATTTAGTTCTCAAACATGCTTTCTTCCCAACTAAAACTGATCTCCTACCCTTTCTCTTAACTTTCTCTCTGTCTAACCGATCATTAAGCATACATACTTTTTGAGTAAGATCTTCCACAGCTACAATTAAGATGTACACTTGTCATCAAGCGTTACCTCTTCATCGGAGGTTACATCTTCCATGCTGCGTTTACGCTTCTTCTTATGGTCGGTAGATTTCGTCCCACTCCTTCCTCACTTATCCATTTTCTTCCTCTCAACGATATGCTTCTTGTGTGCAATTTTCGTTGCAGCAATCTTATGCTCCACTATTGGCAAACTGGCATCACCACCTGGCCACTCACTCTACTTGAAAACTTGGCCTTCCTGAATTAGGTTTTCTAGGTAGATCACCTTCTTATCCCTTATTTCATCAACCCACTCCTCATCGCGAAACCCACTAAATGCTTAACAACGAGCTGCTAATACAAAATAAAGATCATACATAATTTTTAGATATCACGTAAGTGGGATAATCAAAGAGATATAAAAACCAGATATGTACACAACAAATTTCAGAATCAACGAACACAAAAAAACAATGTCTACGTCCACGGGACATTAAAACAGAACGTGTTTAGACCGACAGATTGTCATCCACGGCTTTACGCCCACAAACAAATCGCCACAACTATAGAAAGACCGACTATATACAATAATTGCATCCACACAATAAACAACCACACAAAGTTATCAACTTAAGGGTATTCTAACCTCCGGGTCGTTCTCAACGTCCAGCACTCTGTCAGTGTCAATCCTGATTTCAGAGGAAGCTTACTGTCAGGAAACATGAGAAGAGTGTGTTCTTTCACACCTGCACCTAGCTTCCCAACAAGCGACAGAATAGTTTCCAAAGCAAGAAGCCGAAGAACCTGTGGGAATCCGACTAGTCTGAGTGATGCTTGTTGCAGCTGCTGTCGATATAAACCAACCAGGTCTTCACATTTGCCTGACACCCTCTTCCCAGGCCTCATTGACCTTATTGTCCACACAAATGACTCACGCCCCCAAGGGAAAGCAAGAAAATCTTCCAAATTTTCAGAGAGCTTCACATACTTAGTCATGGGCCTATGCACCTGTGCGGACGCAACCAAGACGCCGTCCACGATAAGTATCAGAGCCAAACGCAAAGGCCTCCAGCTAGGCAATGAAGTGTCATCCCTCATCATGTGCACAATGTCAGCCAGAGTTGCTTGTCTAGGAAGCTTAATCAACTTGTCCCAGTATTAATCACTGACATCCTTGTTCAGTTGCTGGAAGTCGTGGTCCCTTTGGGAAACTCACCGCATGTTAGTCCAGTTATGGACTCAAACTCGGCCAGAGAAAACCGGAAAGGGTGCCCACCAAATACAGGCCACAACATGTATTTCTTCTTGGTTACGACTTGCCTGATCAGCAAGGCGTGAATGAGTTTGCATGAAACAGGGCACCTAACCATGGGTAAATCAAACAACTTACCAAAACACGACCTCCTTATCCTCTCCCAGTCACGAGTGCCTTTCAGAGCATCTCTCACAAAAAGAAGGATATCGAGCCTCGAGTAAACGTTAAGCCTCTTACTCGGAAATCAATCAATAGCGAATAGCCTCTCTGGTAGCCCCTCGTCCCATTCTGGGTTAGAAGCTGGACCGCTGTCTGCAAAAAAACGGGAAACAAAACTTAGTTCTACAAGTTTGACTTTATCCGAATCAAAAATCTACAATTTAAATCGACTATAACACACAATTTAACGCATAAACGAGAAAGATAAACAAATTTTTGTAAGAAAAAACACCAACAAAGAACCACCGGGAAATTATAGAAGAACAATAAACCCTAACGCCGCGAAAAACTTGATTGATTTCTGACTGGGAATCGTTCTTTCGATTTCATACCTTCCATTATAGGGAACACTTCTGCCGCAGATCAAAGCTTCTTGTCAAGAATCCACCGGAAATATATTTTTTGATCTCGCCGATATCGACTTTCACACTATTTTCTTTGTCGGAGACGAAAAGTCGGGTGGTAAGAAATAAACTGTAAATTCTTCAAAAATTGTATATATATTATTTACACTCTGGCTTTTGGATTTGAGTATCAAAATGGGACACACTTAACTTTTCACTCTCGTTACAGTAGATAACTAAACAGAAAAATGATCCACACCAAATCCAGGGTATAAGTGCCATTTCACTACTCATAAGTACACCTTCACACTTAAATGCGTTTTTGTGATGGAAAGACACAAAACATGCATTTTTGAGATAACATCTCATTTTCTTTTACAAATTTTAGTTTAATTCAAAAATATATATATTTTTATTTTTTTATTCCTGTTTCTTTAGGTTTAATGTTGTGTTTTTGGCAATAACTTAAAGTTATTGAGCTTTATTTTATAATTGAAATTTCAGTTTATTGAGTTCGGATAAGCCTATTGTAATAGATTTTAATCAGCGACATAGCACATACTCATAATTTTAAAAAATAAAAATTTTAGGATATTTTAATTTTGACAAAATAGTATTGAATTAATATAAAAACTAGATTCCGGCCCGTCCTTAAGGACGGAAATTTTCTTCTTCTTTATTTTTTAGTTTTTTTTTAATAATATGTATTTATAAATTTAAAATTTTAATATATGCTAACAGTTTTACTTTCTTATAAATATTTTATATATTTTAATATGTTTTGAGAGTGGATGATATTGTTTAACTGATTTTTGTTTTTCTACTTTTGACTTTATATGAAAGATATATGTGTGAAAGTTATAATTTGATATGTGATGATAGTTTTATATTAGAGTATATGATAAAACTATATAATCTTTTCTATTAGTTTAAAAAAAATATTTTTATAACTAATTTTATATTTGTACATAATTATAATTACAATTTTATGAAAATTAAAATATGATAAGATGTCTATTAAATTTGTCTTTTATTAGTTATTTTAATGTTTTTATAACAAAATGTGTTAATTAATTTTATAACCCATTTTGAAATTGACTAAATATTTTACATATTCTGATAGAACAAACTATAAAAATCTGTAATTGTAAAAACATTAACCCGTTTTACTCTATATATATATATTGAGTAATTTTAATGTTTAAATTTTTTGAGTTAAAAATATATCAGCCTATTTTAAATTATTTTCAAATTTAAAAATTTACATTTTATAAATTAGACACTTATTAATATTAAGTTTGGTTTTTTGTATTGATTTTTTTTTCATTTTATTGTTAGTTGTAATATGTTCAAAAATATATTCACTCCTGTTGTTTTATATGTATGTTTATCAAATTTAATTTTATTATTTGTAAGAATAATTAATGTTCTAAATTATTTAATTATATCTATCATTTAATTATTTAATTTAATATATATGTTTTTATTTTTATTTTCATTTTTCATTAATTAAGGAAGTACACCTATTATTTTTAGATTATTTGGATATATATTTAATTATTGTATTATTCGAAAATATGTTTAGTAGAGATAATGTTATTTCCATAAATTATTTATATAGATTTAATAGTTGTTTAAAAAAGATATATTTCGATTTAAAAACATATGATATGATTTATTTTGGATTTAGTTTTGATTTAAATTTTAATCATAATTGAAATATATCATTTGACTAAAATACCCTTAATGAATATTTGAAAAATCACTAAAACACTGTGGCATTACATGTAATATAACACATGAGTAAATGTTTTTTTATAATGTTTTCTGTTTTAATAGTATAGATATTCTATTTTACAAAATAAAATATGTTTATATATTGAATATTTGTTTTACAACCAAAAAATTTTTAAATAAATATAATTTTAGATTTGTAGGAGTGAAAATAGTATAATCTGTCCATTTAGCCCATCTAGAATTGGTAACATTTATTTTTAATATTTTGTATTTAAAATAGGCTAATTAATTTAACATTTCTTGAAGTGGTTAAAATTTGTTTTCAGTGTTTTTAATCATTTGCTTTTAATCAGCCTTTATTATGCATTTTTAAATTTTGATGAAATAATCCATAAACAAAATCACAATCATATAAACAGTAATACCAACCTATCTCATATATGATTGAATAATATAAACATTAACTAATTTTAATAATTTTAATCTTATCAAGTTAAAATTTGTGAATCGAATAATATTAGTATGATTGTTTTTAATATTTTGTAATTAAATTGTCCTACTCCATTTGACCTGTATTTTAGTAGTTTAAGTGTTTTTTTTAAAAAAAAATTATTCATAATCAAAATTAACTAATCCATTTTTAACTCAGTTTACCGTGGTGTAAATATTTTACATTTTTTGTGAAACAATCCGTAAAGGATTACAATATTAAAAATATCAGTCACGACTAATCGGTGATCAGTGCATGACCGTGGCAAGTAGAAGGAAATCGGTTAGTCTATACGGTGAGACACATAGTTCCCGCGTTAGCTGCATAATTCTAGTTCTGGCTGCATAATTCCTTTCTAGACCCAACACACTTTTTACAGTTAGACCCAAAAATTTAATTTAGTAGTCTTATTTGTTTTTATATTGTCATTTGTAGTTTCTAATTGAATTGTATGTTTCAAACTGATGTGGTTAACTGATGTGCTTTTTATTTTTAATTTCAGACGTATGTTATTAGAGTTATTTTTAACACATTTGTTCAATTCATGGTGATTATTTAATCTTTAATGACAAAAAGGATAAAAATTTGCAATATTTTAAATTGTTTTTGTGTGTGTTCTAAAGATCAAGACAATCTATTTTTTGTTTATCCCATGAATTGGAATTTATGTTGTAATTTCTATATCAGATGTGTAATAGAAAAATTCTCTATTTATATTTGATCTCACATGGTTTATCTATGAATCATATATAAAACTTTGTCTAAAAACTTTCAATTTATTTATTATATACATAAACATGTTATAAATATATTAAATTTTATTTAAAAAGCTAGTCCTCGAATACTCTCCAATTAATCTCTGATTTTTTTTGTTAATTTGCTAGGCTCGGGTCGGCCACCTGACTAACGCCTAACATAATTCCAAACAGAGATCATCACTCATCTTATATGTGTTCAAACATTATAAATATTAACTAATTATTCATAATAAATAATTATCAAATTGAATTATATGGATTTAATTTGTAATATTTTAACTTTTTATCAAGTTAAAAATCTTCATTTTATTATATGAAATAATATTAACTTAAATATTATTTATAAAAGTAATATTTTTAAATTAAAATATGTTGAAAATGCATTGATTTATGTTGCTTTACGTGTAGAATTTATATATTTTTACCAATTTTTTTTTAAATATTTATTTTATGGTTTATAAAATTATCGGTATCCTATGTTATTTAATTATACTTACCATTTGATTCAGTTATTTAATTATGCTTTTCAAATTTCCTTTTTATCTTTTTAGATCAAATTTAATTAATATTAATTTATAACAATATTTTAGCTATAAAAAACTCAATATTTTTATATTGTTTTGAAAGAGCTTTGGTTAGTGTACTGTTAGAAAACATATTTAATTAGTAAAATATTATTTTGCATAATTATCCTTCATGAAGTTGAAAAAAAATCACTAATGTTCAATTGCACTTTATGTAGTATATTACATTAGTAAAAAATGATTTCTAAATAATAATCCTCTTTTGATATTATAGATTAACCTCATAATTAAATGACAAAAAAAAAAGTGTTGAATTTCAACTCTATTTTTTCATATTTTCTCCTATTCAATACTTTTATACTTCTCTTTTCCTTTTCAATCGTTTACTTTAATCTATCGTGTTTATCTATATATCTTTGCACTTTATCCAGCTTAAATTTCACCTAATCAAATTCGATTCATTAATATTGATTTATGTGTTTAACTTCGATCGATTCCTAATTCCAGCTTATCAATTCTAACCTTAGCCTTCTCCTTATGTATGTACATGAGGAGGATAAATGTTGGTGATGGATTTCATCCTTACAACAAGGCTCATATTATTTTTACACCGACATATGCGATGAGCAAAAGGAAATGACGAGTAGAAAAGTATGTCGAGCAGAAGAGGAAATGTCGACCAGAAGGGAAAATGTCGACCAGATTTGGAAATAAAGAGAAAAAAGAAAAAAAGTATTGAAGATGAAAAGAAAAACAGAAAATCAAACAAGAAAGGAAAGATTGCCGATCACGAGATAAAGAAAAACAGAAATTAGGCTTATTTTTTTAAACCAACACAGACGTGAAACAGATTGGAAATGACAAATAGAAGAGTGAATGTCGAGCAAAAGAGGAAATATCAAGCAGAAGAACAAATATCAACCAGATTTGAAAATTGGGGGGAAGGGGAGCGTAAGGAATATATTGAAGATGAATAGAAGACATGAAAATAAAAAAAAAAAGGAAAAACTGCCGATCACAAGATTAAGAAAAAGAGAAATTATGTTTTTGTACAAATAATGATCGTGTTCAACCTAAAACGGCACACATTAATTTTACGAGAGAGATTGACTATTCTGATCGGCGAATTAATGATCATAAATTATTGTATTTAAGATCTTTAAATTCAATCTAAGTTTAATAAATAATCTCTTTAAACTAACAACTAAATTATTTTCTTAAATAGGAAATTTGAGTTCAACAATAAACAGAGCAAAGTGATTTCTAAACTGACCAAAATGGTGAAGAAGTTTGTGCCACAGCTTTTTTAGGAAAAATCTTCCACAAGCAGAGCTTCTGTCAGTCACGATTTTGACTGAATTTCACTTGTTTCTGGATTTAATGAGGATTTGGAAGATGCCACAATCAGTCAGCCTCACCAGCAGCCTAACCACAACAGCTCCAGAGTTGACAAATCAGAGGAGATTGCAGACGATTCTAATGATGCTAATTCTTCATCTTCTGATGACTTATGGCAGGTCTTCTCGTCCAAAAATATTTTTCTTTCTTTTATTTGAGTCTTTTTTACTCTTAGTTCTTTCTACTTTTAAATCAGAACGGTTTAAGGTAAGTCTGGGGGAAGTTTTCATCGCCTACTAATGAATTTTTTTCCTTTTCTTATGCCTTTGAATCATTTTAATGATTTTTCTTTAGTTAAAACCTTTGCCAGGAGTAAGGATATAATCTTATGATTAGTTTCAATTATTATGTGCTTACAATTTGATTTTCCAGTGAAAACTTTTACAAGAATTATGTGAAGCAGGGAATAACTGGTGACTTTGCATATCTAGGATTTCAGCTGTAGAGATTTCTATTGGATTTGATACTAAATCCACTATATCCTAACCTAATATTGACTTTTATTTTTTCTCATTGAAGGTATTAGATCAAGGCAACATGATATAATCAATCAGGACTTGGTATCCCTTTCTACCACTCTTTGATTCAGAGTAACCAACCCATCTTTTTAGATGGACTCCACCTTAAAACCTATCTCTTTTCAGATCTCATACCTTCGTTTTTTCTTTCTTATCTCCAGATATATGCAAAAACGTCGGAGAGAGAGGAGTAACACAGTTTTTCGGTCACTGAAATTTCAGAACATGAAAAACAAAAGAGGAGGATATCAAAGATGATCAATGATGGTTTACACACGATTTTCACTCATATGGAAGGTATATTTTCGTACATTTGAGAGATCTTAAGAAATTGTCAAACTAATAAATTACTCAAACCTACTCATGTAATTATAGTATTTGAGTATTTGGTTAACACACTAAGAATTGCAGAATTCACTTAATCTAAGTGCAATCAAACAGTTTCGAGGAGACTATTGTTCACTACAACCTAATCAATCAACTAAAGTGACAAAGAAAACAGAGTAATTAAGCAAAAGAAAGGATTTAATTCAGAAATTAAAAGGTTAAGCCTTTGGATTGAGGCAAATGATATTGGGTGATCAGATACTAATCAATGATGCACATACAATCTATTAAAAGCTGATCTTTAGACCTAAAATCACTAAACTAGCTAATCCACTTTCATGGCATTAACTCTATAATTATCAAATGACTAACATCAACTCTCATTGGCTAATCTTAAGATCATCAAGCTTTAGAAACAAGTCTTACTAGCCTCCTAACATTTCAGACATCAATTCACATTGGCCTAACATGCTAAGCACTTACGGCTCTTCATTCAGGAATTTCATCAAACACTTTCAATGCATGAAAATCCCTAGGATCTAGGTTAAGAGTGATCAAGTCAAAACCAGCATTAAACAAAACCCAGAAGACATGATCTATCTACATTAAGCCTTAAGCATCACCAATCAGCACCTAATCACCGTAATATACCTAACCCAAAGACTTATGAGGTAACTACTCACTAATCATCTTGATATCCATAAAACCCATCAAGGAAATATGCATAATCAAATTATTTTGAGGATTAAAAGATGAAATCAAATAACGGAAACACAAATAAAAAGGGAAAATTGCATTACGCCAAACCAAATCCAAAAGTTTACAAGTTTATTCAAAGGGAAAAAGATATCCTTAAACAAAATAGGTTTAACACTATTTATAGTTGCTTTCTAAGTAGATTGGGCCTTCCCAACATACAGGGCCGGCCCAAGAAGAACTGGGTATGAGAAAAGTCAAGCTTGGTCACAGCTGCCAGTGACCGATGTGGTTTTAAAACTTCACAGTGGGGTCGCACCCCTGCTGTGCACACTACTCCCACGTTCGCAATTTCCTCTGCGGCCACATCTCCCCGCTGTGCATGACCGCTCCGGGTGATTCTCTGGTCGAGCTTCCACAGCGGGCCCGCCTCCTGATATGAGACGATTTTACCTCATTATAACCTTTGTTTTGCAGGTTTTATCGATCTTTTTAGTCTTTATCGAGTCGTTTCAGGTCAGTAAGGAGCTATAAGCGAAGATATGAGGGATTGGAGCCTCTGGAGCAAAAAGGAGTCGGAATGAAGGAAAAGAACCCGACTTTGAAGATCATCCCCCAATGGAGCAGCTGCTCCCCTTCAGAGCACATGCTCCACTTTGGAGCACATGCTCCATCCATCCAAAACAGATATGGAAACTCCACTTACCTAGCTTTGGGACGCGAGGAAAGAAGAAAAGAGAGAGCCGTCGCCACCAAAAAGGGGATCCTTTGTACTTTTCGATTCCTAGCTAGAGACACATACTTTTCGAAAATAATTTTGGAGAGTTTTTATACTTGTAAGATTTGGAGAAGAATCTCTTCCACACTTGAGAAGAATTATGAACCTTTGTCATTTCTATTATATATTTCATGAATCCTCAGTTTTCTGGGTCACGCTGGTTTCTACCCGAGGTTTATCAAGGAATTCTGTACCACTGCCATGGTTCCCCATATTCTGGACATTTTGCCACTTTCAAGACAGTCTCTAAGGTGCTACCGGCAGGATATTGGTGGCCAACTATGTTCAGAGATGCTCATCGATTTGTGCCTAGGTGTGATTCATTCCAAAGACAAGGCAATATTAGCAAGAGGAATGAAATCCCACAGAACTTCATCCTGGAGGTTGAAGTCTTTGATGTGTGGGGGATCGACTTCATGGGACCATTTCCATCATCTTTCGGAAATGAGTATATCCTAGTGGTTGTGGATTATGTGTCCAAATGGGTAGAAGCTTTGGCAAGTCCCATAAATGATGTTGGAGTAGTGATAAAGATGTTCAAATCAATCATTTTCCCAATGTTTGGTGTACCTAGAGTGGTCATAAACGATGGAGGATCCCACTTCATCAACAAGATTTTCGAAACCTTGCTGAAAAAGAATGGTGTGAAACACAAGGTTGCATCTCCATACCACCCTCAAACCAGTGGGCAAGTCGAAATCTCCAACAGGGAAATCAAGAGTATCCTGCAGAAAACCATGGGAAAAACAAGGAAGGATTGGGCTTCCAAGCTTGACGATGCTCTTTCGGCATACAGAACTGCCTATAAGACACCCTTGGGAACAACACCATTTCACTTGGTGTATGGAAAAGCTTGTCACCTTCCTGTAGAGCTTGAGTTCAAAGCAGCATGGGCAGTGAAGATGCTGAACTTCGATGTTAAGTCTGCCTCGGAAAGGAGGATGATGCAGCTGCACGAGTTGGAAGAAATAAGGCATCTTGCCTATGACAACTCCAAGATCTACAAGGAGAGAACTAAGGCCTACCACGACAAGAGGATTCTGACCCGGAATTTTGCTCCAAATGATCAAGTCCTGCTGTTTAATTCCCGGTTGAAGCTGTTTCCCGGAAAGCTAAGGTCAAGATGGTCTGGACCTTTCACAATCAAGGCAGTCAAACCATATGTAGCTTTGGTGTTGCTGGACACCAAGGGAGGAGAGTTTGTCGTCAACGGTCAGCGGATCAAGCCTTATCTTGCTGAATCTTACTTCGCAGAAGGAGAAACATTTCCCTTAGGCGATCCTCCTCAAGCATAAATGGCTAGCCAAGTCAAGCTAGTGACTTAAACTAAGCGCTTGGTGGGAGGCAACCCACCGATAAGAGTCTCTAACGTTGAAATTCTTGTTTCTCTTTATGCTAACTTTTAGTTTTAGTTTTCATCCTAAAAAAAAAAGAAAAAAAAAAAAACAGGCTATGCGTGATCTTGGCGATCAGATGGAGAAGGAAGAAAGGAGCACCCAAACGGAGCACCTGCTCTGTTCTCTCCCAGGGTGCTCCAGACGTAACTTACTCGACAGAGAACCCCAGCCTCAAACGGAGCATATGCTCCTTTGGGGTGCTCCAAATTCTCGCGACCAGGTAAGTGATTTGGGTTGGTTTAAATCGGTTTTTACTCGGTTTCAATCAAAAATTCTTTCAATTTTAATTGGGTTTTACCCTAAACCTAACTGATTATCCCCTACAAAAAGCAACCCTCTCTTTCCACTTCTTCTTCTTCATCGCGACCACCTCTCTCTCTCTCTTTGGTTTTTGCTAAATTCTTAACTTCTGGAATTCTCCACCAAATTGAGTGATTCTTAAGCCTAAACCACTCGAAATCTTGCCCTGAGTCTATTTCTACCATCGATTTCGACAACAAGCAAAGGTATGAGCTCGAAAACCCCCTTTGTCAGTTGCTACCCATCTTTGGGACTTGAGGTTTTGTGCTCTCTGTCTCTGAACTGCTTGTGCGAACTGTTCTAGATGTTTTTCATGATGATTTGTGCAATTATAGCTTGAATAGAGTTCGAAATAGGCACATGCAAATTTTTGGAAAAAGCTTGAAAGTCCATTAATGGTGAAAATCGTGTTGCATGTTGAATTGAGTTTGAGATATGAGTTTTACTCCTTCAATGAATCCTCAATACACACAATTTGATTCTTCATCAATGGTACAAACTTGAATGCCAAAATTGTGTGACTTCCATTCGTGTAAAGCTCACTTTAAAGATGTCTCTTGTGTGTTATACAGGAGAATGCAGCCCAAGAACGTCCACTATACGAACCGGAAAGGAAAGGGATCAGGTACCTCGGCCCAAGCGGACCCTCGAACCGCACCATGGCCGCGCCCTGAAGGAGAACGTTTTGAGTTCCCGGATGATAGCATCTCCGTCCACTCTGATGAGAAGTGGGACCAAACCGATTGCTTCTACTACAACGCGCTGCTGGGCGTGAAGATATAGCCCACCCGGTTCATGTGCTTTGATACGTTGAAGCAGCTGGTAATCGAAAAGGAGGTGTCTGAAATCTTCCTCAGTGCCAAGTTCATAGGCTTCCCTCTGGAAACCGAGGTCCTCTACCCCGAGCTCACTCGCCAGTGCCTCGCCACAGCGAGGATTCACTATGCCGACCCCCAGAACCCGGCTGCGAATGAAGCGTCTCTGTCCTTCTTTGCTGACGGGAGGAAGTACTCCATCACCATCGGAGAGATTAATGATGTTTTCGGCTTCCACACAGAAGAAAAGGACCTCGCCTTCCCGAAGCGGTTCCCCATCTCCAGCCAGTTCTGGCAGACAATCGCATCCGGCCCTTACGCCTCTCGTTCCACGAGCCAGTCCTTGATCCGCCACCCTGCTGTGCGCATCTGCGCAAGACTAAACAGCCAGCTGCTCTTTGATCGAGACGTCGGCAACAAGGTGCATCTCGACGAGTTCCTCATGCTCTACTATGGTTGCGGCGACTTGGTGGACGAGTCGTATGAAGCGCCGCACCCAACGGTGCACCAGGTCAACCTTGGTCTTCAGTTCGCCGAAACGATAGTGGCGGCGAAAGACAGAGCATGCACCGGCGCGACATGGAAGACCAAGCGCATTGGGAGCCTTCTCACCACCCTCTTCCAGACCTGTAAGATACCCCTCGGACATGCTACCTGCGTTTCTCAGATCGAGCAGATGGACACAGCTCACCTCATCAGCTCGAAGATCCTCCGAGACCAGGACACCTACCAGTTCAGGGGCGTGAATGGTGAGACTCTCTTCTGCAAGCTCCCTCAGCCAGCGATCACCCGCCTCAACTCTGAGTCTGACCTGCGCTTCATGCCGCACCCGGACTTCCTGTGCTCAGACCCTCTCCCCTTTCGTTACACCCGCCAGCTCTTCCAGAGCACTACCGCCTCACCTGGAGGACGAGGAGACGCCACACACCGCTCCACGCACACTGACGCTCCCCTACCACACCACCACCACTCAGGGTGAGTTCAACCTTCCCCCTATCTCTGATGAGCCTGATACAGCTGAGTACAGGCAGTGGATGATCGCTTCTCAGCGGAAGAACAACAGTCTCGTACAGCGCATCATGCAGACCTTATCCCGTGGTTGCTGCCACACCACGGCGGCGAGAGACGTCCACACAGAGCAGACGCCGGGACCTTCCAAGTAGCCTTCCCGTGGTAGGAAGCGCCAGGGGCAAGACAGAAGCGAGAGTCCCGATGACACCAGCCGCTGATCGCCAGTAACACCCCTCTATCACCATTGTATCACTCCATTTCCATTTTCACTTTCTTTGTATCCCAACTTCATATTTACTTTCACACCAGGGACGGTGTGAAGTAAGTGTGGGAAAAAGAGTTTATTGCTACTGATTTTCGTTTATTTTCTTTGGCTTTTGTTCGGATTTTGAGTCAGTTTTTGTCTTTGAGTCAGTCTGTTTTATTGAGTCAAGAACTTGGTTGGGAATTAGGATCTTAATTTATGATGAAATTGCACCATTCATGTGATTTTGACCATCTCTCTAGTGACCATTGCTGCAGAACTTTGAGTACTCGGACAAGCTGGTCCACCATACTCGGATCCCTCTCTTTCCAGAACATCCCACGACACTAAGGTTTCATCGGAATGACTTTAAACTCTACTTTATCTGGAAGTAATTTGAACTTAAAATCTTCTTGTTATGGGCATTAGACTAGGGGAACAAGTTTATATTCAGGACTTCTTACACCTTTCACCCCTCTTGCTGATCCTGAATAGCTAGCTCATCTTTAGCTAGTACCCACCTCTAGCCTAACCTCCTTTTAGACCACTTGCACTCTTGTATTTCATTTCCAATATGTGCAGATTTGTGCAAAAAGGCCGGAGAGAAAAGGATTGACACAACCTATAACTCACTCTTGCTGAAGAAATCGCCAGAAGATGATAAGTATTTCCAGGAGCACCTGCTCCGAATAAGAGCGCACACCCCAAGCAGCAGTGTCTGATCCAGTGCACATGCGCTAAGCCGTTAGAAGTTGAGAAAAGGCTTTGGGAGCACCTGCTCCGAAATGGAGCACCCACTCCATTCCACCCAATGAAGAAGACAAGTAAAACATATGATCTGCTGGAGTATATGGGTCGATGGATCAACATTTTCATGCTCAAGGGATACACATCATGTAAGAACACTCCTTATCTAAAAAATAATACAAAAAAGAAAAAAAAAGATACTAAAAATGTGTAAAATGATAAGGAGAGGAGAGTTAGTAACTCAAAGATGTGTCCCTTGGCACCTGTCAACACAAGGAAAGAAGAACCGAGATTTGAGGAGTTAGAGTTTTCAAGAGAAGAAGAGTGATTAGAGGTTGTGGAACCTCAATGAGTCTATTCTCTCTTGCTATTTTGTGCAATATGCTGCATTCTCTACAAACTCCAGTAACCCTCTAAATACTCTGAAACTCCACCACTAAAATTAGCTTCTTTATTCCCTAGCATTGTCTCTCCTAGGTAGTGCCCATGATGAGAAGTTCACGCCACCCTTTAATTGAATGTAGAGAGTTTATTGTGTAGATGGTGAACTTTATATGTTTGTGAATACAAGTGTGTAATAAGGTTTGAGAAGATGTTGGTTGGTTTTGGTAAGAATGTGCTACGCTTGTTCTAAAGTATGTGGTCTGCAGATTGTGGTTGAATCATGGTCGCTGAGATTTTGAGAGTTCCCGCGTTTTCAAACCTCTCTTCCGCGGCTTAAGCTTGAGTTTGTTTGAGGACAAACAAAGGTCTAAGTCCGGGGGAGTTGATATGAGGCGATTTTACCTCATTCTAACCTTTGTTTTTCAGGTTTTATCGAGTCTTTTTAGTCTTTATCGAGTTATTTCAGGTTACTAAGGAGCTATAAGCGAAGATATGAGGGATTGGAGCCTCTGGAGCAAAAAGGAGTCGGAATGAAGGAAAAGAACCCGAGTTTGAAGATCATCCCCCGATGGAGCACCTGCTCCTCTTCAGAGCACATGCTCCACTTTGGAACACATGTCCATCCATCCGGAACAGATATGGAAACTCCACTTACCTAGTTTTGGGACACGAGGAAGGAAGAAAAGAGAGAGCCGTCGCCACCAAAAAGGGGATCCTTTTGTACTTTCGATTCCTAGCTAGAGACACATATACTTTTCGATAAGAATTTTGGAGAGTTTTTCTACTTGTAAGATTTGAGAAGAATCTCTGCCACACTTGAGAAGAATTCTAAACCTTTGTCATTTCTATTATACATTTCATGGATTCTCTTTCACTTGTTGCTGTGTTTTCTGATTTCATGTCTGAGTAGATCCTCTAGTTAGATGAAGGATTTCAATGGTATTCATGAGTTGATGGGTTGAACACAAATAGGGATTTGAATAGATTGTCTTCACACTTGTTAGTCTTAATGCTTGAATTGAACTGATCACTTAATTCATGATTTTAGGTTAATCTATTCATCAAAATTGTAATAGGTTGCTAGAAGAGACTTTGGTGAGCAATTTGTCCTTAGCCAACGACAGTTGATGTTAAGGCAAATTGTGAGCATATCGAACCTGTGAAATAATGCTTGTCTGCGATTCTAGGACCAAATGACAGTTTAGGATTCTAGGTTGTTAGATAAAGTTGTTGATGCCACGACAGTGAATTGATATTATTTTTATGTTTGAGCTCTAGACTTGCGCATGAATGTCCCCTGAATAGTTGTTCGACCCCTTACTCTGAATTTCCTCCGAAAACACCTTGGTCTAACGCTTATTTTATTTGAATTTGAATCATTGTTTTAATCTGTCACTAGTTTCACAAACAACAAAACCAACTTGTTTGCTTAGCTTTCTTTCAATACCTCATAGATACAAAGCGTAACACTGGTCCTCTGGAAATAGAACCTATCTGTATTACAATCATAAAACACTAAATCCAGTGTATCACTCCCCGCTGTGGATGGCCGCTGCGGCTTTAAAAATGTCCTTCTCCCTTCTCAGCCTCCTCCTTAGTCCGGTTTTCATGTCCAAATTTCTTCAATCCCCTCCAATAGTGCTCCAAACTCCATTGTGGCCACTCCAAAACCTAATAAAGACAAATGCAACGCATATGCAACCTAAAGTATGCCTAAATGAGAGTTAAATGCTCAAAACATGTCAAGAAAAGATGGTTAAAAATCATGCAATTATCTAAATAACAGAAATAAACAATATTTCCCAAAGAAGATTCGGAGTTTGATGTGAAGTACTTCAGAAGAATTCCCAAGAAAAGACTAAGTCTGGGGGAGTTATGCACAAGCAGAAGTGACTAGAGAACTGTAGTCATCAACATGTTCATTATTTCTTTCGGTTTCGCATAATATACTGCATCCATGGAGTTATTTAGTAACCCTTAAACGCTTTAAGCCTCACCTGTAAACAGCCCTTTAATACCTAGACTTGTTTACTTTGGATGATAATTTTGATTAGAAATCAATAGAAACTATAAATGAATGTAGAGAGTTAGTGGATTTGAATGCAGAGATTCAGTAGGTCTGGAATTCCTATGGATAAAGAGACTAGAGAATGCACAATGAAAGTGAGTAAGCTTTTACATGATTGTTTGTTTAATGTGGTCATATTCAGATTGATAGATACGGTTTCTGAAAATTCTTGAGAGTTCTCACTATTTTCAAACTTCTTTTCTAAGACTGGACTTTTTGTTTTGTTTGAGGAAAAACAAATATCTAATTCTTGAGGTATGAGAGGTGGGCGGGGGGGGGGGGTGTTTGATTAACAGCAATTTTTACATATTTTTAACAAGGCTTTTAGTATATTTTATGAGTATTTCATCATAATTTTATGCCTTTATAGGTAGTTTTCTCGTATATTCTCATTTCATTGTCTCTTTAGGTAAATAGATTAAAAGAATGTAAAAAGGAGCATAAATGGACTAACTTAGAATCCAGACAAAATTTGGAGATAAACAAATCATCCAAAAACTCAAAATTTCAAGAAATGAAATATTCAGCAAAAAGACATATTCTGAGTACCATAAGTCAAACTGATGACGTAGGTCTTCCAGGACCGCACTTGGAGTTATTTTCCATGTTCAGTGTCCTACAGTCATAAACCCTTATAATAACATATCATTATTTGTTTGCATGTTTCATGTGATTATCCTGAAGATCTAATGTTTTTTCCAATTGCTCACAAAACTGACTCTCTGCTGATTTCTTTTGCTATTTTCTTTTATTGATTTTCGACTCAAACCACGAAAATCCCCTGTGACAGTTCTAGCTGGATCACGATTTCATAGTTTTTCAGTGTAATTGATAATTTTCTAAGGGATCAATATAAACTGCACTATACTTTGCTGTGCCCTTGAGCTAGATTTTGTTGGGTGAAAACTCACACCACATCAGGTCTGGCACCAGTAAGAGAATGATCTTACGATTCTAAAACACAAAGCTATAAGTTTTTTTACAACTGCTGTGAAAAGTTGCCTGATCATTCTACTATAGCCGACCCAAAATCAAGTGACTTATGTTTATTGAGGTGATATTATAGTATGGTGTTTTTGTATTACACTCCAATACAAAAAGAAACTAAAGTTCGATGAGTAATTTTAACCTTAGTTCCTTCTGTCATCTATACAATAGTATATGGAGCTGGATGATTTTCCTTTTTCAAACCAAGTTTCTATACCGCTAGTTTCAATATAACATTACAACAATTACCTGAATCAATGATCAGATTGCACAACTTTCCTTTGACTATGCAGGTGGAACAGAAAATATATGTGCGCAACCATGGTTCTTCATATCCCACCAGAGACAGAGCATCAACGCAGGATTGTTACTATCACCTGTTGTAGGAGCTTCCTCATACCACTTTGTTTCATCCTCTCCCATTGAATCATCTCTCGGACCAGTAGCCATCATTATCAAACTTCTCCGTTGTTGCTTTGGATAAGCCGTTTGGCGATGCCTTAGCTCACCACAATTATAACACCAAAGTGTATTGGACGAGTGGAACGACTCAAAGTTATTTCCTCAGATTCAGCCTTACTTCAATCTCCTTGTGGAGGTTTGATATAAGCACCATTAGAGTCTCGATGAATCGAATTATCGGGATCTATACTTCTAGATGATTTTAGAGGTTAAAATGTTTGAGTTAAATCTAATTTCCAAGTACTTATAAGATGTAATGTATAAATAAAAATAAAATTATAAATAGAAGATAATAAGTTCATTATTTAAAAATATTTATGTTAAAGAAGAACAAAAATAGTTTATAGGAAAAATCTTCTATTTAACACACTTTCATATTTTGTGGACCAAAATGGAGTACGAAGGTAAAATGGACAAAAATGTTTCATTAAACAATGCAATTGACAATTTTAGTCATTCTTCTCACTACAACTAACACATGCAACATTCTAAACTCTAAACTCTAAACAATAAGGATTTGTGAACCCAAGCTGATTAGTATTTAGTAGACCAAATATTAAACATTAAACTCTAAATCTTAAACCCCAAAATCTAAATCCTAAACCTAAAGATTTGTGAACCCAAATTGATTAGAAGCACTATTTACATAAACATATAAACCCTAAATCCCAAAATCTAAACTCCAAACTGTAAGGATTTGTGAATCCAAGCTGATTTTATTTTTTTAATTAAATATATATAGTTTATTTATTTTTTATTTTTAATGTTTTGGGAATGAAGGGCAGACTAGTATTTTGTCCTCTTTAATGAAACATTTTAATCAATTTTCCTTTCCTAGTCTATTTTGGTCACAAAAACTTCAATGTAATCTATTTTAAGGTATTTCTCTATTTTATATGATGAAAAATATATGTATAATTTATGAATAGAAATTATAAATTTATAATATAATATTGTAAAATATACTAAAAATACAAACTATAAAATATTTATTAAAGACAATGATAATAATTTAAAGGGACAAGTATTTCAAATAAAAAAAATGCCAATATCTAAATATTTTCTTATACATAGTAGAAATAAAATTATATTTAAGATATGTAAAAATTTACATACTAAAAGTAACCAATTAATTAACAAGAAATTTTAAAATCACACAAATATAATAATAAAATAATTGACTATTGATAACTAATTTAATTTTTAATTTTATATAACTATAATTTTTTAGATATTATATTTTATCTAAAATAATTGATTCACTGATAATATGTGAATTTAATAGATTAGATATACCATTATATATATTACGAATATAAAAATACATTAATAAATATTATTGACTATATATTTTAAATAAAAATATATATTAAGATAACCTCATGTTACGCGTGGGTGAAAAAACTAGTAATATAAAGGAAAACCATACGAAAGATAGAGAACAATTGAAAAGGAAAACATACAAAAATACGAAAATACGAAATGGAAAAAGGCATAACTTCAAGAACAAGTCGAAACACCAACACCTAACGACCTGTTCTTCGTAGATGAATATAGATGCTCTGCATCAGACCTCCTCTCAATCTCTTGAAGCAAAGCCTTGGCCAAGACCTCATTCCCTCCGCCATGACACCACATTTGGTCGAGGGTGTTTCCATTCGACTCTTTTGCCCTTTTTTTTATGATTAACCGTAGTTGATCTAAAGACCTATAAATATTTATTTTTAGTCTCTAGTTTACACACACCCTAAACACCCATCCACAAGCCCAAGGGCACGACATTCATGCACAAAAAATCACTAATGTCATTGTTCTTTGTAGATTGTTTCATTGCGTTGGATTCTAAGAGTTTTAAAGACAAAATCTCGCATTTGTACCTGAATATAGAGAAGACTTCTGAATCTTTAAATCTTTTGATACAATTTCTTCATGATTTCATCTATGATCATTTTCTGTTTCTTTACTTACATCATGTGTAAGTAGATTTGTTTGCTAAATTGTTGGTAATCAATGAGTTCATAATCTATTAGGATTTATGAGGTAGAATAGGGAATTTTAATTGGAATTTTCATCTTGCATTGTTTGCAATGTTTATTTTTCTTTTGGCCAATTAGAAACATATATTAGGTTGATATATTCTCCAAAAGCTTGTTAGACAATACACTCCACAGTCACGAGTTTGAATGTTTTGAGGAACTTGATTGCCTGGGATGCACAGATAAGTGTAGGAACATTTGGATACAAGTATCTGTCTTTGAGAGGAGCTAGTGTGTGTAGCACATAACGTATGTTCTCACATATAGGTTTAACCGCAGTTTCAATCTCTTCATCGTTTGCCTGAGAAACAATGTTGTCCCAAAGAACTATGTGCCTCGATTGAATTGAATCTACATAGCTATCCAATGATCTCCCTTTACGTGCAGGGAGGAGTAGATATCATCCACATTGCGACCCCATATTTTCTTTCGATTTGCAGAACTTTGGTATATTTCTTATACGGTAAGAATATGCTCTAAGAGGTAGTGCGCTGAATAAACCTTCTGCATTCCCTGACTCAACAAACATGTTGTAGTATGAATACCATACTGTGCTGAAAATAGTACCAAGAAAGCAAAACTTCTCGCTTCTAAACCACTCTGGATGGTTTTAGTACCCATATCAAAATAGATTAATCCTAGCATCAGTGTACTGCATTTAGAAAACAATGTTTTAGAAGGTGGAAAAAAGAATCATAAACTTACTGCTAGTGAAAAAAAAAAAAATCTGAGTTTTGAAATCTGAATGTGAAGTGATCTTGAAGTCTCAACAAGTTTTTTCACCAACTATCAAACTTCACATTGAGACTTAGAGATCAGATATCATGCTTAGACTTCTCCTGGAAACCTCACCGCGTCATTAAGATATTTGGTTGGAATCTGCGGTGTGTGATACCAATATGTTGAAGAGTTTACTTTGATTTTGTTCCTTTTATTGTACTCTCTGCAAGTCATATTATTCGTCTGAGATCAAAAACGGGAAGGACACACATTTACAATAAAAAAAAAAAAACATAGAGCAGTGAGACTTACGGGCAATTTTTCAACCATTCAATCATTACTTTGGCATTTTCCTTGTCGAAAGGTTTAAAAGGATCTTACCCTTTTCGCCTTATTTGCTGTTAATCTGCTCAGACCTTGACTTCACAGTGAGTGTTGCTGTTTTCTCCCTTACATCCTGCTTTTCTCTCCTCACTTCATCGAAATCTACATTTGGAGGTTTTGTTTCACAACCTACAACTTCTGGTTCCACCTCATTGTTAACAATATTCTGCTTTTTAGAGGGCAACAACAATTCTTCGAAAATGTCAGAAGCTTTCTTGATAATTTTACCAATATCATCTAAATCTTTATCATCATTTTTTTCTCTTTCACCGGTATCATGACTTTCAATATATTCATTTTACCAGGATTGTTTACACTCATGGAAGCATCTATTGCTTTCTCTTGCTTTCTCATAACAGCAACTTGTTCGTTAATGTTAGATTTTTCTGCAAAAAGGTTTGTTGTTTTCCCAACATTGAGCTCATCTTTGTCCATGACCTAATCCGGGAATGATTCTGTAAAACATGTACCTATTTAAATAAGTATTAAGAATAACATATAGCCAATTTTTTAGCAGAAATTTTTGAAAATCCTTGTGTTTGTCTTTCCCAAATAGCTTCCTGAATTTTTCAAAATTTGAAGATACTAATGCAAACATAACTAACTCCACCACAAATTAGGAAGCACACTTTTTTATGCATTGTTTTTTGAGAAATATTAAAAGTAAGAAAATAACAAGCGAGAATTCAGGAAACATTTTGCTTCCTATGTCTTTGCGATCGACGTGCTTTAGTACCTTCGTATGAATGATTTCTTCTTTCTGGATCTTCCTTCATCTTAATATTAATATTACAGTAGAAAGCCCAATCTTTATGTTGAGGTTTTAACCTCTCTTTTAACACCAAAACAATCTGCAATAAGGTAAAAACATAACACAACACTTTGTTCATTCAGTTCCGGACTCAAACCGGTACGTCTGGAGAGAGATATCTTGGCCTCAATTTTTACTATAAATCTGAAAAATATAAACTTTGCTTTCCAGCTTACAAAAAAAGAAACGGTAGATAGATAAACTACTTTTTTTTTCTTCCCATACAAGATAGAAGAGGAAAAAATAAATATATATATGCATTTATATATCTAACCCTAAAACCTTTAAAGTTTTCTTTTCTTTCATCTAATGATGTTATTAGCCCAACGTCTTCTCTTTCTATTCTTCATGCAATTGATGCAGGCCCAATCTTGGCCCAGACGATATTAGATTTGGTTTGGTCAAGCATTCACAAGCTCTACCTTGTCCATACCAAAAGAAGACCACTTTGTTTTCATTGTCAACACTTCTCTCTCTCTTCAGATTCTCCGATGACACTTCATCTCAGTATCTCCCTGATGCGATTCCGATCACCGTCTCAACCTTCGGCGTTTTTTTTTCTTCTCCGACGATATCCTTGTCTTGTCCGCTATTTTGATGATTGCAGGTAACCCTCTTAACCTTAATCATCTCCTTTTTATGTCTCTTGAGATCTATGAAACCGAATTCGATTTCATGAGTTCTTCTCCTGCGAAACAATTAATTTTCGTCTTCTATATTTGCAGCTTTTCCAGTGAGCCTTTGACGCTCTTCCACTGTCCCGGTGACACAGGTAAACCCTTTTGACCTGAATCATCTTCCTTATGCCTCGTCTCTTCCATTTTCCTTCGAGACTTTGTGAAAACATGAACTTGAGTTTCACAATTCTTTTCGTAGTAGCTCCACCTGAAGACAATAACTTTTTTCCGACTACAGATTAACACAGATATTTTATTACTATTAATTATTCATCATTCTTTGCTGATCCTACTATATCATTTTTTCCCCAGAGTACTTCTTTGATATCAACTTTCTTTTCTTTCAGCTATTTTCGATGATCAGTTTAACTTCTCTCCTGCCTCTTGCTTCTATAAATTTACTCTTGCTTCTATAAATTTAGGGCATTCATCTCATATACCCCTTCAACTTTTCAAAAATTCTGATATATGTTTTTATGAAAATGATTTTGTTTCTGATTTTTTTAAAAAAAAAATCAAAATGTGAGTAAATACGTCAAAACTCTTACTAAATCTTTAAAATTACTAACTCAGTTGTGATATTATCGGGTAATCCGCCCAAACCGGATCAAAGGCTGAGATGCCCTTAAGTGTTACAAATCAATTTCACTGCCACTCTAATAATCTCATTACCCCCTATCTCTTATTCTTCTTTCACCTTTACCCTCTCTTTTTAACAATTAACAAACAACAACCAAAAATTACCCCAATTACTAAACCCATTTACTGCTCTCAACAACAAACTCAACTGCCAATGGGTCACACAAACTAAATCTCTCTTTTGTCCCCCGATCTTCCTCCTTCCTCCTTTATGTCTCCAAAAAACAGACAGCTTTCACCATTGTTCTCCATCTTCTTCAACGTTTAAAGAATCTTCGAAAGGTAAGTCTTTTGTTGTTGTTATGATTATGCGCTTTGAATCTTAGTAAAATCGTGTTTACGAGATTGTTACAGTCCTCTTATATGGCGGCATAGATTTACATTTTTTTTATCATTGGGTAGTTGAAATTCTTTGATAAGTTGATTGGAAATGGGCTTACATGTTAAACATGAGCAGTTAGAATGGTTAAATGTGTATCAAATCATTCTGAATGAATCATAGTAAATCATAGTAAATCATAGTAGTTTCGCAGATCAAAATGAAATTTTCTGGGTAGACAAAATAGCTATTAATGAACCGCAACTGGTATTACTAAGACATCAGCTTACTTAGTGCAACTAGTATTACTAAGCATGCTTCAAAACTAGTATTACTGATAGAACCAGTATTACAAGAACAACTGGTATAACTAGGTTGTATTACTGAGAAACTCATATGATTGAGACATATGTTAATGGTATTTTTTATTCTTGTTAAGGGAAAATGAATAATGGTAGATTCAATGTTGTTTGTTTTGACTATGGGAGATGTTATGAAAAGGACGGTGAGGAGATAAGATGGATCTCGGGAGAAGATGACATTCACACTTTAGTGATAAAAACATCTGTTGAGGAGGTCACATATGATGGGTTAGTTAAGGGAATTTACAGGAATATTAAGAAAGATGAAGCAACGACGCAACTGAAAGTTAGTTACTTTCCATTGGTAGTGGATCCTAAGAAACCATCATATATACGGAATGATGATGAAGTTCTTGGATATCTAATGCAAGTTAAAAACCAAACATGTAGAAGTGTATCGCATGTGGAGATCGTGAAAGAGGTTGATGAAAACCAGGCAATTGGGCAACCAAATGATCATGAAAGTGATAATGGTGTAAGTAACAAAGAATTGTTTGGTATATATGTTAATGATGGTCGATATGTTAATGATGGTAGAGATGGTGATGAAGATAGAGATGATAATGATGGTATGATTACTCTCTACAGAGGCGAAGGATCAGAAGACCATGAAGGAAGAAATGTTTCAAGCGAAGAACTTGGTAATACTGACTGGGAAGATGAGGTTCCAGCTGGTATAGAACAAGAATCAAATGTAAATACTGGTTGGAAAGATGATATTGATATGACTCTAGGCCAAGAATTTCGAAGTAAGGAGACAGTGCAAGATTTAATTCATAAAGCTTCACATCAGAATTGTTTTGAGGTTGAAACAATCAAGTCTGACTGAAAGCGCTATGTGGTAAAATGTCGTGAAGCTAAAGCTGGTTGCAAGTGGTCATTACGAGCTGCAAAGCTTATGAATTCATATAGTTTCACGGTTAGAACGTACAACAAGATGCATACATGCTCTAGAGCTACATCAGTTCGACACTCATACTGCAAAAAAATTGATCGGTATGGTTCAAAGGAGACTTGGTGTTAAAGTATCATACACTACTGTGTTGAGGGGAATACAACAAGCTGCGAATGATGTGAGGGGAAGTCCAGAGGAGAGTTACCAGATGTTGTATTGTTATATGTACATGCTAGAGTTGATGAATCCTTGTACACTGACTTATGTGGAATTGGATGAGAGGAAAAAAGTTTAAGAATCTATTATTTGCTTTGGGAGCTTCCATTGAGGGATTTCTAGCCATGAGAAAAGTAATTGTAGTGGATGGAACCCACCCTAAGACTAGTTATGGTGGTGTTTTAATTGTTGCTACAGTTCAAGATCATAATCATCACCATTATCCAATTGCTTTTGGTGTAGTTGACAGTGAGAAAGAGGCTAGCTGAATGTGGTTCTTGAATAGGTTAAAATCAGTAATACCAGATGATATTGGAATGGTGTTTCTTTCTAATAGAAACCCTAACCTCATCAAGTCGATGGTTGTGGTGTTCCCTTTGTCTGAGCATGGGTATTGTATACAACATTCGTCTCAAAACGTAAAAGGAAGCCTTTATTACTTCAACAAAGATACATGTGTACATAAATTCAAAGAATGCACTCATGCCTGTACAGAGAGTGAGTTCTTGATTCTTTATGCTGCTTTTAGAACCAAGTATCCTGCTGCAGCATAATATCTTGACAATAGTATTGCTGTGGAGAAATGTGCGAGATGTTATTTTCCAGGGGAAATATACAACATATACACCTCCGAGAGGAGAGGAGGAAGAAGAAGACGCGGCGGAAGGGTCCGAAAATAAGGGGTAAGGATTCCGGAAAATAAGAGGGGGAGAAAGGGACAATTCTACTTTTTAGGAATTTTTTGTGAGGGAATAGTGGGAGGGAAATCTGAAAAAGAGGGGAGGGGAAATGAGGAAAATGATGAAAACCCTAGATTTTTTGGGATTTTTTTTTAAACCAAAGGAAAATTAGAGGACCACTTATGTGAAACGCAAAAAAAATTAAAAAACCGTGTGCCGCCATGTATACAGATGCACCGTTTTTTGCTTACGTGGATGACGCCGAAATTACACTTAGTTATCCCCAGTTTTCTAGTTATACCAATTTGCAAATAGTTTTACTTTTCGGTGTTTTCAAGTTTAATTAGTTTTACACTACCACAAACATTATACTTGTAGTTTGACATATGTTTTTAGTCAGTATGTTCACAATTCGAAGGTTTCTATACATTAACATGTTTTAAAACTCATTTTCTGTGTGTTTGGCTTCCTAAAGTGATTAGTCTTAACAAAATGTTCATAGAAGTGTAAGGTGTTGTTTGTGTAAATATGCTAATAATAAACTATAATGCCTTAATTTTTTTAACCAAGTTCATACACATATTTTTAACATTCAATACTTATTTATGTAATGTAAGAAGAATGAAATTTCTTAATAAAATAAAATAAAATTCACTGTTAAGAAAAAAATATATTAACTAAATTAAACCGAGTATTTCAAAGTTACACCAGTTATACCTAATATTTCAAGGTTACAAACAACAAGATGAGATATAAACATAAACTAAGCATCACTACAACTTTCAAAATATGCATACATCTCTGATTGTCCTTTCCCTCTCCCCCTGCCTCTCCCTGTTTCTCGAAGTTCTCCAGCTGATGGGAATCTTCTTTCTTGATTTCTTCTAGTCTTCTTGACCAACTCCGGTGGAAAGACACAAAACTTTTGTATATGCTCAGGAACAATCCAATCAGATTTATGGGGTACTGGATAAATCGTTCTACAGTACGCCAATTACCATACCTCCATTGAATAATATTTCGAACAAAACTCTTGGAGATGGAGGTCTGTCTCCGTCTCTCCACTCATGAAGATGGCAGCAGAAATTGCATGCACACTGATATGCTTAAATATACCCTAGAGCTACTCTCTCAAATTAAGAGATCGATGTAATACTTAGGGGTCGAATTCCACAGAGACTCAAGATTCACACAATAGATTATTAGTTATTGAATTAAGCTAAACAAGAATGATTGTAATTAAAAGACAGAATGCAGTAAATCGGTTTGTAAGATCAATAAGAGAAAACGTCAAGCTTAGGAAATTCTCAGGAAATCAGGAATGCAAGCAAATCAGTCAATCAGGATTCTTCTAATGTTCTAGAACTTGAAACACAATGATAAAGTAAACCAGCCGTCGCTGCGAAAACTATCTATGTCTAAAACCTAGAAAACCAAATTTCTTTGCGAGTTCTAAAGTGTAAACATGCAATAATCTCAGGTTCAATCTGTTCACAAAATCCCTAAATCAAATTCCTTTGCAGATAGGCATTTTGCTCATCTAGGGTTCTTTTCTAGCTAATTAACCAACTGTCGTTGCGAGAATCAACCTATGATCAATAATCTAACCTTTCAGTTCAGATCAAGCATTAATCACAACCTAGATGAAGAACTAGTGTTTAGAATCCTTAATTAACCAATCAACTTAGCAATACATGAAATTCCTAATGAGAAACCCTAAACCTAACTAGCAAACTACTCAGACATGGAGATTGAAACAGTAAACATGATTGAATAGAATTGCATAAAAGAAATAAGAATAGAATTAATGGAGTTCTGAATCTTCTCTGAAGGAGTCTGAATTCTTCTCTCCAAAAGCTCTCTTTCTAGAATACTTGATAGGATAAAAGATAAGTCTAAACAATGACCTTAAAATAATATAAATATCATAAAAACTCGAATATGGACTTATTTGCAAATAAGGAAAAGTCTGGACAAATTTTCTTTTCTTCAAAAATCTTCAAAATTGGCGCAGAAAATTGCATGTCTGATGGGTGTCGACCGACACCAAATGTGGGGTCGACCGACACCATCTCCAAAAGTGGTTTCCGGCTTGAATTCTTCTGCACAACTTCCTAATTAACTCCAGAATGATCCATAATCTCCAAATAAGCTCCAAAGTACCTAAACCTGCAAATGACTCTAAAAGACTCCAAAAACACTAAAAAGACTCTATAAACAAGACTTATATCATGGCTAAAAACCATAAAAACCATGATATATCACACACATGGGTATCTGTATATATCAAAGTGCCTGCAACTGCAAGTTTTTCTTCTCATATCAACCAAATAAGACTTGCCATCACATTACAATGACATTGGATTCACAAAAGAAGCCGTTCAACTCATAAACCGTCAATTTTTTTGCTTCCGGTGATATTTTATGAAGTTCTTTCTCAACATAAGGCACAAGCCATTCAGCCATTTTTTCAACAATCATATCAATCATTGGCAACATCGAGTACTTTCTTACTTTTCTTAAAACATCAATCATAGATTCAACAATATTGGAGGTGTATATGTTGTATCTTTCTCCTGGAAAATAACATCTCACCCATTTCTCCACAGCAACACTATTGTCCAGATACTCTGTTGCAGCAGGATACGTGGTTCTAAAAGCAGCATAAAGAGTCAAGAACTCACTCTCTATGTAGACATGAGCACATTCTTTTAATTTATGTACACATGTATCTTTGTTGACATAATATATACTTCCTTTCACGTTTTGAGACAAATGTTGTATACAATATCCATGCTCAGACAGCGGGAACACCGCAACCATCGACTTGATTAGGCTAGGGTTTCTATCAGAAAGAAACACCATTCCAGGATCATCCGGTATTACTGATTTTAACCTATTCAAGAACCATATTCAGCTAGTCTCTTTCTCACCGTCAACTACACCAAAAACAATTGGATAATGGTGATGATTAGAATTTTGAGTTGTAGGAACAATTAAAACACCACCATAACTATTATTAAGGTGGGTTCCATCCACTACAATGACTTTTCTCATGGCTTGAAATCCCTCAATGGAAGCTCCCAAAGCAAAGAATAGATACTTAAATTTTTTCCTCTTATCCAATTCCACATAAGTCTGTGTACCAGGATTCATCAACTATAGCATGTAAATATAACAATACAACATCTGATAACTCTCCTCTGGACTTCCCCGCACATCATTCGCAACTTGTTTTCTTCCCCTCAACGCAGTAGTGTATGATACTTTAACACCAAGTCTCCCTTGAACCAGCTTGATCAAAGTTTTTGCAGTAGGAATGTCGAATTGACCCGGATAATCTTCATGCAAAACAGATGCAACTAATCGTGGTGTGTCTTTCCTTCTATTTCTGCTTGTAACTGAAGTAGATCTAGAGCATGTATGCATCTTGTTGTAAGTTCTAACCATGAAACTATCTGAATTCATAAGCTTTTCAGCTCATAATGACCAATTGCAACCAGCTTTAGCTTTACGACATTTTTCCACATATCACTTTCTGTCAAACTTGATTGTTTCAACCTCAAAACAATTATGATGTGAAACGTTATGAACTAAATCTTGCACTGGCTCCTAACTTCCAAATTCTTTGCAAATAGTCATATCAATACCATCTTCCCAGCCAGTATTTACATTTGATTCTTCTTCTATAGCAGCTGGAACCTCATCTTCCCAGTCTGTATTACCAAGTTCTTTCCTTGAAACATTTCTTCCTTCATGGTCTTCCGATCCTTCGCCTCTGTAGAGAGTAACCATATCATCAATACCATCTCTATCTTCATCACCATCTCTACCATCATTAACATCTCTGCCAAACAACTCTTCATTACTTACACCATTATCCCTTTCATCATCATTTGCTTGCCCCATTCCCTTGTTTTCATCAACCTCTTTCACGATCTCCATATGCAACACACTTCTACATGTTTGGTTATTAACTTGCATTGAGTAGCCAAGAACTTCAAAATCATTCCGAATATATGATGGTTTCTTAGGATCCACTACCAATGGAAAGTAACTAACTTTCAGTTTGCGTCGTTGCTTCATCTTACTTAATCTTCCTGCAAATTCCCTCAACTAACCCATCTTACGTGACCTCCTCAACAGATGTCTTTATCACTAAAGTGTGAATTTCATCTTCTTTCGAGACCCATCTTATCTCCTCACCATCCTTTTCATAGCATCCCCCATAATAAAAAAAAATAACAGTGTATCTACCATTATTCATTTTCCCCTGAACAGCAATAAAAAATACCATTAGCATATGCCTCAATCATATGAGTTCTCTCCGTAATACAATCTAGTTATACCAGTTGTTCCTGTAATATTGGTTTCATCAGTAATACCAGTTTTCGAAGTATGCTCAATAATACCAGTTGCACTAAGTAATACCCACTGTCTTAGTAATACCAGTTGCGGATCAGTAATACCCAATTCGTCTACCTAGAAAATTTTATTTTCATCTGCGAAACTACTATGATTTACTACGATTCAGAATGATTCGATACACATTTAACCATTCTAACTGCTCTTGTTTAACATGTAAGCCCCTTTGCAATCAACTTAGCAAAGAATTTCAATTATCCAATGATAAAAAAAAACGTAAAACTATGTTGCCATCTAAGGAATGTAACACTTTCCTAAACACGATTTTACTAAGATTCAAAGAGCAGAATCATAACAGCAGCAAAAGACTCACCTTTCGAATATTCCGTAAACGTTAGAGAATATGGAGAACAATAGCGGAAGCTGTCGGTTTTTGGGGAACAAGAAGGAGGAAGGAGGAGACAAAAGAGAGATTGAGTTTGTGGGGCTCATTGGCAGTTGAGTTTGTTGTTGAGAGCAGTATTGGGGTAGTTTTTAATTTTTGGTTGTTGTTTATTAATTGTTAAAAGGAGAGGGTAAAAGTGAGAGAAGAATAAGATGGTGTAATGAAATTTGGAAAAATGGTTCCCAACTACACAGACTATTGGGTAATGCGTTGGTACCCATCTCAACTATTAGATTATATCTAAACCTACACTAACTCAGATTAATACATATTATAATACACCAAGTATTTAAAAATATATTGCAATCACCAATTTTGGGTTTAATCTGATTGAATCAAATAAATAAGGGGTTTAATCGAATTTTTTAATAACAAATACGACCCATGCTTAAAACGAGACCCGATTCATAAAACCAACCCAACTCAATTCCAACCAAATTAAAAGAGAATCGAACGCGACAAAAAATAAAAACCCTAGAACAAAAAAAAATTCTATGAACATCTCGCCGATTTTGAGTAAGAAATTCATATGAGTGAGTTTGAAATGAAAGTTTCAAAGGCAGAAACCGATATTGTGGAAAGAAGATTAAGAGATTATCGATTTCAAATCAATGAGGTATGTTCTTCATTTTTCTGGGATTTTCTATCGTAAATTATATGAAAGAAATTTTGTGTACAGTTTGATGGATTGTTTTGCACTAGATAGCATGTAAGGTGTTCGACAAATTGCTTGAATGAATTTTTCAATTGTGTGTTTTGTTTGACAGTAACTCAGTGGTCGGGAAGGTGAATTGTCATTATTCTGGGCAATTTAAAACAGAGAATGGAAAATTATTCTATGCAGATGGAGAAGTTGAGGTTTTAGAGGTTGATGGAGTATGTATCTTTGAAGATGTAGTATTGAAGATGGTTCACAAAGTGGGATTGGAGAAAATGTGGTATAAGTTACCATTTGAAGAGGTTGAAGATAAGAAGCCTTTGTCTGAAAATCTTGATCAGAATAAGAAGAAATTGCTGGCAGCAGGTCGTTGGATGAGGGAAATTGATTTCTTCATTGAAAAATTTGTTGAAGAGGAGAGATACAATGAAGTCGAGAGAAACAATGATCAAGAGGACAACGAAAATGAAGAAGATGCTGAAAGTGAAGATTATGCTAATGGAGAAGAGGCCGAAAGTGAAGAGGATGATTCATCCGACTTGAAAGACACAGATAATGATAACAATGATGATGACAATGATGAGGTTTGTGAAGAGGACATGGAGGCATTTAATAATACCAACTATGATGATGAGATTCCTGACGAAGCTGAGGTATATCCTGAGACTGAAACTTCATCAGATGAGGAAGAAGAACAAACTAAAAGATTGGCTCGTGCAGGTTTATTAGATGGTGTGTTCAGTTTGAGACAAACATTTTCAAGTGGGGAAGAATTCAAGAAAAAACAAGATCACCTACATTCTAAAGACAAGGCAAAATGTGGTGTATGATAGATGGGAAGAAACGAAAGTTGGGGCTAAATGCAATGGAAACAAGTGTGGCTGGCGTATCTACTGCTCAATAGAGAAACCAATTAACAAGTGGATGGTGAAAGTGTATGAAAATAAGCACACTTGTCATCCAACTGGTCAATGAAAGCTTATAAAGAGTCCAGTGATTGCAGATGTCATACTAGAGGACATGATAAAAAATCCTGAAATGAGTGCACCGTTGGACAAAGAAGAGATGCAAAAACGATACAATACCATTATCACTACTGTTCAGTCTAAAAATGCAAGGCGAATGGCGCTTAATAAGCTAAAAACAGAATACAATGAGCAATTTGTAAGGCTAAGAGGCTATAAAGTGGAACTTCAAAGGTAATTGGGGTAATTTTAGATGTATTCTTAGTTTTTAATTGACTTTTAAAGCTTATTTTGACTAATTTTCATCTACTATGTTGCAGGACAAACAAAGGTACAATTACCGAGATCAACACCACTACAAATGAGAAGGGAGCTCAGGTATTTAGCAGCTTTTACATTTGCTTTGATGCATTGCGTGTTGCTTGGAAGCAGAATTGTAGGCACATAATTGTCGTTAGCAGTTTAAAACAATTACAATTGGTAGTGGTTTATTCATAGACTGAAGGTTGACTGGGGGCTGGGATTAGGTTAGCAGTTTACAATAATTTCGGATATGCATAAAGGGTTGATTCAGGGCATTTCAGTAGAGCTACTGAGGGCAGAACATCGAGCTTGTGCAAGGCACACTTACTCAAACCTAAAGAAGAATCACAAGTCTGACATGTTAAACCCCTTGTTTTGGCGTATGGCGAGTGATATAAGACTCGGGGGTGAGGCTTATACAGGTCGGCAAAGGGAATTTCTGGTGGAACCACACGTTGGCTTTATCACACTCTCGTGATGGTCGATGGATGAAACGCGGTAAGACAAGGCTTGCGTGACAAGACTTGAATGTGAGATGGGTTCTTCAAGCTGGCTGGATCGCTCTCTCTTGAAAGAACAAGTAGGGGATGTGAAGGGGGATTTGATGGTACCACAAGAAGTATGGACAGCTTCCTGATACAGCAACACTCACTCAAGGAGAATCTCTCTCGCAAAAACAAGTTCGGTTCTTCTCTTAGACGGCGGCTAAGCAGGAAGAAAAGTTCGGTTCTTTATTGATAATAGGTTAAAAAAGTTTACACAGCTGCAGGGGAGCTTTATAATAGCTCATCAGCTAGCACTAGGGCTGACTCAACAGAAAAAGGAAAGCGTACACGCAAAAGAAATAAAACAAAGAACAAAAATGAAAGTTTTCACTTAAACTAAACCGAACTAAAGAAAAATAACTAGACTCGACTGGGACTCGAACTAAGGTGGCGGCAGAGCTCATGGACGACTAGGATGCGCGCCATTACCTGCACCAATTGTAAAAAATGAAAATACCTGTCTTTGGTCGGGGGTGGTCTGTGGCATGCTAGATGCGGCCTTGAGCGAGTCTTGTTCCTTTTGGTGCGGGGCATCTCTTCCTTCAGGTTCTTCGTGTGTCTTGGGTCCTGGTTCTTCTAGTCTCTTGATCTCCGGCTCGCTGGGGCGGTCGTAGTATTCCACTAGTCTGGACTTGGCCTCCAGCTCGTTTGGGCGGTCATAGCGTTCCACTTGCCCGGACGTAAGTTGCCTTAGTACTTCTTTACCTGTCAAGTAGATAAGCTTACAGTGTTGTGGTTGGGTCTGGTCTTCTTGGAGACTTAGGCGTGCGAACTCTTCCACTAAGGGTGTCTTGCATTTGTTAGGATAGGCCTCTTGTTGATGCATCACAGGTCGCGGGTATTTGAGGTTCATGGTAGTGAGAACTATTTCCACAGCTACATTGAAACGTTCCCTGAGTCTCCTGGTCTTTGAGCGAGTCATTGGTGAGTCTTTGACCATGGGTATGTCCACGGCTGCCTCGGTTGGGTCAGTATCCTCATCAGCGAGTAGCTACAATGTGGCTGATTTTGAAAAGAATTTGCAAATATTCAGAGACTATGATCCAAAGGCGTGTGATGAACTTCTGAAGAGGGATAAAGATACATGGTGCAGGGCTTTCTTTAGGATTGGTGATTGTTGTTCTGATACACATAACAATTTAACTGAGTCTTTTAACAGAACTTTGAAGATTGCAAGGAAGAAGCCTTTTGTGCAAATGTTAGAGTTGATTAATAGGGACACAATGCAAAGGATTGCAAATATGTCTAAGATTGCTGATATGGAGACCGGAAGATGCACACGAAAAGGAAGAAAGGAGATTGAAAAATCATGTGATGAGGTGCAGAATTGTACTTCTATTTCAAGTACTGGTGGTGAATTCGAGATTTTCCCGTTTGGAAATGGTTATGACATCAAGTTGCATTTGCGCACTTGTGCTTGTCGAAAGTGAGATTTGACGGGAATACCATGTTGTCATGCGGTGTGTGCGATCAGAGAGAATGGTATGGAGGTTGAAGATTTTATATCTGATTACTACTTAAAATCAAAGTGGCAAGACGTGTACAGGAATGGCTTGCGACTTGTAAATGGTCCAAAGTTCTGGACAGTTTCTGGTGGGGAACACATTGAAGCACCACCATATAAACATCCTCTAGGAAGACCTAAAGGAAAAGCACGGATAAAACGTGTTAATGAATCACCAAAGAAAAGTAAGAAACATATGGAAACAAACATAGGTCGCAAAGGAAGAGAAATGCATTGTGGCTTATGTGGTGAAGAAGGGCATAATTCAAGAAGGTGTCCTAATGAGGTAATATTGTTTTGCTTATGAATTATCTGTCTTTGTTGCTTGTGAATTTTTTGCTTTTATTGTTGCTTACGAATTCTTATTGTCTATATGGTCAAAGTCTAACGAGAGTATGGCAAAAAGGAGACATCTCAATGTCGAGGCTCAATAAAACTAAGCAGCTCAAGTGGAAGAAGTTTCATCAACTGCACCTCAACCAAGCAACTTGATGTCGATGCTTGAAACAGATTATCTGTTTTTCTATTTCTAATTTGAGATATGTACTCAATTAATTTGTAATATTTTGGATATCAAAGTGACGGAACAATTTGTAGGCTGATACTTCCTTTTTTCATTTAAACAAGTTTGTAATCTACTAAATTATTATGTTATGACTTGTGTAAGATCTTTTTTTAGTTTATGTTATGACTTGTGTAAACTCCTGTTTTGGTGTTTGTAAGCTTTTGATATCGTCACAAACGTCAAACAAGAATAAGCAAATACACAACAACAATTGTAACTGACACATGTTCCATTCACTTCAACTCGTAAATTACAAATTCATTAAGCTACAACATACTTAAAAACACTTACAACAGAACTCTTTAGACACTTAAGCTCTCAAATTCATTAAGTTTAGAAACTCTCTTACGGTTTCTTCTTCCTTTTCATTCTTCTCTTGACGAAGTTCTGTTATTATCTTCCTTAGTTGCTCAATTATTTTATCCTTTTGATGAATCTCATCTCGGGCATCAATTAATGCTCTCTTTGGCCATCCAAAAACTCCTTCTTCATCAAACCACCAAAAGAATTTGCATTCATCTCCATGCTGCCATAATGTACACAATATTTCCTTATATCTATTGTAATAAAACCAAGGACGTAGTAAGCTCTCATACTTTATAACGCTCACATCCATAAAACCTTCAACCTGGGTTTTTATCCGTCCAAGCTTTTTTAATTTTCGCAGCTAAACCACAAAACACACATCTGAACTCCATTGGAGTTCAGATGCTCCTGCTCTTACTCGAAGATCCCGAACCCAATTCCATCTTCACACTTTCACAAGAAGCTTTGTTTCACAGCTTCAATGGCAGAAAGAAGAAAGCAAAAACCTAAATCGAGCGATATCAATTTCTGGAAAAATGAGAAAGTCACATTCGATTCTCTTTTAATTTGGTTTGAATTGAGTCGGGTTGGTTTTATGAATCGGGTCTCGTTTTGGGCATGAATCGTATTTGTTATATAAAAAAATCGATTAAACCCCTTATTTATTCGATTTGATCAGATAATACACCCAAAATGATGATTGCAATATTATTTTAAATACTTGGTGTACAATAACATGTATTAATCTGAGTTAGTGTAGGTTTAGATATAATCTAATAGTTGAGATGGGTACCAACACATTACCAAATAGTCTGTGTAGCTGGGAACCATTTTTCCTAACTCAATTGGGTAACCAATGCGCCACTAGGCTACTGGAGTCTTTTTGGAACACATACATTACAATAATATTTATTATATGCTCTATGAGTTGAATAAATATATTAATTTATAAAACAAAAAACAGATTCAAAAACAAAATAGTTTATCAACCTCTTCTTATTTTTTCCTACAAATCATTTTTTAAAATCAGATTTAATTTAAGAATTCAAAAGAAAAAATATATTTTTTTTTTCAAATTTATTAAAGAATTTGTATTTAATCCAGGATCTACTTAAACTTTTGTAAACGGAAATAGTCTTAATTATACCATTACGAGTTTTAGTTTTTTCTGAGTTCTACAAAATGATTGGACTAATACGAAAGTGAGTTATACCAATACAAAATTCAGTTGTACCAAGTTCTACAAAAAAGATTGAAACAAAGAAATAAAAATTCAAACATCAAGTTAAAGTTCACTCTGAACAGGTTCAAACCAATCACCCAAGTTTCGTCCCTTCACCCTTTTATTACTCGTCTTTCGACGCTTTTCTCCCGCCGAAGGAAACCTGTTCTCTTGATTCCTTCTTGTTGATTTGGTGTAGGCTGGAGGTAAGATTTTTTTTCCTTTTTATTTCTAAAGGAATTACCCATTCAGACATAGGTGGAACTGGGTAAATGGTTCTGTAATATGCCAATGCCCACTGCTCCATCCAATAATATTTGGAGCACAAATCGTGTACATGAATATCTCGGGGCCTGTCTTCACGCTTCATTTATAACATGACAGCGGCTACTGCGTGCACACAAGCATACTTGTTTATATCAAAACACCTGCAACTGCAACTTTTCGTTATCATCATTTTGCAATCATCATTTTGGGTGTATTATCTGATCGAATCGAATAAATAAGGGGTTTAATCAATTGTTTTATAACAAATACGATCCATGCCCAAAACAAGACCCGATTCATAAAACCAAACCGACTCAATTCAAACCAAATTAGAAGAGAATCGAATGCGACTCTCTCATTTTTCCAGAAATTGATATCGTTCAATTTAGGTTTTTGCTTTCTTATTTCTGCCATTGAAGCTCTGAAACAAAGCTTCTTGTGAAAGTGTGAAGATGGAATTGGGTTCGGGATCTTCGAGTAAGGGCAGGAGCAGCAACTCCAATTGAGTTCAGATGTGTGTTTTGTGGTTTAGCTGCGAAAATTAAAAAAGCTTGGACGGATAAAAACCCAGGTCGAAGGTTTTATGGATGTGAGCGTTATAAGGTATGAGAGCTTACTATGTCCTTGGTTTTATTACAATAGATATAAGGAAATATTGTATACATTATGGCAGCATGGAGATGAATGCTAATTCTTTCGGTGGTTTGATGAAGAAGGAGTTTTTGGATGGCCAAAGAGAGCATTAATTGATGCCCGAGATAAGATTCATCAAAAAGATAAAATAATTGAGCAACTAAGGAAGATAATAACAGAACTTCGTCAAGAAAAGAACGAAAAGGAAGAAAAAACCTTAAGAGAGTTTCTAAACTTAATGAATTTGAGAGCTTAAGTATCTAAAGAGTTCTGTTGTAAGTGTTTTTAAGTATGTTGTAACTTAATAAATTTGTAATTTACGAGTTGAAGTGTATAGAACATGTGTTGGTTACAATTGTTGTTGTGTATTTGCTTATTCTTGTTTGACATTTGTGACGTTTGTTCTGGTTTGGGAAAGAATAAGAAAGTGGATCCATTCTGGACATTTATAGTTTTAATTGTTTTGGTGGTTGATTTTAGTGAGAATAAATATATATTATATAGTTTATTTAAAAAAAAAAAGAAACAAAAATGGAAGGAAAAAGAAGAGTGGGTCAAAGAGAAAGAATTGTCCGACAAAAAGAAAATAAAGAGAGGGCATAGTTGAGAGATTTGAAGAAGGGCAGTGATATTTGTTTGTTGTGATAAGTGTATACTAACTTAAAGTCCATAACTTTAGGCAGCTCCTTTACCTTTGAGATCTATGGACTTATTTTCTATAGTTTTCCTTTAGTCTACTCCACATGTAGCTGATATTATTGAGTCTCGCCTTCAATTCTCACAGGTAACTCTTATTACTCTTTACAACTTTGAGTTTACCCATTATCGATTAATAGTGATAACCAGAAACTGACCTGTTTCTTTTTTCTCTGTCTCTGCGAGTTTGAGAATTTGATATTGAATTACCTGGAGCTGCTTCCTTCTCATCCGATGTTTAGGGAGTTACAGCAAACCTGAAACTCCTGTCCAGGTACTGCTTTAGTTAGACAACCTGCTTGGCTCTTATTGGTATGGATCTTAGATAGTGTTAAATCTTCTTTAACTCTATCTTTGAAAATGCTCATCCCCAATATCTTTGAAACTCTGCCCTCCGTTTCAATCTCAAGATCCCTGTCCACACTCTCCTCTTCTACAGCATCCTTCCAATGCTTTCGTTTCTTGTTTTCCATAGTCTCTTAATAGGTTGTAGATTCTTTTTCTGTATCAAGGCTTTCTGCAGAAATTAAAGCATGGACTATGAGATTGCCATCTTCAATTCTTAATGGTGGTGTGGTTTCTCTTGCATACAAATAATCATCCGTTATAGCTTTTGACCCAGATTCTTCATTGCTCTCTACCGACTCAACTTCTTCTAAGTCTGATGAAGAAACATTTCCACCTGGAGCTAATGAATCTCTTGTCTCGAAATGAAGTGGAGTGGGTCCTTGAATGAGATTTTTATTGAATGTCACCTTCTTTGACTTCTTCTCAAAATATGATCACTTAAACATGTTCTTAATAGACTTCTCATTCTGAGATCCTTATCAGCCTTCTTTTGATCAATCTTTGCCTCTAATCCTTCTTCCTACTTCTCTGAAGAAGAGAAGATTGAGTAACCTTCTTTACTAACTGAAAGTAAACCTTTCATCTCTAGCTGACCCATCATCTTGTATTTCCACATCCCAAAATCCCAAAATCTTAAATCTTCATAAAGTTTGTTCCATGGTTAACAGATTTTTTGTTTATTGCATGTGATGTGCTTACAACTTGTGATCTTCTAAGAGGTGATGTAGTGCAATCTCAAATCCGGATGCTCTGATACCACTTGGTGAGGTTTTAACCTTCTTTTAACACCAAGATAATCCACAATAAAGTAAGAATACAATACAACACTTTGTTCACCCAGTTTCCAGACTCAAACCGATAAATCTGGGGAGGGATCTCTTGCCCTCAACTTCCACTATGAATCTGAGAAATACAAGCTTTGCTTTGCAGTTTACAAGAAAGAATCGTAGAGAGATAAACTACTTTTCTTTCCTTCCGGTACAAGACATAAGAGGAAGATATATATAAGATATATATATATATATATATATATATGCATCTATATATCTAACCCTAAAGCCTTTAACGTTTTGTTTTCTTTCATCTAATGGACTTAGATGATGTAATAGCCCAACTTCTTCTCTCACTATTCTTCATGCAATTGATGCAGACCCAATCTTGGCCCAGACAATATTAGTTTTGGTTTGTTCAAACACACACACTTTTCTTCATTCTTTAATAGCTTCATGTCCAAATGGATTCTTTTGGATAAATTCTTGAACATTCTCAGCTTTTACTAGTTTCTCCAAATATAGCCTCAGATCACCACCATCACCTGTTATTAACAGCTAAGTACCAAAACGCATAATGATGTATATAACTATTAATCAAACATATAAGAAAGAATAACTGATAACATCTTTTTATTTATTTTAGCTAACGATGTATCTTTCTCGTTATCATAATCGTATGTATCAGGGAATATCGCTGTATGTGGCTGTGAAATTAGATAAATCATTCAAAATAGCTAGAAAATTAATGAGGCAATAAAATTGCTTTTTATAAATATGGATGATTTTGCAGACAAATTTATTGGGTTAAGACACGCTTTGTAAAGAGAATCATTTAGCAAAATGGTGTTACTCTCACTGTAATCACCCTTCTTACATAGAAAATTAGACTTACGGTTTTCCCAGATCAAGTTTAGATCCTTGAAATCGACTTCCTTTTTATTGTTTTCAAGGCAGTGAGCTCCGGTTTTAGTACACCCTGACATGGCCAGCCAGTGTTTTTGTATCACAACACAATTCAAAGTTCATTTAGAACATATTCGATTGGAATTAACTACCTGAGTATGTTGATTGGAACATATTTGTTCTTCGATTAATAACATTGGGTAGTTAATTCCAATCGAATATGTTCTAAATGAACTTTGAATTGTGTTGTGATACAAAAATATGGGCAATACATGTCTGAGTGTACTAAAACCGGAGCTAACTGCCTTGAAAACAATAAAAAAAAAGAAGTTGTTTTCAAGGATCTAAATCTGATTTGGGAAAATCGTAAGTCTAATATTCCATAGAAGAAGGGTGATTACAGTCAGAGTAACACAGTTTTGCTAGATGATTCTCCTTACAAAGCGTTTTTAATACAATAAGTTTATCTGCTAAATTATCAATCTTTATACAAAAACAATTCTATTGTTTCATTGATGTTCTATCTATTCTTAATGAATTATCTGATTTTACAGCCACATACAGCGATATTCTTTCTTATATGTTTAATTATCATAACAAGAAAGATACATCGTTAGGTAAAATAAAAAAAAAGATGTTAGCAGTAATTCTTTCTTATATGTTTGATTAATAGTTATATACATCATTATGTGTTTTGGTACTTTGATGTTTATAGTAGGGAATGGTGGTGACCCGAGGCTGTATTTGGAGAAGCTAGTGGAAGCTGAGAATGTCCAAGAATTTATTCAAAAAAATATATTTGGACAAGAAGCTATTAAAGAATGAAGTAAACTGTGAGTGAACAAACCAGACTAGCAAAATGGTCACAAATAAACTGGAACAAGTAAAAACAGATTATAAAAAAATTCTATATACCGGCAAGTTGCCTGAAAGTTGCCTGGACATATACCGGCACAACATTTCTTAAGTTTGACTTCTAACATGCGTAACATATGCTTGACCAATATCTGTCCTAGACTCCTCTGATGCGGAAATTACACCTACGAAACACCGAAACTCTATCCTGAAATTGATTATAAAGATTTGACTCATCTAGTATGATAATATTTGGGTATGCGATATTATGACATTTTAATATGATATATTTGAAATTATTTATATTGTTTTTTAAATACAAAAAATATCTTTATAAATCATTCTTTTAAAAGCAAATATTACATATATGAAAAACATTCTAATAGGTTCAAAACGATATGCCTATTCTATTATGTAAGTAAGCCGTTTTTGTGACGACGAAAAAAAGACCTATCATTTTAGTAATTTTTCTTTTTTAAATAATATTTTTAACAAGTCTATAATTATGTGATCTTTTGCTGTATCTTACCATGCTTTTCTATGATCTTAATCTTTCTTTAGGGCCAAAATAGTAATCCATTTTTCCGGAAAATTTCATTTTTGTTGGCTACATTTGAAGATTAAGGGCCTGGCTGGTTTAAACACAGCGATTGCGGTTGCGGGAGTTTGCGGAATCGTGCGGTTGCGATTGCAAGCGTTATTAAGCGATTCATATGACTGGCGCAGCGGTTGAAAACAGGTGCGTTTGCGGGATAGTTATGATTGGTTGATTAGAAGATGCAAAAACTAAATTAACAGTATAAATATATTATATAGTTATATAAAAAATTGAAATATTAAATTATTATAATAAAAAATAAAATCATTAATTTTATATAATTATTAACAAAAATTTATGTATATATTTATAATTTGGATGAAGTTATGATTTCAGAGAAAAAAATATTCATTTTATGAAAAATTAATGTTAGACTTAGAAAATTTTAATTTATTTTATTTATCTATATAATATATATATAATTTTATTTTACTATATTTATATATACATCATATATATAGTGTCAAATTTATTCATATATTTCATAATTATAATATCCAATTTAGAAAATAATAAAAAATTATTATACTTTTTGTTGTTAACTAATTTATTTTTATGTATATTTTTATTTTAAATGATTTTTTATCATTTTTAAAATAAATATTTATTTTGATTTTATTTTATTGTTTTATATATCTACAGTATATATATATATAGTATTAAATTTTTCATATCTTTCATAATTTAGTATCCAAATTTTAAAATTTTAAATTTATCATATTTTTGTGATTAAATAAATTATCTATATATATATATATATATATATATATATATATATATATATATATATATATATATATTCTTTTTAAATGATTTTTTATATTTTTAAAATAAATTATTTTTTTATTACCCACCCGCAACCGCAAACGCTAGAGGAAAACAACTTTTGATTTTCAGCGATACGGAGCGGTAGAATGCGTTTTCTGTGATTATTACAAAACGCTAACAACCGCTATCACCTGCAAAAGCTGCGTTTGCACGTGGTAGCGGCTAAACCAATCAACCCTAAGATAATAGAGAAGCTTTATGTATGTCAAAGGATCCACGGTAAGGGCTTATGCTGAAGGTGAAACTGAAAATTTGTTGGGTGAGATTATGGATTTTGACCTCTTCAAATTCTTCCATATTCTTTGGAGTGTGGTTTCAACAAAAAAAAAAAAAAAATCAGATATATCGAGAGCCTATTTTTCTTGGCCTTTACTCTCTCTTTAATTGTTTTTCTATGTTAGCTTGGAAAATAAAATAGCAAACTAGATGTTTAGGAGTGTTTTATAATCCAAAGAAAACCTTAGGATGGGAGTCAAGTCATTAGAAACTTAGCAGCAACCTACTGTTCTCAATCCTCCCTACATATAATGCACTTGAATTTCCATCTTCCTCAAACCAACCACCTCAAGAAATCGTCAGCCTCACATATCAAACACATTAATGGCCTCCATGGACGCAAGTAACCGCCCTACACCAACGCCAGACCATGACACGACTGTCGTAGTAGTGGTCTTTGTCTCTCTAGGTTGCGTCATGTTCCTGGCGTTTCTAGCGTTTGTCATTTGTTTCCTGATCAAGAAGAAATCAAAGAAGAACAGTGAGAAAAGTACGATAGTTCGTGTCGATGAGCACTTTAAGATGAACGAAGCTATTGTCGACGGACCTCAAGGACGGGAGTCAGTGGTGTTATCTGTTGAGGATGATGTTCGTATTGAAGACTTGGTCAAGAAAGGTGAGAAATTAATCGGAAAGGACGCTTCAGTTGGATCTTCTCACTTTTTCCGTTCCTAAGTGAGCCTTCATTTATAATGTTTTTTATTTCGTGTGTGAAATAAAAAACATTAAAATATATTTTACTAGGAATAATCTCACGCGTTGCGTAGATTTAATATTTTTACTCTTTCTGTTTCATAATATAAATTGTTTTAGAAATCTTTTTTAAAAATATAAGTTTTTCACATTTCAATACAACTTTTACATTAATTAAATAGTGTGTCACCAATTATATTATACAATTTCATTTTATGATCGGCTAAATTATATTTAATCTATATATTAAGTGATACTTTTTGATGAAAATAAATTTTTAATCTTTGTGTGTTTTAGGCAAAAAAACTGATAATATGAAACAGATGGAATATATATTATTTAATATGTAACATTTAATATATATATATATATATAGTTATTTAGTTTTTTTTAATTCTCTTCTAAAATTTAGAATAATCAAATGATAGCAAAACTCTAAGAGTATTAAATAGATACAAAACATTAAATTAAAAATTAAAAAATAAAACATAAAATATAGATAGTAAATTGTAAAAAAAAAATTAACATTAGTTATAAGTCATTAAATTAAAGACAACAAAATAGATGTAGAAAAGTAAAAAAAAAAACAATGTTAAAAATTTGGAAGACAAATGGCAAAGCTTCTCTTGAGGAAACTTTAATTTATTATATAAGATATGTAACATTCAATATATATGTAGTTAGTTCTGTATTTTTCTTCTAAAATTATAACAATCAAATGATAGAAAAACTCCAAAAGTATTAAATAGATATAAAAAATTAAAGACAACAAAATAGATAGAGAAAATTAATAACAATGTTAAGAATTTGGAGGAAAAATGGCAATTTCAACTTTTTCTCTTTCTGTTTCATAATAGAATTTGTTTTAGAAATATATATTTTTTTTGTTTTAAAAATATAAGTTATTTTCACATTTCAATGCAACTTTTACATTTAATGAATAGTGTGTCACTAATTATATTCTACAACATTTTTTTATGATCGGCTAAATTATAATTAATCTATATATTAAATGATACTTTTTGAAGACATGAATTTTTTTTTTTTAATCTTTGTATTTTTAGGCAAAACAACTTATGATATGAAACAGATGGAGTAAATAATTTAATATGTAAAATTTCATCTATATATATATATATATATAGTTAGTTCTGTTTCTTTTCTTCTAAAATTTAGAACAACCAAATGATAGAAAAACTCTAAGAGTATTAAATAGATACAAAACATTAAATTATAAAATAAAACACACATATAGATAGTAAATTGTAAAAAAAAAATTAACATTAGTTAGAAGTCATTAAATTAAAGACAAAAAAAATAAATAGATAAAAGTAAAAAAAAAATACAATGTAAAAAATGTGGAGGACAGATGGCGACTTCTAAAAGCTTCTCTTGAAGAAACCTTACTTTATTATATAAGATGTATAATAGATTTTTCATCTATGCTATACATGGAGTTGTGTTGATATATTTTTTTACTCATAATAGTAATCATATATATATATATATATTATCACTGAATAAATTATTTGACGTTAAATATAATATTAAAAAATTATAGTTATGTAAAATTAAAAATTAATTGGATTATCAATAGTCAACAATCTATATATTATATATTTATGTACTTTTAAGATTTCGAGCTCTAAGATATCTTGTCAATTAATTGACTATTTTTAATATGTAAGTTATTAATACATTTTAAATATCATTTTATTTTTACTATGTATAAAAAAATCTTTCGATATTATAAATATTTTTATTTGACATATTTTACTTAAAATTATTATAATCTTCTTTAATAATTTTTTTTTATTTTTTTTACTTTTAGTATATTTAAAAATATTATCTTCTAATTTTATAATTTTTTTATTCAAAAAATACACATATATTTTTCATCATATAATTTTTTTATTCAAAAAGTACACATATATTTTTCATCATATAATTTTTTTTTTCTTTTTATGATTTTTAAGAATATAAAATTCTAAGTTTTTTTAACATTAATATTATTAATGAATGAAATCGTTATCTTTTATTTATAAGTTTATTTTTTTACATATACGTTGCATCTCATAAATACTTACATATTCTATTTATTTCGTTTGGTGAAAAAAAAGCATCTAAACTTTTTTATGTATATTTTTTGGAGGATGGTTCGCAGGACTTGAGTTGGTGAATGGAAATATGTACGGGAGTTTGTGGGCAACCTAAGACAACCAAAGAAATAAAAAAAAAAAAAAAATTCTCTATATGAGGAAATCAATTAAAAAGATTTATTGTTTACTTTTATGTATGTTATAACTGTGAAATTTGTAAATATAAATAATTTGAGAACCATAATGGTTTTGGGATTCAAAAAGGTGAATGACGTTTAAACAAATATTCAAGAGTTTGAAAAGATAAATTAGAAAGAAAAACAAGAGAAATGAAGGCGCAAATGGTTTGATTGATGATTTCACAGCATTTTTTTTATAGGAATTGAGATAAAAAAATGCAAAAAAAAAGTAGATCGATAAATCTGACTTATGTGTGAGTAAAGAATGTTATGTCCCCTATCTTCGATCCTTCACTATGTTTTTATAACTTCAAAATCATGTTTAACGTCATCATTCATTCTAATTGATTGGGCGTTTCGTGTCGTTTACTTCAGTGAATTCAGCCGTTACAATTCAAAGTGGATTATTTCTTATTTGATAGAGTCAACAGCTAGTTTAACCGCATACATTGAACCGTGTCATCCACCTCATTGAGTCTGAGTCTGCTGTTTGATTTCGCTTCATGTTTCTCCACTTTTATGCTGCCTTTCACTCCATTTGTAGTTTTCAAAATGACTTTTATTGGGCATACTTTAATGGGTTGGAATTTATTTTGTCTTCAAATTTATGTTTATACGTCATAATTTCTCTTTTCCGCCTCACTTTCAAACTTATTGGGCATATTTTCAAACTCTAAAATTTATTTTCCAACAGTTAGTTCTTCGACCGTCAACTGGTGGAAAAGAGAATCTATCTCAAAATGATTTATCCTTACGTTTGAAGCAGTTGAGGCATCATTGGGACTTCAGTTACAATCAAAACCTCCCAATTGTGAAGAATCCGACTGCGACTGCGACTTTGCTTTGGCAATATTGTGAGACCAGCGCGAAGAATCTCCCCTTAATTCGTTTCTCAAAGAAAGGTTTTGAGAACTTCACTTGTTTTGTCGATAGCTTTGGCTAGGTAAGAATTCTTTTATTTCTTGTTTTTCGTCTCGAAGACTATCTTTGTTGCTCTCCTTACCATGGATTTGCTTTAATATTTTTTAGTTGATGGCTTCTCATAATAGTACCGTTGAGTGGTATGAAAAATGCTTTGCGAATTGTCGTCCGACCTTTCTACAAAGGTATACTGATACAATCATGGGAAGCATCATCGAACCTTACAATGTATGCATGGGTCAAGAACCTGAAAAGGAGAATCCACCCGAAAAACTTTAGGTTGGACAACAGAATCATCGACCAATAGGGAAAGATAAGGTGATCGATCGAGCCAGATCAGCTTTGGAATGAGACAAATCTGAAGATACCCGGAAGTTTAGCCCTTCCGACCGTACCGCGGGCGATCGCAATCCGACACGACCTAAAGACCAGCATTTCAGAAATCCACGACCTAACGATCACTTTACCTAACGGTCTCGTGTTATTTACCGTCCAAGTGGGTCATCTAAGGCAAATGGTCAAGGAGGATTACCAATGACTCGGGCCAGAATGGAAGATGGTCGAGCCATTCCATTCATGCATCGTACCAGACAGTCCGGTTCACCCGATGAGGAGTTCTTCAAATTTTCACCCAGACCATTGAAGGGCAAGCTTCTTCATGAGGCTATTACACTATTCTTGGCTCGTTAATTTGCTCAGGAATCCAACTTGGTTTATGCCAAACCTCATTTCCGGGTTTCTATTCTGTCCTTGTCGCGGATGGAGGTGATGGCCCGACTATGCATCAGTCCATCAAGCGAGACAGCTCAAGGGTTATTCTCAACATATATTTCAGTATTAGTCAAATTTTGAGATATCCTATGTGTTTTTCTGTCATTTCCTTTATGCAAACTTACTAGCTTACATATTGTAAACAATTGACCATTTTTGGAATCCTTTTTTTTTTTATCTTAATCAATTGATTTCTTTTGAGATTTAATTAATCTCTTTTGTTCTTCGTGAGAAATCTGGTTGTCTGGTGTATAACATCCAAAAAACTCCTCCATATCTAGCGTCTTGGTGAGTCATATCCAAGGTTGGCTACGGGTTTGAAATACCGGCAGACTTTAACATCTTCTGTCGGTCCAATACGATCCACCCAGCTCTGTGAAGTGCTTACGGCTTTTCACTATTCTCATCTTTCACATTTGAAACGGTGTTTTCATTATTCTCATCTTTCACATTCTTAAACACTTCTTTTATGTCTATCTAGAATCAGGGATCCGTGCCAATCTTGTTTGTCATCTTATATATATATATATATTTTTTTTTTTTTTTAAATTGATCTAATGGCTAAGGAGGATAATGAATAGCGGATCCCTACCAAAAATCTTGCAATCTTTCTATCTTATTTCTTGGGGAGTTTTGCTTTTGAACCACCGGATTTGATTGGGTTGCTTGTCTAGAACATTTGAGTAATCTTTTGAGTGAAACACCTATATTCAAAAGAAAACGTGTGAGAGAGAGTTTAGTTTGATTGTTTACTAAAGTGATTTCAGAGAACCATGGAAAGAAATCAAGGCGAACAGGTGGAAGAAGTGTCTGGTTTATATAACATATGAGGGCATGAACTCAAGCGTTTTATGAATGCAGGAATAGAGGAGTTGCACACACGGCTTGATAAGATCCAACTGGATCAGCAGAATTAACAAGTCAACGCTGTTGGGGTCAACCCACCCCACCGGATTGGTAAACCGAAGAATCTAAGTATCGATGCAAATGACCAGTCTCTAGATGTCATAACACTAAGAAGCAGGTCGTCTGCTCTTTCGGAAGAAAGGGTAGCGACCTGCTCATTTCGAAGAGGCAGGTTGCCCACTCTCTCTCCCGGGAGAGAGGGAGTGGCGACTTAGTCCTCTCTGAGTGGCGACTTAGTCCTCTCTGAAGGGCAAGTCACCCATTCTCTCTCCCAGGAGGTTTGGTCCGACGTAACTCGGGTTCGGAACACTGTTTACGAAACACTGTTTATGAAACACTATTCACAAAACACTGTTCACGAACCGGACATCAGACCGGGGCAGAAGCCGAACGAGACAGCGAATTAAACTTGAATTAGACCAGACCAAACGACGACGTGCTGAGTATACGGGCCGCGGATAAAGCCCAACCCGTTGAGTCGGCGGATTGTTATGCTTGGTGACGTCCCACATCGGTAGTAGCTCATCTCAGAACCCTAAGTCTCTCAGTATATATTGATAACATGTATTAAGGTTTATATCATCCCGTTTCAAGTACATAGTCTTCATATTGTAAGACTATTAAGCTTTTACGAAACTCTTTGTTTTTGATATAAAAGCTCATTAATAAAATAAACTTTCAATCTTGGTCACTGAGTTCTTTTATAATAGAATTTTCGAGCCCACATTTAATATAAGTTTTGATTGTGTGAGTTTCGACTCTCACAGTTTGGCGCCGTCTGTGGGGACGATAAATATTCTAAACCCTAAGGGCAAAAGGATATGAGAAAGAAAGCAATGTCTGGAGACAGAGTAAACAACGACAGAAACAATGACGGAAACAATGACGGAAACAACAGAGAAAATAACCAACCTGGCGGAGCAGCCGACTCAGGCGGAGCTGCGGTTTCCATGACCGAACTGAAGACGATGCTAGCCACACTCCTGGAGCGGAAAGCTGAGCAGGAGAAAATCAACGGCACAGTGACTCAACAATTGGAGACAATCCGGGAGGAGAGCCGAACCAGGAACGTTTCCCCGGAAGGAGTCTCGGAGCAAACCCGCCGAACTTTCGGAGCAAGGCGTCTCAGATTCTTGCCGCAAGCAATAACACCGGCAGGGCAGACCTCGAGTGAGCAACCCCCAATCAGGACAAGGGTGGACCCGTCCGGGCCGCCCCCGCTGCAACGAAAGAACACCGGCGGACAAAACGCTGATCGACCTACATCAATGGTAACTGAGGAAGAAAATAGAGGACAAACCAGAACCGATGAGGACGAAACCTGCCAAGCCAGAGATGACACAGAGGATGAGGTGCAAGAGCTCACCGAAGATGAGGAAAACATACTCTTGGTATAGCAACAACGGTGCGCCAACGAGGAAGGAAGAGTATGCCGACCAGGCAGAATGCTACTCTCCGCGAGCCAGAAAAGCGAAATGGTTGAGCTCAGAGCCCAGCTCACCCTCGCGAAAAGCGAGATGAGGATAGTGCGTTCCCAGGTCCACCAGGCCATCAGGGCAGCCCCAGAGATCGATCGGGTCTTGGAGGAAACCCAGAAGATCCTGTTCACATCCCGAATCATAGATGTGAAGCCTTCCAATCCCAGAAAAATCCGGATTCCATTCTATAACGGGACGTCAGATCCAACAGCTCACATGATGGCTTTTCGGGTCGCCATGGGTCGAGCCCGGTTCAAAAGCAAAGAAATAGACGCCGGTTTCTGCCTCCCTTTCATCGAACATTTGAAAGGACCAGCTTTGATGTGATTCTCCCAATTAGAAAGAGATTCAATCGATAACTTCGATAACCTATCTTCTGCTTTCCTGAAACATTACTCTCTGTTCATAAGCCGATCGACGTCTGACACAGACCTCTACTCTCTATCCCAAGGGCCAACAGAAAGTCTCTGAGACTTCATCGAGAGATTCAAGGTGATAGTGTCTAAAGTCGACGGTTTAAGTGATAAAGCCACGCTAGACGCCCTGAAGATGTCCATATGGTTTGAGTCTCGCTTCCGCGAAGAAATTTGCCTGAACAAACCACTGACCATCCAGGATGCCCTCCACCACACCTCGAACTTCGTTGTCCACGAAGAAGAGATGACGGTCGCCCATCGAAGTCTGCAACCAGGACGCTGATTCAACCATCAATTGTACCGACCGAAAGGGAAAGCGGGCGTAGTAGCGGGTACATCAACCACGAAGGGGTGAACGCCAGCGAAGCGCATAATTACCAAGTAAGCACGGAGAGATTGCCCGACGGAGCTGGACGCGGACGGGGATCGTGGAACACTTGGACTCGCAATACCGGATTCAACGAAAAAGCCTTCTGGGACTTCCACCAAGCCAACGGTTACTCGACCGCAAATTGCAAAACCATCGCAAGAAGACTTGCATCCAAATTATTAGCAGGAGACTCCGGAGACGCGGTAACGACGGAGAACCTCGGAGCAACAAAATGACATGTGGAGGCGCAGGACCAACAGCCTAACAAAGAACGTCCTTGAAAGCAGACCGAAGAGGCGCCAAAATGAGGAAGGAGATCCTACGAATAATCCCCCGCAAGTAACCGGAGAAAGATCAACGTGATCATGGGAGGCTCTCAGTACTGCTGAGACACGGTCGCATCTATAAAGGCCTTTCAGGGAAGAGGAGATCAAAAGTCAAATCCTCAAGAGCCGATTACCCTAGACGATGACCTGATCACTTTCGATTAAAACGAAGCCGAACGACTCGATCAACCCCACGATGACCCTCTAGTGGTGAAACTAGTCATTAATGACTGCGATGTTTCCTAAGTCTTGATCGATACGGGAAGTTCAGTGGAATATTTCTGGGAAACACTCAGAAGGATGGGTGTCAGTTTTTCCGACGTAAAACCCAACCCGAGATCGCTGACTGGGTTCATCATAGAGGTAACCATAACGGACGGAACGATCCGACTTCCGGATGCCGGCAGAATAACGAAGATTGTGGATTTCTTGGTGGCCAACCATCCCACAATCTACAAAGTCATAATGGGAACCCCGTGGATCAACTTGATGCGCGCCATCCCATCGACATAACATTTGTGTCTTAAATTCCCTTCCCAGACGGAATTAAGACGATCTGGAGAAACCAAAAAGAATCGCGGATCTGCTTCTTGGCCGAGTATAAAATCCGGAGCCTGACGACCCCGCTGAAAGACAACCCAAAACGCAAGAAGTCAGACAAGAGCATTGAACCGTACCCCAAGGCCTCTAAAACCATTAAAGACGAGAAATCAGAAAAAGAACAGCTCGGAAAAGAGGAAGTCATTCCCGAAGATACAACGACGGTAACTGCCAAAGAAGGAATCCCTGGAACGACGGAACTTACTAAGGATGATGTCATTTTCTAAAAGTAGTCAAGGATAATTAAAAAAAACGGAACTACTGGTGGCTTGATCCTTTTCTCTACGGGGTACGTAGGCAGCTCGCCTAAAAAACGAGTTAAGCTGCCCACCTAAAACAAATGGGGGGGGGGAGTGGGTCCGTATATATCTATATACTCCCGTAACTCTCTTGAGTCTCCTACTACGGGAATCAGTTCGGAGGATGAACACTAGGACTTGGCATCTCACAACCCATCCAAAAACCGTTAACAATTCTCAGCGGAAGAACGACAATTACCAACGAACACTCATATTTTGAGAAGACAGTTTGCAGGATAAACACTGAGACTGAGCATCTCACATCCAAAACTGCTAACTGATCTTTCCATAAGAACGACAGAAATCATCAAGGCAATCCGACTATGTTTCCACAACTCTCTCGACTTTTCTAAAACTTGTCTGTTGCTGGCCACAACAAGACACCTATAGTCCAGGCAAGGACTTTAACCATGGTTCGTTTGACATCCAGAGACGGATAGAAGTAGCGCACTATAGAAATTTCCGGACTAATATCCGAAGGGCGTAACCTGATCGGGAATGCAGGAAGCGTCCGGACGATATTCGACTTAGCTTATCTTCAGGACCGTTTTGTGGATTGGAAATTCCATAGAGCATAAACCGCGAAATAAGCTCTCTCACCCAGTAAATGTCATTCAAGGAACATTGGTACAATTACATCTCGGGAATACAATACCAAACCGGCTCTGGTATGAGATTATAATTGTGGATCACCAAAGAAATGAGTTCATTGGTCGAACGGACTGAAAGCTCCGAGACATCAAAAATAACGCCCAGTGTTAACAACCATTCATAAACCCAGAAAGTATCTTCAATGATACTCTGGTCCGAAAGATCGGAATGCCCAGTAAAGCGTCCCCTTCAAAACACCCGAGACTTAAGTCGATCAAAAGTCCAAAACAAACACAAAGGATAACTCCGAAAAGATTCAAGTTCAACAAAAAAAGATTAAAACCAATAATACAATAAGGGTCTAAACGACCCAAACCAAATAATCGAAGTACAAATTACAAGGACTGCTCTAATCAGAGGTAGCCCCGAAACACACATCCAGAGCGCCGTAGTTGGTTCCACCAAAGTCCACCATTCCAACCTCAGCAGCCTCATCGCCGATCGGGCCCTCGCCGAAAGCCCATTCCGACACATACCGGGAAACGGGAGAGAACACCAATTCCCCGATGAGACCATCTATGGCTCACTAAAAACAACCTACATCACTCTTGTTCTTGTCAGCCCATCCTTCGACCGTTGTTTTCTCCACAGCAAGGCTCGAACCTCCCTTGAGATCGCTAATCAAAAAAATGTTCCCGGAGAACTCGGATAGATGCGCCTCCGCCTCTTTGGCCTCAGCCAACTTGATAAGGGAGGCCTTCGCCTTGTCCAGACGAGTGCAGTACTTCTCCACCAAATCACATCTTTGCTGCTTACGCGCCTTCGAAACACACTGCTTGCAGTGGAACTTCACCTTCTCGAGCTCTTCTTTTAAAATCGCCATCTTCAAGGAAGCCTTCTCCTTACCCGCATTGTACCGAGCAGCCTTCTTCTCGGCTTTCTCGTATCCGGCCACCGACTTCTCATACTTGGTCTTCCAAGATTCAGCTTCACGCGCGGCTTCGTCAGCTTTACGCTGAAACTCTCGAACCTCAGCTTCACGAGCTGCCTTGGATGCATTCATAGGCGAACAAAGTGAAAACCATACACAAGAGAGAAACTCAACGTGAGAAATCAAAATAAAAATCTCAAATAGGTGTTGAGAAAGGTCTAAATGTTACCATCATCGTGTGAGCGGCCATGTACCCGAATGAATCCGGATAAGCCCGAGGTGCGTAAACAGCGGAAGAAGAGTCACTAATCATGGCCAAAAGCCTCGCCGACTTGGATCGATCCCCGCAAGCCACCTTGACCTCGTCAAACATGAAACCGGATCTTGGAGACCCGGTCAGTTGGGAGTTGGCACTTTGGGCTCTCCTCAATCCACCTTCGGCGCCGGCTGCCCCTTTTCTCTTCTCGGACGCAGAGGCACGTTTTTCTCGAGAGGGACCGGCCGGAAGAAGGGAGGAAGAAGTTCCAAGCACAACTCCTGCGGACGCTTAAGGAACAGGTGAACTGGTCCCAATGGCCTCGGGCATGGGGACCGGAATGCTCTCAGCCTGGCTCGCGGCGTCTCTCCGGAATGGACTCCTTCCATTCCGGGAAAGTGATAATAGGTTTTTTGTCAAACTAAATCAATTACCCAACCTACTCATATCATTGTAGTATTTGAGAATCAATCCAACCTGGGTGATTAACACACTAAGAGTTGCAGAATTTACTTAATCTAAGTGCAATCAGATATTTTCAAGGTGTCTATTGTTATCTAACAACCTAATCAATCAATCAAGAAAACAAAGAAAACAGAGTACTTAAGCAGAAATAAAGGAATAAAATCAGAATTTAAAGGACTAAGCCCTTGGGTTAAGGCAAGTGATATTGGGTGATCAGATACTAATCAATGATGCACATACAATCTATTATAAGCTGATCCTTTAGCCTAAGATCATTAAACTAGCTAATCCACTCCCATGGCCTTAACCCTATGATAATCAAATGACTAACATCAATTCCCATTGGCTAATCTTAAGATCATCAAGCTTTAAAAACAAGTCTCACTAGCCTCCTAACATTTCAGACATCAATTCCCATTGGCCTAACATGCTAAGCACCTAAGGGTCTTCATTCAGGAATTTCATCAAACACTTTCAATGCATAAAAATCCCTAGGATCTAGATTAAGAGTGATCAAGTCTAACCCAGCATTAAACACAACCCAGAAGACAGGATTTATCAAGATTGAGCCCTAAGCATCACTAATCAGCACCTAATCACCCTAATCTACCTAACCCAAAGACTTATGAGGTAACTACTCACTACTCATCTTGATATCCATAAAACCCATTAAGGAAATATGCATAATCAAAAGATTTTGAGGATTAAAAGATGAAATCAAATCAAGGAAACAGAAATCAAAAGAAGAAATTGTATAAATCTAAACTAAATCCAAAAGTTTACAAGATTATCAAAGGGTAAAAGATCCACTTAAACAAATTAGGTTTATCACTATTTATAGTTGATTCCTAAGTAGATTGGGCCTTCCCAACATGACTGGGCCGGCCCAAGAAAAATTGGATCAGGGAGAAGTCAAACTTGGTCAAAACAAGAGGTGCATAAATTTTTCGGGTCACAGCGGGGTCAGGCCCCCGCTGTGGCTGACTGCTGTGGCTTTAAAACTTCACAGCGGGGGCGCGACCCCGCCGTGACACACCGCTGCCACGTTCGCAAGTTTCACAGCGGTCACGGGACACCGCTGTGGCTTGCCGCTGTGATTGCAAAAATGTCCTTCTCCCTTCTCAGCCTCCTCCTTAGTCCGGTTTCATGTCCACCTAGCTTCATTCCACTCCAGTTGTGCTCAAAACTCCAATGGGACCACTCCAGAACCTGATAAAGGCAAATGCAATGCATATGCATCCTAAAACATGCCTAAATGAGACTCAAATGTCCAAAACAGTCCAAGAAAAGATGGTTTAAACTTATGAAATTGTCTAAATATCAACTCCCCCAAACTTATCCTTTGCTTGTCCACAAGCAAAGCCATAAGGAGAAAGGGAGAGAGGTTTGAAAATGGGGAATCAGAGCCACAAAATTCACAAAGAAGATTCAGCCTAAGGTCCTTTCAAGTAGTTAAAAATTGCATGAACTAAACAACTTAGACTTTGTACTCTTTCATTGCCATCAAAACTTAACCTCTAATCATCAAAACCAAATGGAACTCAAGCAATCAAGCCAAAACAACCTCTTACATTCATTAAAGTGTTTAAGTGCATTCTTACTAAGGGAGTGTCAATCAATCTCATTTGGCCTTGGTATAGATCTTTTGTGCTGGCTTGATATTTCTTTCTTTTGGTTGGTTAACTCTCAAAACAAGGAGCATTTGACATTGCACAAAATCTATCTAAGAAAGGGAATAACTCATGCATACAAAGGTTGATCCTCATTGTTTTACCCAATCCTAGAGATGAACTAAAACTCCCATTCTTTTTGAAGCATCTTAATCTTTTCACTATTCAAACTCAAACCTCTCAAAAGCTAACTCTTCCCAAATGAACATCTATTTTTTTTGCTAATCAACTAGGGATGATTTTGTTTTCACTTTTCACTTAGCTCTTTTATTTAGATTGATTCTTTTCTCTTTTTTTTTTACTATCCCCTTTTATTCATTGTTTTCTTTTGAATTCTTTTTAATCACTAGGGGATACTTTTCTAATCTTAAAGCTTTCACTTATTTTCCAAACAATCCCTAGAGACTTTCCTTTCTTTTTGCAGATTGTTCACTTCTTTTACTTCCCATTCCAAACTAGTAAACATTTCACTTCCCAACCTAATTGCTAGCTTAATGAGGTCCTATAGCTAGCTATAATGAAGAACAACCTTTGTCATCCCCAATACTCTCAAGTTTTTGCACATGTAAATGCTATCAAGAAATAGGCCTCACTCAAACAATTCAATGATGGTCAATAAATGAGGTTCAAGGCAAAGGGTGAGAAGTGATGTTTGGGTTAGCATAAGAGTGGTAAATGGGAAAGAAAACCCAAGCTTTATCCATGAGAGAGAATTTTCATCCCCTTAGCAAGACAATTAGATTCAAATTTAAGCCTATCATTTCACGAGGTAAGTTTTGGCAATCATGCAAGGTTCACAATGATATGAGTTTTCAAAGCAAGCTCATCTAACAAAGAAATTTCCTATTTCTTAAGTGAAGTTCAAGCAACTTAAAACCACTAGCAAGAGCATTATTCTCAATCTTCCAAGTGAACCTCTACAAGGCAATCTCATCATTTTCCACCATGCATATGCAAATGCAAACCTAAAATGAATCTAAACTCAATCCTAAAAATAAAGAAAGATATGATTCTACAATGATTTTTTTTGTTGTTTTTCGAAATTTTTTCAATTTTTTTGGTTTTTCTAAAACATAGTTATCTACAATGCAAGCTCTCAAGAAAGAAACAAAAGAAAACACAAAATTAAATACTAAGTTTCTCTCCCAAATTTACTTCACACTGTCTCAGTATGAGAATAAGCAAAAGAGAGAGACCACAAACAAAGATAAAAACTAAGAAAATGAAGAAAACTAAAGAATATATACAAGTGGTGGAGGAGTGGTACCTCAAGAGCAAGCAGAAGGTGAGAAGTTAGTGGAGTGGATGGTGTTGGAGTCCCTCTGAAATTGTCCATTACTGCACCTAAATGCCTTCTTTGACTCTTCATCTAATTCTAAACACAGCAAACACTAAATAAAAGCATCAATCCACCAAAAGAAAGAACAAAATATATACAATTGATAACATGAGACTTCCTCTCAAGTGAGCTTGTTTAAAGTCACTAAGCTTGACTTTCCATGATCTTAGATTGAAGTTGGCTCTGAGAGAGCAACTAATCCTCTCTCCTCAATGGATTCATCTGCCAACTGATCCATGGTTTCAATCCAGAAGGCTTGCCCATCTATGGTTGGCCTCTTCATCACTTCATTTATGTCAAACTTAAGGACATGATTACTCCCAAGGTGCAAGTCCATCTTTCCTTTCCTGACATCAATTATTGCACCAGCTGTGGCTAAAAAGAGTCTCCCCAAGATCAATGGGTCCGTTGGCTCCTCATCCATCTCCAGCACCACAAAGTCTGTTGGGATCTCAACAAGTCCCACCATGACTGGTAAGTCCTCAAGCATCCCAACTGGCAACCTCACAGACCTATCAGCTAGTATCAAAGATATCTTGCAGGGTTTGTAAGAATTGAATCCAAGACTCTCAGCAATGGAAAGTGGCATGAGGCTTACACTTGCTCCAAGATCACAAAGACACCTCTGAAAGGCTAAAGGTCCCAAAGTACAGGGCAATGTGAAACACCCTGGGTCTTGGAGCTTCCTAGGAACATTCCTTCTGGTGATTATAGCACTCACTTCATGAGTCAAGACAACCATCCCCTGTAAGGCTTGGATCTTCTCCTTGATAGAATCTTTTAAGAACTTGCTATATTGTGGAACCATCAGGAAAGCTTCTATGATAGGCATAGTGACCTGAATTTTACTCATCAGCTTATCAAAGATGACCCTATACTTCTCTGTGAGTTGCTTCTTGAATCTTCATGGAAAAGGGAGCTTGGGTTCATAGGGTGGTGGTTGGAAAATTGTCTCATTTGATGTTGATGCAGAACCTTTTTGAGGGATAACAGTAATCTCTTCCCAAAATTTTCCTTTTCCTTTGTAGTCAACCTCTTTTCCACTAGTCTTCTGCACTGGTTTCTCAATAGCAACCTCAGCTGTAGTATCTCTCTTAGGTGTCTCCTCATCCAAAGTTTCAGCAATCTCCTCCTCAACCTGAATCTTATTGTCCTTAATGAGAACCCTTGAAGGCAACTCTCTTCCACTCCTTAGGGTAATAGCATTAACATACTCCTTTAGATGTAGAGGTGACTTGGGCAATCTGGTTTTCCAAAGCTTTCAGATGTTGTTGTAGACTCTCCACTTTGGCAATGAAATCATTCTTCATTGTGCTGATTTCAATAGCAGATCTGTTTTGTCCCTCTAGAATCTGCCTAAGCAAAGCATTGGTATCCTCTTGAGTATTGGAATTTGAAGAACTCCCTTGACCTTGCACAGATTTGTTCCCCTGACTGTAGAAACCTTGATTGGGATAATAAGGTTTGGCTTGGAAATTTCCTTGGGGGTTGTACTGTGGCTTAGGCTGAAAATTCCCCTGAAGAGTGTTGGGAGCTTGTGTTTTGTGTGGAGGATAGGTTTGGTCTTGAGAATTCTCCACATTATTGTTCCTATAGAAAAGATTAGGATGGTTCCTATAGTTTTGATTAAAACCTTGTTGATATCCCTGACCTCCAAGGTAATTGATCTCTTCTTGGCCTTCTTGGTAACCTTGCCCTTGATCAAATTCTCCAACAAAGTTGACAGACCTCTGGTTTGCAAGAAGAAGCTTATCCAGTTTGTCACTCATGGCCTTCGTGTCTCTCTTGTGATCATCACTAACATCCTTATGGGTCCTGTCATAATCTTCTCCATAAGCTGAATCACTCTGAGAGAGGTTCTCCACTAACAACATTCCATTTGCTTCAGCCAAACCCAAGAAATTCCCATTGCTGGCTGTGTCCAACATCATCCTATACTTGAGAAGAACACCTCTATAGAAAGTGGTGAGAAGACTATCTTTGGAGAAACCATGATGAGGGCATTGCATGGTATAATCCTTAAATATTTCCCAAGCTTCTCCAAAGCTCTCATTACTCTTTTGTGCAAAACCAGATATCTCATTCCTCAATCTAGCTGTTCTGGAGGTGGAGAAAAACTTGGATAAGAAGGCTCTTTTGCATTGATCCCAAGAGGTGATGGAACCTTGAGGCAGATTCTTTTGCCACAGGTGAGCTTTATCTCCAAGTGAGAAGGGAAACAATCTGAGCTTAAAGGCATCCTCAGAAATGCCATTGATCTTCATAGTTCCACAAAGCATGTCAAACTGATCCAAGTGATCCAGGGGATCCTCCATAGACAGACCTTGGAACTTGCTTCCTTGCACCATGTTTATCAAGCTTCCCTTGATTTCAAAATTATTGTTCTCCACTGGAGGAGCTCTGATGCCTGTCCTATTCCCATGAATGTTGGGTTCATCAATCTGTCCAATTGTTCTGCCTTGTCTCCCTTGAGCTCTTGGCAGATTCTCATGGTTCCCATGATGGGGTTCATGATCATGATGATCATGTGGCTGGTTCTCCATAGTGTGACCCAACCTTTGCAAATGATTCACTGTCTCCTGAACTCTTCTGTCTTTTGCAATACCTCTTTCCAGTGCTCTAATGTCTTCAACAGGAGGAATTAAGTCTGTAGGACCTCTGCTCCTAGTGATCATACACCTTGCATAACAAAGAGAGCAAGAAGAAAAAGTGAGAATTCAGGATGTAACGAGACTTAGTCTCAAGCAAAAACAAACTCCTAATGGTTAAAATCAATCCCAAGATGGCAACGGCGCCAAATTGATAATAGGTTTTTTGTCCAACTAAATCAATTACCCAACCTACTCATATCATTGTAGTATTTGAGAATCAATCCAACCTGGGTGATTAACACACTAAGAGTTGCAGAATTTACTTAATCTAAGTGCAGTCAGACATTTTCAAGGAGTCTATTGTTATCTAACAACCTAATCAATCAATCAAGAAAACAAAAAAAAACAGAGTACTTAAGCAGAAATAAATGATTAAAATCAGAATTTAAAGGACTAAGCCCTTGGGTTAAGACAAGTGATACTGGGTGATCAGATACTAATCAATGATGCACATACAATCTATTAAAAACTGATCCTTTAGCCTAAGATCACTAAACTAGCTAATCCACTCCCATGACATTAACCCTATGATAATCAAATGACTAACATCAATTTCCATTGGCTAATCTTAAGATCGTCAAGCTTTAAAAACAAGTCTCACTAGCCTCCTAACATTTTAGACATCAATTCCCATTGGCCTAACATGCTAAGCACTTAAGGGTCTTCATTCAGGAATTTCATCAAACACTTTCAATGCATGAAAATCCCTAGGATCTAGATTAAGAGTGATCAAGTCTAACCCAGCATTAAACACAACCCAGAAGACAACATCTATCAAGATTAAACCCTAAGCATCACTAATCAACACCTAATCACCCTAATCTACCTAACCCAAAGACTTATGAGGTAACTACTCACTAATCATCTTGATATCCATAAAACACATTAAGAAAATATGCATAATCAAGAGATTTTGAGGATTAAAAGATGAAATCAAATCAAGGAAACATAAATCAAAAGAAGAAATTGCATAAATCTAAACTAAATCCAAAAGTTTACAAGATTATCAAAGGGTAAAAGATGCACTTAAACAAATTAGGTTTATCACTATTTATAGTTGATTCCTAAGTAGATTGGGTCTTCCCAATATGACTGGGCCGGCCCAAGAAAAATTGGATCAGGAAGAAGTCAAACTTGGTCAAAACAAGAGGTGCATAAATTTTTCGGGTCACAGCGGGGTCAGGCCCCCGCTGTGGCTTTAAAACTTCACAGCGGGGGCGCGACCCCTCTGTGACACACCGCTGCCACGTTCGCAAGTTTCACAGCGGTCACGGGACACCGCTGTGGCTGGTGGCTGTGATTGTAAAAATGTCCTTCTCCCTTCTCAGCCTCCTCCTTAGTCCGGTTTCATGTCCACCTAGCTTCATTCCACTCCAGTTGTCCTCAAAACTCCAATGTGACCACTCCAGAACCTGATAAAGGCAAATGCAATGCATATGCATCCTAAAACATGCCTAAATGAGACTCAAATGTCCAAAACAGTCCAAGAAAAGATGGTTTAAACTTATGAAATTGTCTAAATATCAGAAAGTCAACCGGTGGATCGTAGAAATCTGAAGTTTTGATTGGGGCGATTCCGAGTGATATGAGTTGAGCTTCCTCAAACCGATCCAAAAGACCCTCGTCTTTCCAACTAATCTTCTTCCTGCAAATGGTCTCGACCACCTCCGGAAAATTTCTCAGCCAACTCGGAAGGCGACAAGAGGCTGCACAACAAAAAAAGGGCAAAAGACAAACGTGTTAGGAAAAGTCCTGAGCTTTTGTAAAATACATAGTAATCAATCAATGTCTCCTTGGACTGCATCTACAATAAGTGTCCACTTGGACTGCATCTTGCCGCAAAATTCGGGGCCAACCGAAGCCCGGCTTTCAAACATAAAAGAACGTATCTCTCAATGACTTGCAATGGCTCTTGAACTCAATGGAGAAGGATTTGGCGACAGGAGGCCTGACTGAGATATAGTAAAAAAGGCTCTTCGTACTATATCTTTTAATCTGAAAGTAGTTGAGCAAATGAGCCAACTTCAGATTCAATCTGCACTCCATGTCACGGCTCGCAATTCCCACCAGGTCCTGATGTGCTTGCAGCACAAGCTGAGAGATCGAAATTTTGTAATAATCCAAGTGTTCGAGAATCAGCCTCGGGATCGAGAACGACAAGTGAGTCTTGCAAAGCAAAGCCTCGTACATAGCGAAATATCGCGACGAACATCTGTCAATGCGGTCTTCATCTCCGGGAAGCTTGAATATAACATCGTCAGGAACGTTACATCGACACCTTATATCGAGCAAGGATTCTTTAGTGCATCGCGTAGCAACCAAAAGAACATCCTTAGTCAGCCCCATTCTAGTTTGCCTAGGCCTCGTCTTCTTACTTTTAAAAATTGACGGATAAAAGCCCCAGTAAGCCGCAAACTTGCCAGGACAAGCAGGTTCCGGCTTAATTAAATCATCCTCCGGAAGGAGTAAGTTCGGAACTCTGGCATTCCATTCACTCCTATTCTCGCCTCTAGGCCAACCAACATCATCTCCCACCAAGGGCAGCTCGCCGTCTTCTACAACTAGAGGCAGGTCACCATGATCTCCAGCTTCGTCCTGAATCAGATCTGCAGCTATCCTATCAAAGCTGGTATCGAGCCAAGGGTCGTAATCGAACAAAAGATCAAGGTCAGGCAGAACGCAAGGAAAGTCGAGGTCAAACTCGTAGGAACCATGCGACGAGCTTGGAGTCCTAATGTGATCGCCGTAAGGACTAGACATCTAATACTCAACAAGAAATCAAAGGACTTATAGAGAGAAAGTAGAGAGAAGAACTACCTTAAAAACTTGGAGAGAAAAATGAAGTTATGAAAAATGAAGAAGGAGAGAGCTCTTCTTATAGAAAAGAAGGCACGGTTTCCTATGGAAACATAGCGGCACCATACTCATTCTGAAAAGAAATAAAGATATACATATACAACACCAGAAAAAACCGAAATACGCCTCTTGGCATACGTCTTACCACCTCGGTCCACTAATCCCTATTAACACCATACTTAAAGCTCGTTACTTCACGGAACGAAGGCAACAAGCTGGGGGTAACTGTTGGGGTCAAAACCCACCCCTCGGGATTGGTAAACCGAATAATCTAAGTATCGATGCAAATGACCAGTCTCCAGACGTCAGAACACGAAGAAGCAGGTCGTCCGCTCTTTCGGTAGAAAGAGTGGCGACCTGCACATACCGAAGAGGCAGGCCCCCCACTCTCTCTCCTGGCAGAGAGGGAAAGGTGACCTTGTCCTCTCTTAAGGGCAGGTCGCCCATTCACTCTCTCCGGAGAGAGAAGATGGTGGCCTGGTCGTGTTTGGACAGGGCAGGTCGGCCATTCTCTCTCTCGGGAGAGAGAGGATGGCGACCTGGTCCTCTTTGGACAGGGCAGGTCACCCATTCTCTCTCTCTCTCGAGAGAGAGGATGGCAACCTGGTCGTCTTTGGACAGGGTAGGTCGCCCATTCTCTCTTCCGAGAGATAGAGGATGGCGACCTGGTCTTCTTGAAAGTAGATCTTAATTCCGTCTAATGGAACATGGCTACCTGATCATGGTCTCTAGATATCAAAACATGAAGAAACAGATCGCCAGTCATTTTACAGAATGTGGCTACTTGATTATGGTCTCTAGACATCAGAACACGGAACTGGTCACCCACTCTCTCTCCCGGGAGAGAGAGAATGGTGACCTGGTCCTCTTTGGACAGGGCAGGTGATACGATCCCGGGAAGGATGACTCAAAGCCGGATGTTGGATATGGACTGAGAAGGCTATTAGCCCTTCGCAGAACTGAGGTGGCTCGTTGGGAGCGTCAAAGGATGTGGAATGACCTTTGATATACCATAAACTCTCGAGAAGTAACCTTTAACTCAATAGATCGTTGCAAGGAAGTGACCCTTAACCCAATAACAGATTTGTATTGTGGAAGTGACCCTCAACCAATAACGAGAAAGTTCACAAGGAACAAAGAGATCGCAATCTCAAAGAAAAATAATCAAAAGAAGTCTGAATCTTATTCATCAGGTCGTGCAGACCTTTATATAAGGTTACAAATTGTACAAAACAATGATAAATGTGGTAAAAACTAGGTACACGGAAATTAGGAAACAAAGACCAAAGACTTAGACTAGAATTTAAGACAAAGTTGAATGGCTTTTCATCTGAAAGTGACCCTTGGGTCTTTTGCTCCTGAACGTGGCTAAGTGAGTCCATGGACTTGTTGACTTGTAGATTGTACTTAGACCTGACTGTAAAAAACATTGAATAAATGGAAATCAACTTGGCCATTTGAACTTGATCGGGTGGCTTCTTTAGATCGATATAGCCGAGATAAGAGCTTCTCCAACTATCTCTCAAACTACCACGAACCAGATCACTTTTGTCTCTACCAAGGTGTTCTCCATAAGTAATTGGTTGAGGGAAAGGTGCTCCTTTGACTGTACTGAAATCGGGATCAGCTGACTCCTTCTTTGGCTCCATTTGGTGGTCACCCGGGTAAGGTAGAAAGCCGGCTTGGTCGAGAATTGGGTTCTCTCGAGCAAATCCTAATTGATTCCAATCGAGATGGTCTTTTCCTTGACAAAGATCCTCCTCTTGCTTGCTAGGTCGAATGAAACCTCCTCCAAATGTTGATTTGAAGCTGGAATCTTAATGGTCCACCCTGAGCTTTATGGTTAGCCTGGTCCGGGTGCTTGGTCTACGGTCTGCGCTGGCCAGGATTGTATCATTCCCTCCCTCTTGAAAAGGATTTGTAGTCAACTATATTTCAAATGTATCAAAAGGAAATGAATCAGACACAAGGAATCTAAACAACAAGTGAACAAACTTGTAAACTTTAGAGAAGTGAAGTTTTGGAAAGAAACTTCCTCAGACTGATAATTCCACTGCTGGTTCTCCTAGCTTGTTGTCTCATGAAACCGTCCCTGGTTGACGTTCTCCTTTGGTCGACGATCAACTTCCTTGGCAATATGAACCTGATTATATTGTACTTGCACAACAACTAGAGAAACCATATCAATTGTGCCAAAGTAAAGATCAAACAGTTTCTCTGAAGTGACGACGTCTAAAACAAGACTCTGGTTCTTTGGACCATCATATAAAACATTTTCATAAACTATTATAGCATGATGACACACATTAACACAAGAATCTTCTTTAGAACACAAAGCAATCAAAGAAGATCAAGGCAAGAAAACAAGTTGATTTGTGTCAACTTCAAAACGTTTTTAACTTTCACAAATCCAGAAAAACTCTAGTCCTAAGCTGCTCACGAAGTTTCCTAGACCATAATTCATTCAGAGAACAATCAGATGCACACATCTCTTGAAATGATCTAAACTTTGGGAAAACTTTTTCAGAAAACTTGAATAGTTTCAGCTTAGAAAATTTTTTAATAAAATCGTTTTCCTTCAGATTGAAACTTTTCTCACAGAATTTCAGAAACCAAAAACCATCACAGCAAAAATTTTCACAGTTTTCTCTAAATGATCTGAAATCAGGATTAAAATCACAATTTTCTTCAAATCGAAAACTGTTTTACTTAAAGATCTTCTCAAGCTCAAACATCTAAAGGAATAATTTCCACTGTCAAAAACAAGATTTTCATTGCCAAAATCCTTTATGTTTTCAAACCCAAATTGTTTCACAAATTTTTTAAACCTAGGAAAATTTTCAGCAAGTTAGCTCAATTGTTTTTTTATTCAAAGAAATTCCAAAAGAACAATTTAAGCCACAATATTCATCAAAGAATACAAATTTTGGATATAAGAAATTCTCATGTTCAAGTATTTGAAAGGGTTGGATCATTTTATCAAAAACAAATTCAGAACACACAAAATTCTTTTGCTTTCTCTAAACCAAAATGTTTCTCATCATCAGGAGTAACTAGAACAAACAAGCTAGGAAAATTGTTTTTTCACACCAATTCCCTTACAGTGCTGGATGCGGTTTTCACCAAGGAAAGAGTGAAAAAGCGGTTTTGGTACAAGGCTAACTTTTTGCTCGAAGACATCTTCATGTGGCAAACTCTCTTGTGCTTTTTCTGCATAGTTTTCTTTTTGAACCTGTGAAATAAAACCAATGCAACTCGGCGTCTCCGGTTTAAAGCAGGTAAGTTCTTCACAAGTTTGTCCTCACAAGATGTCATGCACTCAAATGGATCTTCTTCATACTCATCAAAGATTGGCAAATCATCTGAGAATTCTTCCTTCACTTCAGTAATGCTATCAGCTTCTTCATCAAACACAACAGACACGTCCTCTTGCTCATTGACGTCCTGGCTGTTGCATTCTCTCGAGTTTGATACCCTGTCTTGACACAAACAAGATGGATCCGCAATATTCTCCAAAACCCAGAATTCAGAGATACCTATAAGTTTTTCACTAATGAAATTTTTTTGGTCAGCTCCAGTATTGAATGATTGGCGTGGGGTTTTCACTCTCCTTGTGGCTATTATCCGCACCCATAAGTGTTTCTAGAAACTGGTTTTGCAATTTTCAAATTGCTCGTCCAAAGCCTGCTTTAAGGGAACTCATTTGGTCTCCATGGCTGAAAACAAGTTCTGCAAAATCAAATTCATCAGAAGCAAACTATTTCTTATTTCCAAAAATTGGTTGAACTATGTTAATCAAGGCTTTAGAAGGATATTTAAAAACACCTTGTTGTGGGGGTTTTCTCCTGACTTGATTTCTTTTGAAGATGAAACATCTGAACCTGAAAACTCACTTAACACATGGATTAGCAAATTAAAAATCGTTCATTCTCAAGTGTTTGTTTCCTCACCCTCTCATGTGTTTAGTTCACTTAATTTTTGGTCACTCAAAGCTGTTTCTCTCAATGTTTCAAGCAAGCTAATTCAGAAATTTAACAAGGGTTTCCAAAATACAAAAGAAGGAGATAGACAGATTGCAAGATTTTAGGTGGGGATTTGCATAAACCAAACTAAGCTGGATTATTCTTCAGCCCCTCCCCCCCCCCCACAAATCGTTTGATAATTCCACTGCTTGTTCTCCTTGCTTGCTGTCTCATGAAACCGTCCCTGGTTCAGGTTCTCCTTTGGTACATGATCAGCTTCCTTGGCAATATGAACCTGTTTATCTTGTACTTGCACAACAACTAGAGAAACCATATCAACTGTGCCAAAGGAAGGATCAAACAGTTTCTCTGAAGTAAGGACGTCTAAAACAAGACTCTGGTTTTTTGGATCATTCTAAAAAACATTTACATAAACCACTATAGCATGATGACACACATTAACACAAAAATCTTCTTTAGAACACAAAGCAATCAAAGAAGTAACAAGGCAAGCAAACAAAATGATTTCTGTCAACTTCAAAAAGTTTTTAACTTTCACAAATCCAGAACAACTCTTAGTCCTAAGCTGCTCACGAAGCTTCCTAAACCATAATTCCTTCAAAGAACAATCAGATGCACACATCTATTGAAGTGATCTGAACTTTGGGAAAACTTTTTCAGAAAACTTGAATAACTGTTTCAGCTTAGAAAAGTTTTTAACAAAATTGTTTTCCTTCAGATTAAAACTTTTCTCACAGAGTTTTAGAAACCAAAAATCATCACTGTTGGATACGGGGCTGCGCACCTCCTAAAAAGGCCCATCAAGAATTCGCCTCGGCCTTTATGTACTAAAAGGCTTGATATTTACCGCCGAGGTGAAGAGAATGACATCGTGTATCAACTCCGGATAAATATTAAAGTCCACAACAGATTCAAGGGATATTCGAGAGAATATCCACTTCTCCTAAAATATTGGTCTCGGCGCGGTAAATCAGGAAAAGATAGGGATTGGGTCTTCTCAAGGATTGAGGTCGGCGCCTAAAGACTATAAAAAGGAAGGAGGTGTCACGAAAAAAGGAATCCAAGAAAAGGAGAGAGGAACTAAGTTATAGAAGATCTAGAACCCAAAAATAGTCTTCTAAGCAGAACTTGGTTACTTTCATTGTAATTTGTCAAATCATATTTATACATCAATAAAGTTCCTTCGATCTTTCTCAAAACCCACAAACTTGACTTGAATTATTAATATACGAAGTAATAGTTCAACAATTGGCGCCGTCTGTGGGGACACTTGAGAAATAATAATTAAAACTTTAAAGGATGGTTAATATACCGCCTCCGGGAGATACCAACGAGGCCGATCCCGTAGGGACACCAGTTATGCCTCCTCCTTCCGATCCAATCACGAACATACAAAAAATGATGAACGATCTCAACAAGAGACTCGATCAACCTCTTGACGGATTCAAGGCGAATCAGGCAGCTCAGCGCGCTGAGCTGGAGAAACTAGGAGCATCTCGGGTGGACACCGAAGGACCTTATTCTCCGGGGCGGCGAAGAACCATCGTCAATAACTTGTTTAGAGTCACCCCACAAGTTGATCACACGGAACCCAACGCCGTGGCAAACACAACTGCTGAACAAACCGATCAAGCCGCAACGGCAGCAGTACGACGAATCAGGTCCGAAATCAGAATTCCGGAAACCGTTCCAAATAGGAGCACTGAAGTCGAGTTGGTGTATAAACGGCTCAATGATATTGGATCCCAAATTCATCGAGCTACCAGCTCGGCACCCGAGTTAGACCGAGTCCTGGAGCAGACGAGGAAAACACCTTTCTCTTCAAAAGTTACAAATGTACCTTTACGCGACCATGGGAAGATAAAAGTCACATCTGCTTTTTGCGGCAGCGCGGATCCTCAACGTCACGTCCTGGCATTCGAGATCGCTATGGCCAGGGCACGTTTTTCCGAAAATGAACGAGATGCAGCTTTTTGCCAATATTTCGTCGAAACCCTCGGAGGAGCAGCTCTAAACTGGTTTTCTCGCCTCGCTCCCGGATCAATAGATAGTTTCGACGAGCTCTCAGCGGCCTTTCTAAAGCATTATTCGATGTTCATTGTCCAAGGTGCTACCAGCGCTGACCTTTGGGCATGTGTTCAAGACGAAAACGAAACCCTCCGCTCTTACATAGATCGTTTCTGAATCGTCATCTCCTGCATCGACGTTCCAGATACAATCTCTTTAGTCGCTCTCCGACGTGGGATGAAACCTGGCATCGAACTATGGAAGGATTTAAAACTTAATGAGCCCCGCAATCTGGAAGACGCCCTCCATCGCTCAGTCTTATACGCCGAACTTGAAGAAGAACGAGCATCATACGCCAAGAAGAAAGCCCTGGCCACAAAAGAAAAAACACGCGAAGTTCATCAAGAGCCACAACAACATTATGATCAAGAAGACAAAAGAGCATCAAATTACTACGTGGCGGATCACCCAAAAAATTGGAACAAGTACGTTCGGTCAGAAGAAAAGCAGGTCTTTCGAAAGGAATAACCACATAATCCGGAACTATATTGTACCTATCATAAGCGGACGAGTCATGATATGTACACATGCCAGCATCTACAAAGGCACCTCTTTGCGGAATATAAATAAAGGAAACATCGATCTCTCGGGACGTAATCGGGAAACGACAGACAACCCTGTCAAGATCAAGAAACAGGAAACAAAACCAAAGGAAGATGAAAGTCGAAAGCAGAAATCAGAAAGAAAGGATCGCCGAGCTGACGACGATTCAAATAAACGAAATCGCGACCGAGACAAAAACCTTCCGCTCCCGGAAGCGCCACGACGAAAAATAAATATGATCATGGGAGGGCTCATCGACTGCAACGATTCCGTCCGATCAGCCCAACGCCACGAACGTCGGGCAGCAAGCGCTTCGAGGTGGAAAGAACCCGTTGAAGATGACGAACAAATCACGTTCACGTCAAAAGATACAATCGGGCTAGAAATGCCTCATAACGATCCATTGGTCGTCGAACTATCAATCAACAACAGCACCGATGTCAGTCTAATTCTCATAGATACTGGCAGCTCGGTCGACTTAATTTTCAAGGAAACTCTCCGACGAATGAAGATCAGAGATGATCAAATTAAGATATCACCCAAGCTACTCACCGGGTTCACCAGCGAATCCATGACAACAATTGGGATGATCAAACTACCCGTTCAGGTCGGCGGAGTCACAAAGTGGGTAAAATTTGATGTGATCGATCGACCGGCCATCTACAACGCCATCCTTGGAACCCCGTGGATTCATTCAATGAAGGCCATCGCCTCGACATATCACCAGTGCATCAAGTTCCTAAACGGAGATGGGATCTATACACTACGAGGTAGTCAAAAGATCGTCCGATCTTGTTTCATCACTGAGTTAAAAATGCACAATCGAGTACTTGTGTCATCGGCGAAAGCAGCTCCGAATTATCGCCATCACCTTACGAGAAGTCAAAACGTGACCTCGTCGTCCAAATCAATGTTGACGTTGATCACCCAGAACGATGTGTTGGAATAGGGCCTGATCTCTCGGCAACTTTCACAGAAGAACTCGTCAAATTCTTACGTGACAACAAAACAACATTCGCATGGAGTATAAGTGATATGAAGGGGATCGACCCAAAAATAATCAGTCACGAGCTTAACATTGACCCAACATTTAAACCCATAAAACAAAAACGACGGAAACTCGGCGTCGAACGAGCTCAAGCAGTAAACGACGAGGTGGAGAAGCTTCTTGAAGCAGGATCCATCTCCGAAGTGAAATATCCGGATTGGCTAGCAAACCCGGTGGTAGTCAAAAAGAAGAACAGCAAGTGGTGCGTATGCGTCGATTTCACCGATCTCAACAAAGCTTGCCCAAAGGATAGTTTTCCTCTACCACATATCGATCGCCTCGTCGAGGCAACTGTAGGAAACCAACTCATATCATTCATGGACGCTTTCTCCGGCTACAACCAGATCTTCATGCATCCCAATGATCGTGAGAAAACGGCGTTCGTAACAGATCGCGGCACATACTATTATAAAGTGTTGCCTTTTGGACTCAAGAATGCCGGTGCCACTTATCAACGGCTGGTAAACCGAATGTTTTCGGATCAGCTCGGCCATACGATGGAAGTTTACATAGACGATATGCTGGTCAAATCAACGGTTGCTACTTCTCACATCGATGATTTACGCCAATGCTTCGACATCCTAAATTCCTACGGTATGAAGCTCAACCCAACAAAGTGCACGTTCGCAGTAACCTCTGGAGAATTACTGGGCTATTTGGTCACTCAGCGAGAAATCAAAGCAAACCCAAAGCAAATTTATGCAATCCTGGAGCTCTACCTTTTCATTTCCAATCGGTTCGAAGGATTCTGCTCAAAATGGAACATTCGACTTATCAAATCAACTCCTCGATATCCCCAAGGAAACGTACAAGCCGAGGCGACCAACAAAACTATCTTGGACGGTCTCAAAAAGCGGCTTGAAGCAAAGAAAGGACTTTGGGCTGACGAACTAGATGGCGTCTTTTGGTCACATCGCACGACACCACGACGTGCTACTGGAAAAACACCATTTTCATTGGCGTATGGGTGTGAGGTCATGGTTCCTGCCTAGGTCAACGTCCCAATTCTACACCGCACCATGATGCCTCAACATCCTGAAATTAACGACACAATGCTCATCCACAACCTCGACACTATCGAAGAAACGTGGAATCAAGCTCTCCTCCGAATGCAGAATTATCAGCAACAAGCAGCTCGCTATTACAACAAAAATGTTCGGCAGCGGCATTTTGATGAAGGCGACCTCGTTCTTCGCAAAGTCTTTGAGAACAACAAAGAATAGCGTGCTGGAAAACTCGGAGCCTCTTGGGAAGGACCATATATCATCTCCAAAGTTGTACGACCCGGAGTCTGTGAACTAACCACTATGGAAAGTGAAGCAGTCCCGCGTTCGTGGAACGCTCACAACCTCAAAAGGTTCTATTACTAGTCTGTTACTTAGTAGTTTAGCTGCTAAAGTAATCACCTAAAAAAAACTTCCAGAGAGGCAAGCGTCCCTTGCACGTGCAGTCATCGAAAGCACTTTCTCGACCTCTGTGCGCTGCGCCACGTAGCCTTTGACCATATCAATGAGCCCGGCAAACTCGCCGATGACTTTCACATGCTCGTTTAAAACTTTTTCGTCTCGAGACTTCCTGAGCCTCTTCTTCTCAGAGGAGAGACGTTTCTCGGTTTTCCTCTTTCTGGCAATCGCACTCTCCGCTTTAGCCTCGGCATAAATAAGCTGGCCCCGCAGCCCGTTTATTTCTTTGTCTTTTGCCTCGACGATTTTCTTCTTCTCTTCCTCGAACTTAAGCTTTTCAGCTCGAAGGGCTTCCACCTCGGCCGACCTTTCCTGTTCAGCTCTTTGAGTTTTCTTCAACTCACGATCATACTTTCCAATCAGGAAAGTAGCACCGTTCATGGCACGGACTTGCTCGGTGGCGTAGTTCTCATACCAGTCATAAAAGAAACGCTCTTCAGGCTCCGGCTTCGCCATATGCCTTGACTTGGTTCTCCACACGAAGCTGGCGCAGGAGTTCGGGTCAGTCGCCATGGGCTCAAGGCCATTGTAATGGAACTCGAACCCAGAGGGGTTCGGCCTAGTAACCTTTCTGATTTTTCCAGGTGGACCCTCGACCTGCTCTTCCTCTGCACCAGCATCATGAGCATGATTTTCAGCCTCGTCTTTATTAGCCTGGTCGTCAGCCGCGGCGTCATCTCCAGCAGGTGGATTGTTTCCAAGCGTCTCGATCTCGGCTTGCTCTTCAGCTGGACCATCTCCTCTGTTCTCGCCGAGGTCAGTCGTGATGTTCTCTTCACCAACAAAAACAGGAGATCTTGTTGTATCGAAATGAGGGACCTCGGCCTCCCTGACGGTTTCTTCCGGAGTCATTAGAGCATCACTCGGCCCGATTCCAACAGAATCCTGAAGAACGTTGGCATAGCTCTCAAACTTTCTCTTCTGAAGACACATCTTCGATTTAGACGATGATGCAGAAGTTCTTTGATTCCGTTTGATCGCTGCGGTTACTCGTTCCGCGGAAATGTCTGGCCACGTCTGATGACTGATCCTGGTGAAAGCCTTAACAATATCGGAAAAATCTTCCGGAAGAGGAGCGGTGAAGAATGGTTTATCTGCAGAAGAATTCAGGTGTTAATAATAACGACAAAAGGCTGAAAAAGTGAATTCGCAAAAATACCAATAGCCAAGCTTGAGTCGCTTTGAATCTCGATTTCCGGGTCGGCCACCAAGAACTCATTTTTCTTCACAAAGAAATATCGTTCCCTCCAGTCGTATACTTTGCTCTTCACACCGCCAGTGATGATACTGAACTTAGGCTTCCCTTGCAAATAAAAGCAGCTGTAGCCCGAAGAACCTTTCTTCCCAGCACTTTTAATTGAAGTCATCTCTTCGAAAATCCTACAGTCGAAAGGAAGCCCATTTTCTGAAGCCAAAGTCATCAGCCCGACCATGTGACAAACTGTAGCATGAGTTAATTGCGTCGGCGCCATTCTTCTTCTTGAGCAATATTCCAAAAAGAGACGAGGAAGAGGAAACCACAGATGACACTCTGAGAAGAAGCATTCGTACACACAAAAGTATCCAGGCGGGGCATCCCACGGTGTTTCATCTGGACCAGGAATTTGGAAAGTCACCTTCGGGCTGATCCCACAAAGACGCTTCAGGTCGGCCTATTTATCCTTTGTCAGCTTAGATCGATAAATTACAAAGTCATTTCCAGCCTCTCGCGGGAGTTTGGGAGCCCCTCTTTTACGCCCCCTACGAGCAGCCTGCGTGACACCGTGAGGATCAAAAATCAAGTCCTCCTCATCCAGGTCTTCAGAATCTTCGCCTTGATCGTGTTCGTCATCTACAGAATCTTCATCGCTTGTATTGCTCGCCTCGGCTTCCATGTTATCCTGAACATCTTCGGGATCTTCGTCTATTAGATGAGGAATCTCAAAAGGACTCCTGGGCTCGGCGCGTCCTTGACGAGCTTCTTCGTTCCTTTGCCGTAATTCCTCCACATCTCCCCAAGATGGAAAATTGTCTTCCGAGGAATGAACAGTCTTATTTGAACTATCATTCGAGATTGGAGATTCCATTTGATCGGAGTTCTCGGTGGTGACGGAAGAGTACGATGGAGATAGCAAACCAGAAAAAGACAAAAAGAGGAGAGAGGTGAGAGCTCTACCTTTTGAAGTGTTGAAGGAGTAGGAAAATGGATTGAAGAAGAGCGACTTCGAATTTATAGAAGAGGAAAATGGAGAATTCGAGGCTAATCATTTCAAAATGACCCTTCGACGTCCACTTCCATCATTAGGTCTGGAAAGGTGCCGTTCCACGCGCTCCACTTCGCACCACTTCACTTCGAAAAAATACAAAATTTATTGCATGACTGACATGTGTCAATATCTGCAAATAATCGAGAAACGTGAGACGTGTGACGGCTTCTGCACACTTCCACTCCTTATCTTTTCTCGCTTTGAAAAATGATGGGATGGATGCATTTAATTCGTGACTTTTCAAATTCGAACCTTTCGAATACTATTTAAAAAAGTAATAATAAATAATAAAGGCAGAATTCAAAATGACGTATGTCATGTTTGAATTTCGTCTTATCTCCGCTAGAAAAGACCGAGCCAAATTCATGTCGAACCAGCTTGAACTTCAAATTCGCCGAGCTCAAACAATCATCGCACGACGAACTGGGGGAGGGCTAATTGTTGGATACGGGCTGCGCACCTACTAAAAAGGCCCATCAAGAATTCGCCTCGGCCTTTATGTACTAAAAGGCTTGATATTTATCGCTGAGGTGAAGGGAATGACATCGTTTATCCACTCCGGATAAATATTAAAGTCCACAACAGATTCAAGGGATATTCGAGAGAATGTCCACTTCTCCTCAGATATTGGTCTCGGCGCTGTAAATCAGGAAAAGATAGGGATTGGGTCTTCTCAAGGATTGAGGTCGGCGCCTAAAGAGTATACAAAGGAAGGAGGTGTCACGAAAAAAGGAATCCAAGAAAAGGAGAGAGGAACTAAGTTATAGAAGATCTAGAACCCAAAAATAGTCTTCTAAGCAGAACTTGGTTACTTTCATTGTAATTTGTCAAATAATCTTTATACATCAATAAAGTTCCTTCGATCTTTCTCAAAACCCACAAACTTTACTTGAATTGTTAATATACGAAGTAATAGTTCAACAATCACAGTAAAAAATTTCACAGTTGTCTCTAAATGATCTCAAATCAGCATTAAAATCACATTTTTCTATCAAATTGAATACTGTTTTGGTTAAAGATAATATCAATCTCAAACATCTGAAAAGAATAATTTCCACATTCAAAAACAAGATTTTCATTCCCAAATTCCTTTATGTTTTCAAACCCAAATTGTTTCACAATTGTTTCAAACCAGCAATGAGTGGCTTTGATACCACTTGATACGATCCCGGGAAGGATGACTCAAAGCCGGATGTTGGATAGTAACTGAGACTGCTCTTAGCACTCCGCAGAACTGAGGTGGATCGTTGGGTGCGTCAAAGGATGCGGAATGACCTTTGATATACCGTAAACTCTGGAGAAGTAACCCTTAACTCAATAGGTTGTTGCAGGGAAGTGACCCTTAACCCGACAACAGATTTGTGTTGTGGAAGTGACCCTTAACCAACAACGAGAAAGTTAAGAAGGAACAAAGAGATCGCAATCAATCGAAATCTACTTGTCCATTTAAACTTGATCAGGTGGCTCCTTTAGATCAATATAGCTGAGATAAGGGCTTCTCCAACCATCTCTCAAACTACCATAAACCAGATCACTTTTGGCTCGACCAAGGTGTTCTCCATAAGTAATTGGTTGATGGAAATGTGCTCCTTTGACTGTACTGAAATGGGGATCAGCTGTCTAAAACAAGACTCTGGTTCTTTGGATCATCATATAAATTTTTTTCATAAACCATTATAGCATGATGACACACATTAACACAAAAACTTCTTTAGGACACAAATGAATCAAAGAGGTATCACAGCAAGAAAACAAATTGATTTGTGTCCACTTCAATTTTAACTTTCACAAATCCAGAACAACTCTTAGTCCTAAGCTGCTCACGAAGTTTCCTAAACCATAATTCGTTCAAAGAACAATCAGATGCACGCATCTCTTGAAATGATCTAACCTTTGGAAAAACTTTTTCCGAAAACTTGAATAATTGTTTCAGCTTAGAAATTTTTTTAATAAAATCGTTTTCCTTTAGATCAAAACTTTTCACAGAGTTTTAGAAACAAAAAATCATCACAGAAAAAGTTTTCACTGTTTTCTCTAAATGATCTGAAACAAGGATTAAAATCACATTTTTCTTCAAATCGAAAACTGTTTTACTTAAAGATCTTCTTCCCCTTGGCCAGCCCACCACACTCTCTCCCACGGACTAGGCCGCTGATTAGCTTTCAGCTCTCTGTTCATCCCTTCCAAAGAAACGGGCGGGCTGAAAGTTCATACGAAAGAAACGGGGGGGCTGAAAGTTCATACGAAAGAAACGGGTGGGCTGAAAGTTCATACTAGAGAAATGGACGGACTGAAAGTGCATACGAAAGAAATGGGCGGGTGGAAAGTTCATACGAAAGAAACGAGCGGGCTGGAAGTCGTACGAGAGAAACGGGCGGGCTGAAAGTTTGTACGAAAGAAGCGGGTGGGCTGAAAGTTCATACGAGAAAAACGGGTGCGCTGAAAGTTCATACGAACATTTTATGCCTAGCTGAAAGCTTAGCTCGGAATCGCTCGGATCGGAACACTATTCATATGGGATTATCCGCACAAACACCATTCATGGAACACTGTTCACGAATCGGATAAAATCGGAAAGTCGAATTCGGGTTACTGTTCATAAAAACATTGTTCACAATACTGTTCATGTACCGATCCAAAAACCGGGAAAAGAGTCCAAGCAAGGCGGAAGACCAAAATCAGGGTGAACCAAACTAAACTGGGGGTGGGCTGGATCAGAACCAGACTCAAAACGACCTGGTAAAGATTTGGCCAGACCCAAAGTCTATCTAAGTCGACGGATGGCAGATTAAAAGGCGTCCCACATCGCTAATAAGCTTCTTCAGCACCCTAGGTTGTCCATTATATGTATGATAGCTTGTATCAGGTTTAAACCCATCCAGTTCCGAGTATTAGACTTTGCGTATTCTAAGACATTAAGGTGTTACGAGATTTCTTGTACTTTGGCAAAAAGATCACTAAATTAAAGTAAACTTCCGATCTTGGTCATTGAGTTCTTTTAAAATAGGATTTTCAAGCACCCATTTATTATAAGTTTTGATTGTTTGAGTTTCGACTCTCACACTTAAGAATCAAGCGACGAGCTCTGAGTCCTAACGTGCTCATCATAAGGGCTAGACATCTAACACTCAATAAGAAATCAAAGTACGTAAAGAGAGAAATTAGAGAGAGGAAGTAGAAGGAGAGAGCTCTTCTTATAAAAAGTAGGGCAAAATTTTTCGTGGAAACATAGCGAGACCGTACTCGTTCTGAAATAACGCTAAAAGATATATATACAACGATAGAAAACCTGAAATACGCCTCTTGGCATACGTCTTACCAGCTCGGTCCAACAATCCCGATTAACACCTTACTTAAAGCTCATTACTCCGCTGAACGAAAGCAATGAGCTGGGGGCTAACTGTTGGGGTCAAAACCTACCCCTCGGGATTGATAAGCCGAGGAATCTAAGTATCTACACGAAAGACTAGTCTCAAGACATCAGAACACGAAGGCAGGTCGCCAGTCCATCTCACAGAACATAGCAACCTGGTCTTTAAAGATGCAGGTCGCCAGTCCTTCATGCGGGACACGGCGACCTGGTCCCGAAAAGAGGCAGGTCGCCAGTCCTTCTAACGGAACATGGCGATATGGTCTTTAAAAGATCCAGGTCGCCAGTCCATCTTACGGGACATGGCGACTCATTCATGGAATGAGGAAGGTCACCAGTCCATCTCACGAAACATGGCGACCTGGTCCCGGACAGAGGCAGGTTGCCAGTCCATCTCACGGAACATGTCGCCCTGGTCTATAAAAGAGGCAGGTCGCCAGTCTGCCTCGCGAAACATGGCGACCTGGTCTTCAAAAGAGGCAGGTCGCAAGTCCGTCTTACCGGACATGGCAACCAGGTATTTAAAAGAGGCAGGTCGCCAGTCTATCTTATGGGACATGGCGAGCTGATCATAGTCTCTAGACATCAGAACATGAAGAAGCATGTCGCCAACTCTCCCGAGAGAGAAGGTGGCGACCTAGTCATCCCCAAAGAGCAGGCTGCCCGTTCTCCTGCGAGAGATAGTGGCGACCTGGTCACACCAAAGGAGAAGGTCGCCCGCTCTCCCGGGAGACCAGCCTGCCAGGTCTCTCTCCTCAGACCAGCCCGCCAGATCTCTCTCTCCGAACCAGGCCGCCAAGTCTCTGCACCAGTCCAGGTGCCATCGGATAGCCCGCCCTCGGACAGTCCTCCCTCGGACAGGCCGCCCTCGGACAGACCAGCCCGCTAGGTCACTCTCCCCGAACCAGGCCGCCAGGTCTCTGCACTCTCCCCGAGCCAGGCCGCCCTGCTCAACTCCGCCCTCGGACAGGCCGCCCTCGAACATACCAGACCGCCAGGTCTCTGCTCCAGGCCACCCTCGGACAGACCAGCCCGCAAGGTCTCTCTCCTCAGACCAGGCCGCCAGGTCTCTGCTCCAGTCCAGGCCGCCCTACGCCAGTCCGCCCTGCTCCAGGCCGCCCTCAGACAGTCCGCCTTGAACCAGTCCGCCCTGAACCAGTTCGCTCTGCTCCAGGCTGCCCTGAAAGTTCATACGAGTGAAACGGACGGGCTGAAAGTTCATACGAGAGAAACGGGCGGGCTGAAAGTTCGTACAAAAGAAATGGGCGGGCTGAAAATTCATACGAGAGGAATGGGCGGGCTGAAATTTCTTACGAGAAAAACGGACAAGCTGAAAGCGTGACTCGGAATCGTTCGGTTCAGAACACTGCTCATCCAGGATTATCTGCAAAAAATACTATTCATGAAGCGGATAAAATCGAAAAGATGAAGATTCGGTTTAATATAAGACGGATTCGGGTTACTGTTCATAAAACACTGTTCATGAAATTACTATTCACTGCGCTGTTCACGTACCGATCCGAAAACCGGGAACGAAATCCAAGTAAGGTGGAAGACCGGGATCAGGGAGGACCGAATCGAACCGGAGGCGGGCTGGATCAAGACTAGACCTAGTAGCGGCCTGCTAAATATATGAGCTGCAGATCAGGCCCAGAGTCCGTTTAAATCAGTGGATGGAATATTAACATACACCCCACATCGGAAATAAACTCCCTGAGCACCCTAGGTCGCCCACTATATATATGATAGCTTGTATCAAGTTTAAAGGCATCCAGTTCCGAGTATTAGACTTTTCATATTGTAAGACATTAAGCTTTTACGAATTTTCTTGTATTTTGGCCAAAAACATCACTTAATAAAATAAACTTTCGATCTTGGTCCTTGAGTTCTTTTAAAATTGAATTTTTGAGCCCCCATTTATTATAAGTTTTGATTGAGTGAGTTTCGACTCTCATACATGAGCTCTCCAATATGCTTCTGAAGCTCCTTGTTCTTCACGGGGTAGGGTCTGTATGCTGGTCGGTTTGGAAAGGAAGCACCCAGGACAAAATCTATCTGATGTTTTATGCCGTGAATAGGAGGCAAACTACTGGGGTTATCTTCTGGAAAGACATCACTAAAGTCCTGCAATAGGTCTTTGAGTTCACTCGGAAGCTCCGGTGTCATGTCAGCTGTGAGGATCAGTGATTCTTTGAACATAATCAGAATCATAGATTGTTGTGAGCAAAGACTTTTTCTAATCTAACTTACTTTGGCAAAGAAATTGGATTTCTTTGTTGTAGGCTCGGAGTTGCCCTTGTCCTGTTCACAGCTCTTCTTCATTTGAACCCGATCTTCATGAACTTCTTGAGGTGATAGTTGTGCAAGGGTAATCTTCTTCCCATGATGCTCAAACAAATGGCAGTTTCTGTAGCCATCATGTATTACCCTTTTGTCAAATTGCCAAGGTCATCCAAGTAAGATGTGGCTTCCATCCATGGGCATAACATCACAGAGAATGTTCTCCTCTTAGCCCCCAACAGCTAGTGTCACCTCAACCTATTCTTTAACTTGCATCTCCCCTTCATCATTAAGCCATTCCAGCTTGTAGCGTCTCAGATGCTTCTTCACCTCCAGTCCTAGTTTTCTGAGCTTTCTCATCAAGTTTTTCTGGACATTGAGTGCACGCCTTGTCACCAAGAGTCTTCCTTCGGACGGCATGTCTAAATCTTCCTCCTCCTCTGATTCATCAAAGATAGGCTCTGTGTCTTCTTTCTCAGCTTTTGACTCTATATCACCGTTTTCAAGTAGAATCATCACTCGGTTGTTTGGACATTTGTAAGCATAATGGGCCAACCCATGGCATTTGAAACATTTAATATCTCTTGCTCGTCCTGGATGTGCTTCCTGGTTTGGTTTTTCAACAACAACAACTGGATTAACTTTAAAGTCCGAGTTTGTTCTGGCCTGGATTTTACCTTTGTTCTGATAAGCCGGTTTTGGATTGCTAGAGAAGGTAGGACGTGAATAAGTCTTTCTTTTAACTTGCTGCTCCACTAAGATTGCTTTTTGAAGCATCTCTTCCAACCTGTCATACTCCTGTAGCTTCATGCGATCTTGGATCTCACAGTTTTGCCCACTAAGAAACTGAGCCATTGTTGCTTCTTGATCTTCATCTATATAAGCTTTTATCATCAGGGTTTCCATTTCCTGAAATAATCATCAACACTTTTAGTTCCTTGGGTCAGACACCTCAGCCTTTGATAAAGCTCCCTGAGGTAATAACTTGGACTAAAGCGTTTTCTCATGAGAGTCATTAACTCAGTCCAATCAACAAGCGGTTCTTCACCTATCCTTCTCATGTTATTCACAAGCTGATCCCACAAGTTAAGTGCATAGCCATAAAATTCAGTGGCAGCAAGACTAACATTTTTGCAGTCTGAGAAATTTTGGCAATCGAAGACAAGCTCGATTTTTCTCTCTCATTCGAAAGCATCCGGATCATTCTTACCATGAAAGACAGGTATTTTAAGTTTCAGCCCACCAAGATTATCATCTGACATTCTTCTATCTTCCCTAACAAAGGGATTATCAGCTGCTCTTCCCTGAATTGGTTGCCTCATTCTTCGCCTCCTTTGGCTGACACCGGAAGAGATCTCTCCTTCATCTTCCTCATCATGAACTGATCTGTTCCGTGTTCTGATCCTTCTATTAGGCGCGTTTGTGAGAGTCAAAATTCACACAATCAAAACTTATATTAAGTGGGGGCTCGAAAATCCTATTTTTAAAGAACTCAAGGCCCAAGATCGAAAGTTTATTTTATTAACAATCTTTTTATCAAATACAAAGAGTTTCGTCAAAGCTTAATAGTCTTATAATACGAAGCCTAAGTACTTGAAACGGGATGAAATAAACCTTAATACATGTTATCTATATATATACTGAGAGACTTAAGGTTTTGAGATGAGCTACTACCGATGTCGGACGTCGCCAAGCATAGCATTCCTCTGACTTCAACGAGTGGGGCTTTATCCGCGGCCCGTCTTCTCAGCACGTCGTCGTTTGGTCCTGTCCGGACCCAGCTCACCGTAAGTTTGTTCCGGTCAAAGTCAAGTTTGATTCGCTGTCTCGTTCGCCTTCTGCCCCGGTCTGATGTCCGGTTGGTGAACAGTGTTTTGTGAATAGTTTTTCATAAACAGTATTCCGAACCCGAGTTACGCCGGACCAAACCTTCGGATTAGAGGTTTTACATTCGGTTCATGAACAGTGTCTCGTGAATGGTGAATAGTGTTTCGAGCACTGTTCTGAAATCGAATATCGTTTAACCAAGCTTTAAACTCACCGGTTCGGACATGAAATACATAAAGGGATCGTTTGGAAGACCAGGTTGCCCGTACCCGTTGTTGGTAAGGCCGACGACCTGCCTTCGAGAAGACTAGGTCGCCTTTTTCTCTCTCCTGGGGGAGAGAGCGGGGGACCTGCTGATACAATCCTGGTCAGCGCGGACCGTAGACCAAGCACCCCGACCAGGCCAACCATGGAGCTCAGGAAGGACCATAAATATTCTGGCTTCAAACCAACAGTTGGAGAATGTTTCATTCGACCTAGCAAGCATGAGGAGGATATTTGTCATGGAAAAGGCCATCTGGACTGGAATCAGTTAGGAGTTGGTCGAGAGAACCCAATTCTCGACCAAGGCGGCTTTCTACCATACTTGGGTGAGCACAAAATAAAGCCAAAGGAGTCAGCTGATCCCGATTTCAGTGCAGTCAAAGGAGCACATTTCCATCAACCAATTACTTATGGAGAACACCTTGGTCGAGCCAAAAGTGATCTGGTTTGTGGTAGTTTGAGAGATGGTTGGAGAAGCCCTTATCTCATCTATATCGATCTAAAGAAGCCACCCGATCAAGTTAAAACGGCCAAGTAGATTTCGATTGATTGCGATCTCTTTGTTCCTTCTGAACTTTCTCGTTGTTGGTTAAGGGTCACTTCCACAACACAAATCTGTTGTCGGGTTAAGGGTCACTTCCCTGCAATAACCTATTGAGTTAAGGGTTACTTCTCGAGAGTTTAGGGTATATCAAAGGTCATTCCGCATCCTTTGATGCTCCCAATGATCTTCCTCAGTACTGCGAAGTGCTAGTAGCATTCTCAGTCCATATCCAACATCCGGCTTTGAGTCATCATTCCCGGGATTGTATCAGGTGGCATCAGAGCCACTCATTGCAGGTTTGTTTTCGTTTTCATCTGTTCATCTTCTCATCTCTTCATCTCAAAATTCTGTCAAACACATCTCTTCTCTTTCTATCTTAAAATAGGGGATTTGGACCATTCTTTCCTGTTTCCGTTTTTGTTTATAACAAAATAAAATAAAAAAGAGAAAGGTTGGGGGATGAAGAGAAATCCTGCTTAGATTGGTTAATGCAAATCCCCACCAAGAATCTTGCAATCTGTCTATCTTCTTATTTTTGTGTTTTGGAAACCCTTGCTAAATTTCTGAATTAGCTTGCTTGGAACATTGAGAGAAACAACTTTGTGTGACCAACAATTCAGTGACCTAAGCATGTGAGAGGGTGAGGAAACAAACACTTGAGAGTGAGAGATTTTTGATTTGCTAATCCGTGTGCTAAGTAACTTTTCAGGTTTAGATGTTTGGTATTCAAAAGAAATAAAGCCAGGAGAAAACTCCCACAACAAGGCATTTTTTAATATCCTTCTAAAGCTTTGATTGACAAAGATCAACCGATATTTGGAAATTAGAAATTCTGATGAATTTGATTGTGTGCAGGAAAGAGCACAACCAAAGAGATCATTAGAAAGGCCTAATTGGAGAAGCAGAAAGGTGCCACAACCAGCCAGAGATGAACCAGAACTTGTTTTCAACCATTGAGATCAAATGAGTTCTCTTAAAGCTAAACAGCTTCAGGATAGGCTTATGAGACAATATCAATTTGAAAAATTGCAAAACCAGTTTCTGGAAACACTTATGAACGTGGATAAGAGCCAGAAGGAGAGTGCAAACCGACGCCAATCAATCAATACTGGAGCTGATCAACCAATTTTCATCAGTGCAAAACTTAAAGGCATCTCTGAATTCTCTGTTTTGGAGAATATTGCTTATCCATCTTGTTGTTCAAGGTATCAAACTCAAGAGAATACAACAGCCAGGACATCAATGAGCTAGAGAACGTGCCTATTGTGTTTGATGACGAAGCTGATAGCATCACTGAAGAGAATGAAGAATCCTCAGATGCTTTGCTAATCTTTGATGAGTATGAAGAGCCAGAAGGAGAGTGAAAACCGATGCCAATCAATCAATACTGGAGCTGATCAACCAATTTTCATCAGTGCAAAACTTAAAATTATCTCTGAATTCTCTGTTTTGGAGAATATTGCTTATTCATCTTGTTTGTTCAGGGTATCAAACTCAAGAGAATACAACAGCCAGGACATCAATGAGCTAGAGAACGTGCCTATTGTGTTTGATGAAGAAGCTGATAGCATCACTGAAGAGAATGAAGAATCCTCAGATGCTTTGCCAATCTTTGATGAGTATGAAGAAGATCCATTTGAGTGTATTGCATCTTGTGAGGATAAGTTTGATTTTCCTTCTTCGGAACTTTATTTTACTCTTGCAAATGAACAAACTTGTGAACAACTTACCTGTTTTAAACCGGAGACACCGAGTTGCATTGGTTTTATTTCACAGGTTCAAAAAGAAAACTATGCAGAGAAAGCACAAGACAGTTTGCCACATGAAGATGACTTGGAGCAAACAGTTAGCCTTTTACCAAAACCGCCTTTTTATTCATTCCATGGTGAAAAAACCGAATCCAACACTGTAAGGAAATTGGTGTGAACAATAATTTTCCTAACTTGTTTGTTCTAGTTACTCCTGATGATCAAAAACATTTTGGTTTAGCAAAAGTAAAAGAATTTTGTGTTTCTGGATTTGTTTTTGATAATATGATCCAACCCTTTCAAACACTGGAACATGAGAATTTCTTTAATCAAAAGTATGTTTTCTTTGATGAATTTTGCGGCTTAAATTGTCCTTTTCGAATTTATTTGAATAAGAAAACAATTGAGCTATTTAGAGCAAAAACAGAGTTTTCACTTGCTGAAAATTTTCCTAGGTTTAAAACATTTGTGAAACAGTTTGGGTTTGAAAACATAAAGGATTTTAGCAATGAAAATCTTGTTTTTGAAATCGGAAATTATTCTTTTCAGATGTTTGAGCTTCAAGAAACGGTGGCCTGGTCCGAGGAAGAGAACGTGGTGGGCTGGTCCAAGTGGAAGAAGAATCGGCAGCCTGGTCCGAGAAAGAGAACGTGGTGGTCTGGTCCAAGGGGAAGAAGAACAAGCGGCCTGGTTTGAGGAAGAGAACGTGGTGGGCTGGTCCATAAGGAAAAAGAACTGGCGGCCTGGTCCGAGGAAGAGAACACAGCGGCCTTGTCCAAGAGGAAGAAGAACCGGCGACCTAGGTGGCAAACAGGCGGCATGGGAGGCAAACTGGCGGCCTGGGAGGAAAACTGGCGGCCTGGGAGGCAAACTGGCAGCCTTGGAGGCAAACTGGGGGCCTGGCTAGCAAGGAAGCTCTATGTGGCGGCCTGGCTAGCAAGGAAGCTCTATGTGGCGGCCTGGAGAGCTTGTGGGCGAACTGCCTTGCTGTTGGTCGAGATACTCATCCTTTCGGATGACTTTTCATGTCTTTGTATTAGTTTTCATGTATTCGTATGAGTTTTCGTGTCTTTGTATGAGTTTTCATGTCTTCGTATGAGTTTTCATGTCTTGGAACAAGTTTTTATGCCTTCAGGTCCTCAGATTAGTTTTTGGGTCATCTTCACCTTGGTTGGTTCCATCTTTGGCGGTTCTGGTTTGATCCGGTAGTGTTTTTGCATTGCAAAGGTTGTGGCCCAGATGTGTCCACCCTTGTCCCCACTAGGGTCTACTCACTTGAGGTTTGCCCTCCAGGTGCCATCGTTTTTGTGAGAATCGGAGACGCTTTCCCCCGACGCGCCATGGATCTGCTATGAGTCTCCTCTCGGAGGGACGCTCCTGGTTCGGCTCTCCTCTCGAATGGCCTCCAACTGCTGAGACACTGTTCTGTTGTGCCTCTCCTGCTCAGCTTGTCGCTATAGGAGCATGGTCATCAATGTTTTCAATTCGGCTATGGAAGCCGCTGCTCTGTCTGGATCGGCCGCTCCATCAGGTTGGCTGTTGGCTCCATTGTTTCTTCCTTCTTCAGACATCTCTCTCGTTCTCTTATCGTCTAGCTCTTAAGGTTTAGAATATTTCTCGTCCCCACAGACGACACCAAACTCTGAGACTCGAAACTCACACAATCAAAACTTATATTAAATAAGGGTTCAAAAATCTTATTTTATAATAACTCGAGGACCAGGATTGAAAGTTTAGTATTATTGAATGATCTTTTGAAAGAGTACAAAGAAATCCGTAAATGCTGTAAAGTATTACAATAAGAAATCATACGTATCTAGAGATATCCCTAAAACCTAATACATGTTATCCTATATACACAAGACTTCTTGGAGTGCTGAGAAGTGTTGTTAGCGATGTGGGACGTTTTCATGTCCATGAGTTTGTCGACTTAGATAATTTCTGATGAGCTTGGGTTGATCTGCGGTCTGACCTTTCAGCATGCCATCGTTTGGTCTTGTCCCGATCCAGCTCGTCTCCGGTTTGATCTGGTTCAAATTAATTTTAGCTCACCATCTCGTTTGGGCTTCTTTCCCTGGTTTAGTGGTCAGTTCGTGAATAGCGCCATGAACAGTATTTTGTGAATAGTTGACATGAACAGTGTTCCGAAAGTGAACAACGCTAGACCAAACCTTCATCTCGCCAGTTTGGTTAAGACATGTGATGGATGCACGTACAAAGGATTAGGTCACCGTCTTATTGCATTGTTCAGGTCGCCACTTTCCATGGAACAAAGTTGGTGACCTGCATTGTGTATTATCAGGTCGCCATCTTCTCATGAAAGGAAGTTGGCGACCTGCTTTGTATATTTGATGGCTCGTAAGTGATTTTAGGTTTCCCATTTCAGTACGTGAGGAAGATGGTGACCTCATGCTCAACATTGTTGGTCTAGGGACATGTCCAGGTCGCCCATTCCCTTGGTAAGGGAAGTTGGCTACATGAGATAGTGTTCTGAAAGTCTCTGGACATGTCCAGGTCACCCATTCCCTTGGTAAGGGAAGTTGGCTACCTGAAATAGAGTTCTGAAAGTCTTCAGACATTTCCAGGTCACCCATTCACTTGGTAAGGGAGGTCGGCTACCCGAAATAGTGTTCTGAAGGTCTTCAGACATGTCCAGGTCGCCCATTCCCTTGATAAGGGAAGTTGGCTACCTGAAATAGTGTTCTGAAAGTCTTCAGACATGTTTAAGTCGCCCATTCCCTTGGTAAGGGATGCTGGCTACCTGTATTAGTGTTCTGAAGGTCGTCAGACAAGTTTCAGGTCGCACTCTCCTTGCTATAAGAAGTTAGCGAGCTCGACTTGATCTTAATGGCCCTCAAACAAGTTTCAGGTGGCCCACTCCTTGTTAAAGGAAGTTGGCGACCTGGGCTTGATCTTGATGATCCACAGAAAAATTTCAGGTTGCTCACTCCTTGATAAATGAAGTTGGTGACCTGGACTTGATCTTCATGGTCCTCGGACAAGTTTCAGTTCGCCCACTCTTTGTTATAGGAAGTTTGCAACCTGTAGTTGATCTTGATGGTCCTCGGACAAGTTTCAGGTCGCCTATTGCTTGGTAAAGGGATTTGGCGACCTGGACTTTATATATCTGGTCCTCGGACGAGTTTCAGGTCTCCCACTCCTTGTTAAAGGAAGTTGTCAACGTGGACTTCATCTTGATGGTCCGCGGACAAGTTTCAGGTTGCCCACTCCCTGTTAAAGGAAGTTGGTTACCTAGTCTTGATCTTGATGGTCCTCGGACGAGTTTCAGGTGCCCACTCCTTATTAAAAGAAGTTGGCGACCTGGACTTGATCTTGATGGTCCTCGGACGATTTTCAGGTCACCGACTCCTTGTTAAAGGAAAATGCCGATTTGCAGTTGCCTTGATGGTCCTCGGACAAGTTTCAGGTCGCCCACTTCCTTCCCTAGTGGGAATGGGCGACCTGAGGAATGTTTTTGGGTCTTTCGTGCAAATACATAGACTTTTTTGGCTCATCAATCTCCAAAGGTGGGTTTTAACCCCAACACGGTTCCTTTGACGGTTGTCAAACTTTTCATGACTGTTCTCGCTTCCTTGGTCATTGAATCGGGAATCCCTGAAGTTGAGTTAGCTTCTACTGCCATTAAAGCGAATGTAGTCAAAATGAGTGTGGCTGCAGACAAACCTCCTTTGTCTTCCAAGCCGATTCCTCGAGCGCCTCCAAAGCTCGTAATTGGACTTCCTTCGAAGTCCACAGCAGAACCGAATAAGAAGTCTCAGAGGTGTCATGTCCCGACTTCTGTCAAGAAGGAAGAAATCGATGGAAGTTCCGGTCACAAGAAGCCTAAGCATTCCGAGCAGAGTTCTCCTTCGACAAATAGGAAGTCGGCTGGTCTGACTTTTACGTTTCAATTCTCTAAGTCCTTGTACCGATATAGCAAGGGTTTGACCAGTCTATTCTCTATGATCAAGGATCCTGCTGACATCCTTCCTCATCTCGAGTCAATGGCCGACCCAGGGATGTACTACAATCATGCTCAGTTCGGAATGAAGGTAACTTTCATATTTACGATTTTTCTTGGTTGTTACGTTTTCCTTTCTCATATCCTTTTTTATCTTCAAAGATATACGTATCGATGGACAAGTGTGTTAGTTCATACGCGGAAATCACTCGCAATCTCAAGCGCCGACTCGATGAATTGAGCACCTCGGAGCGGAAGCTGAGGAGGAAGATTAACGACTCCAATGTTTCCACCTTGGTAAAGGTTCGAACTTTCGAGAAGGAGATTGCCAAGATAAGGCGCAAGTGGACAGAGCCACTAAGTTGTCCGCACGTTTGGACGAGGCCGAGGCGAAGCATTCCAAGGAGCTTGAGTCGATGTTAGCTCGGTTGTTCAAGGAAAAGACGATGCGCATGGCCTAGGTGAGAAATGCCTACAATGATGCTAAGAAATCTGCCAGTGACTGGCTCCACAAGTGTCTTGATAGTGCACAGAAGTGAATTTAAAAATTGTCCTTGGCCAAGGAAGGGGAATCCGACTACGCTAATCTTGAGGGGAACCTCGAGCTCGTGAACCTTCTCCTCGGAGAGGAGCCACCCACCTTGGAGGCCGAGAAGAAGAAGTTGACTGAGCAAAACTTGGATTTTGGCAACACGGATGGGTTGTTCAATAAGGCGCTTTCTGAGCTGCATATCTATCTTGCTGTTTGTGGGAGTCGAAACCTACACAATCAAAACTTATAATAAATGGGGACTCGAAAATCCTATTTTAAAAGAACTCAAGGACCAAGATCGAAAGCTGGTTTTATTAAGTGATATTTTTTGTCAAAGTACAAGAAAATTCGTAACAGCTTAATGTCTTAAAATACAAAAAGTTTAATATTTGGACATGGATGCCATAAACTTTGTACATGCTATCATGTATATAGTGGCGACCTAGGATGCCCAGGGAGTTTATTTCCGATGTAGGACGCATGTTAATCTTCCATCTGCCGATTTAAATGGACATTGGGCCTGATTCGCGGCCCATATCCTTAGTAGGCCACCGCTAGGTCTAGTCTTGATACAGCCCGCCTCCGCTTCAATTCGGTCCTCCCTGATCCCGGTCCTCTGCCTTGTTTGGATTCCTTTCTTGGTTTTCAGATCGGTACGTGAGCAGTGCCGTGAACAGTAATTCCGTGAACAGTGTTTTATAAACAGTAACCCAGATCCGTCTTTCGTTAAACCGAACTTTGATCTTTCGGATTTTATCCGATTCGTGAACAGTGTTCTATGAATAGTGTTTTTGCAGATAAACCCGGATGAACAGTGTTCTGAACCGAACGATCCCAAATCAAGCTTTCAGCCCGCCCGTTTTTTCCCGTATGACTTTCAGCCCGCCCGTTTCTCGTATCAACTTTCATCCCGCCCGTTTCTTGTATTAACTCTCAGCCCGCCCGGTCATTGGACTGGACTGGCGGACTGGTCCGAGGAGAGTAAACCGGTGGATGGGTTCAGGACGGACTGGAGCAGGGCGCACTGGACTGTCCGAGGGCGGACTGGAGCTGGGCGGACTGGAACAGGGCTGCCTGGATTGTCTGAGGACGGACTGGATTGGAACAGAGACCTGGCCGCCTTGTTCGGAGAGAGAGACCTGGCGGGCTGGTCTGTCCGGGGGCGGCCTGGATTGTCCGAGGGCGGACTGGTCTATCCGAGGGCGGCCTGGAGCAGAGACATGGCGGGCTGGTCTGTCCGAGGGCGGCCTGGAGCAGATACCAGGCGGGCTGGTCTGTCCGAGGGCAGCCTGGATTGTCCGAGGGCAGCCTGGATTGCCCGAGGGCAGACTGGTCTATTGGAGGGCGGCGTGGAGCAGAGACCTGGCGGGCTGGTCTGTCCAACCGCGGCCTGGAGCAGAGACCTGGCGGGCTGGTCTGTCTGAGGGCGGCCTAGATTGTCCGAGGGTGGACTGGTCTATCCGAGGGCGCCCTTGAGAAGAGACCTGGCGGTTTGGTCTGTTCGAGGGCGACCTGGAGCAGAGACCTGGCGGGCTGGTCTGTCCGAGGGCGGCCTGGATTGTCCGAGGGCGGACTGGTCTATCCGAGGGCGGCCTGGAGCAGAGACCTGGTGGGCTGGTCAAGTTCTTGGCGGCCTGTCCGAAGGCGGACTGTCCGAGGATCAGAGCATGGTGGCCTGAACCAAGAGCATGGCGGCCTGTCCGAGGACCAGAGCATAGCAGCCTGGACAAGAGCATGGCGGCCTGGTCCAGTATTTGGCGGACTGGTCTTTCGTACGAGTTTAAATGTCTTTCGTACGAGTTTAAACGTCTTCGTATGTGTTTTGTCTCTACGTATGAGTTTTCGTGTCTTCGTAAGAGTTTTCGTGTCTTCGTATGAGTTTTCGTGTCTTCTTATGAGTTTTCGTGTCTTCGTATGATTTTTTGTGCCTTCGTATGAGTTTTCGTGCCTTCGTATGAGTTTTCGTGCCTTCGTATGAATTTACGTATCTTGGTATGAGTTTTCGTGTCTTCGTATGAGTTTTCGTGTCTTCGTCTGAGTTTCCAGCTAGCCCAATCCTTTTTCGAGGAATTTGGCTAGCTGGTTCGATCCTCAGATAAGCCTTCCGTATGAGTATTTAGACTTCTCGATCCGTCAATTTTCGAGGGGTGGATTTTGACCCCAACAGTTAGCCCCCCAGCTTGTTGCTTCCGTTTGCCGAAGCAACAAGCTTTGAGTAAAGCGTTATCGGGATTAATGGATCAAGAAGGTAGGTCGTATGGCAAGAGGCGGGCTGACGCATATCGGGTTTTTTTTTTTGTATGATATGTCTCTAAGAACTGAAGGCGGCGGGTTGATTTACGCTGAAGGAGAACATTCTTTCTGTGCCCGATTTTCTCGGAAAACTCAGATTGAGATAAGGAAAATCCTATTCTTTGTCAAGTTAGGATTTAGAATTACCCTGATGCATATATCAGCATTCTTTCTTTCTTCGTACTCCTGCAGATTCTTTTGAACTCCGCTTCTCCTCCGAATCTTTTTGAAGACCTTAAGACTTATTTTGATCTTTGCAGTCATGGTCACGTTGACGCTTCGTGAGAAGAAGGAGAAGGAAAGGCGTGAGAGGGAGGCGAAAGAAGGAAGTGAGCAGACCAAACCGAGTCCTTCTGGTAAGTCGGCGACCTGTTCCTCGGAGGTGAAGTCAGCTGTGGGCGGTCTGGCTATTCCTCCTTCGGAGTGGCCTGTGAACAAGTTGGCCTTGTCAACTGTCGTGTTAACTCCTTTGAGGAAAGAGGAGATCTTAGCACTGAATGTTTCTAACAATCTGAGGAACGCTACGAGGTGTCTCCTGAGGTTCGGTCAGCAAACCAGAGGAATGCTGGTAGCTTACCCGCGGTGAATCCTTTGCTGCATCGAAGGCGGGCGGATTGTCCTGTTGGCAACGGTGAAAAGGAGCCGAGGATTTCACCCCTTGGAGCACAACCTTTTGAGGATGCATCAATAAATCCCTCGCGAGAACCTGGTTCTTCTGAGGCGGCCAGTAGGGACCGTTGTCAGTCTGCAAGAAATTTTTTTATGATCACTGACCTTGATTTTAAATTTCCTTCCTGTGACAGTCTGGAGGAATCCCAGAAGTACATGGATATGGCCCAGTTTGGGATCAAGGTCCGATTTTTTCTTGAACCTTTTTTGGAATCTAGTTAGTTGTCTCCCTTCAATAACTTTTCTCGTTTTTTTGCAGTTCATCTCTTCCGTGAATAAGTGCGTTAATTCGTATGATGCTGGTATTCGTGGAATCCGTAAACGCGCCGAAGAGGCTCGGGAGGAGGTTCGGTCAATCAGGAGGAAGTTCAACGATTTAGAAGCATCGAGTTCTCGGCAAATCAAATCACTCGAGAAACAACTCTCCCAGTTAAAGGAGGATAAGGATCGAGTGGTTCATTTGTCAGTCCACTTGGAGGCCAAAATGGCGCGTCAATCCGTTGAGTTGAAGACCATGGCCAATCAGCTAGAAGGATCCAAGTCTTTGCGCGATGCGAAGGCTCAGCGAGCTTATACTGACCCCCAGAAGGCTTCTCCTGACATGTATCGTGTCCTTATGGATGAGTTGAAGCAGTTTCTTGGATCTTTACCCGAAGCAAGTGATATGCTCAAAAATACCCTAGAGCTACTCTCCAAATTAAGAGATCGATTATAGTACTTAGGGGTCGAATTCCACAGAGACTCAATCGCAAAATAGATTATTGGTTTTTGAATTAAGCTAAACAAGAAATAATGTAATGAAAGTAGTGCAATAAAATCAGTTGTAAATCAGATGGGAAAAACGTCAGGATCAGGGAATTCTCAGAAAATCAGAAATGCAAGCTAATCAGTCAATCATGATTCTGTTATGTTCTAGAACTCGAAACACAATGATAAAGTGAACCGGTGTCGCTGCGAAAACTATCTATATCTAAAACCTAAAAAACCAAATTTCTTTGCGAGTTCTAAAGTATAACTATGCAATAATCTCATGTTCGATAAGTTCACAAAATCCCTAAATCAAATTCCTTTGAAGATAGATATTTTGCTCATCTAAGGTTCTTTCTAGCTAATTAGCCAACTTTCGTTGTGAGAATCAACCTATGATCAATAATCTAACTCGTCAGTTCAGATCAAGCATTAATTATAACCTAGATGAAGAACTAGTGTTCCAGAATGCTTAACTAACCAATCAACTTAACAATCCATCAAATCCCTAATGAGAAACCTTAAACCTAACTAGCTAACTACTCAGACATGGAGATTGAAACAATAAACATGATTGAATAAGATTGCATAAAAGAAATCAATAGAGAATAAAAGGAGTTATGAATCTTCTCTGAAGGACTCTGAATTCTTGTCTCCAAAACTCTGCTACAAATATCTCTCAATAAAATAAAGCTTCGATAAAAGATAGGTCTCAACAATGACCTTAAAATAATATAAATATCTTAAAAACTCGAACAGAGACTTATTTGCAAATAAGAAAAAGTCTGGGCAAATTTTCTTTTCTTCGAAAATCTTCAAAACTGGCGCAGAAAATTGTCTGTCTGATGGGTGTCGACCAACACCATACTTGGTGTCAGTCGACACCATCTCCAAAAGTGGTTTCCGGCTTGAATTCTTCTGCACAACTTCCTACTTAGCTCCAGAATAATCCATAATCTCCAAATAAGCTCCAAACGTACCTAAACCTGCAAATGACTCTAAAAGACTCCAAAAACACAAAAAGACTCTATAAACAAGACTTATATCATGGCTAAAAACACTAAAACCCATGATATATCAACTCCCCCAGACTAACCTCTTGCTTGCCCTCCAGCAAAACAGAAGACTAAACCTGTGGAAGAGGTTTGAATACATAGAAACTCACATATCTTTTAGAATACTGAATCCACCAACACCTTCGTAAGCCACTCCAAACAATACCAACTTAAGACAAAACCTCTATTACTTTTCCGTAGGCTTATCAACCATCCCCATATCAACCCACAATCCATAAGAGGTATTCAAAATCACCATTGCTGACCTTATTAAATTTTAAGTGCAGTCTCATCGAGGGAATATCAATCAAAGAACACATGGACTCTTACTCATCCAAGTATCCGATTTTATAGACAGTCTGCTTCTGGTTTCTTTCCTCTCCCTTTTCTCACTTCCAATCAGCCGAATTCTCCCTACTAGGGTATCATTTAATTTTTTATCGACTGACCGTTTATATTTTTTTAGACAGGCTTCCATGAGACACAAGAATTAACGGGGTTTCCGCCAACTTCTCGGTTCACTTCTTTTCGACCTATATCCTTTTGTTTTCTTTTTTATTTGAAGGGAAGAGAGAGAGAAACCATAATCACAAACTAATCCTATCAGACATGAACAAGGAATCCGATATAATGTGTAGGGCAGTTTTGGATCATTCAAACACTCAAACAAATATGGCGATATTGGTAGATCAATTTACCTTTAGAATTTCCTTTAGTAGGATCTGCTGTCAATGGTTGTAAGAATGGTCACTAAAGTGGTTGCTAAAACAGCTTCTTCCAAGAATAACTCATAGTTTCGAACTAAATTTTGACTCAATAAAACGACACAACTGACTCAAAACAAAACAAAGCAAAATACATTTCCTCCCCCGGACTTAAGTAACACTGTCCCCAATGTTATCAAACCGTAGGATCGGAAAGAAACCAAAGTAAAAACAAACGAACAAGAAAAAATAAAAATACGTACCTGGTCGGGTGGTGTCGGGCGACACTGGAAGTGGGTGTCGGTCGACACCTTTTTTTGACACAAGAAAAAAAAAACTAAAAATTAGCAAAAACCAAACGAAATTCATAGAAAATCCTACTTAAAAGTGGGTTGCCTCTCACTAAGCGCTTATTTTCAGTCATTAGCTTGACTAAGTTGGGGCTTAAGCATCTGGTGGATCAGAGAGTGGCAGGGAATGCCTCTGGGAAGAACATCTCAGCATCCAGGGTGGTGTATAGGCAGTTTGTGCATGAGATTGACCAAGGAATAAAGGAACAGCTGCAGGGCGGGACCTTGTGTGGGTGGGACACTTCTTTTTCCTGCAAAGTCATCAAAAGAGATACCGAGCTCTCTACGAGAATCTCATGGCTTGCATACGTGTGAAGTAGATGGAAGTGTATAACTGATGATATCAGGTGGTTTAGAATTGGGAACATGAAGTACATACCTTTGCTTTCTCCTAAGTGTATGGAGTGTGAGATGTGAATCTTTCTGTTTAGCAACAGTTGTCGAACTTGCAGAATTAGAAATCTCCTAAAAACTGTGTGTTTTGATTGTTTCTGGGTTGGTTTGTTGAGGGTGTCGACCGACACCAAGACTGGTCTCGACCGACACTGAGCCTGCAACCCGAATTTCTGCACTTTGTCTGCAATTCAGCTCTGGAATCCTTGTCTCCATCACAAAAGGGTCTTCCTCCAGCAACTTTTCTTTGACTGGACCCTCATCTTCAAGCCTAGTCCTGAAGAGATGATCTCCACTCCAATCCTCAAGCCCATCAGCTTTCTTAGAAGTCTCAACTAATTCCTTTTCAACAATCAGCTTGTTCACTTGCTCAGTAACCTCCAACTCCTTGACATACCCAGCAGTAATGTCATCTGGCTCCTCTTCCATGGCAACCTCTACAGAAAAGGTTTGACCATCAATGGTAGGTTTTCTCCTTAGTTTTTCCATGTCAAAGTTCATAACCTTATCACCCAAATCAAGCTCTATCTGCCCTTCTCTGACGTCAATAATAGCGCCTGCTGTAGCTAAGAAAGATTTTCCCAGAAGAAGAGGATCCTGAGGTTCTTCACCATATTCCAAAACCACAAAGTCTGTGGGGATAGTGCAGTCTGCAATCTGAAGTGGAACATCCTCTAAATCACCTTCTGGAATCCTCTTGCAACGATCAGCAAGGATAAGATGAATCCTTGTAGGCTTGAAGTCAGTCAACCCAAGTCTTACAGCAACAGAATAAGGCATCAGGTTAATGCTTGATCCAAGGTCACAGAGAGAGTGAGGAAACCAGCCTATTGAGATGGAGCAGTCTAGCACAAAACTCCCTGGGTCAGGTAATTTTTTTGGAATCCTACTCTAAATCATAGCACTGACCTGTTCAGAGACTTTCACCTTCCTCTCTTTCCTTGATACTGTCTTTTTCAAGAGGATTGCACTAATGTCCTTTGTGAGCAAAGCTGCTTCCTCAAGACTTACACCATTCACAACCATCCTCTTAACATACCTCTTAATTGGAAGTGAAAGCTTGACTGCATCAACCAATGGTATCTCAATCAGAACCTTGTGCATTATTGCCTTGCATCTGGCCTCTATCACCTCTTGTTTAGACATTTTGGGCTTCGAGTAAGGTATCTTAGGTTTGTAGGCCCTCTCTTCAGTAGGTAATGGTGTTTTGGGACGATCAGCACTCTCTTCTGACGGCAATTGAAAAATACAGGTTGTGTCGAAGTGCATCGATTTTTGTCCGTCAGGACTCGAGAAATCGCGATTTTTCGTTGGTGTCGACCTCTTCACTTTGGTGTCGTCAGGCATGATCGACAACGGTTCGTCACGACTCGATTTCTCGAGAATTTTGGTTGGTGTCGACCGACACTCGTCCTTGGTATCGACCGACACCAGGTCTGTGGCTCCAAATTCTTCATGAAACTCTTCAGACTCTACAAATTTTTCTTCACTTCTTACCATGATGGCATTAACATGATGCCTTAGGTTGATATCAATCTTTCCTGAAAGAAATCCTTCTTGCCTTTTTATGGAATCAGCAGTTTAAGCAACCTGAATATCTAGCTTCTTAACATGAGCACCCAAAGACAATTTTCCCATTCAGATCAGTATACAAAGCATCCATCTTCCCATTGAAGTTCACAGTCATCTTTGTCTGACCTTCCAAAACCTGCTCCAACATAGATTCCATCTTGCTATTCTGTTCAGGTTTATGGTAAGAAGAAGAACCATAAGTTCCTGTGAAGTTGTTGTTCTGAAAAGGCTTCTGGTAAGAAGAACCATAACCTTGCTGATTTCCAAATCTCTGACCTTGAAACCCAACTCTAGTGATGAAATTTACATCCTCTTCCTCTGGTTCAAATGTTTCAACCTCAGCAGCAAACTGAATTTGCTTCTTTCTCACAAGGAGATTGTGGATAGAATCAAGTTTTGTTTTCACTTCAGCACTCTGAACACCTTCCATGTTTCTAGCCAGCCTCTTCCTATCATAGTCTGCATTCTTGGTACTATTGCTAGATGTCAAGTTCTCAATAAGCTTTTTGGCTTCCTCTGGGCTTCTGGTATTGAAGCTTCCTTCACTTGCATCCAAAGCCATCTGGTACCTCCAATCTATGCCTATGAAGAAAATACCCAGCATCCAAAGCCATCTGGTACATTTGTCTGACACCCTCTTCACATGCCTCATTGAGCTTATTGTCCAAACAAATGACTCACGCCACCAGGGGAAAGCAAGAGAATCTTCCAAATTTTCAGAGAGCTTCACATACTTAGTCATGGGCCTATGCACCTGTGCGGACACAACCAAGACACCGTCCACGATGAGTATCAGAGCCAAACGCAAAGGCCTCCAGCTAGGTAATGAAGTGTCATCCCTCATCATGTGCACAATATCAGCCAGAGTTGCTTGTCTAGGAAGCTTAATCAACTTGTCCCAGTATTAATCACTGACATCCTTGTGCAGTTGCTGGAAGTCATGGTCGTATCCTTTGGGAAACTCACCGCATGTTAGTCCAGTTATGGACTTAAACTCGGCCAGAGAAAATCGGAAAGGGTGCCCACCAAATACAGACCACAACATGTATTTCTTCTTGGTTACGACTTGCCTGGTCAGCAAGGCGTGGATGAGTTTGCATGAAACAGGGCACCTAACCGCGGGTAAGTCAAACAACTTACCAAAGCACGACCTCCTTATCCTCTCTCAGTCACGAGTGCCTTTCAGAGCATCTCTCACAAAAAGAAGGATATCGAGCCTCGAGTAAACGTTAAGCCTCTTACTCGGAAATCGATAGCCTCTCTGGTAGCCCCTTGTCCCATTCTGGGTTAGAAGATGGACCGCTGTCTGCAAAATAAAACGGGAAACAAAACTTAGTTTTACAAGTTTGACTTTATCCGAATCCCAAATCTACAATTTAAATCGACTATAACACACAATTTAACGCATAAACGAGAAAGATAAACAAATTTTTGTAAGAAAAAAACACCAACAAAGAACCGCCGGGAAATTACAGATGAACAATAAACCCTAACGCCGCGTAAAACTTGATTGATTTCTGACCGGGAATCGTTCTTTCGATTTCATACCTTCCATTATAGGGAACACTTCTGCCGCAGATCAAAGCTTCTTGTAAAGAATCCACCGGAAATATATTTTTCGATCTCGCCGATATCGACTTTCACACTATCTTCTTTGTCTGAGACGAAAAGTCGGGTGGTAAGAAATAAACTGTAAATTCTTCAAAAACTGTAATATATTATTTACACTCTGGCTTTTGGATTTGAGTATCAAAATGGGACACAGTTAACTTTTCACTCTCGTTATACTAGATAACTAAACAGAAAAATGATTCACAGCAAATCCAGGGTATAAGTGTCATTTCACTACTCATAAGTACACCATCACACTTAAGTACCTTTTTGTGATAGAAAAACACGAAAAGTGCATTTTTGAGATAACGTCTCTTTTTCTTTTACAAATTTTAGTTTAATTCAAATATATATATATATATATATATGTATATTTTTTTTATTCCTGTCTTTTTAGGTTTAATGTTGTGTTTTTGGCAATAAATTAAAGTTATTGAGCTTTATTTTATAATTGAAATTTCTGTTTATTGAGTTCGGATAAACCTATTGTAATAGATTTTAATGAGCGACATAGCACATACTCATAATTAAAAAAAAAATTAGGATATATTTTAATTTTAACAAAATAATCTTGAATTAATGTAAAAATATTTTATTTTACAAAATAAAATCTGTTTATATATTGATTTTTTTTTACAACCGAAAACTTTTAAATAAGTATAATTTTAGATTTGTAAGAGTGAAAATAGTATAATCTGTCCATTTAGCCCATCTAGAAAGAATTGGTAAAATTTATTTTTAATATTTTGTATTTAAAATAGGCTAATTTATTTAACATGTCTTGAATTGGTTAAAATTTGTTTTCAGTGTTTTTAATCATTTTCTTTTAATCCGCCTTTATTATGCATCTTTGAATTTTAATGAAATAATCCATAAAAAATTGCAATCGTATAAAAATTAATACCAACCTATCTCATAAATGATTTTATAATATAAAAAAAACTAACTTTTAATAATTTTAATCTTATCAAGTTAAAAATTGTGGATCGAATAATATAAGTATGATTGTTTTTAATATTTTGTAATTAAATTGGCCTACTCCATTTAAACTGTATTTAAGTAGTTTAACTGTTTTTTTTTAAATTATTCATAATCAAAATTAACTAATCCATTTTTAACTCATTTTATCGTGGTGTAAATATTTTACATTTTTTTATGAAACAATCCATAAAGGATTACAATATTAAAAATATCAGTCACGACTAATCGGTGATCAGTGCATGACCGTGGCGAGTAGAAGAAAATCGGTTAGTCTATACGGTGAGACGCATAGTTCCCGCGTTAGCTGCATAATTCTAGTGCTGGCAGGATAATTCCTTTCTAGACCCAACACACTTTCTACAGTTAGACCCAAAAATATAAAAAAATAGTACGAAAATTATCAAAACAAAATTTAGTAGTCTTATTTGTTTTTATATTGTCATTTGTAGTTTCTAATTGGATTGATGAGGTTAACTGATGTGCTTTTTATTTTTCATTTCAGACGTATGTAATTATAGTTATTTTTAACACATTTTTTCAATTCATGGTGATTACTTAATCTTTAATGACAAAAAGGATGAAAATTTGCAATATTTTAAATTGTTTTTGTGTGTGTTCTAAAGATCAAGACAATCTATTTTTTTTGTTTTTCCCATGAATTGGAATTTATGTTGTAATGTTTGTATTAGATGTGTAATAGAAAAATTCTCTATTTATGTTAGATCTCACCTGGTTTATCTATGAATCTTATATAAAACTTTGTCTAAAAATTTTCAATTTATTTATTATATACATAAAAATGTTATAAATACATTAAATTTTATTTAAAAAGCTAGTCCCCGAATACTTTCCAATTAATTTCTGATTTTTTGTTAATTTGCTAGGCTCAGATCGGCCGCCTAACTAACGCCTAGCATAATTCCAAACAGAGATCATCACTCATCTCCTATATGTTCAAGTATTATAAATATTAACTAATTATTCATAATAAATAATTATCAAATTGAATTATGTGGATTTAATTTGTAATATTTTAACTTTTTATCAAGTTAAAAATCTTCATTTTATAAATTATCTAAAATAATATTAACTTAAATATTATTTATAAAAGTAATGTTTTTAAATTAAAATATGTTGAAAATGCATTGATTTATGTTGCTTTATGTGTATAATTTATATTTTTTTACCAAGTTGTTTTAAATATTTATTTTATGGTTTATAAAATTATCGGTATCCTATGTTATTTAATTATACTTACCATTTGATTCAGTAATTTAATTATGCTTTTCAAATTTCCTTTTTATCTTTTTAGATGAAATTTAATTAATATTAATTTATAATAATATTTTAGCTATAAAAAAGACCCAATATTTTTGTATTGTTTTGAAAGAGCTTTAGTTAATGTACTGTTAGGAAACATATTTAGTTAGTATAATATTATTTTGCATAATTATCCTTCATGAAGTTGAAACAAAACCCCTAATGTTTAATTGCACTTTATGTATTATATCACATTAGTAAAAAATGATTTTTAAATAATAATTCTCTTTTGATATGATAGATTAACCTCATAATTAAATGAATAAAAAGTGTTGAATTTCAACTCTATTTTTTTCATATTCTCTCCTATTCAATACTTTTATACTTCTCTTCTCCTTTTCAATCGTTTGATTTCATCTATAGTGTTTAGTGTTTATCTATATATCTTTGCACTTTATCCAGCTTAAATTTCACCTGATCAAATCGATTCATTAATATTGATGTATGGGTTTAACTTCGATCGATTCCTAATTCCAGCTTATCAATTCTAACCTTAGCCTTCTCCTTATGTATGTACATGAGGAGGATAAATGTTGGTGATGGATTTCATCCTTACAACAAGGTTCATATTATTCTTACACCCACGCATGCGCTGAGCAAAAGGAAATGACGAGTAGAAAATTATGTCAAGCAGAAGAGGAATTGTCGACCAGAAGAGAAAATGTCGATCAGATTTGGAAATAAAAAGAAAAAAGAAAGAAAATATTGAAGATGAAAAGGAAAAACAGAAAATCAAACAAGAAATGAAAGATTGCCGATCACGAGATAAAAAAAAAACAGAGATTAGGCTTTTTTTTTTTTAAACTAACACAGACGTGAAACAGATTGGAAATGACAAATAGAATAGTGAATGTTGAGCAAAAGAGGAAATGTCAAGCAGAAGAAAAAATGTTGAAGACATGAAAATCAAAGAAGAAAAGAAAAACTGCCGATCTCAAGATTAAGAAAGAGAGAAAGTATGTTTTTGTACAAATAAAGATCGTGTTCAACCTAAAACGACACACATTAATTTTACGAGAGAGTTTGACTATTCTAATCGGCGAATTGATGATCATAAATTCTTGTATTTAAGATCTTTAAATTCAATCTAAATTTAATAAATAATCTCTTTAAACCAACAACTAAATTCTTTCCTTAAATAGGAAATTTGAGTTCAACAATAAACAGAGCAAAGTGATTTATAAACTGACCAAAATGGTGAAGAAGTATGTGCCACAGCTTTTTTAGGAAAAATCTTCCACAAGAAAAGCTTCTTCCAGTCACTATTTTGACTGAATTTCACTTGTTTCTGGATTTAATGAGGATTTGGAAGATGCCGCAACCAGTCAGCCTCACCAGCAGCCTAACCACAACAGCTCCAGAGTTGACAAATCAGAGAAGATTGCAGACGATTCTAATGTTGTTAATTCTTCATCTTCTGATGACTTATGGCAGGTCTTCTCGGCCAAAAATATTTTTTCTTTCTTTTATTTGAGTCTTTTTTACTCTTAGTTCAGTCTACTTTTGAATCAGAATGGTTTAAGGTAAGTCTGGGGGAAGTTTTCATCGTTTACTAATGAATTTTTTTTCTTTTTCTTATGCCTTTGAGTCATTTTAATGATTTTTCTTTCGTTAAAACCTTCGTCAGGAGTAAGGATATAATCTTATGATTAGTTTCAATTATTATGTGCTTACAATTTGATTTTCCAGTGAAAACTTTTACAGGAATTATGTGAAGTAGGGAATATCTGGAGACTTTGCATATCTAGGATTTCAGCTGTAGAGATTTCTATTGGATTTGATACTAAATCCACTCTATTCAAACCTAATATTCACTTTTATTTTTTCTCATTGAAGGTATTAGATCAAGGCAACATGATATAATCAATCAGGACTTGGTATCCCTTTCTAACACTCTTTGATTCAGAGTAACCAACCCATCTTTTTAGATGGACTCCACCTTAAAACCTATCTCTTTTCAGATCTCATACCTTCGTTTTTTCTTTCTTATCTCCAGATATATGCAAAAACGTCGGAGAGAGAGGAGTAACACAGTTTTTCGGTCACTGAAATTTCAGAACATGAAAAACAAAAGAGGAGGATATCAAAGATGATCAATGATGGTTTACACACGATTTTCACTCATATGGAAGGCATATATTCGTGCCTTTGAGAGATCTTAAGAAATTGTCAAACTAATAAATTACTCAAACCTACTCATGTCATTATAGTATTTAAAGATCAATCCAACCTGGGTGATTAACACACTAAGAATTGCAGAATTCACTTAATCTAAGTGCAATCACACAGTTTCAAGGAGACTATTGTTCACTACAACCTAATCAATCAACTAAGATGACAAAGAAAACAGAGTAATTAACCAAAAGAGAGGATTTAATTCAGAAATTAATAGGTTAAGCCTTTGGGTTGAGGCAATTGATATTGGGTGATCAGATACTAATCAATGATGCACATACAATCTATTAAAAGCAGATTCTTAGGCCTAAGATCACTAACCTAGCTAATCCACTTTCATGACATTAAGCCTATGATAATCAAATGACTAATATCAAGTCTCATTGGCTAATCTTAAGATCATCAAACTTTAGAAACAAGTCTTACTAGCCTCCTAACATTTCAGAAATCAATTCTCATTGGCCTAACATGCTAAGCGCTTAAGGGTCTTCATTCAGGAATTTCATCCAAAACTTTCAATGCATGAAAATCCCTAGGATCTAAGTTAAGAGTGATCAAGTCACAACCAGAAGACAGGATCTCTCTAGATTAAGCCCTAAGCATCATCAATCAGCACCTAATCACCCTAATCACCCTAATATACCTAACCCAAAGACTTATGAGGTAACTACTCACTAATCATCTTGATATCCATAAAACCCATCAAGAAAATATGCAAAATAAAATTATTTTAAGGATTAAAAGATGAAATCAAATAACGGAAACACAAATAAAAAGGGAAAATTGCATTAAGCCAAACAAAATCAAAAAGTCTACAAGATTATCCAAAGGGTAAAAGATATCCTTAGACTAATTAGGTTTAACACTATTTATAGTTACTTCCTAAGTAGATTGGGCATTCCCAACATACTGGGCCGGCTCAAGAAGAACTGGGTAGGAGAAAAGTCAAGCTTGGTCAAACAAAAGTCAAAGGGGAGGTTTTTCGGATCACAGCATTGCGCCCCCGCTGCCAGTGACCGCTGTGGTTTTAAAACTTCACAGCGGGGTCGCGCCCCCGCTGTGCTCACTGCTCCTACGTTCGCAATTTCCTCTGCGGCCACATCTTACCGCTGGCATGACCACTCCGGGTGACTCTCTGGTCGAGCTTCCACAGCGGCCTCGCCTCCCCGCTGTGGATGGCCGCTGCGGCTTTAAAAATGTCCTTCTCCCTTCTCAGCCTCTTGCTTAGTCCGGTTTTCATGTCCAAATTGCTTCAATTCATGCTCAAAACATGTCAAGAAAAATTGCATGAAATAAATATCTTAGACTTTGTACTCTTCCATTGCCATCAAAACTTAACCTCTAATCATCAAAACCAAATGCCACTCAAGCCATCAAGCCAAAACAGCCTCTTACATTCATTAAAGTGTTTGAGTGAATTCTTACTAAGGGAGTGTCAATCAATCTCATTTGGTTTTGGTATAGGTCTTTTGTGGTGGTTTGAGATTTCATTCTTTTGGATGGTTAACTCTCAAAACAATGAGCATTTGACATTGCACAAAATCTATCTAAGAAAGGGAACAAATCATGCATAGAAAGGTTGATCCTCTTAGTTTTACCCAATCCTAGAAATGAACTAAAACTCCCATTCTTTTGAAGCATCTTAATCTTTTCACTATTTAAACCCAAACTTCCCAAAACTTAACTCTTCTCAAATGAACATCTATTTCTTTTTGCTAATCAACTAGGGATGATTTTGTTTTCACTTTTCACTTAGCTCTTTTATTTAGATTGATTCTTTTCTCTTTTTCTTTTTAATTACCCCCATTATTCATTGTTTTCTTTTGAATTCTTTTTAACCACTTAAGGTGTATTATTCTAATCTTAGAGCTTTCACTTATTTTCCAAGAAATCCCTAAAGACTTTCCTTTTCTTTTGCAGACTGTTCACATTATTTCTCTTCTTTTACTCCCCAATCCCAACTCAGTAGACATCTCACTTCCCAACCTAATTTCTAGCTTAATGAGGTCCTATAGCTAGCTATAATTATGAAGAACAATCTTTGTCATCCCCAATACTCTCAAGTTTTTGCACATGTAAATGCTATCAAGGAAGAGGCCTCACTCAAACAGTTCAATGATGGTCAAGAAATGAGGTTCAAGGCAAAGGGTGAGAAGTGATGCTTGGGTTAGCATAAGAGTGGTAAATGAGAAAGAAAACACAAGCTTTATCCATGAGAGAGAATTTCCAGCCCCTTAGCAAGATAATTAGATTCAAATTTAAACCTATCAGTTCATGAGGAATGTTTTGGCAATCATGCAAGGTTCACAATGATATGAGTTTTCAAGGCAAGCTCATCTAGCAATGAAATTTCCTATTTCTTAGATTAAGTTCAAGCAATTTATAACCACTTGGAAGGGCATTGTTCTCAATCCTCCATGTGAACCTCTACAAGGTAATCTCATCATTTTACACCATGGATATGTAAATGTAAACCTAGAATGAAACTAGACTCAATCCTAAAAAGAAACAAAGATATGATTCTACATGATTCTTTTTGTTGTTTTTTTCCGAAATTTTCAAATTTTTTTGGTTTTTTCAAAAACATAGTTATCTACAATGCAATGGATAGACTCTCAAGAAGTAAACAAAAGAAAACACAAGATTAAATACTAAGCTTCTCCCCCAAAATTATTTCACAGTGTCTCAGTTTGAGAATAAGCTAGAGAGAGACCACAGATAAAGAGAAAAACTAAGGAAAATGAAGAAAAGCTAAAGAATATATACAAAAGGTAGAGGAATGGTACCTCAAGAAGTAGCAGACGGGAGGAGTCGTTGGAGTCCCTCTGAAATTGTCCATTACTGCACCTAAATGCCTTCTTTGACTCTTCATCTAATCCTAAACACTGCAAACACGAAACAAAATCATCAATCTACCAAAATAAAGAACAAAGTATATACAATTGATAACATGAGATTTCCTCCCAAGTGAGCTTGTTTAAAGACTACGCTTGATTTTCCATGATCTTAGGTTGAAGTTGGGTCTGAGGGAGCAACTGATCCTCTCTCCTCAATGGATTCATCTGCCAAGTAGGGCTTGATTCTCTGCCCATTTACTATGAAGTCTTCACCATCCTTGTTGATCAACACAATGGTACCATATGGTTTCACTTCCTTGATCTTAAAGGGGCCACTCCATCTGGACCTCAACTTTCCTAGAAATAGCTTCAGCTTTGAGTTGGACAACAACACCATATCCTTGCAGATGAGTTTTGTGAGAGGTCTTGCTCTCCTTGAAAAATTCTTAATGAGCGTTCTGTAAAAGCCAGCATGCCCCATAAAGCTTCTAATTCCCTTCACATTGTCTGGGGGTTCTAGGCCAATCATGACATCAATGTTCGCCTTGCCCACTTCTATTCCACATTCAGAATCTTGTGTCCCAGCACTGTTCCTTTTCTCTTGCCATAAAATGACATTTCTCCCGGTTCAAAACCAGACTTGTCTCCTCACATCTCCTTAGCACCCTTAGCCCTGTTGGAAGAGGTTTGAGGGCTTTGAGTTCACTCCGTTCATCCTCAGTGCTAGAGTGACCATTGCTAGCTTCTTCTTTGATGCTTTCCTGCTCAACCATGTTGACTTGATGTACTACTTGATGGAGCTCCGAAAACTCTAGATTCCCTTTTTGAGCCTTGTGTGAGTCAAGAAGCCACACATACTCCTTACTCTCTGGTCCCAAATCATCATTCTCTCTCCTAGAGGCTAGAGCCAACTGTAGTGAGTCTTCATGAGCCATTTCCTCAAGGAATTCATCAGTCAACTGATCCATGGTTTCAATCCAGAAGACTTGCTCATCTATGGTTGACCTCTTCATCACTTCATTTATGTCAAACTTAAGGACATGATTACTCCCAAGGTGCAAGTCTATCTTCCCTTTTTGACATCAATTACTGCACCAGCTATAGCTAAAAAGGGTCTCCCAAAGATTAATGGATCCTTTGGTTCTTCATCCATCTCCAGCACCACAAAGGTTGTTGGAATCTCAGCATTTCCCACCATGATTGGTAAGTCCTCAAGCATCCCAACTGGTAACCTCACAGACCTATCAGCTAATATCAAGGATATCCTGCAGGGTTTGTAAGAATTGAATCCCAGACTCTCAGCAATGGAGAGTGGCATGAGGCTTATACTTACCCTACGATCACAAAGACACCTCTCAAAGGCTAAGTGCCTCAAGGTACAAGGTAGTGTGAAACACCCTGGGTCCTGGAGCTTCCTAGGAATATTCCTTCTGGTGATTATAGCACTCACTTCATGAGTCAACACAACCATTCCCTGTAAGGTTTGGGTCTTCTCCTTGATAGCATCTTTTAAGAACTTGCTATACTGTGGAACCATCAAGAAAGCTTCTATGAGGGGCATAGTGACCTGAATGTTACTCATCTGCTTATCAAAGATGACCCTATACTTCTCTGTGAGTTGCTTCTTGAATCTGGAAAAGGGAGCTTGGGTTCATAGGTTAGTGGTTGGAATACTGCCTCATTTGATGTTGATGCAGAACCTTTTTGAGTAGTATTCTCTTCACAAACATTTCCTTTTCCTTTGTAGTCAATCTCTTTCCCACTAGTCCTCTCCACTGGTCTCTCAGTATCAACCTCAACTGTAGTATCTCCCTTAGGTGTCTCTTCTTCCAAAGTTTCAGCAATCTCCTCCTCAACCTGAATCATATTGTCCTCAATGAGAACCCTTGAAGGTAACTCTCTTCCACTCTATAAGGAAATAACATAGACATACTCCTTATGATTGAGTTCAGGTTTTCCATGGAGCTGACCCATAGGTCTTTTAGAAGCAGAGGTGACTTGGGAAACCTGGTTGTCCAAAACTTTCAAATGTTGTTGTAGACTCTCCACTTTGGCATTGAAATCATTCTTCATTGTGCTGATTTTAATAGCAGATCTGCCTTGTCCCTCTAGAATCTGCCTACGCAAAGCATTGGTATCCTCTTGAGGATTGGAATTTGAAGAACTCCCTTGACCTTGCACAGGTTTGTTCCCTTGATTGTAGAAACCTTGATTAGGGTAATAAGGTTTGGCTTGGAAATTTCCTTGGGGGTTGTACTGTGGCTTAAGCTGAAAATTCCCCTGAAGAGTGTTGGGAGGTTGGGGTTTGTGTGGAGGATAGGTTTGGTCCTGGGGATTCTCCACATTATTGTTCATATAAGAAAGATTGGGATGATTCCTATTGTTTTGATTGAACCCTTTCTGATATCCTTGTACTCCAATATAATTGATCTCTTCTTGGCCTTCTTGTAGCATCTCCATATTTCCTTCTTGGTAACCTGAACCATGATCAAATTCCCCAACAAAGTTGAAAGACCTCTGGTTTGCAAGAAGAAGCTTATCCAGTTTGTCACTCATGGCCTTCATGTCCGTCTTGTGATCATCATTAACATCCATATGGGTCCTGTCGTAATCTTCTCCATAAGCTGAATCACTCTGACAGAGGTTCTCCACTATAAACATTCCATTTGCTTAAGCCAAACCCAATAAATTCCTATTGCTGGCTGTGTCCAACATCATCCTATACTTGGGAAGAACACCTCTATAGAGAGTGGTAAGAAGACTCTCTTTTGAGAAACCATGATGAGGGCATTGCATGGTATAACCCTTAAATCTTTCCCAAGCTTCTCCAAAGTTCTCATTACCCTTTTGTGCAAAGCCAGATATCTAATTCCTCAACCTAGCTGTTCTGGAGGTGGAGAAGAACTTGGATAAGAAGGCTTTCTTGCATTGATCCCAAGATATGATAGAACCTTGAGGAAGATTCTTTTGCCACAGGTGAGCTTTATCTCCAAGTGAAAAGGGAAAGAATCTGAGATTGAAGGCATCTTCAGAAATGCCATTGATCTACAAAATTCCACATAACACATCAAATTGATCCAACTGATCCAGGGGATCCTCCATACACAGACCATGAAATGTGCTTCCTTGCACCATGTTGATCAAGCTTGCCTTGATTTCAAAATTGTTATTCTCCACTAGAGGTGCTCTGATTCCTGTCATATTCCCATGAATGTTTGGTTCATCAATCTGTCCAATTGTTCTACCTTGTCTCCCTTGAGCTCTTGGCAGATTCTCATGGTTCCCATGATGGTGTTCATGATCCTGATGACTATGTGGTTGGTTCTCCATAGTGTGACCCAACCTTTGCAAATGATTCACTCTCTGCTGAACTCTTCTGTCTCTTGCAATATCCCTTTCCAATGCTCTGATGTCTTCAACAGGAGGAACTAAGTCTATAGGATCTCTACTCCTAGTGACCATACACCTTGCAAAACAAAGAGAGCAAGAAGAAAAAGTGAGAATTCAGGATGTAACAAGACTTAGCCTCAAGCAAAAACAAATTCCTAATGGTTACAATCAATCCCAAGATGGCAACGGCGCCAAATTGATAATAGGTTTTTGTCAAACTAATCAATTACTCAAACCTACTCATGTCATTATAGTATTTGAGGATCAATCCAACCTATGTGATTAACACACTAAGAATTGCAGAATTCACTTAATCTTAGTGCAATCAAACAGTTTTAAGGAGATTATTGTTCACTACAATCTAATCAAACAACTAAAGTGACAAAGAAAACAGAGTAATTAAACAAAAGAAAGGATTTAATTCAGAAATTAAAAGGCTAAGCCTTTGGGTTGAGGCAATTTATATTGGGTGATCAGATACTAATCAATGATGCACATACAGTCTATTAAAAGCTGATTCTTAGGCCTAAGATCACTAAACTAGCTAATCCACTTTCATGGCATTAACCCTATGATAATCAAATGACTAACATCAACTCTCATTGGCTAATCTTAAGATCATCAAGCTTTAGAAACAAGTCTTACTAGCCTCCTAACATTTCAGCCATCAAGTCACATTGGCCTAACATGCTGAGCACTTAAGGGTCTTCAAAACCTAATAAAGACTAATGCAATGCATATGCAACCTAAAGTATGCCTAAATGAGAGTTAAATGCTTAAAACATGTCAAGAAAAGATGGTTAAAATTCATTCAATTATCTAAATATCAGAAATAAACAATATTTCCCACAGAAGGTTAGGAGTCTGATGTGAAGTATTTCAGAAGAATTCCCAATAAAAGACTAAGTCTGGGGGAGTTATGCACAAGCAGAAGTGACTAGAGAACTGTACTCATCAACATGTCCATTATTTCTTTCAGTTTTGCATAATATCCTGCATCCATGGAGTTATCTAGTAACCCTTAAACGCTTTAAGCCTCACCTCTAAACAGTCCTTTAATACCTGGAATTGTTTACTTTGGATCATACTTTTGATGATAAATCAATAGAAACTATAAATGAATGTAGAGAATTAGTGGATTTGAATGCAGAGACTCAGTAGGTCTGGAATTCCTATGGATAAAGAGACTAGAGAATGCACAATGAAAGTGAGTAAGCTTTTACATGATTGTTTGTTTAATGTGGTCTGCATATTCAGATTGATAGGTACGGTTTCTGAAGATTCTTGAGAGTTCTCACTATTTTCAAACTTCTTTTCTAAGACTGGACTTTTTGTTTGACAAACAAAGATCTAATTCTTGGGGTGTGAGAGGAGGGGGGGTTGATTAACAACAATTATTTTATGAGTATTTTATCATGATTTTATGCCTTCATAAGTAGTTTTCTCGTATATTCTCATTTCATTGACTCTTCAGGTAAAAATACATTAAAAGAATGTAAAAAGGAGCATAAATGGACTAATTTAGAATCCAGACAAGATAAACCAATCATCCAAGAACTCAAAATTTCAAGAAATGAAATATTCAGCAAAAAGACATATTCTAAGTACCGTAAGTCAAACTCATGACATAGGCCTTCCAGGGCCGCACTTGGAGTTATTTTCCATGTTCAGTGTCCTAGAGTCATAAACCCTTATAATAACATATCATTATTTGTTTGCATGTTTCATGTGATTATCTTGAAGATCTAATATTTTTCCCAATTGCTCACAAAACTGACTCTCTGCTGATTTCTTTTGCTATTTTCTTTTATTGATTTTCGACTCAAACCACAAAAATCCCCTGTGACAGTTCTAGCTGGATCACGATATCATAGTTTTTCAGTGTAATTGATAATTCTCTAAGGGATCAATATAAACCGCACTATACTTTGCTGTGCCCTTGATCTAGATTTAGTTGGGTGAAAACCCACACCACATCAGGTCTGGCACCGGTAAGAGAATGATCTTACGATTCTAAAACACAAAGCTATAAGGTTTTTTTACAACTGCTGTGAGAAGTTTCCCGATCATTCTACTATAGCCGACACAAAATCAAGTGACTCATGTTTATTGAGGTGATATTATAGTATGGTGTTTTTGTATTACACTCCAATACAAAAAGAAACCAAAGTTCGAAGAGTAATTTTAACCTTAGTTCCTTCTGTCATCTATACAATAGTATATTGAGCTGGATGATTTTCCTTTTTCAAACCAAGTTTCTCTACCGCTAGTTTCAATATAACATTACAGCAATTACCTGAATCAATGATCAGATTGCATAATTTTCCTTTGACTATGCAGGTGGAACAGAAAATATATGTGTGCAACCATGGTTCTTCATATCCCACCAGAGATGGAGCATCAACGCAGGATTGTTACTATCACCTGTTGTAGGAGCTTCCTCATACCACTTTGTTTCAGCGTCTCCCATTGAATCATATCTCGGAGCAGTAGCCATCATTATCAAACTTCTCCGTTGTTGCTTTGGATAAGCCGTTTGGCGATGCCTTAGCTCACCACAATTATAACACCAAAGTGTATTAGGGCGAGTGGAACGACTCAAAGTCATTTCCTCAGATGCAGCCTTACTTCAATCTCCTTGTGGCGGTTTGATATAAGCACCATTAGAGTGTTGATGAATCGAATTCTCGGGATCTGTACTTCTAGATTATTTTAGAGGTTAAAATGTTTGAGTTAAATCTAAATTTCAAGTACTTATATGATGTAATGTATAAAGAAAAATAAAATTATAAATAGAAGATAATAAGTTCATTCATTAAAAATATTTATGTTAAAGAAGAACAAAAATAGTTTATAGGAAAAATCTTCTATTTAACACACTTCCATATTTTGTGGCCAAAATGGATTACGAATGTAAAATGGACAAAAATGTTTCATTAAACAATGTAATTGACAATTTTAGCCATTCTTCTCACTACAACTAACACATGCAACATTCTAAACTCTAAATCCTAAACAATAAGGATTTGTGAACCCAAGCTGATTAGTATTTAGTAGACCAAAAATTAAACATTAAACTCTAAATCTTAAACCCCAAAATCTAAACCCTAAACCTAAGGATTTGTGAACCCAAATTGAATAGAAGCACTATTTACATATACATATAAACCCTAAAACCCAAAATCTAAACTCCAAACTGTAAGGGTTTATGAATCCAAGCTGATTTTATTTTTTATTTTTAATGTTTTGAGAAGGAAGGGTAGACTAGTATTTTGTCCTCTTTAATGAAACAATTTAATCCATTTTCTTTTCCTAGTCTATTTTGGTCACAAAAACTTCAATGTAATCTATTTTAAGGTATTTCTGTATTTTATATGATGAAAAATATATGTATAATTTATGAATAGAAATTATAAATTTATAATATAATATTGTAAAATATACTAAAAATACAAACTATAAAATATTTATTAAAGACAATGATAATAATTTTAAGGAACAAGTATTTCAAATAAAAAACATTTGCCAATATCTAAATATTTTCTTATACATAGTAGAAATAAAATTATATTTAAGATATGTAAAAATTTGCATACTAAAAGTAGCCAATTAATTAACAAGATATTTTAAAATCACACAAATATAATAATAAAATAATTGACTATTGATAATTTTTTAGATATTATATTTTATCTAAAATAATTGATTCACTGATAATATGTGAATTTAATAGATTATATATACCATTATATATATTACGAATATAAAATTACTTTAATAAATATTATTGATTATATATTTTAAATAAAAATATATATTAAGATAACCCCACGCTATGCGTGGGTGAAAAAACTAGTAATATAAAGGAAAACCATACGAAAGATAGAGAACATTTGAAAAGGAAAACATACAAAAATACGAGAATACGAAATGGAAAAAGGTATAACTTCAAGAACAAGTCAAAACACCAACACCTAACGACCTGTTCTTCGTAGATGAATATAGATGCTCTGCATCAGACCTCTCAATCTCTTGAAGCAAAGCCTTGGCCAAGACCTCATTCCCTCCGCCATGACACCACATTTGGTCGAGGGTGTTTCCATTCGACTCTTTTGCCCCTTTTTTTATGATTAACCGTAGTTGATCTAAAGACCTATAAATATTTATTTTTAGTCTCTAGTTTACACACACCCTAAACACCCATCCACAAGCCCAAGGGCACGACATTCATGCACAAAAAAACACTAATGTCATTGTTCTTTGTAGATTGTTTCATTGCGTTGGATTCTAAGAGTTTTAAAGACAAAATCTCGCATTTGTACCTGAATATAGAGAAGATTTCTGAATCTTTAAATCTTTTGATACAATCTCTTCATGATTTCATCTATGATCATTTTCTGTTGGTTTACTTACATCATGTGTAAGTAGATTTGTTAGCTAAATTGTTGGTAATCAATGAGTTCATAATCTATTAGGATTTATGAGGTAGAATAGGGGATTTTTAATTGGAATTTTCATCTTGCATTGTTTGCAATGTTTATTTTTCTTTTGGCCAATTAGAAACATATATTAGGTTGATATATTCTCGAAAATCTTGTTAGACAATACACTCCACAGTCACGAGTTTGAATGTTTTGAGGAACTTGATTTCCTGGGATCCACAGATAAGTGTAGGAACATTTGGATACAAGTATCTGTCTTTGAGAGGAGCTAGTGTGTGTAGCACATAACGTATGATTTCACATATAGATTTAATCGCAGTTTCAATCTCTTCATCGTTTGCATGAGAAACAATGTTGTCCCAAAGAACTATGTGCCTCGATCGAATTGAACCCACATAGCTATCCAATGATCTCCCTTTACGTGCAGGGAGGAGTAGATATCATCCACATCGTGACCCCATATTTTTTTTTTATTTGCAGAACTCTGGTATATTTCTTATACGGTAAGAATAGGCTCTAGGAGGTAGTGCGCTGAGTAAACCTTCTGCATAATGTGCAGAAAATAAACATGTTGTAGTATGAATACCATAATGTGCTGAAAATAGTACCAAGAAAGCAAAACTTCTCGCTTCTAAACCACTGTGGATGGTTTTCGTACCCATATCAAAATAGATTAATCCTAGCATCAATGTGCTGCATTTAGAAAACAATGTTTTAGAAGGTGGAAAAAAGAATCATAAACTTACTGCTAGTGAAAAAAAAAAAGAAATCTGAGTTTTGAAATCTGAATGTGAAGTGTGATCTTGAAGTCTCAACAAGTTTTTTCACCAACTATCAAACTTCACATTGAGACTTAGAGATCATATTTCATGCTTAGACTTCTCCTGGAAACCTCACCGTGTCATTAAGATATCTGGTTGGAATCTGCAGTGTATGATACCAATATGTTGAAGAGTTTACTTTGACTTTGTTCCTTTTCTTGTACGCTCTGCAAGTCAAATTATTCGTCTGACATCAAAAACGGTAAGGACACACATATACAATAAAAAAAAAAAAAAAAAACATCGAGCAGTGAGACTTTCGGGCAAGTTTTCAACCATTCAATCATTACTTTGGCATTTTCCTTGTCGAAAGGTTTAAAAGGATCTTACCCTTTTCGCCTTCTTTGCTGTTAATCTGCTCAGACCTTGACTTCACAATGAGTATTGCTGCTTTCGCCCTTACATCCTGCTTTTCTCTCCTCACTTCATCGAAATCTACATTTGGAGGTTCTGTTTCACAACCTAAAACTTCTGGTTCCACCTCATTGTTAACAATATTCTGCTTTTTAGAGGGCAACAATAATTCTTCGAAAATGTCAGAAGCTTTCTTGACAATTTTACCAATATCATCTAAATCTTTATCATCATTTTTTTCTCTTTCACAGGTATCATGACTTTCAATATATTCATTTTTCCCAGGATTTTTTTCACTCATGGAAGCATCTATTGCTTTCTCTTGCTTTCTCATAACCGCAACTTGTTCGTTAACGTTAGACTTTTCTGCAAAAAGGTTTGTTGTTTTCCCTACATTGAGCTCATCTTTGTCCATACCTAATCAGGGAATGATTCTGTAAAACATGTACCTATTTAAAAAAGTATTAAGAACAACATATAGCCAATTTTTTAGTATAAATTTTTGAAAATCCTTGTGTTTGTCTTTCCCAAACAGCTTCCTGAATTTTTAAAAATTTGAAGATAGTAATGCAAACATAACTAAATCCACCACAAATTTAGGAAGCACATTTTTTTATGCATTGTTTTCTGAGAAATATTAAAAGTAAGAAAATAACAAGCCAGAATTCGGGAAACATTTTGCTTCCTACGTCTTTGCGATCGACGTGCTTTAGTACCTTGGTATGAAGGATTTCTTCTTTTTGGATCTTCCTTCATCTTAATAATAATATTACGGTAGAAAGCCCAATTTTTATGTTGAGGTTTTAACCTCTCTTTTAACACCAAAAAAATCTGCAATAAGGTAAAAACATAACACAACACTTTGTTCATTCAGTTCCGAACTCAAACCTGTACGTCTGGAGAGAGATATCTTGGCCTCAACTTTTACAATAAATCTGAGAAATATAAACTTTGCTTTCCATCTTACAAAAAAAGAAACGATAGATAGATAAACTACCTTTTTTTCTTCCAACATAAGACAGAGGAAAAAAAAAAAAAATATATATATATATATATATATATATACATCTATATATCTAACCCTAAAGCCTTTAAAGTTTTCTTTTCTTTCATCTAATGATGTTATTAGCCCAACGTCTTCTCTTTTTATTCTTTATGCAATTGATGCAGGCCCAATCTTGGCCCAGACGATATTAGATTTGGTTTGATCAAGCACTCACAAGCTCCACCTTGACCATACCAAAAGAAGACCACTTTGTTTTCATCGTCAACACTTTGCTTCTCTGTCTTCAGATTCTCCGATGACGCTTCATCTCAGTATCTCCCTGATGCGATTCCGACCACCGTCTCAACCTTCGGCGTTTTTTTTTCTTCTCCGACGATATCCTTGTCTTCTCCGCTATTTTGATGATTCCAGGTAACCCTCTTAACCTTAATCATCTCCTTTTTATGTCTCTTGAGATTTATGAAACCGAACTCGATTTCATGAGTTCTTCTCCTGCGAAACAATTAATTTTCGTCTTCTATATTTGCAGCTTTTCCAGTGAGCCTTCGACGCTCTTCCACTGTCCCGGTGACACACGTAAACCCTTTTGACCTGAATCATCTTCCTTATGCCTTGTATCTTCCATTTTCCTTCGAGACTTTGTGAAAACATGAACTTGAGTTTCACAATTCTTTTCGTAGTAGCTCCACCTGAAGACAATAACTTTTTCCGACTTCAGATTAACACAGATATTTTATTCCTATTAATTATTCATCATTCTTTGCTGATCCTTTGATATCATTTTTTTTTCCCAGAGTACTTCTTTGATATCAACTTTCTTTTCTTTTAGCTATTTCCGATGATCAATTTAACTTCTCTATTGCCTCTTGCTTCTATAAATTTAGGGCATTCATCTCATATACCCCTTCAACTTTTCAAAAATTCTGATATATCTTTGTTATGAAAACGATTTTGCTTCTGATTTAAAAAAAAAAAAAAATCAAAACGCGAGTAAATACATCAAACCCCTTACTAAATATTTAAAATTACCAACTCAGTCGTGATACTATCGGGTTATTCACCCAAACCGAATCAAAGGCTGAGATGCCCTTAAGTGTTACAAATCAATTTCACTGCCACTCTAATAATCTCATTCTCCCCCCCCCCCAACCGGATCAAATGCTGAGATGCCCTTAAGTGTTACAAATCAATTTCACTGCCACTCTAATAATCTTATTACCCCCACCCCCTCACTCTTTGTTATAAAATGATTTTGTTTCTGATTTTTTTTTTAAAAAAAAATCAAAAAGCGAGTAAATACATCAAACCCCTTACTAAATCTTTAAAATTACCAACTCAGTCGTGATACTATCGGGTTATCCACCCAAACCGGATCAAAGGCTGAGATGCCCTTAAGTGTTACAAATCAATTTCACTGCCACTCTAATAATCTCAATTACCCCCCCCCCCTCACTCTCTCTCTTATTCTTCTCTCGCTTTTACCCTCCCCTTTTAACAATTAACAAACAACCAAAAATTACTCCAATTACTAAACCCATTTACTGCTCACAACAACAAACTCAACTACCAATGGGCCTCACAAACTCAATCTCTCTTTTGTCCCCCGATCTCCCTCCTTCCTCCTTCCTCCTTCATGTCCCCCAAAAACGGACAGCTTGCGCCATTGTTCTCCATCTTCTTCAACGTTTAAAGAATCTTCGAAAAGTGAGTCTTTTGCTGCTGTTATGATTCTGCGCTTTGAATCTTAGTAAAATCGTGTTTAGAAGACTGTTACAGTCCTCTTACATGGCGGCATAGATTTACTTTTTTTTTTTATCATTGGGTAATTGAAATTCTTTGATAAGTTGATTGGAAAAGGGCTTACATATTAAACAAGAGCAGTTAGAATAGTTAAATGTGTATCAAATCATTCTGATTCATAGTAAATCATAGTAGTTTCGCAGATCAAAATAAAATTTTATGGGTAGAAGAACTAGGTATTACTGAACCGCAACTGGTATTACTAAGCATGCTTCAAAACTAGTATTACTGATAGAACCAGTATTACAAGAACAACTGGTATAACTATGTTGTATTACTGAGAAACTCATATGATTGAGAATTATGCTAATGGTATTTTTTATTCTTGTTAAGGGAAAATGAATAATGGTAGATTCAATGTTGTTTGTTTTGACTATGGGAGATGTTATGAAAAAGACGGTGAGGAGATAAGATGGATCTCGGGAGAAAGATGAAATTCACACTTTAGTGATAAAAACATCTGTTGAGGAGGTCACATATGATGGGTTAGTTGAGAGAATTTACAGGAATATTAAGAAATATGAAGCAACGACGCAACTGAAAGTTAGTTAGTTTCCATTGGTAGTGAATCCTAAGAAACCATCATATATATGGAATGATGATGAAGTTCTTGGATATCTAATGCAAGTTAAAAACCAAAAATGGAGAAGTGTATCGCATGTGGAGATCGTGAAACAAGTTGATGAAAACCAGGGAATTGGGCAACCAAATGATCATGAAAGTGATAATGGTGTAAGTAACAAAGAGTTGTTTGGTATAGATGTTAATGATGGTAGATATGTTAATGATGGTAGAGATGGTGATGAAGATAGAGATGATAATGATGCTATGATTACTCTCTATAGAGGCAAGGATCGGAAGACCATGAAGGAAGAAATGTTTCAAGGGAAGAACTTGGTAATACTGATTGGGAAGATGATGTTCCAGCTGGTATAGAAGAAGAATCGAATGTAAATACTGTCTGAAAAGATGATATTGATATGACTCTAGGCCAATAATTTCAAAGTAAGGAGATAGTGCAAGATTTAATTCATAAAGCTTCACATCAGTATTGTTTTGAGGTTGAACCAATCAAGTTTGACTGAAAGCGATATGTGGTAAAATGTCGTGAAGCTAAAGCTGGTTGCAAGTGGTCATTACGAGCTGCAAAGCTTATGAATTCATATAGTTTAACGGTTAGAACTTACAACAAGATGCATACATGCTCTAGAGCTACATCAGTTACAAGTAGAAAAAGAAGGAAAGACACACCACAATTAGTTGCATCTGTTTTGTATGAAGATTATTCGGGTCAATTCGACACTCCTACAGGAGAAAAAATTGGTCGGTATGGTTCAAGGGAGATTTGGTGTTAAAGTATCATACACTACTGCGTTGAGGGGAAGACACCAAGCTGCGAATGATGTGCGGGGAAGTCCAGAGGAGAGTTACCAGATGTTGTATTGTTATATGTACATGCTAGAGTTGATGAATCCTTGTACACGGACTTATGTGGAATTGGATGAGAGGAAAAAAGTTTAAGAATCTATTATTTGCTTTGGGAGCTTCCATTGAGGGATTTCAAGCAATGAGAAAAGTAATTGTAGTGGATGGAACCCATCCTAAGACTAGTTATGGTGGTGTTTTAATTGTTGCTACAGTTCAAGATCCTAATCATCACCATTATCCAATTGCTTTTGGTGTAGTTGACGGTGAGAAAGAGGCTAGCTGAATGTGGTTCTTGAATAGGTTAAAGTCAGTAATACCAGATGATCTTGGAATAGTGTTTCTTTCTAATAGAAACCCTAACCTCATCAAGTCGATGGCTGTGGTGTTGCCTTTGTCTGAGCATGGGTATTGTATACAACATTTGTCTCAAAACGTAATAGGAAGTGTTTATTACGTCAACAAAGATACATGTGTACATAAATTCAAAGAATGCACTCATGCCTGTACAGAGAGTGAGTTCTTGACTCTTTATGCTGCTTTTAGAACCAAGTATCCTGCTGCAGCATAATATCTTGAGAATAGTATTGCTGTGGAGAAATGGGCGAGATGTTATTTTCCAGGGGAAAGATACAACATTGTTGAATCTATTAATGGTGTTTTAAGGAAAGCAAGAAAGTACTCGCAATTACAAATGATTGATGTGATTGTTGAAAAATAGGTTGAATGGTTTAACAAGCATAGGAGCACTGCTGCTGGTGCAGGATAAAACACACAGAAGCTTGTGCCTTATGTGGAGAAAGAACTCCATAAAATATCATCAGAAGCAAAGAAATTGACGGTTTTTGAGTTGAACAACTTCTTTCGTGAATACAACGTCAATGGATGTGATGACAAGTCTTAGTTGGTTGATATGAGAAGGAAAACCTGCAGTTGCAAGCACTTTGATATTGATAGATACCCATATGTGCATGCATTAGCTGCTGCCATCTTCATGAGTGGAGAGACGGAGACTGACCTCCATCTCCAAGAGTTTTGCTCGAAATATTATTCGATGGAGGTATGGTCAAAGGCGTATTGCAGGACGATTTATCCAATACCCCATAAGTCTGATTGGATTGTTCCTAAACATATACACAATTTGTGTCTTTCCACCGAAGTTAGTCAAGAAGACTGAAAGAAATCAAGAAAGAAGGTTCCCTTCAGCAGGAGAACACCAAGGAACAGGGAGAGGAAGGGGGAGAGGGAGAGGGAGAGGACTATAGAGGATGTATGCATATTTTCAAAGTGGTAGTGATGCTTAGTTTATGTTTGTATCTCGTTTTGTTGTTTGTAACTTTGAAATATTAAGTATAACTATTGTAACTAAGAATACTCGGTTTCAGGAATAAATAAGTATTAGATGTTAGAAATATGTGTATGAACTTGGTAAAAAAAAATTGGGCATTATGGTTCATTATTAGCATATATACACAAACAACACCTTACACTTCTATGAACACTTTGTTAAGACTAATCACCTTAGGAAGCCAAACACATAGAAAATGAGTTTTAAAACATGTTATTGCATAGAAACCTCCGAATTGTGAATGTACTGACTAAAAACATATGTCAAACTACAACTATAATATTTGTGGTAGTGTACAACTAATTAAACTTCAAAACACCAAAAAGTAAAACTATTTGCAAATTGGTATAACTAGAAAACTGTGGATAACTAAGTGTAATTTTGACGGCGTCCACGTAAGAAAAAAACGGTGCACGTGTATACATGGTGGTGAACGTGTATATATGACGGCACACATGTATACATGGCAGTGCACAGATTTTTAATTTTTTGCGTTTCACATAAGTGATCCTCTAATTTTCTTTTGGTTTCACAAAAAAATCTAAGGTTTTCATCATTTTCCCTCCCCTCTTATTTGAGTTTCCCTCTTATTCCCTCTTATTCCCTCTTATACCCTCTTATTCCCCCTCTTATTATCTATTCCCTCACAAAAAAATCTTCGCTCTTTGTCCCTTTTATTTCCCCTCCGCCGTCTCTTCTTCTTCCTCCTCTCATCTCGGACCAGGGCCTAACTCATCTCTGCAGACGTCTCTCATCTCCATATGGTTCTCCTTTCTCTCAGACTCCAAAGAAAGTGTATTTAGGATCCTATATTCTGGGTTTATTGTCAAATTTGAAATTGCATACGATTTTTGAACCTTTGATTTAGGATCCTATATTTTGGGTTTGTTGTCAAATTTGGAATTGAATACGATTTAGGACATCCGATTTAGGATCTTATATTCTGGTTTTACCTACAAATTTGGAATTACTATTACTAACACTTGGTAACACTTGATAACATTCGGTATTACTATTAGATCTAGCTAATGGATCCCATGGATCTCATGGACCACAATTACCGTTCGGACAAGAGGAACAGAAAGTTAATGGAGAGATTAGAGTGGATACCTTATGCTGACTATGGCGTTATCACACGTTGTCCATGTGGAGAAAAAATTCATCTGTGAGGTTGTTGAAAGCGCAACTGAACCCGATGCTGCAAAGAGATACTTTACGTGCAAAGCGTATGAGGTGAGTGGAGATAGTTTACATGCATCCTTGAATATGTTATGAATATCTTGATTCACGTGCACAATGATGGCCTACACGCAAGGAAATTGTGGCTCCATAGTGTGGAAAAGTAACTTGAAAACTGACACACTGAGCTTCGCCAGAACAAAGAGAGGTTCCAGGAATTTGATGCCATTCGATACGAGCTATCAAAAATGCGTGAAGAAATTGCGGAGCTGAAGAAGATTCTTGCGGGTCGAGACAATGTTTAATGTTCTGTTTTTTTCATGTTCTTCTACTAATGACTATGTTTTTCAACTCTTTTTAGTGTTTATTTTTGAATTTTATTAAATTTTGCTTAAAGTTTTTTCCAATTCTTAAAACATAGTTTTAATTATTTTAAACACAAAACATAGCATTGTTTTGAAACGTAGTTCAAAGCACCAAACAAACTAAAACACAGCATAGTTTTAAACAGAAAACATAGCATTTTTTAAAAGCGGAACATAGTTCAAAACACCGAACAAACTAAAACATAACATAGTTTTACTTAAAACATAGTTCATTTGTTACTGCGCTTCTTGCCTTTTTCCTCTGTATATGGAGGTAACACATGTTGGGAAATATTTTTGGTCATCTTTCTCCACCCATACATGACAGGGGTACCCGCTTTCCTCTTTAAATCATTTACTCTTTTGCATTCTTTAACTCCCATGGTGCTACACCTCTCCATTGATTTAAGAGAAACATCCTCTTATATTTCCTTCCCATTCAAAATACAGCCAATATTATTTAGTATTCTTTACTATTACCTAGTTTCACATTTTTTTAAACAGTATTTACCTCTTCCTCCTCCTCTCGTACCTCCTTATCTGCGTCCTTCACTGCCTCCTTCTCTATCTCTACCTCCTTATCTTTAACCTTCTCATTATCTGTCTCCTTCTCCTTCTCCTTCTCCTTCTCCTTCTCTACCTCCTTCTCCTTCTCTGCCTCCTCCTTATCTGCGTCCTTCGCTGCCTCCTTCTCTATCTCTACCTCGTGCTCTACCTCCTGCTCTATCTCTACCTCCTGTTTTACCTCCTTCTCCTTCTCTGCCTCCTTCTCATTCTCTGTATCTCTATCTTCATCACCCTGCGTACACGTACAGTTGTACTTAGTATTACCTAGTGTTACATTTTTGTTTAATGGTGAAAGAAAAGAAAATAATACCTCATTCTCTCTTTCAACAACCATAGTGGTAGCATAGACGGGATTGAAAGTGTATTCCATGCCGTCTTATGCCGTCCGAGCATCTAATTGCTCCTTCACATAGCCCTCCACAGCTAATTGTCTTTTCTCGAATCCAACAACCTTCCTATTTATTTCCTTGAACCCTCTCTCCATGGCATTCTTCAGGCTCTGACCGAGTGCTACCAAAGCAGCATTTGTTGGTGCGTCAATTGCTGCATTCGTCAGGGCCTCAATTGCCGCATTGGTTGGACCGTCATTTGCCGCATTGGGCTCACTCACAGGTTCCTCTAATCGGACTGCAACATCTTGTTCATATATTTGCTTAAAACAGATGGGTTTCTCCTCATTGACAAGACACTTCATCCAACTATGAAGAACAGGAGCGTAAACATTTTCGTCGTCATCTTTCTCAGTAATTCAAGCCATAAAAGCTTCTCCCTCAGCGTAAGGGACCAAGATGTTATCAATCTCCTATGAATATAAACAAGGATTATAAATAAATAAATGCAATTTTAAAAAGTTCAAAACAAAAAAGATTACTAACTTTAGTTTTACCAAGTGATTCATTTATTTCCTCAAGATAAAATCCTTTCATGGCACTTCGTTTAAACTTCCTCTTGCACACCCTTGGGCATGTCTTCTTCGTAGTTGGAACATCTTCTCGGAATTTCTTCCTCATTGATGAGATTGCCTCAAACGATAAAAGCTACAAACGACATATATAATTTGAGTTAGCTTCAAATATAAGGAAATACAAGTAATACTGACAAATATCTTTATTCATATTTACCCCCAACGGAATATAGAAACTTGGATAAACCCAATTTGACCAGCAAATTTCTCCTCCAAAATGATCAAAAGTGTGCTATATCTCTTTCATATTGTTATCAAAAGACAATCTCCCCCAGGGAATGTCTTGCACAAATTAAGATCACTCACAGCTCACTGAAAGAAGGGCTCCACGGAAGGAGCATCCGCTCCTGTCTTCGACTGTCCAATAATCAATCTTCAGAATATCTTATTGACAACAGCTTTTCTTTCAGATCAGCATATCTAATACTAGCTCCCGCCTTAAAGTGCCTCTCCACGAACTTCATACTGCCCAACTGGTCATACTCTCGAGGATAGATGTGACAGTTTAAACTAGAGATGAGAGTGTGTTCCCTAAGACCATACCGAATGGGAATACCATTCACAATGAATCAAGTTTTCTTTTTCTTGTTTGTACACGCCGTTCGAAGAAGAAGCAACCACATGTCCATCAACTTGTAGTTTGGGTCCTTGTGCTTGTGCAAGAAGTGCTTGAATTGGGGATGATTCTGATACAAGCACCGGCTGTCTCAAGGCTTGTAAACTTCGGATGTCGAAGATAAAGCTTTGCAACAAGGGTTGGACCGGTTGAACAAGCTACTCGACTCAAAATATCTGGGAAAGGGTGGAGGTATGGCAGCAGTTGATGGAGTGAGGTTTACCACAAAAGCTGTGAAAGACTTTTCATAAACACGAGGGCTCTCAAGGCTAGAAGGGTCGGGTCTCAACTAGTTCTAGAGAGAATAGGTATTTCACAAGATCGAAGAAAGATCGATTTTTATTGATGATTAAAAGTTTATGTGACAAAGCTGAGTAGGAACCTTATTAGATAGTCCAGCAGCTGTAACCTTCTTGGGTCTAAAATACAAAGAAAAAGGAAATAGAGTTTTGAACAATACAATGATATAAATGTCCTCTACTTAATGAAAAATATGTTAAACTTAAATGGGAAAATCCTGCAAACAGAAAGGAAATGATTAGTAAATTCAATTCAGACACTTACCTTGCTTGCGGCTACGGTTTTGATATAGGAGGAAGGTCGTTGTGTCCAGATCCAATGAATGGTAGCTCCCTTCTTCTTGACCTTTAAAGCCCTTGATGCTTCCAGAGCCCTTGATCTTCACAAGTGATGAAAATGATCGTGGGTTGGGCTTTGCAAGTTAACAAGGGCCAATGTTTTTCATCTTTGCAAGTTGGTCCAATCGTTGGGACCTTAATGAGTTCTTCTACGCCGGTCTATATTTGTAGTTCTTTCCCCTTGCTTGGATTCAAGTCGGATGCTCCTTGTTCCACTTGTGGCTTTTTTTAAGCTGGCTCGGTTAAGTGGGTTTGGTTAAGCTGGTCCATGATCTTCTGCATACTCTGGTTGTACTTGTGTTGATGAATCCTTGCTCTCCCCCGTGTCATAGTTCCTTCAAATACTTCTGGTACCTCCGGTTCTGGCCCTTGGTTTGCTGATTGGTCCGGTCCTGCTTGCAAGTCCCCATCATTCCTTCCTTCAAAAGGTTTTGACCTCAAAACTGGATCATCTGCATAAAAAAGAGCTAAGTCAGAAACATTGAATGTTAAAGAAACATTAAACTCACCTGGAAGGTTTAGGCGGTAGACGTTGTTGTTGGTCTTCTCCATGATCTTGAATGGTCCATCTCCTCTTGGTGCAAGCTTTGAGCTCCTTTGATTGGGAAACCTTTCTTGCCTCATGTGCAGCCAGACGCAGTCCCCTGGTTCAAATTAGACCGCCTTGCGTCCTCTGTTGGCCGCCTTCACATATTGCTCAGTCCTCCTCTCAATGTTATCTCTCGCCTTCTGATGAAGCTCCTTAATAAACTCAGCCTTCTTCTCTCCTTCCCGGCTACTACTTCAGCTGGTGGCAGTGGAGCAAGATCCAAAGGGGCTGTTGGATTGGATCCATAGACAATCTCAAAAGGTGACATCTTGGTGGCTGAGTGGACTGGTCGGTTGTATGCAAACTCTATGAACGGTAAACATTCCAGCCATGTCTTCAGATTCCTCCCATGGGGGGTTCTTAGTAGAGTTGACAAAGTGTGGTTAACTGCTTTTGTATGTCCGTCAGTCTGAGGATGGCAGGTAGTGGAGTACAAGAGCTTGGTTCCGAGTTTCTTCCATAGTGTCCTCCAGAAATGGCTTAGGAACTTACTACCTCTGTCAGATACAATGGTTCGGGGTACTCCATGAAGCTTTACTACTTCTTTAAAGAACAAATCTACGGTTTGGGAAGCATCGTTAACCTTGGCGCAAGAGATGAAGTGTGCCATCTTGGAAAATCTGTCTACCACTACAAAGATATAGTCCTTCTGGTTGATCTTTGGTAGGCCAAGGACAAAATACATTGATATGTCTACCCATGGAACGGTTGGAATAGGCAGAGGGAGGTACTGTCCATGCGGATGAACGATTGACTTGGCCTTCCTGCAAGTAACACATCTGGCACAATGAGTTTCAACCGTTTTCTTGAGGTGTGGCCAGTAGAAATGTTCCTTGACAACCACCAATGTCTTGTCTACTCTAAAATGGCCCATAAGTTCTCCTCCATGAGCTTTTCGAACTATCAAGTCTCTTAGAGAGCACTGCAGAATGCATAGCCTCTTCTCCCTAAATGGAAATCCCTCATAGGTGTAGAATTTCCCACGAGCTCCTTTGGTACACTCCAAATAGCTTTCTTTCAAGTCAGGATCATCCTTGTATAGCTCCTTAATGAATTCATGTCCCATCACTTTGGCTTCCATTGTGGCAATCAAAGCATCTCTTCTTGAGAGTGCATCAGCTACAATGTTTTCATTGTCCTTCTTGTACTTGATGATGTATGAGAAAGTTTCTATGAACTCCATCCAACGAGCATGTCATTTCTTACGGTTTGTCTGGCCCCTTAGATGATTCAATGTCTCGTGGCCAATGTGAACCACAAATTCTTTGGAAAACAAGTAGTGCTGCCAAGTCTCTAGAGCTCTAACTAGGGTATATAGCTCTTTGTCATACGTAGGGTAGTTAAGCGTGGCTCCTCCAAGCTCCTCACTGAAGTATGCAACTGGTTTCCTTCCTTGGATCAAGAAAGCTCCAATCCCAATCCCTGATCCATCACATTCCATTTCAAAGGTCTTGGAGAAATCCGACAAGACTAGCACTGGTGCATTGGTGAGACGATCCTTCAAAGTGTGGAATGCATCTTGTTGAGCTTTCTCCCATGTAAATCCCATACTCTTATACACCACGGCAGTGAGGAGTGCGGCAATACTACTGAAGTCCTTCACAAAGTGACGATAGAAGCTAACTAGTCTATGGAAGCTTCTCACTTGGATGACGTTTGTTAGAGAAGCCACTCTCTTATTGCTTTGACCTTCTCTTCATCAACTTGTAGGCCCTGTGAACTAACAACAAACCTAGAAAGACCAGTTTGTCAGTGCAGAATGTGCACTTTTTAAGGTTCGCATAGAGCCCTTCTTGCCAAAGTGACTCTAATACTTGCTTAAGATGTGACACATGATCAGATAAACATTTGCTGTAAATTAAATGTCATAAAAGTAAACTACAACAAATTTACTGATGTATGATCTAAGAACATGGTTTATTAGACCCATAAAGATGTTGGGAGCATTAGTGAGACCGAAAGGAATCACCATGCTTTCATAGAGATCTTGCTTTGTCTTGAAAGTAGTCTTCCACTCATCCCCTTCTTTCATCCTTACTTGGTGGTATGCACTCTTCAAGTCTACCTGTGAGAATATGGTTGCTCCACTCAGCTCATCTAGCATGTCATCAAGTCTCGAAATTTGGTGTTTGTACTTGATGGTGAGGTTATCGATAGCTCTACAATCTACACACATCCTCCATTTCCCATCCTTCTTAGGTACAAATAGAACTAGTGTGGCACATAAGTTGAGGCTTTCTCTTACATACCTCTTGTCAAGTAACTCCTTCACTTGTCTTTCCAGCTCCCTGGTTTCCTCTGGGTTTACATGGTAGGCTGGTTTGTTAGGTAAGGCCACCCCTGGAATGAAGTCGATCTGGTGCTCAATCCCTTTTAAGGGAGGCAAGACGTCGGGTATTTCCTCAGGGAAGACATCCTTAAACCGGTCAAGAAGCTCATTGATCTCTTCGGGAAGTATCAGCTCGCTAACACCTGCGCTCAAAACCTTGTTAAAGATCATTAGTAGCATTGTGTGTTTGGTGGCAACAGCCTTTCTTACTTGATTATACTGAATGAGAAAATTAGACTTACGGCAGCTTTCCTTTTCCCTAACCATTTGTAATTGAAATTCATGCACTTGTGTTGGTGTAAGTGGGGCTAAGCTGATCTTACGGTTGTTATGCACGAATGTATACATATTAGACCGACCATCATGTTTAGTTTCTCTATCCCATTGCCATGGCCTACCTAATAGCAAGGGTCCAGCTTGCATTGGTACTACATCACAGACTACCTTATCTTGGTACCTACAATGCTAAAGGGATGGTAACTTGTTTTTGGATCTTAAGTTCTACCTTATCATCTAGCCATCTCAGCTATAAGGTCGCGGATGCTTAGTCTTTTCTAATCCAAGTTTGTTCACCATATGATCACCAGCAACATTGGTGCAAGATCCCCACCTATTATAAGGTTACATATCTTTCTATGGATGGTGTAACGACTGTGGAATATGTTCTCTCTTTGGATGGTCTCCACTGGTCCAACTAGAACACTTAGATCTGGCACGTGACAAGGAGCTCTCCTACATCAGGGTGCTCAATGTGTCCATACTTGTCATTGACCTCAGCCTCCGCCTCATCTTCGGACTCAATGTCTCCAGTTTCGGTCATAAGCATGATCCTTTGGTTTGGACACTCCCTTGACATATGTCCCCTTCCCCAGCATTTAAAACAAGTGATGTCTCTAGCACGTTGTGGGTTAGCAGTCTTACCTTGGTCGTTCCTAGTGTCTTTGCTCGGCTCAGATGGCTTGCCCTTAAATCGGGAGTCTATCTCAATACCTTTTCCCTTGTCTATTGGCTTGTTGTTGTTTGGAGTCCAAGTTACTGGCGGCTTACTCCTTGTTGTGGATTTCCTCTTTAGGAGTTGCTTCACATGTATAGACAAATGGAACAAGTCCTTGAAGTCTTGATAGACTTGCCCCTCCACCTTATGGCTGATCGTGTCTTGCAAACCGTCAACAAATTGGGCTATGATAGCTTCTTCATCTTCATTCAACTCAAAGCGGTTCTTTAATCGTTCAAACTCCTCATAATACTCTTCCACGGACTTGCTTCCCTGCTTAAGAGTTTGTCTTTGTAAGTCTCTATGGAAACGTGGAGGCACATATCTTTGTCGCATGATGTCTTTCATGTCGTCCCAGGAATCGATAGTTCAAATTACTCTACCCACCAGATGAGAGCGTTGTCAGTGAGTTGTGCCACGGTTAGTGCTACTCATTTTGGACTAGGATGGTTGTAGTAGTCGAAGATGTGGTCCATCCTCTTCTCCCACTCGAGATATGCTTCGGGTCTACCCTTCCAGCAAAGTTAGGAGCCATCAGCTTGATGTCATTGTAATTCAGCCTTAGGGGTGGTGGTGGTGAGGTGAAGTCGTCGTCCTCTTCCTCCCAACATTCATCAGGGTATATCCTCCCCCTTTGGTGTTCATTTTGTTGCACCCGTTGACCGGCGTCATCCTCTGGTGGTTGTTACAAGTTCTCCCTTGTACTAGTCTTGGGGTTGTGATGGATGACTACCCCAGGCCTCCTTGGGTTATGGTTGGACTGAGCCGGTCCATCATTGGTTCTCCCTCCCAAGTTTCTGATTGGCTGGAGCGTAGTTCGCCTTTTCTCCACTCTGGATATGTGATCTCCAAGTTCCTGCCACATGGTCTGCATCTCCTCTCTCATTGAGTTGATTAGTTGGATTAGAGCCTCTTGCGAGTTGTTGTCCTGGCTGTCCCCCATTGTTCCTTGAGCTCACTTCTTCTTGTAAGGAAGAAAGGAAGGAAGTGCTTAGATCCAAAACAAATAAGGAAAACAAAGATTTGCCTAGAGAATAACTAAGGTACAAGCAATATTCTTTTGTTTTTTTTTTTTTGAAAGTTTGAAGATCTGAAGGTAACAAGTCTAGGATGAACAAACGAAATACAGAACGATTCTTATGGTTTTTCAATGGTATGAGAATATGAAGTAATCACAAGGTTGGTACGTATGCAAAGTAAAAAGGAAAAGAAGGTAAAAGGCGGATAGATATAACCTGGCTGAAAATGAATGTCAGCTCTGATACCAAAACTGATACAAGCACCGGCTGTCTCAAGGCTTGTAAACTTCTGATGCCAAATCTAAGGTTTTGCAACAAGGGTTGGACCGCTTCAACGAGCTACTCGACTAAAAAGATCCAGGAAAGGGTGGAGGTATGGCAGCGTTTGATGGAGTGAGGTGTACCACAAAAGCTGTGAAAGGCTTTTGATAAAACACGAGGGTTCTCAAGGCTAGGAGGTTGGGGTCTCATCTAGGTCTAGAGAGAATAGGTCTTGCACAAGATTGAAGAAAGTTCAATTTTTATTCATGATTAAAAGTTCTATGACAAAGATGAGAATATACATTATTAAATAGTCCAGCAGCTGTGACCTTCTTGGGTCGAAAAAAAAAAAAGGAAACAGAATTTGGAACAATACAATTATATAAATTTCCTCTACTTAATGGAAACTATTCTAAACTTAAAGGGGAAAATCCTGCAAAACCGAAAGGAAAATATAAGTAAATTCAATTGAGAAACTTCCCTTGTTTGCGGCCACGGTTTTGGTAAAGGAGGAAGGTTGTTGTGTCCAGGTACAATGAATGAATGTTGGGCTTTGCAAGGTAACAAGGGCCAATGTTATTCATTTTTGCAAGTTGGTCCAATCGTTGGGGCCTTCATGAGTTTTTCTATGCCGGTCCATATTTGTAGTTCTTTCCCCTTGATTGGATTCAAGTTGGATGCTCCTTGTTCCACTTGTGGCTTGTTTGAAGCTGGCTCGTTAAGTGGGTTTGGTTGAGCTGGTCCATGATCTTTTTCATACTCTAGTTGTACGTGTGTTGAAGAATTATTGCTCTCCCCCGTGTCATTGGTCCTTCAAATACTTCTGGTACCTCCGGTTCTGGCCCTTGGTTAGCTGCTTGGTCCGGTCCAGCTTGCAAGTCCTCATCAGATTCACAAACCAACTCTTCTCATCTGGTTTAAGCAGATGCTTTAACCCTTTTAAAATTGCATCTACTGCTTAGGTGACGTAGCACCTTGTCGAGAGCTTGACTTTCTTCATGTACTGCGATGACTTGAAGTGCATCTCCATAGGAAGCATTGGTTCGGTTTCCTGCAACATATAGTTGTACCGAGTGTTTTTTTTCATAGATCTACCAAGTGTTACTTTTTTTCATAATTCTACCAAGTGTTACTTTTTATTTCAGACATTACTAACATACAAAAATGAATCTACTATTTTACCGAGTTTACTAAAACCAATAATACAGCCTAAATTCAAAACTAAAAATCATTAAACATTGACGAAATCGATAACAAACCCAAAACCCAAAACTGAAGTTCTTTAAACAAACCCGGAAATGCCTGTTTGCTTTAATCCGCTTCAACCATCACTAATTGAATCGGAACAAAACATGCAAGTAACAAAGTCAGTTATACATCCTGTTGAATCGGAATTGGTGTCTGTTACGGTTCGGCTGCTTTCTCCGTCTTTCTCTTCTGCTTTTTCTGAAGAGAGATCTCCGGGTTCCTAAACTTCTCCTGAAACTTTCTCTCCCAATCTATACTTCGGATTCTTACTACGAAACATAGTTGATTAATGGAGAAGTCAGACAGTTCCGCCTACATCCCAATCGCGCAAAAAAAAAGGAATCTCGCATCTGAAGGGACTTGAAAAAACTGAGAGTCTGAGGCTTACATTTTCCGATTTGCAGCAAGTTGCTCTGAACTCAAATTAGGGAGTTTTTCCAAGTAGTTTTAGATCCTTCGAAGTGCGGGAAGAGTGAATGGGAACAGTTGGTTTCTTTCACATTTTCGATCTTACTTTAACCATATCTGCGAATCGTTTTTACAGATTTCCTAAGGCAAGGGAAGGGGATAAAAGGCTGGTTGTTTTGTAGTTTTATTAAGTTTTGAAGGACAAAATAGGAACAATGGCTGAGATACCTTCTTCAACCAAAGTTTAATCTCATTTACCCCTCTTATGTTTTTAGTTTATTTTCGATTTAACTTTAATTTAATAAAAGTGGTTGATGTCTATTTTGTCCCTCAAAACTTAATAAAACTACAAAACTACCACTTTATTTTATCCCCTTCCATTTTCTTCCGCCTTACCCAGCTTATCTGCAAAAAAAAAAAATACACAGTAAAAATTAAGTGAAAATTTGAAAGAAACGGGACCAACTCTTCCCCTTCCCTCCTCCCGCACTTCGAAGGTTCTAAAAAAACAAAAAACTTGGAAAAACTCACTAATTTGTGTTCAGAGCAACTCGCTGCAAATCGAAAAAGGTAAGCCTCAGACTCTTTTCGGATTTTTCAAGTCCCTTCAGATGCGAGCTTCTATTTGTTTAGTCAATTGTAACATATTTGCGCGATTGGGATGTAGGCAGAACTGTCTGACTTCTCCATTGATCAACCATGTTCCGTAGTAAAAATCCGGAGTATAGATTGGGAGAGAAAGTTTTGGGAGAAGTTCAGGAACCCGAAGATCTCTCTTCAAAAGAAGCAGAAGAGAACGATGGAGAAAACAACTGAACCGTAACGGACGCCGATTCCAATTCAACGGTATGTATTACCGACTTTTGGTACTTGTATGTTTTGATCCGATTCAATTAGTGATGGTTGAAGTAGATTAAAGCAAACAGGCATTTTCGGGTTTGTTATCGATTTCGTTAATGTTTCATGATTTTTTTGTTTCAAACTTATTCTGTATTATTGCGTTTTAGTAAAACTCGGTAAAGTAGTAGATTCAATTTTGTATGTTAGTAATTTCTGAAATAAAAAAGTTATGAAAAAGTAATACTTGGTAGATCTATTAAATAAAAGTAATACTCGGTATAACTATATGTTGCAGGGAACCAAACCAATGCTTCCTATGGAGATGCACTTCAAGCTATCGCAGTACGTGGAGAAAATCAAGCTCTCGACAAGGTGCTATGTCACCCAAGAAGTAGATACACTTTCAAAAGGGTTAATGCATCCGCTTAAACCAGATGAGAAGAATTGTTTTGTGAATCATCCCCAATTTAAGCATTTCTTCCACATGCACAAGGACCCAAACCACAAGTTGATGGGCATGTGGTTGCTACTTCTTCGAATGGTGTGTACGAACAAGAAGAAGGAACTTTGGTTCATGGTGAATGGTGTTCCCATTCGGTATGGTCTTAGGGAACACGCTCTCATCTCTGGTTTAAACTGTCGCAGCTATCCTTGGGAATATGACCAATTGGGCAGTATGAACTTCGTGGAGAGCCACTTTAAGGCAGAATCTAGTATTAGATATGCCGATGTGAAAGAAAAGTTATTGTCAATGAGATATTCTGAAGATCGGTTGAAGATGGCTATCCTCTTCTTTATATCAAGCGTGATTATTGGGCAGTCGAAGACAGGAGTGGATGCTCCTTCCGTGAAGCCCTTCTTTCAAAAAGCTGTGAGTGATCTTAATTTGTGCAAGACATTTTCCTGGGGGAGATTGTCTTTTGATAAAAATATGAAAGAGATCGAGAACACTTGGATCATTTTGGAGGAGAAGTTCGCGGGTTAAATTGGCTTTATCCAAGTTTCTGCATTCGTTTGGAGGTAAATATGAATAAATGTATTTGTCAGTCTTACTTGTATTTCCTTATATTTGAAGCTAACCCAAATTATATCTATCATTTGTAGCAATCTCATCACTGAGGAAGAAATTACGAGAAGATGATCCAACAACGAAGAAGACGTGCCAAAGGATGTGGAAGAAGAAGTTTAAACGAAGTACCCTGAAAGAAATTTCTCTTGAGGAAATTAATGAAGCACTCAATAATCCTTTTTGTTTTAAAATTTTTAAAATTGCATTGTTTATTTATAATTCTTGTTTATATTCACAGGAGAATGATAGCATCTTGGTCCCTTACGCCGAGGAAGAAGCTTTTATGGCTCAAATTACTAAGGAGGATGACGACAAAGATGTCTACGATCCTGTTGTTCATAGTTGGATGAAGTGTCTTGTGGATGAGGAGTAGCCAATCTGTTTTGAGCAGATGTATGAACAAGATGTGGCAGCCCGATTAGAGGAACCTGTGAGTGAGCCCAATGCGGCAGTTGATGGCCCGATCAATAAGGCAATTGAGAGCCCGACGAATGCGGAAATTGATGCTTCAGCGATTACAGCAATTGACGCACCAGTGAATGCTGTTTTGGTAGCACTCGGTCAGAGCCTGAATAATGCCATGGAGAAAGGGTTCAACGAATTAAATAAGAAGGTTATTAAAATCAAGAAAAGACTATTAGCTGTGGAGGGCTATGTGAAGGAGTAACTAGATGCTCGGACGCCATATGGGGACATGAAATACACTTTCAATCAACCGTATGATACTACTACGGTTTTTGAATAAGAGAATGAGGTAATATTTTTTTTTTCTTTCACCATTAAACAAAAATATAACACTAAGTAATATTAAGTACAACTGTTTGTGTACGCAGTGTGATGAAGTTAGAGATGCTGAGATTAAGAAGGAGACAGAGAAGGAGAAGGAAGTAGAGAAAGAGGCAGAGAAGGAGAAAGAGGTAGAGCAGGAGATAAAGCAGGAGGTAGAGCAGGAGATAGAGCAGGAGATATAGCAGGAGGTAGAGATAGAGAAGGAGGCAGCGAAGAACGTAGATAAGGAGGAGTAGGCAGAGAGAGAAGGAGAAGGAGAAGGAGGCAGCAAAGGACGTACATAAGGAGGAGGCAGCAAAGGACGCAGATAAGGAGGAGGATACAGAGAAGGAGGAGGCAGCGAAGAACGCAGATAAAGAGAAGGAAGAGGTAAATACTGTTTTTTTTAATGTAATACTAGGTGATCCTAGGTAATACCAAGGAATAGTAAATAATACCAAATAATACTGGTTGTGTTTTGTAGGGGAAAGAAGGAGAATATGATGTTTCTCTAATATCAATGGAGAGGTGTAACACCGTGGGAGTTAAAAATGGCAAAAGGGTAAAGGATTTAAAGAGTAAAGTTGGTACCCCTGTCACATATGGGAGGAGAAAGAGGACCAAAAAACTTTCCCAACATGTGTTACCTCCATACACTGAGGAGAATGGCAAGAAGCGCAGTAACAAGTGAACTATGTTTTATGTAAAACAATGTTATGTTTTAGTTTGTTTGGTGTTTTGAAATATGTTCCATTTTAAAACAATGCTATGTTTTGTGTTTGTTTGGTGTTTTAACTATGTTCTGCTTTAAAATAATGCCATGTTTTGTGTTTAAAAGAATTGTGACTATGTTTTAAGAATTCGAAACAACTTTCAGCAAAGTTTAACATAAAATTCTAAAATAAACACTAAAAAGAGTTCAAAAACATAATTATTCGTAGAAGAATATTAAACATTGTCTCGACCCGCAAAAATCTTCTTCAGCTCCGCAATTTCTTCATGCATTTTCGATAGCTCGTATCGAATAACACCAAATTCCTGGAACCTCTCTTTGTGCTCACGAAACTCAGTGTGTAACTTTTCAAGTTCCTCTTCCACACCGTAGAGCCACAATTTCCTTGTGTGTGGGCCATCTTTCTGCACGTAAGTTAAGATATTCATAACATATTCAATGATGCATATAAACTATCTCAACTCACCTTATACGCTTTGCAGGTAAAGTATCTCTTTGCAGCGTCAGGTTCAGTTGCGGTTTCAACAACCTCACAGATGATTTTTTCTCCACATGGACAATGTGTCATAATGCTATAGTCAGTCTAAGGGATCCACTCTAACCTATCCATTAAGTTCTTATTCCTCTTGTCCAAACGGTAGTTGGAGTTCATGAGATCCATTAGGTAGATCTAATAGTAATACCGAATGTTATCAAGTGTTACCAAGTGTTAGTAATCGTAATTCTATATTTGGAGGTAAAACCCATAATATAGGATCCTAAATCGGGTGTCCTAAATCGTATGCAATTCCAAATTTGACAACAAACCTAGAATATAGGGTCCTAAAAATCGTATGCAATTCCAAATTTGACAACAAACCCAGAATACACTTACTTTGGAGTCTCATAGAAAGGATAACTTATGGAGATGAGAGACAGTCTGGAGAGATGAGTTTGCGAGGCCCTGGTCCGAGAGGAGAGGAGGAAGAAGAAGAGGCGGCGGAGGGGTCCGAAAATAAGGGGTAAGGATTCCGGAAAATAAGAGGGGGAGAAAGGGACAATTCGATTTTTTAGGGATGTTTTGTGAGAGAATAGTAGGAGGGAAATCTGAAAAAAAAAAGGAGGGAAAATGACGAAAATGATGAAAACCCTATATTTTTGGGATTATTTTTTGAAACCAAAAGAAAATTAGAGGACCACTTATGTGAAACGCAAAATAAATAAAAAACCGTGTGTCGCCATGTATACAGATGCACCGTTTTTTGCTTATGTGGACGACGCCGAAATTCACTACAAAAAATGTGGTGGTTAACGTCGTTTATAATTATACTTAACGTCGTTTACCAAATGACATTAATATATTAGCGTCGGTGTTTAAACCGACTTTTTATCGTTCGACGTTAAAATTATTAACTTCGATTATTTAAGTGACGTTTTGTTACGTCGGTATATATGCGTCGGTTCTTAACATCGGTATTCAACCGACGTATATGTAGTTATTATTTATTTAATTATTTTAAATTTATATATACTAATACATTTAAAATACGAACAATAATTTTAAATTGGAAAATTGATTCATTTTAAATTCATATACTTAAGATACTCTGTTTCTTTAGCGCTTTCTAAAAATTTGTAATAACATTCCATATATACGTACACAATATTTTTATATAACAAAAGAAAAGAATGTTATGGAATACAGTTACATGAGTTTGTCGAGTTGAATATACTCCTTAATCGTGTAAAGAAAGTCTGTTCCATTGTCACTTCATTCCTAAAAATAGAACAATAAGACCAAAGAAATAGAGAACATTAATTAATATTAATATGAAACCAGCAAAACTTAAACAACCATTACAATTTACAACAAAAAAAATCAAAACATACCAGTACCAAGTGAAATTTAATCAAATTTCTGTCTTTGAAATGTCACTTCCTTGACCACTGTTGATAGTAGCTGATTGATGTTTGCCATTTTCAGTGTTAATCTTTGTGTTCTCATTTTGTTCATTCACCTGTAAAAAACGCATTTCTGTTACCAAAAAATGATGATACCTTGAAAATAACTCAAAAGTCACAAAAGACTTACTTGAAAATTCTTTTTTGCAAGAGCATAAAGTGCATTAGTCACAATATCTAGTTTATCTTCGATTCCTTTCATTTGGATCTTCATTGCTATTATCTCAGCACTAGACGAAGTGCAATCCAAATTCGAAAAATACTTGGATGGTGTCGGGCCTCGTCCTACACACCGAACTCGTCCTGAATGCTTTGGGCCAAACACTTGTTTAAATGCATCATTTGGCCTACACTCATTCTGTGTCATTACTTGTTTCAACATATCCTACAAGTGATCATAGAACATAAGGGATCTCAAAGAACAATGATCACATAATTAAGATAACGTAAGGAACTTACTACAGAGGTTCTTGCTTCACTACTAACAAAACTTCCATCCGATCTAGTACGCGATGCAATGAAAAGTTCAATTCGAGTTGGTTCTATGCCTGTCTCCTCTTCCTAGAAAAGTTCAATGACTTCAATAAGTTCAATGACTTCAGCAGGATAAACATAACTATAAGTACTACCTAATTGTAAGGTTACCAACTTACAACTTCATTAGTTTTTCTCGCTAAACTCTTTTTTCCAAGTGCATGTGGCATCTTATGTTTACTTCGACAATTAATATTACGCTCCTTTGTTTTCTATAATTAAAATATTTTAACATGACATAAGTGAAGCTAACCACAAACTTTATATAAATTTAAATTTAAACTATAAGTTATATGAATTTTACCTTAGCTTTATCAGTGAATTGCATTTCCACAAACTCTTTCCATTGATCTTCTGGAACCAATCTTGGTCGTGCTTTAAATGCTTCTTCTAGAGTGTTTCGTCTATGAGTCTTCCAAAGGCGTTGCTTCAAATCTTTACATCTACTTCCTAAAGCAGATAAAACATATTTCTTCCTCCTTCTTGGATCATCGAACCAGAATTTTTTCTGGAAAACAAAAAGAGTTAAGATTAAGCAGATTCAAAAGGCATCAAAATTATCACTTCCAAGTTCTGCATTACCTGAATCACTTTCCAAGCCATCTCTTTTCTGTAATTGGGAACTTTCCTCCAATCAGTGTAATTTATCGGGAGTATATTAAGATTATTACTTAGAGAGCCCAACCACGAACCAAACAAACCTCCAGAATCTTTGATAGGCTGTCCTTTTCTATTGAAATCAACAACAACCCGTCGATTTAGCATGCTCCACACTTCTTTTCCCGAAATCATTTCCTCTGTAATTTTGGCATCACCATCTAAACACAGAACAAGTCATTTCTGACCAATCACTATAAAAGAGCTTCAGTATAAGAGATTACAAACCTATAACACGAACTCTCCATTTTCCAGTAGCCAATTCTGGTCCAAGAGGAGGTGGAGCTACATAATCTTCATTATGTGAACCTTGCAAATTAGTTCCAGACATATCTACACCTACAAAGGTAATTAAAAATTGTTAACATAAATATTGGAGCCATAATCATCAGAAAATATAAATCAAACAAAGTACCTCCATATTATCAAGATCTTCTAATTGTCTCACTAATCTAATATTAGAAACCTTATCAGATATAGCTATTGAACTTTGAATAAGAGGATCTTCGATCATAATTTCATGAAGCATTTCATCTTGAGTAGTGGGATCACCCATATCATACAAGTCTCTTGGTTGGACGTGTACTACAACATTCCATCCTTTTTCTTGTGGATCTTCAACAAAGTAAACCAACCTTGCCTGAGAAGCCAGAACGTAAGGTTCATCTTCTTCACCGTTTCCAGTGTGTAATGTACGGGAAAAATTCACCAAAGTGTGACCAAAATCATCCTTCTTATATCCTCGAGCATCTCGAGTATCAGCCCATTTACATTTAAACAACACAACTCTAAACGAATCATAGTAGTTCAATTCCAGAATTTCAGTCAGTTTCCCATAGTAAGAAACATCTCCAGCTCTAGGATTAAGATCACGAGAACTTGCATAACTAATGGTTTCAGCTGAGACAAAAACTCCACAATTCTGAGTTTTTAGATCTTGATCCCTTTCTATAATTCTAAACTTGAAACCATTGATATTATATGCTGAAAACTTTAAAACCTTATCAGATGGACCTGGTGCAAGGCAACGAATATCAGCATCAATACCATCAAAACTATTTTTTCTACGTTTTGCTTAAGCCATTGACTAAAATGGAGATGTAAATGTCGATCTATATCTATCACAGTTCCTCTTTTTCGACGTCGTAACTGTGATGTTCTTAACTTGCTCTTAAATAACCTATATTACAGTCCAACATAAAACATATATTACAAACATGTTAGATATAAAACACCACTCAAAAAAAAACTCAGTGAATTCAGATTGAAGTAGAAATCTTACTCTCGAAGTTCATCTAAGAATGGACTATTGACAAGGATATATCGATGTGCCTGCTGCCGTTCGATGGGGTTAAGTGTGTCTAGCATCGAAGCACCAACAGATCTCCCAAGTGAAGGAAAGATGAGTGGAATTTGTGATTCAGAACCTAATTCATGCTCCACCATAGGATGATCATCCACTCTCCCAATACGGTTAAATCGTGTCTCAACCCCATCAAGATAATTAGAGCAAAATGTAAGACATTCATCAGCAATATATTGCTCACATATAGAACCTTCTGGTTGAGCTCGATTTCGAACATAAGATTTAAAACGCCCAAAAATCCTATAAAGAATAAACCAGACTTGTTTTAGGCTTACGTTACTACCAACAAAAACAATCAGAACACTAAATCATTTCTAACCTTTCAACTGGATACATCCAACGAAATTGAACCAGACCTCCTAGTTTAACTTCTTCTGTGAGATGGATGGTCAAATGCACCATTACGGTAAAAAATGATGGAGGAAAAATCATTTCTAAATGGCACAACGTAAGTGCAATATGCTCCTGCAGCTTATCCACATCCTTAATATCAATTACTTTTGAACTTATTTCTCGGAAAAAATGACATAACTCTGCAATAACAAATGAGACTTCTCGGGGTAAAACATTACGTATGGCGATAGACAACAATTGGCACATTAAGATGTGGCAATCATGACTCTTTAAACCCACCATTTTTCGTTGATTCATATCAACACAACTGGAAATATTTGAAGAATATCCGTCTGGAAGCTTCACATTCTTCAAGATATTAAGAAATCTGTCTTTCTCATGCGTAGTCATTGTAAAACATGCAGGAAGATATTTACCATTTTCATCAGACCATAAATCCTTACGAATACCAAGCTCTTGCAGATCTTTTCTTGCGCTAAGATTGTCTTTTGACTTGCCTTTGTCATCCATTAATGTAAAAACAAGATTGTCGAATACATTCTTCTCTATGTGCATCACATCGAGATTGTGTCTCAAGAGAAGATGTTTCTAATAAGGCAATTCAAAAAAAAATACTACTCTTTCTCCATTGATTTTTCTCAGCTTCTAGTCGGCGCCTCTTCTTTCCAATATTATCTACCTTCTTACCCAAAGTAACATTATCATTTTCAATTTGCCGGAGAATATCAGTTCCCGATGGTGTAATGGGAGGAACTCTTGTTTCAATAAACCCATCAAAATGTTGTGTATCTTTTCGAAAATTATATCTTGTGGAAGAAAACGACGATGTCCCATGTAACAGTTTTTCTTCCCATGGCGTAGACGGAGAGCTGTAGCATCATAGTTACAGGAAGGACAAGCTAATCCTGTATATATGTTCCACCCAGATAAACTACCAAGCCCTGGAAAATCACTAATGGTCCATAACAAAACTGCACGCATAGAAAATGTCTCTTTTAAAGAGGCGTCAAAGGTTGGCACACCATCATACCATAACTCTCGTAGTTCATGAATCAGAGGCTGTAGGTAGATATCAATATCATTTCCCGGCATATGTTTCCCAGGGATTATCATTGAAAGAATCATGGATGTTTGTTTCATTGACATCCAAGGCGGAAAGTTATAAGGAAACAGAAGCACAGGCCATACACTATAGTTTGTGCTCATTGAACCAACCGGATTAAAACCATCTGTTGCCAATCCTAGCCTGACATTCCTTGGGTCTGATGCAAACTCGGGAAATTGTTGGTCAAATGTTTTCCATGCCTTTCCATCTCTAGGATGCCTTAGCTTACCATCTTCATTTTGAGAATTATGATGCCACCTCATATATTCAGCCGTTTTAGATGACATAAAGAAACGTTGTAAGCGTGGTTTCAGCGGAAAATATCTAAGGACTTTAGCAGCTTGTTGCTTCCTTTTCTTCTTCTTCTAATTAACTTCTGTAGATGCATTATCAACTGCCGTAGACGTCTTCCATCTTGAACTTTCACAAATTCTACATGTGTTTCTAGATGCATCATCTCCCCAATATAACATGCAATCGTTAGGACACACATGAATGGTTTCATATGTAAATCCTAACTTACGAATAATCTTCTTCATATCATTGAACGAATCTGGGAGTTTTGCATGTTCAAATGCATCTTTCAAGAGGTCAATTATCATGGACATTCCTTTGTCACTGATTCTAGACATACACTTGATGTGATACAACTTAAGCATGAATGACAACTTGCTAAAAGACTGACATCCTTCATAAAGAGCTTCATTACAGTCTGATAACAAATCCTCAATTTTCTTCTTTTGCTTTGACTGATCATCTACATCCTCTCCAGGACTATTATTCATACTTGGAAAAACATCTTCAAGCAGATTCATAATCGGATCTTCAACATGATCTTCAATAGATTCATGTTCTAATATAACTGTTTCTTCATGGAATTCTAATTCTTCACCATGTAAATACCAATTCGTATATGTTGGTAAGAAGCCATGACATATTAAATCACCCTCAATCTCACTTCTAAGTTTGTATTTAACAAGGCAGCAACGTTGACAAGGACATTTTATCATGTCTGTCTTCATATTACCAAATGCAAAATTCAAAAAACCATTGACACCACTTATGTAATCGTGAGATAAACGATGTTTTGTTATCCAAGACTTGTCCATTTCAAAAATAAATCTACAAGCAAACGAATTCAATTAAGGTTTCATAGAAAATTCATTCAAATCCATTGAAAAAACATGAAACACCATCTTTGAGATGGTGTAGAATAACACATAGAAATGTGTTGTATATAATCATTGAAGAATCACAAATGAACTAACCACAATCATATTCGTGTTTTCTAAAGAGTATTCACATCATGCACATAAACACACAAAACACACAGAAACACACATAAACGTACTTAAACGTATATAAACGCACATAAACGCACCTGGTAGCAGAAGATCACAAATGAACCAACGATCGTATCCCTTCCCACGAACACAGATTTGTACAAACCTTCGATGTTAACAAAATTAAGCTATTAGAATCGATCGAGTTTAATTTTAAGCTATTGGAAACAAAATTAAGCTATTAGAATCAATCGAGCTTAACAAAAGAAGAAAAAAAAAACCAAAAAATCAATTTTAATCGAACAAACCTTCAATGTCGAGTTATCACAGAAAATGGTTCTGAAACTTGATGTTAGATCTTTGAAGACGGAATCAGAAACTCGGTGACAGGTTTAAATCAGAAACCCTAGAAACTGAAAGAAATCAATTCACGATTTCTAAATCAGCAAGCAATGGAGTATTTCGACTTTCGCTACAATGAAACATGTCGTACTCTATTGAAAACAATTTTTTTCTTTTTTAAGCCAAAATCATTAAAACATCAATGTTTAATAAATTGATTATGGGCCTTTTGTATAAAGAAGTCCAATATAAAATGATCCAACATAAACGGATCCAATAAGGTATTTGTTTTGTCAGCCTTTTAATATTAAAGTATTAACCCATTAAATGGGTACTGATCTAATAAAGTAAAAACAAAAAAAAATTAACAACAAAAGATTAAGTCGGTTTGTTAACCGACGTTAGATTCAGTCATTGTAATACATTTAAAATACACTTAAAGTCAGTTAAGAAAATGACATTAATAAAATGACGTTAATCACCGAGTATTTTGTAGTGATTACACTTAGTTATCCCCAGTTTTTTAGTTATACCAATTTGCAAATAGTTTTACTTTTCGGTGTTTTCAAGTTTAATTAGTTTTACACTACCACAAATATTATATTTGTATTTTGACATATGTTTTAGTCAGTATGTTCACAATTCGGAGGTTTCTATACATTAACATGTTTTAAAACTCATTTTCTGTGTGTTTGGCTTCCTAAAGTGATTAGTCTTAACAAAATGTTCATAGAAGTGTAAGGTGTTGTTTGTGTAAATATGCTAATGATAAACTATAATGCCTTAATTTTTTTAACCAAGTTCATACACATATTTTTAACATTCAATACTTATTTATGTAATGTAAGAAGAATGAAATTTCTTAATAAAATAAAATAAAATTCTTTGTTAAGAAAAAAATATATTAACTAAATTAAACCGAGTATTTCAAAGTTACACCAGTTATACCTAATGTTTCAAAGTTACAAACAACAAGACGAGATATAAACATAAACTAAGCATCACTACCACTTTCAAAATATGCATACATCTCCGATAGTCCTCTCCCTCTCCCCCTGCCTCTCCCTGTTTCTTGGAGTTCTCGAGCTGATGGGAACCTTCTTTCTTGATTTCTTCTAGTCTTCTTGACCAACTCCGGTGGAAAGACACAAAAAATTTGTATATGCTCCGGAACAATCCAATCAGTTTTATGGGGTACTGAATATATCGTCTTACAATATGCCAATGACCATACCTCCATCGAATAATATTTCGAACAAAACTCTTGGAGATGGAGGTCCGTCTCCGTCTCTCCACTCATGAAGATGGCAGCAGAAATTTCATGCACACATGGGTATCTGTATACATCAAAGTGCCTGCAACTGCAAGTTTTTCTTCTCATATCAACCAAATAAGACTTGCCATCACGTCCAATGACGTTGGATTCACGAAAGAAGCCGTTCAACTCATAAACCATCAATTTCTTTGCTTCCGGTGATATTTTATGAAGTTCTTTCTCAACATAAGGCACAAGCTTCTGTGTGTTTGATCCTGCAGCAGTGTTCCTATGCTTGTTAAACCATTCAGGCTTTTTTTCAACAATCATATCAATCATTGGCAACATCGAGTACTTTCTTACTTTCCTTAAAACACCATTAATAGATTCAACAATATTGGAGGTGTATATGTTGTATCTTTCTCCTAGAAAATAACATGTCACCCATTTCTCCACAGCAACACTATTGTCCAGATACTCTGCTGCAGCAGGATACTTGGTTCTAAAAGCAGCATAAAGAGTCAATAACTCACTCTCTATGTAGGCATGAGCACATTCTTTGAATTTATGTACACATGTATCTTTGTTGACATAATATGTACTTTCTTTCACGTTTTGAGACAAATGTTGTATACAATACACATGTTCAGACAACGGGAACACCGCAACCATCGACTTGATTAGGCTAGGGTTTCTATCAGAAAGAAACACCATTCCAGGATCATCCGGTATTACTGATTTTAACCTATTCAAGAACCAGATTCAGCTAGTCTCTTTCTTACCGTCAAATACACCAAAAACAATTGGATAACGGTGATGATTAGAATCTTGAGTTGTAGCAACAATTAAAACACCACCATAACTATTATTAAGGTGGGTTCCATCCACGAAAATGACTTTTCTCATGCCTTGAAATTCCTCAATGGAAGCTCCCAAAGCAAAGAATAGATACTTAAATTTTTTCCTCTTATCCAATTCCACATAAGTTTGTGTACCAGGATTCATCAACTCTAGCATGTAAATATAACAATACAACATCTGATAACTCTCCTCTGGACTTCCCCGCACGTCATTCGCAGCTTGTTGTCTTCCCCTCAACGTAGTAGTGTATGATACTTTAACACCAAGTCTCCCTTGAACCAGATCGATCAAAGTTTTCGCAGTAGGAGTGTCGAATTGACCCGGATAATCTTCATGCAAAACAGATGCAACTAATCGTGGTGTGCATTTCCTTCTATTTCTACTTGTAACTGAAGTAGATCTAGAGCATGTATGCATCTTGTTGTAAGTTCTAACTGTGAAACTATCTGAGTTCATAAGCTTTGCAGCTCGTAAAGACCACTTGCAACCAGCTTTAGCTTTACGACATTTTGCTACATATCGCTTTTTGTCAAACTTGATTGTTTCAACCTCAAAACAATTATGATGTGAAGCTTTATGAACTAAATCTTGCACTGTCTCCTAACTTCCAAATTCTTGGCCAATAGTCATATCAATACCATCTTCCCAGCCAGTATTTACATTTGATTCTTTTTCTATAGCAGCTGGAACCTCATCTTCCCAGTCCGTATTACCAAGTTCTTCCCTTGAAACATTTCTTCCTTCATGGTCTTTCGACCCTTCGCCTCTGTAAAGAGTAACCATATCATCATTACCATCTCTACCAAACAACTCTTCATTACTTACACCATTATCACTTTCACCATCATTTGCTTGCCCAATTCCCTGGTTTTCATCAACCTCTTTCACGATCTCCACATGCAACACACTTCTACATGTTTGGTTATTAACTTGCATTGGGTAGCCAAGAACTTCAAAATCATTCCGGATATATGATGGTTTCTTAGGATCCACTACCAATGGACACTAACTAACTTTCAGTTTGCGTCGTTGCTTCATCTTACTTAATCTTCTTGAAAATTCCCTCAACTAACCCATCTTACGTGACCTCCTCAACAGATGTCTTTATCACTAAAGTGTGAATTTCATATTCTCTCGAGACCCATCTTATCTCCTCACCATCCTTTTCATAACATCCTCCATAATCAAAACAAATAACAGTGTATCTACCATTATTCATTTTCCCCTGAACAGGAATAAAAAAATACTATTAGCATATGTCTCAATCATATGAGTTCTCTCCGTAATACAACCTAGTTATACCAGTTGTTCCTGTAATATTGGTTCCATCAGTAATACCAGTTTTCGAAGTATGCTCAGTAATACCAGTTGCACTAAGTAATACCCGCTGTCTTAGTAATACCAGTTGCGGTTCAGTAATACCCAATTCGTCTACCTAGAAATTTTTATTTTCATCTGTGAAACTACTATGATTTACTACGATTTAGAATGATTCAATACACATTTAACCATTCTAACTACTCTTGTTTAACATGTAAGCCCATTTGCAATCAACTTAGCAAAGAATTTCAATTATCCAATGATCCAAAAAATGTAAAACTATGTTGCCATCTAAGAGGAATGTAACACTTTCCTAAACACGATTTTACTAAAATTCAAAGAGCAGAATCAGAACAGCAGCAAAAGACTCACCTTTCGAATATTCCGTAAATGTTAGAGAACATGGAGAACAATGGCGGAAGCTGTCCGTTTTTGGGGAAGAAGAAGGAGAAATGAGGAATGAAGAAGGAGGAAGAAGGAGACAAAAGAGAGATTGAGTTTGTGGGGCTCATTCGCAGTTAGTTTGTTGTTGAGAGCAGTATTGGGATAGTTTATAATTTTTGGTTGTTGTTTATTAATTGTTAAAAGGAGAGGGTAAAAGTGAGAGAAGAATAAGATGTGGTAATGAAATTAGGAAAAATAGTTCCCAACTATACAAACTATTGGGTAATGTGTTGGTACTCATCTAAACTATTAGATTATATCTAAATCTAAACTAACTCAGATTAATACATGTTATTATACACCAAGTATTTAAAAATATATTGCAATCACCATTTTTGGGTTTAATCTGATCGAATCAAATAAATAAGGGGTTTAATCGAATTTTTTATAACAAATACGACCCATGCTTAAAACGAGACCCGATTCATAAAACCAACCGACTCAATTCCAACCAAATTAAAAGAGAATTGAATGCGACAAAAAAATAAAAACCCTAGAAAAAACAAAATTTATGAACATCTCATCGATTTTGAGTAAGAAATTCATATGAGTGAGTTCGAATTGAAAGCTTGAAAGGCAGAAACCGATATCGTGGAAAGAAGATTAAGAGATTATCGATTTCCAATCAATGAGGTATGTTCTTCATTTTTCTGGGATTTGCTATCATAAATTATATGAAAGAAATTTTGTGTACATTATGAAAAAAAAACAAATTCCCAAAATTCTCTTTCCCCATAGTCTTCTTTCTTCCTCTGCGACACCACCCTCCTCTGTCACACACCGGACGTACTTCCATATCAGAATCGGAACCTTAAAAAAGAAAGCAGTCAAATGTTCAAGCAATTTGAGACACTCGCTGAAGTAGAACGGAAGCAACAAGAGAAGAAGCAGCGATCGAATTTCTCTCTCCCCAGACATTCACTATGTCGACTGTTCTATTTACTTAATTAATTTAGGGATTCAGAGAAAGAGCTATGGATTTTGAAATTGCGTTGTTAGCTCTTTGTTTCCTTTGCCAGTGGAATTGTGAAGCAAATTATGTAGATTCTTCGTCATAATCAATCTCCGTCTTTGCGGGACGGTGCAATCGGAATCCTTGCCAGTTTCTACATCGACAATTATCGGGTCCGGTTCCGAGTCAAGGTCCGGGTTACTCGAACAAAAGGGTCGCTGACAAATCCAGGTTTGCAGGTCCTAGTCACCGGAGAGGACCTGGGTTCAACGGGAACGCTAGTAATAGCTGGGAGAGGTTCGGTGGGAATAGGACGGTGACGAAGACAGAGAAAGTTTACAAATTTTGGGTCGATGGGAACTGTACTCACGGTGATAAGTGTAGATACTTGCATTGCTGGAGCAACGGAGATAGTTTCTCGTTGTTGACTCAGCTTGATGGGCATGAGAAGCGTGTGAGTGGAATTGCTTTGCCTTCTGGATCTGATAAGGTTTACAGTGGGAGTAAAGATGAGAAGATGCGTGTCTGAGATTGTGCTTCAGGACAGGTTTTGATTCGAATCTATTTTTGTTTCATGAGGGCCTTTGATGGTTTGTTTAACGAATGGTTATTATTGTTTTGTTTTAGATGTAGTAGAGTGGCTCTAGAGAATGCAATTTGTACAAGTAGGATAAAGAGTATATCGTTAGAACCTATATTGGTTGTCGATTTAGGAAAGGAAGTTTGTATTTTTTTTTTTTTTTTAAGCCTTCCTTAGTGCTATTGATCTTTGATAGATTTGTTTTATTAGGATGTAAAGTGACTTGAGAGAATGCAATTTGTCGAATTTATTCACTAGGAAAAGAAAGGTCTGATTGTTTCGATCCTGAACGAATATTTCCAACCAATGAATGTTCCTATAGTCCTTTATAAGTCTATAGCTAGAAAGCTATGTTTATTTAATAGTGAACGACAATTTGCCTTTTCAGAAGCATGTTTTGTATTTGAGGAATGCTTTTTCTAATCGTGTGAGAGACTTTTTTTTAGTTGACTTATTGTGGATGCTGTTGTTTTCACTTTCGATTAGTGTACATATGTACTCAATCGAGTTGAGGAAGTTGGCTGTGTCGAAGACGAAGAGGCTGAAAGAGAAGAAAAAGAAGAAGAATCTAAAAGCGGATAAGAAGATTAATAGGCTGAAGGCAGAAAGAAGAAAATTGAGAAGCTTAAGGGGGAGAAAAGGAAAAAGAAGCTAAAGGCTATTGCTTAGAAAAAACTAAAGAAGGAGAAGCCAAGACTTGGTTTTGTATGTATGTGGATGTTTACAACTTGTGGTTTAATTTTTAGGAAAAATGGTTCCTAACCACATAGACTATTGGGTAATGTGGTGGTACCCATCTCAACTATTAGATTATATCTAAACATATACTAACTCAGATTAATGCATGTTATTATACACCAAGTATTTAAAAATATATTGCAATCATCATTTTGGGTTTAATCTGATCAAATCAAATAAATAAGGGGTTTAATAAAAAAAATTATAACAAATTCGACCCATGTCCAAAACGAGACCCGATTCATAAAACCAACCTGACTCAATTGAGAAACCAATTAACAAGTGGATGGTGAAAGTGTATGAAAATAAACATACTTGTCACCCAACTGGTCGATGCAAGCTTATCAAGAGTTCAATGATTACAGATGTCATACGACATGAGAAAAAAATCCTGAAATGAGTACACAACAACAACTGTAACCAACACATTTTCCCATCACTTCAACTCGTAAATTACAAATTCATTAAGCTGCAACATACTTAAAAACACTTACAACAGAACTCTTTAGACACTTAAGCTCTCAAATTCATTAAGTTTAGAAACTCTCTTACGGCTTCTTTTTCCTTTTTGTTCTTCTCTTGACGAAGTTCTGTTATTATCTTCCTTAGTTGCTCAATTTTTTTATCCTTTTGACGAATCTCATCACGGGCATCAATTAATGGTCTCTTTGGCCATCCAAAAACTCCTTCTTCATCAAACCACCAAAAGAATTTGCATTCATCTCCATGCTGCCATAATGTACACAATATTTCCTTATATCTATTGTAATAAACCCAAGGACATAGTAAGCTCTCATACCTTATAACGCTCACATCTATAAAACCTTCGACCTGGGTCTTTATCCATCCAAGCTTTTTTAATTTTCGCAGCTAAACCACAAAACACACATCTGAACTCCATTGGAGTTGCTGCTCCTCCTCGTACTCGAAGATCCCGAACCCAATTCCATCTTCACACTTTCACAAGAAGCTTTGTTTCAGAGCTTCAATGGCAGAAATAAGAAAGCAAAAACCTAAATCGAACGATATCAATTTCTGGAAAAATGAGAAAGTCGCGTTCGATTCTCTTTTAATTGGTTTGAATTGAGTCGGGTTGGTTTTATGAATCGGGTCTCGTTTTGGGCATGGGTCGTATTTGTTATAAAAAAATTCGATTAAACCCCTTATTTATTCGATTCGATCAGATAATATACCCAAAATGATGATTGCAATATATTTTAAAATACTTGGTGTATAATAGCATGTATTAATCAGAGTTAGTGTAGGTTTAAATATAATATAATAGTTGAGATGGGTACCAACACATTACCCAACAATCTGTGTAGCTGGGAACCATTTTTCCTAGATTTATTAGGTATTATTATGACTTAAAGAATTTTCGTATTATTGGAACTATTAGGTATTAATATGAATTTAAAAACAAACTTTAAAATAAATTTAATTAAAAACATATTTAATTTTGCATATGGCGTAAAATTATCTCATTTTGCATATGGCGTAAAATTATCTCATTTTGCATATGGCGTAATTATATATTAAAAATAATATATAATATTTTTACATAGTTATACTGGAGTTTGTAGTAGTACTTACATATATAGTTATATTTTGACAGTTTTAACGTTTATTTAGCTATACTATGTGCAATTCTAAATTTTTATAGTTGTACTTATGATATTAGATAATTTAAATCTATTTACCATGTTTTCATATAATAACATGTATTAAACTACTAAATTTATTTTTTTCACATAATAATAAGGTTAGTATTACATACTAAACATAGAGGTTTAAGGTAGGCTTAGTAAAATTTAGATATTTTGTATTTAGTGACCAACTTTTTTTTTTGGCTTAATTTAGATGTCTAAAAAACAATATGGACTTATTATTATTAAATGCATGGAGTAAATTTATTTTTTTGGTTAATTCAGTATTAATTTGGAAAACGCCAAATATCATTAGTATATAATTATAGTTGTTGTCTTAGAAATATCATTTGTTTTAGTAATACCAGTTGGTTTTAGTAATATGTTGTAACTTTAGCTATTATAACCTTCCTGCAAATCCAGTCAACCAACCAAGAATAAATAACCTCAATAATAGATGTATTCATCACTAAACTGTGAATTAAATCTTCTCCATAATCTTCACTTTCATTTGAATAACATCCCTCATAATAAATATTTATGATTGTGCATTAGTTTTATTCATTTTGCCTTGAAAAAATAAAAAATATTGTTTAGTATATAAGTATAGTAGGTCTCTACTTATTTCAGTAATGCCAGTTTGTCTTGGTAATACCATTTGTCTCAGTCATATTAATTGGTTTAGTAATTCCCAATTTTCGTAGTAATACCAATATTCTTAATTTTACCCATAAATTTCAAATTTATCTACAATTTAATTCGATATATTCAACCACTATAATCTCCTTTAATTACCAGTGAAAGATTTTAACGCCTCACAAAACAAATTAAATAACTCAATGACAAAATGCAAAAAAAAAATTTAAATTAATATGAAATCTTTACATTAAGATGAAATAGTATACAAATTAGTTTGTAAATTACATAAAATTATTAATTTAATCATAAATGTGAAAATAGTAAAAGAAAGAGGAAGATTTCACCTTAATTTTAGAGTTTTAAATTCATCAATAGTGAAAATTAAGTAGAAAAAACGATTTTGGTTTGGGAAAGAAGAAGAAAATGGATCCATGTGGACATTTATAGTTTTAATTGTTTTGGTGGTTGATTTTAGTGAAAATAAATATATATTATATAGTTTAGTTTTCAAAAGAAACAAAAAAGGAAGGAAAAAGAAGAGTGGGTCAAAAAGAAAGAATTGTTGGACAAAAATAAAGTAAACAGAAGGCATAGTTGAGAGAAATTTAAAGCAATGACAATAAGATTTTAAGAGGGGCAGTGATACTTGTTTGTTGTGATAAGGGTATATTAACTTAAAGTCCATAACTTTAGGCAACTCCTTTACCTTTGAGATCTATGGACTTATTTTTTTATAGTTTTCCTTTAGTCTACTCCACCTGTAGCTGATATTACTGAGTCTCGCCTTCAATTCTCACAGGTAACTCTTATTACTCTTTACAACTTTGAGTTTACCCATTACCGATTAATAGTGATAACCAGAAACTGACCTGTTTCTTTTTTCTGTGTCTCTGCGAGTTTGAGACTTTGATATTGAATTACCTGGAGCTGCTTCCTTCTCATCCGATGTTTAGGGAGTTACAGCAAACCTGAAACTCCTGTCCAGGTACTGCTTTAGTTAGAGAACCTGCTTGGCTCTTATTGGTATGGATCTTAGATAGTGTTAAATCTTCTTTAAGTCTATCTTTGAAAATGCTCATCCCCAATATCTTTGAAACTCTGCCCTCGGTTTCAATCTCAAGTTCCCTGTCCACACTCTCCTCTACTACAGCATCCATCCAATGCTTTCGTTTCTTGTTTTCCATAGTCTCTTCATAGGTTGTAGATTCTTTTTCTGTATCAAGGCTTTCTGCAGCAATTAAAGCATGGACTATGAGATTGCCATCTTCAATTCTTAATGGTGGCGTGGTTTCTCTTGCATACAAATAATCATCCGTTATAGCTTTTGACCCAGATTCTTCATTGCTCTCTACCGACTCAACTTCTTCTAAGTCTGATGAAGAAACATTTCCACCTGGAGCTAATTAATCTCTTGTCTCGAAATGAAGTGGAGTGGGTCCTTGAATGAGATTTTTATTGAATGTCACCTTCTTTGACTTCTTCTCAAAATATGATCACTTAAACATGTTCTTAATAGACTTCTCATTCTGAGATCCTTATCAGCCTTCTTTTGATCAATCTTTGCCTCTAATCCTTTTTCTTACTTCTCTGAAGAAGAGAAGATTGAGTAACCTTCTTTATTAACTGAAAGTAAACCTTTTATCTCTAGCTGACCCATCATCTTGTATTTCCACATCCCAAAATCCCAAAATCTTAAATCTTCATAAAGTTTGTTCCATGGTTAACAGATTCTGTGTTTATTGCATGTGATGCGCTTACAACTTGCGATATTCTAAGAGGTGATGTAGTGCAATCCCAAACCCAGATGTTCTGATACCACTTGGTGAGGTTTTAACCTTCCTTTAACACCTAGATAATCCGCAATAAAGTAAGAATACAACACAACACTTTGTTCACCCAGTTTCCGGACTCAAACCCGTAAATCTGGAGAGGGATCTCTTGCCCTCAACTTCCACTATGAATCTGAGAAATACAAGTTTTGCTTTTCAGTTTACAAGAAAGAATCGTAGAGAGATAAACTATTTTTTTTTCCTTCCGGTACAAGACATAAGAGGAAGATATATATAAGATATATATATGTATCTATATATCTAACCCTAAAGCTTTTAACATTTTGTTTTCTTTCATCTAATGGACTTAGATGATGTAATAACCCAACTTCTTCTCTCACTATTCTTCATACAATTGATGCAGACCCAATCTTGGCCCAAACAATATTAGTTTTGGTTTGTTCAAACACACACACTTTTCTTCATTTTTTAATACCTTCATGTCCAAATGGATTCTTTTGGATAAATTCGTGAACATTCTCAGCTTCTACTAGTTTCTCCAAATACAGCTTCAGATCATCACCATCACCTGTTATTAACAGCTAAGTACCAAAACGCATAATGATGTATATAACTATTAATCACACATATAGGAAAGAATAAATGATAACATCTTTTTATTTATTTTACCTAACAATGTATCTTCCTCGTTATCATAATCATATGTATCAGGGAATATCACTGTATGTGGCTGTGAAATTAGATAAATCATTCAAAATAGTTAGAATATTAATGAGGCAATAAAATTGGTTTTTTTTTTATATAAATATGGATGATTTTGCAGACAAATTTATTGGGTTAAGAAACGCTTTGTAAGGAGAATCATTTAGCAAAACGGTGTTACTCTCACTGTAATCACCCTTCTTCCATAGAAGATTAGACTTACGGTTTTCCCAGATCAAGTTTAGATCCTTGAAATCGACTTTCTTTTTATTGTTTTCAAGGCAGTTAGCTCCGGTTTTAGTACACTTTGAGATGTCCAGCCAGTGTTTTTGTATCACAACACAATTCAAAGTTCATTTAGAACAATTGGAATTAACTACCTAAGTATGTTGATTGGAACATATTTGTTCTTCGATTAATAACATTGGGTAGTTAATTCCAATCGAATATGTTTTAAATGAACTTTGAATTGTGTTGTGATACAAAAATATTGGCAATACATGTCTGAGTGTACTAAAACCGGAGCTAACTGCCTTGAAAACAATAAAAAAAAGAAGTTGTTTTCAAGGATCTAAATCTGATTTGGGAAAATCGTAAGTCTAATATTCCATAGAAGAAGGGTGATTACAGTGAGAGTAACACAGTTTTGTTAGATGATTCTCCTTACAAAGCGTTTTTTAATATAATAAGTTTATCTGCTAAATTATCAATCTTTATACAAAAACAGTTCTATTGCTTCATTGATGTTCTATCTATTCTTAATGAATTATCTGATTTTACAGCCACATACAGCGATATTCTTTCTTATATGTTTGATTATCATAACGAGAAAGATACATCGTTAGGTAAAATAAAAAAAGATGTTAACAGTAATTCTTTCTTATATGTTTGATTAATAGTTATATACATTATTATGTGTTTTGGTACTTTGATGTTTATAATAGGTAATGGTGGTGACCCGATGCTGTATTTGGAGAGGCTAGTGGAAGCTGAGAATGTTCAAGAATTTATTCAAAAGAATCTATTTGGACAAGAAGCTATTAAAGAAAGAAGTAAAGTGTGAGTGTTTGAACAAACCAGACTAGCAAAATGGTCACAACTAAACTGGAACAAGTAAAAACAGGCTTTAAAAAAAATAAAAAATAATTCATGAAGTATTAAACTATCTCATAGATTATTTTCTTTGCAATTAAGTCAAAGTGAAGAAAAAAAAAATTTTGTCTCAGAAAAATCAATTGGTAATCTGAATCACATTAAAGACAAAATGAATTGACAAAAGCAAAACCTTAAAACCGGGCCTCGTGGTCCAGGGGTAAAGGGCTGGCAGCTGTCAGTTCCGCCTCGGGGGATCGAGTCCCGGCCACAACGAATTTAACATCCCTTCTGTTGGGGCGCTGGACCCCACTTGTGAGGATAGTCGGGAATGTGGCTGCCCGGATACCAGAGTTATCAAAAAAAAAAAAAAAAGCAAAACCTTAATCCGGTAAACCAAATAAAAGCAATAGCAGGTGAAAAATTTTACAAAACAAAAATGTAATTTTTTAAGAAACGTTTTTATGCGTCAAAAAATAAATTAATAACACCTTAAATTAAACCACTAAACTCTAGCAATTCGTGTAAACTAATGAAAGAACCACACAATCCTTAAGCAATAATCTATTAACCAATTTAACACCAGAATTGCATAGCAAATATGCAGATGAATTTCCATATTATGTTTAAATAGTGAATATAATTATCCATTAATACATGTTCTCATCAAAATAAGTGAATCAATACAAGAAATTTGAATTTGATCAGATTAAATCCAAAAAAATATTTAAACTATTTTCTATACCACAGAAAAATTCTAGAAAATTCTGCAGAATAATTAAAATAAACTGCAGAAAATCAGAAGAATTTATCTAAAAAATTTAGTAATTTTTAATTAAAAATCAGAATTATTAAAGCATGTCAAGGAGAAGACTAATTTTTCATCACAATTATTTCTCTAATTTATGTTCTCTTAACAAAAAAAAAAATACACATCACAAATAATCAGTTTTCGTTAGTATGAAAAGACATAAAAAACAATTTACAGAATTAAGATTGTACAAACGCAAGTTATACAATAAGGCTAACTGAATAATTGTAAAGCATTTTGCATAAATAGATCGATATAAAATACATTAAATACTGACACAAGAATTTGGAAGGACGGATTTGTAAAGGCAAGACGCTCTTTCCTTAATTATGTAAACGCCTGTAGTGTAACGGTTTCATGACATTCAAAAATCCCAGGATACAACTGCATATGTTTCCTTCTTCCATGATTGAAGAACAGAACCTATCAAACATTTTTATGATTTGTACTCTCATGGAAAATAAAGGAGAAATGAAGAGAGAAAGATCGAAAAATAATTGCAAGACATTGTTGTGTTCATTGTACTTTTAGAATGAAAGAAATATACCATTTTATAGTCTAAAATATCAGGAGTTTTATTTCTCAGTTTAATTGAGTTTTAAGGAGAAAGAAGAAGTAACAAAAAAAATGTCATCAATTGCATGATTGATTATGACACCTTAATGATTTGACTGAATTGAATTTAGTATTGATCAGATATTAAAAAAAAAAAAACAAAGGCAAAAAAAAACAAGTTATTGGACCAAGACCCATATACTCAAATCCGCACTCAAACCCGAACTTATGCCCGATCTCATCTTTTCTCGGCTTGGTGTGCATACATAGTTTAGTATGGATTCACCCTTTCTACAATTGTCCAAAAATCTTTAACTTTGTCAAGACTTCTCCACAATATCCACTATATATGTTTTATGCTTTTCATGCAACAAAAAACTGGACAAGCATTTCTCATTCAAACAAACTCTAATTTTGACATATGAATTCACTTTTACAGTGTTTGTGGTGATGCATCAATCGTTCTTACAATCCGGTTATTCTGTTAAGAATTTATCAGAAAGTTGCCTGGAAATATACCGGCGCAAATTTCTTAAGTTTGAGTTCTAACATGCGTAACATATGCTTGACCAATATCTGTCCTAGACTCCTCTGATGCAGAAATTACACCTACAAAACACCGAAATTTTATCCTGAAACTGATTATAAAGATTTGACTCATCTAGTATGATAATATTTGGGTATGTGATATTATGACATTTTAATATGATATATTTGAAATTATTTATATTGTTTTTAAATACAAAAAATATCTTTATAAATCATTCTTTTAAAAATAAATATTACATATATGAAAAACATTCAAAAAAGTTCAAAACGATATGCCTATTCTATTATGTAACTAAGCAGTTTTAGTGACGACTAAAAAAAGACCTATCATTTTAGTAATTTTTCTTTTTTAAATAATATTTTTAAAAAGTCTACAATTATGTGATCTTTTGCTGTATCTTACCATGCTTTTCTACGATCTTAATCTTTCTGTAGGGCCAAAATAGTAATCCATTTTTCCGGCATCATTTTTGTTGGCTACATTGGAAGATTAAGATAATAGAGAAGCATGGTAATGTATGTCAAAGGATCCACGGTAAGGGCTTATGCTGAAGGTGAAACTGATAATTTGTTGGGTGAGATTATGGACTTTGACCTCTTTAAATTCTTGCATATTCTTTGGAGTGTGGATTCAACCAAAAAAAAATCATATATATCGACAGCCTATATTTCTTGGCCTTTACTCTCTCTTTAATTGTTTTTCTATGTTAGCTTGGAAAATAAAATAGCAAACTAAATGTTTAGAAGTGTTTTATAATCCAAAGAAAACCTTAGGATGGGAGTCAAGTCATTAGAAACTTAGCAGCAACCTACTGTTCTCAATCCTCCCTACATATAATGCACTTGAATTTCCATCTTCCTCAAACCAACCACCTCAAGAAATCGTCAGCCTCACATATCAAACACATTAATGGCCTCCATGGACGCAAGTAACCGCCCTACACCAACGCCAGACCATGACACGACTGTCGTAGTAGTGGTCTTTGTCTCTCTAGGTTGCGTCATGTTCCTGGCGTTTCTAGCGTTTGTCATTTGTTTCCTGATCAAGAAGAAATCAAAGAAGAACAGTGAGAAAAGTACGATAGTTCGTGTCGATGAGCACTTTAAGATGAACGAAGCTATTGTCGACGGACCTCAAGGACGGGAGTCAGTTGTGTTATCTGTTGAGGATGATGTTCATATTGAAGACTTGGTCAAGAAAGGTGAGCAAGAAATCGGAAAGGACGCATCAGTTAGATCTTCTCACTTTTCCCGTTCTTAAATGAGCCTTCATTTATAATATTCCCAATTTAAATCTGTCTCTTTAATTGTGTTTGTATGTATATATCATTCGTAATTTCGTTTGTGAAACAAAAAACATTAAAAATATTTTATGTATACTAGATTTTTCATCTATGCTATACATGGAGTTGTGTTAATATATTTTTTTTACTCATAATAGTAATTATATATATATATATATATATATGTATATATATATATATATGTATATATATTAAAAAATTATAGTTATGTAAAATTAAAAATTAATTTGATTATCAATAGTCAACAATTTATATATTATATATTTATATACTTTTAAGATTTCAAACCCTAAGATATTTTGTCAATTAATTGACTATTTTTAATATGTAAGTTATTATATATTTTAAATATCATTTTATTTTTACAATGTATAAGAAAATCTTTAGATATTATAAATATTTTTATTTGACATATTTTCACTTAAAATTATTATAACCTTCTTTAATAACTATTTTTTTTATTTTTTTTACTTTTAGTATATTTAAAAACATTATCTTCTAATTTTATAATTTTTTATTCATAAAGTACACATATATTTTTCATCATATAAATTATTTTTTTCTTTTTATGATTTTTAAGAATATAAAATTCTAACATTTTTTTAGCATTAATATTATTAATGAATGAAATCATTATCTTTTATTTATAAGTTTATTTTTCTACATATACACTGCATCTCACAAATACTTACATATTAGATTTATTTCGTTTGGGAAAAAAAGCGTCTAAACTTTTTTATGTATATTTTTTGGTGGATGGTTCGCAGAACTTGTGTTGGTGAATGGTAATATGTATGCGAGTTTGTGGTAACCTAAGACAACCAAAGAAAGAAACTAAAAAAAAATTCTCTCTCTGAGAAAATCAACTAAAAAGATTTATTGTTTACTTTTATGTATGTTATAACTGTGAAATTTGTAAATATAAATAATTTGAGAACCATAATGGTTTTGGGATACAAAAAAGGTGAATGACGTTTAAACAAATATTAAAGAGTTGGAAAAAATAAATTAGGAAGAAAAACAAGAGAAATGAAGGCGCAAATGGTTTGATTGATGATTTCACAGCAATTTCTATAGGAATTGAGATAAAAAAATGCAAAGAAAAACAAGTAGATCGATAAATCTGACTTATGTGTGAGTAAAGAATGTTATGTCCCCTATCTTCGATCTTTCACTATGTTTTTATAACTTCAAAATCATGTTTAACGTCATCATTCATTCTATTTGATTGGGCATTTCGTGTCGTTTACTTCAGTGAATTTAGCCGTTACGATTCAAAAAGGATTATTTCTTATTTTGAAAGAGTCAACAGCTAGTTTAACCGCATACATTGGACCGTGTCATTCACCTCATTGGGTCTGAGTCTGCTGCTTGATTTCGCTCCATGTTTCGCCACTTTTATGCTGCCTTTCACTCCATTTTGTAGTTTCCAAAATGACTCTTAGTGGGCATACTTTAATGGGTTGGAATTTATTTTGTCTCCAAATTTATGTTTATATGTCATAATTTCTCTTTTCCGCCTTACTTTAAAACTTATTCGGCATATTTTCAAACTCCAAAACTTATTTTCCAATAGTTAGTTCTTCGACCGTCGACTGGTGGAAAAGAGAATCTATCTTGAAATGATTTATCCTTACGTTTGAAGCGGTTGAGGCATCATTGGGACTTCAGTTACAATCAAAACCTCCCAATTGTGAAGAATCCGACTGCGACCGCAACTTTGCTTTGCCAAGATCGTGAGACCAGCGCGAAGAATCTCCCCTTAATTCGTTTCTCAAAGAAAGGTTTTGAGAACTTCACTCGCTTTGTCGATAGCTTTGGCTCGGTAAGAATTCTTTTATTTCTTGTTTTTTGTCTCGAAGACTATCTTTGTTGCTCTCCTTACCATGGATTTGCTTTAATATTTTTTAGTTGATGGCTTCTCATAATAGTACTGTTGAGTGGTATGAAAAATGCTTTGCAAATTGTCGTCCGACCTTTCTACAAAGGTATACTGATACAATCATGGGAAGCATCACGGAACCTTACAATGTACGGATGGGTCAAGAACCTGAGAAGGAGAATCCGCCCGAACAACTGGAGGTTGGACAACAGAATCATCGACCAATAGGGAAAGACAAGGCGATCGATCGAGCCAGATCAGCTTTGGAATGAGACAAATCTGAAGATACCTGGGAGTTTAGCCCTTCCGACCGTACCGCGGGCGATCGCAATCCGACATGACCTAAAGACCAGCATTTCAGGAATCCACGACCTAACAATCACTTTGCCGAACGGTCTCGTGTTATTTACCGTCCAAGTGGGTTATCTAAGGAAAATGGCCAAGGAGGATTACCTATGACTCGGGCCAGAATGGAAGATGGTCAAGCCATTCCATTCATGCATCGTACCGGACAGTCCGGTTCACCCGATGAGGAGTTCTTCGAGTTTTCACCCAGACCATTGAAGGGCAAGCTTCTTCATGAGGCTATTACACTGTTCTTGGCTCGTTAATTTGCTGAGGAAACCAATTGAACTCAATCCCTTGGGTTGAAGACCATGGCCAATCAGCTTGAAGGATCCAAGTCTTTGCGCGATGCGATGTCTCAGCGAGCTTATACTGACGGCCAGAAGGCTTCTGCTGACAAGTATCGTGTCCTTATAAATGAGTTGAAGCAGTTTCTTGGATCTTTACCCGAAGAGAGTGATATGCACAAAAATACCCTAGAGCTACTCTCCAAATTAAGAGATCGATTATAGTACTTAGGGCTCGAATTCCACAGAGACTCAAGATCACAAAATAGATTAATGGTTTTCGAATTAAGCTTAACAAGAAATAATGTATTGAAAATAGTGCAATAAAATCGGTTGTAAATCAGATGGGAAAAACGCCAGGCTCAGGGAATTCTCAGGAAGTCAGGAATGCAAGCTAACCTGTCAATCATGATTCTGCTATGTTTTAGAACTCGAAATACAATGATAAAGTGAGCCAGTTGTCGCTGCGAAAACTATCTATATCTAAAACCTAGAAAACCAAATTTCTTTGCGAGTACTAAAGTATAAATATGCAATAATCTCAGGTTCGATCAGTTCACAAAATCCCTAAATCAAATTCCATTGAAGATATATATTTTGCTCATCTAAGGTAATTAACCAACTTTTGTTGCGAGAATAAACGTATGATCATTAATCTAACTCGTCAGTTCAGATCAATCATTAATTATAACTTAGATGAAGAACTAGTGTTCCAGAATCCTTAACTAACCAATCAATGAAATCCCTAATGAAAACCCCTAAACCTAACTAGCAAACTACTCAAACATGGAGATTGAAACAATAAACATGATCGAATAAGATTGCATAAAAGAAATCAATAGAGAATAAAAGGAATTCTGAATCTTCTCTGAAGGAGTCTGAATTCTTTTCTCCAAAATTCTGCTACAAATCTCTCACAATAAAATATAGCTTCAATAAAAGATAGGTCTCAACAATGACCTCAAAATAATATAAATATCCTAAAAACTCAAACAGGGACTTATTTGCAAATAAGAAAAAGTCTGGGCAAATTTCATTTTCTTCGAAAATCTTCAAAACTGGCGCAACAAATTGCCTGTCTGATGGGTGTCGACCGACACCATCTCCAAAAGTGGTTTCCAGCTTGAATTATTCTGCACAACTTCCTACTTAGCTCCAGAATGATCCATAATCTCCAAATAAGCTCCAAACGTACCTAAACCTGTAAATGACTCTAAAAGACTCCAAAAACACTAAAAATACTCTATAAACAAGACTTATATCATGGCTAAAAACACTAAAAACCATGATATATCAACTCCCCCAGACTTAGCTTTTGCTTGCCCTCAAGCAAAACAGAAGACTAAACCTGTGGAAGAGGTTTGAATACGTAGGAACTCACATATCCTTTAGAATATTGAATCAACCAACACCTTTGTAAGCCATTCCAAATAATACCAAATTAAGACAAAACCTCCATTACTTTTCCGCAGGCTTACCAACCATCCCCATATCAACCTACAATCCATAAGAGGTATCCAAAGTCACCATTGCTGACCTTATTAAATTTTAAGTGCAGTCTCATCGTGGGAATATCGATCAAAGAACACATGGACTCTTACTTATCCAAGTATCCGATTTTATAGACAATCTGCTTCTGGTTTCTTTCCTTTCCCTTTTCTCACTTTCAATCAGCCGAATTCTCCCTACTAGGGTATCATTTTATTATTTTTATCGACTGACCGTTTATATTTTTTAAGACAGGCTTCCATGAGACACAAGAATAACGGGGTTTCCGCCAACTTCTCGGTTCACTTCTTTTCGACCTATATCCTTTTGTTTTCTTTTTTATTTGAAGGGAAGAGAGAGGGAAACCATAATCACAAACTAATCCTATCAGACTTGAACAAGGAATCCGATATAATGTGTAGGGCAGCTTTGGATCATTCAAACACTCAAACAAATATGTGGATATTGGTAGATCAATTTACCTTTGGAATTTCCTTTTAGTAGAATCTGCTGTCAATGGCTGTAAGAATGGTCACTAAAGTGGTTGATAAAACAGTGTGTTCCAAGAATAGCTCATAGTTTCGAACTAAATTTTGACTCAATAAAACGACACAACTGACTCAAAACAAAACAAAGCAAAATACATCAGTATTTTCCTCCCCCGGACTTAAGTATCACTGTCCCCAGTGTTATCAAACCGTAGGATCGGAAAGAAACCAAAGTAAAAACAAACGAACAAGAAAAAATAAAAATATGTATCTGGTCGGGTGGTGTCGGGCGACACTGGAAGTGGGTGTCGGTCGACACCTTTTTTTTTTTTTGTTGACACATGATAAACAAAACTAAAAATTAGCAAAAACCAAACAAAATTCAAAGAAAATCCTACTTAAAAGTGGGTTGCCTCCCACTAAGCGCTTATTTTCAGTCATTAGCTTGACTAAGTTGGGGCTTAGGCATCTGGTAGATCAGGGAGTGGCAAGGAATGCCTCTGGGAAGAACATCTTAGCATCCAGGGTGCTGTATAGGCAGTTTGTGCATGAGATTGACCAAAGAATAAAGGAACAGCTGCAGGGCGGGACCTATGTGTGGGTGAGACACTTCTTTTTTCTTGCAAAGTCATCAAAAGAGATACTAAGCTCTCTACGAGAATCTCGTGGCTTGCATAAGTGTGAAGTAGATGGAAGTGTATTACTGATGATATCAGGTGGTTTAGAATTGGGAACATGAAGTACATACCTTTGCTTTCTCCTAAGTGTATGAAGTGTGAGATGTCGAGCTTTCTGTTTAGCAACAGTTGTCGAACTTGCAGAATTAGAAACCTCCTGAAAACTATGTGTTTTGGTCGTTTCTGGGTTGGTTTGTTGAGGGTGCCAACCGACACCAAGAGTGGCGTTGACCGACATTGAACCTGCAACCTGAATTTCTGCATTTTGTCTACAATTCAGCTCTGGAATCCTTGTCTCCATCACAAAAGGGTCTTCCTCCAGCAACTTGTCTTTGACTAGACCCTCATCTTCAAGCCTAGTCCTGAAGAGATGATCTCCACTCCAATCCTCAAGCCCCTCATCTTTCTTAGAAGTCTCTACTAATTCCTTTTGAACAATCAGCTTGTTCAGTTGCTCAGTAACCTCCAGCTTCTTGACATACCCAGCAGTAATGTCATCTGGCTCCTCATCCATGGCAACCTCTACAGAAAAGGTTTGACCATCAATGGTAGGTTTTCTCCTTAATTTATCCATGTCAAAGTTCATAACCTTATCACCCAAATCAAGCTCTATCTGCCATTCTCTGACATCAATAATAGCGCCTGCTGTAGCTAAGAAAGATCTTCCCAGAAGAAGATCATCCTGAGGTTCTTCACCATATTCCAAAACCACAAAGTCTGTGGGGATAGTGCAGTCTGCAATCTGAAGTGGAACATCCTCTAAAACACCTTATGGAATCCTCTTAGAACGATCAGCAAGGATAAGATGAATCCTTGTAGGCTTGAAGTCAGTCAACCCAAGTCTTACAACAACAGAATAAGGCATCAGGTTAATGCTTGATCCAAGGTCACAGAGAGAGTGAGGAAACCTTCCTGTTGAGATGGAGCAGTCTAGCACAAAATTCCCTGGGTTAGGTTACTTTTTTGGAATCCTACTCTGAATCATAGCACTGACCTGTTCAGAGACTTTCACCTTCCTCTCTTTCCTTGATACTGTCTTTTTCAAGAGGATTGCACTGATGTCTTTTGTGAGCAAAGTGCTTCCTAATGACTTACACCATTCATAACCATCCTCTTAACATACCTCTTAATTGGAGGTGAGAGCTTGACTGCATCAACCAATGGTATCTCAATCAGCACCTTGTCCATTATTGCCTTGCATCTGGCCTCTTCCACCTCTTGTTTAGACATTTTGGGTTTCAGATAAGGTATCTTAGGTTTGTAGGCCCTCTCTTCAGTAGGTAATGGTGTTTTGGGACGATCGACACGCTCTTCTGACGGCAAATGAAAAATACAGGTCGAGTGTCGATCGACACCCTCATCTGGTGTCCCTCGTCATTCAAAACTTGTGTCGAAGTCCATTGATTTTTGTCCGTCAGGACTCGAGAAATCAAGATTTTTCACTGGAGTCGACCGACACACCTCGTGAGTGTCGACCGACACCAGGTATGGTGTCGACCTCTTCACTTTGGTGTTGTCAGGCATGATCGACGACAGTTCGTCAGGACTCGATTTCTCGAGAATTTTTGTTGGTGTAGACTGACACTCCTCCTTGGTGTCGACCGACACCAGGTCTGTGGCTCCAAATTCTTTATCAAACTCTGCAGACTCTACAAATTTTTCTTCACTTCTCGCCATGATGGTATTAACATGATGCCTTGGGTTGATATCAGTCTTTCCTGGAAGAAATCCTTCTTACCTTTTTATGGAATCAGTAGTTTGAGCAACCTGAATATCTAGCTTCTTAAAATGAGCACCCAAAGACTCAATATTCCTATTCAGGTCAGTATACAAAGCATCCAGCTTCCCATTGAAGTTCACAGTCATCTTTGTCTGACCTTCCAAAACCTGCTCCAACATAGATTCCATCTTGCTATTCTGTTCAGGTTTATGGTAAGAAGAAGAACCATAAGTTCTTGTGAAGTTGTTGTTCTGAAAAGGCTTCTGGTAAGAAGAACCATAACCTTGCTGATTTCCAAATCTCTGACCTTGAAACCCAACTCCATTGATGAAATTTACATCCTCTTCCTCTGGTTCAAATGTTTCAACCTCTGCAGAAAACTGAACTTGCTTCGTTCCCACAAGGAGACTGTGGATAGAATCAAGTTTTGTTTTCACTTCAGCACTCTGAGTACCTTCCATGTTTCCAGCCAGCCTCTTCCTATCATAGTCTGCATTCTTGGTACTACTGCTAGATGTCAAGTTCTCAATAAGCTTGTTGGCTTCCTCTGGGCTTCTGGTATTGAAGTTTCCTTCACATGCAGCATCCAAAGCCATCTGGTACCTCCAATCTATTCCTCTGAAGAAAATACCCAGCAGTTGAACATCACTGAAGCCATGGTGTGGACTATCCCTCTGATATGCTCTGAACCTCAACCAAGAAGCTTTGAATGCTTCGGCAGGCCCCTGAGAGAATGTAGAAATCTTTGTCCTCAGCTCCTCAGACCTTGCATCATCAAAGAAATTATTGAGGAATGCATTCTTAGTATCCTTCCAAGAGGTCAAAGAACCTGGCTGCAATTGCTTGACCCAATAAGCTGCATCCCCAGCAAGAGAGTATGAGAACTACTTGCAGAACAGATAATCCTCAGAAACACCATTTAACTTGATGCTTGTCACCAAATCCTCAAACTTCTCAATGTGATCCATGGGATGCTCATGAGGAAGACCATGAAAGAGATGCTGACCCATAAGAGTGTAGTATGTAAGTTTCAGCTCAAAGTCATTCCTTCGGAAAGGAGGAGGACTAATTCCTGACCTATTAGCATAGAACTGATCAGGTCTGTTGAAATCAGCAAGTGTTCTTCCTCGAGCAGGTGGCGCAACAGTTGCAGCCACACGTTTGGCGTCTTCTGGGATGACATTCCCCTGATCGTTGATGTGATCCCCGTTGTCATTGTAAGCGTGACCCACTTGGTCTCGTAAGAGTCCAGCAGCATCAGGTCGAATGATTGTTCTCCTCATGTCTGCTGACTTCTTTGCTTTGCGGTTTGTACGTTCTAACTCTCTCAACTCCTGATTCGTAAGATTCACAAGCTGAGTCTCTTTGTTGCTTCTGGTACTGCGGTTATGCATGCACCTGAAACACAAGAAAAGAGCAAAAAAATGTAAGTAAACCAAAAATAAAAATGTCCAGACTAAATTCTACACCTAATCTAATGGCGAGTCGATGAGTCCCCGACAACGGCGCCAAAATTTGATATGCTCAAAAATACCCTCGAGATACTCTCCAAATTAAGAGATCGATTATAGTACGTAGGGGTCGAATTCCACAGAGACTCAAGATCGCAAAATAGATTATTGGTTTTCGAATTAAGCTAAACAAGAAATAATGTAATGAAAGTAGTGCAATAAAATCGGTTGTAAATCAGATAGGAAAAACGTCAGGCTCAAGGAATTCTCAGGAAATCAGGAATGCAAGCTAATCAGTCAATCATGATTCTGCTATGTTCTAGAACTCGAAACACAATGATAAAGTGAACCATCTGTCGCTGCGAAAACTATCTATATCTAAAACCTAGAAAACGAAATTTCTTTGCGAGTTCTAAAGTATAAATATGCAATAATCTCAAGTTCGATAAGTTCATAAAGTCCCTAAATCAAATTCCTTTGAAGATAGATATTTTGCTCATCTAAGGTTCTTTCTAGCTAATTAACCAACTTTCGTTGCGAGAATCAACCTATGATCATTAATCTAACTCGTCAGTTCATACCAAGCATTAATTATAACGTAGATGAAGAATTAGTGTTCCAGAATCCTTAACTAACCAATCAACTTAACAATCCATGAAATCCCTAATGAAAAACCCTAAACCTAACTAGCAAACTACTCAGACATGGAGATTGAAACAATAAACATGATTGAATAAGATTGCATAAAAGAAATCAATAGAGAATAAAAGGAGTTCTGAATCTTCTCTGAAGGAGTCTGAATTCTTCTCTCCAAAACTCTGCTACAAATCTCTCTCAATAAAATAAAGCTTCGATAAAAGATAAGTCTCAACAATGACCTTAAAATAATAGAAATATCTTAAAAACTCGAATAGAGACTTATTTGCAAATAAGGAAAAATCTGGGCAAATTTCATTTTCTTCAAAAATCTTCAAAACTGGCGCAGAAAATTGCCTGTATGATGGCCGACACCATCTCCAAAAGGGTCTTCCGGCTGGAATTCTTCTGCACAACTTCCTACTGAGCTCCAAAATGATCCATAATCTCCAAAAAAGCTCCAAACGTACCTAAACCTGCAAATGACTCTAAAATACTTCAAAAACACTAAATGGAACGGCATGAGCGAGGACCAATGAAGTTGATCTAGCTCAGGTAGTGAGTAATCTCGAGCTCACTGCTTTACTCCAGGGGAGCGAGCCTCCAAATCTGGACGAAGAGAATAAAACTTTGTTCAAAAGGAAGAAATGTTTAAATGGAACGGCGGGTCAGTACGACACAATGATTGCTCAAGTTTGAGAGAAGATTGAGTCGTATCCGATCCCTTCTTCCAAAAGCGAGGTTATGTCAACGCCCGGAGCCAGATCAGTCGAAGAAGATGCTCTGGCAGATGGAGTAGTTGATCTTGCTGTATCGAATGATGGGGTTTCCGAGATTTCAGATCTTGCCCTTGCTAAGGCGTTCGTTCTGAGTCGTTAGTTTTCTTGGCTTCTGTTTTCTTCGAGTTTTTAGTTTTGTTGGGGTTTTTCCGAGTTTATCTTTTGGCTTTACCGCTTTTTCTTGTCATGTTCTGAACAGATTTTTGTTTGGATTTGTTCTTACTTAAGGATTTTAATACGAAAATGCTTTGATTCTTTCGGTTGCCGTTTTATGGCTTAGTTTATCGTAACAACATCGTGGATAGGGTGTTGTGCTGGTTTTTTGAGCAAGCGGCGACCTGGCACATGTCGTGCAGCGAATGGCGGCCTGGGTGCTTAAATGGCGGCCAGGATGTTCTTCACACCAAGTGGCGGACTGGACTTTCCATCAAATAGCGGCCTGCTTTTAGTTCCGAGCAAGTCGCCGCTCTTCTTTCGAAATAAATCAGTGGCTTGCTTCAAACCCTTGTGTATGCGATCACAGTTTGCCAAGGGGCGCTTTGTTAGTTCCAAGTTTGTTTGATGAGAGTGCTTTACCGGGCACTCCAATCTGAGTACCAGCATGTTTAGGAAAATCCTTCTTTCTGGGTTGAATGCATTGTTTGACCAGCATAAAGTGGCTTGCTGGGTTTAGAGTTTTGTCTAGTTATAGGGTTTGCGGCTGTTCGACTCATGTACCCATTTTACGACAGTGAACGCATTTACAGTCTCATACCAGGGCCGGTTTGGTATTTCGTTCGAGAGATGTGGTAAGTCCAGTGTTCCAAGAATGGTGTTTACTGGGTTTAGTGAGCTCATTTCGTGGTTTACGCTCCGCAGTATTTCCAATCTACAAAACACTCCTGAAGATAAACTAAAATGAATATCGTCCAGAGACTTCCTGTATTCCCGATCAAGTTGTGCCTTTCGGATACTAATCCATAAATTTATATAGCGCACTTATTTTATCTGTCGATGGATGTGTAAAGAACCATGATTTTAAAATTCGTCTTATTGTGATCAGCAACAGACGGTAAGATGTGTGCCAAGAGGCAAAAATTTGTGGGAGTATGCGTGTATACGGACCCATTCCCCCCTACTCTTTTAAACTTTTTAAAAGGAAGTAGCTGAACTTATCGAAAGATAAGCTGCCTACGTACCCTGGAATTAGGGATCAAGCCGATTCATAGTTCATTTTACTATAGTCAAGGATATCTAGTGATAATAATTCTTTACGTGCATTGCGTTCCATGTCCTTCGCACGGGGTTTCGTTCCTTGTTTGCGAGTTCGTATGCTCCTGGGCGAACCACCTTTGTTACTTTGTATGGTCCTTCCCACTTACCGCCTAGCTTACCTGCGTTTGGCTCCGCCGTGTCCTGGAAAACTTTGCGGAGGACAAGGTCCCCTTCTTTGAATTTGCGGCTTCGGATGTTGGAGTTGTAATACTTTGCAGCCGACTGCTGGTAATTCTGAATTCGGACAAGTGCTTGGTCTCGCCTCTCGTTAACTAGGTCTAGCTCGTCGAGCAGCATCAGGTAGTTTCGGCCTTCTTGTCTGAGAAGGAGTCTTCTCCTGACTCCGGAAAAATCAACTTCCGATGGGATGACGCATTCGGTGCCGTGAACTAGTGCGAATGGTGTTTCACCCATCCCTTGTCTTGGCGTTGTTTGGTGAGACCATAAGACTCCTTCGAGCTCGTCTTTCCACCGTTCTTTCTTTTCTCTGAGGCCCTTTTTAAGTCCATCAACGATGGTCTTATTGGCTGCTTCGGCCTGGCCATTGCCCTGTGGATAACGTGGTGTTGATTTGCTCAGCCATATATTCCATTTCTCGCAGAATCATTCGAAACGGACCGAGATGAACTGAGAGCCGTTGTCATTTTCTTCGAAAGTGATCATGTCATTGTCTAGGGTAATTGGCTCCTACGTTTGACTTTTTATATCCCCTTCGTTGAAAAGCCTTTATAGACGCGACCGTGTCTCGGCAGTATTGAGAGCCTCCCATTATCATGTTAACCTTTCTTCGGTTACTTACGGGGGACACTTCTTCGGATCTCCTTCCTCGTTTTGGTGCATCTTCGGCCGGCTTTCGAGGACGCTCTTCGTTAGACTGGTCGTCCTGTGTTTCTGCATTTCTTTCTGTTGGCCCAAGTCTCTCCATCGTTATTGCGTTTCCGAAATCTTTTGCCAAGAACTTGGCCGCAAGTATTCGTACAATGGTTTTGCAGTTTGCGGTCGAGTGACCATTTGCTTGGTGGAAGTCGCAAAAAGCTTTTTCATCGTGGCTTGTTCTGCGAGTCCAGTTATTCCATGATCCTCGTCCGCGTCCAGCTCCGTCGGGCGGTCTCTCTGTGCTTACTTGGTAATTATGCGCTCCACTGGCATTTGCCCCTTCGTGGTTGGTGTATCCGCTACTACGCCCGCTTCGCCTTTCGGCCAGTACGTTGGATGGTTGATTTAACGTCCTGATTGCTGGTTTTGATGGGTGATGTATTTATGTCAGGGCCTTCATTTCTTCTTCATGGACAATGAAGTTTGAGGCTTGGTGGAGGGCGTCTTAGATTGTCAGCGGTTTGTGCAAGCAAATCTCTTCGCGGAAGCGGGACTCGAACCATTGGGACTTCTTCAGGGCATCTAGTGCGGCCTTATCGCTTAAACCGTCGACTTTGGACACTTCCACCTTGAATCTCTCGATGAAATCTCGAAGACTTTCTGTCGGTCCTTGAGACAGCGAGTAGAGGAATACGTCGGATGTTGATCGGCTTATGAACAGCGAGTAATGCTTCAAGAAAGCCGCAGATAGTTAATCGAAGTTATCGATCGAATCTCTTTCCAAGTGGGAGAACCACGTCAAAGCCGGTCCTTTCAAATGATCGACAGAAAGGAGGCAGAAAACGGTGTCTCTCTCTTCGTTTTTGAACCGGGCTTGGCCCATAGCGATCCAAAATGCCGTCATGTGAGCTGTTGGGTCTGACGTCCCATCGTAGAAAGGAATCCAGAATTTCCTGAGATCGGAAGGCTTCACGTCCATGATCCAGGATATGAATGGGATCTTCTGGGTTTCCTCTAAGACCCGGTCAATCTCTGGGGCTGCGCTGGTGGCCTGGTGTACCTGGGAACACACTATCTTCCTCTTGCTCTTCACGAGGGCAATCTGGGCTCTAAGTTCAGGATTTCGCTTTTCTGGCTTGTCGGGAACGGTATTCTGTCCGGTTGGCATACTCTTCCTTGCTCCTCGGCGTGCCATTCTGGCTCTACACAGAGTACGTTTTCCTCTTCCTCGGTGAGCACTCGCACCCCGTCTTCCATCTCATCTCCGTCCTGACCGGTTTCGTCTTCGGCGGTTCCGGTTTGTCCACCGTTCTGTTCTTCAGTTACCATCGATGTAGGCTGATCGGTGTTTTGTCCGATGGTGCACATTCTCTGCAGCGGTGGTGGCCCGGATGGGTCCAATCTTGTCCCGATTAGGGTTTGCTCACTTAATGTCTGCCTTCCTGGTCCTAGTGCTTGTGGCGAGAATCGGAGACGCCTTGCTCCGAAAGTTTGGCGGGTTTGCTCCGAGACTCCTCGTGGGGGAAAATTCCTGGCTTTCCTCCCGGATGGTCTCCAGTTGTTGAGTCACTGTGCTGTTGAGTGTGGCTAGCATTGTCTTCAGTTCAATCATGGAAACCTCCGCTCCGCCGGGTTGATTATTTGCTCCCTTGTTTCCGTTATTATTTTTTCGTCGTTGTTTCCTCCATCTTCAGACATTGCTTTCTTTCTCGTATCCTTTTGCCCTTAGGGTTTACAATATTTCTCGTCCCCACAGACAGCGCCAAACTGTGAGAGTCGAAACTCACACAATCAAAACTTATAATTAATGGGGGCTAGAAAATCCTATTTTACAAGAACTCAAGGACCAAGATCGAAAGCTGATTTTATTAAGTGATATTTTTGCCAAAGTACAAGAAAATTCGTAAAAGCTTAATGTCTTACAATACGAAAAGTTTAATATTCAGAACAGGATGCATTAAACTTGGTACATACTATCATATATATAGTGGCAACCTAAGAACATGACGGCCTGTCCAAGGGCCAGAGCCTGGCGGCCTGTCCAAGGGCCAGAGCCTGGTGGCCTGTCCAAGGGCCAGAGCCTGGCGGCCTGTCTAGATACAGAGGAAAAGACATGGCGGCCTGGTCCAGTACTTGGCGGACTGGTCTTTCGTATGAGTCTAAATGTCTTCGTATGAGTTTAAATGTCCTTCGTACGAGTTTAAATGTCTGCGTATGAGTTTAAATGTCTTTCGTACAAGTTTAAACGTCTTCGTATGAGTTTTCGTGTCTTCGTATGAGCTTTCGTGTCTTTGTTTGAGTTTCTGTGTCTTTGTATGAGTTTCCAACTAGCCCAATCCTTTTTCGAGGAATTTGGCTAGCTGGTTCGATCCTCGGATAAGCCTTCCGTATGAGTATTTAGACTTCTAGATCCGTCAATGTTCGAGAGGTGGGTTTTGACCCCAACAGTAGCGCCCTATAGAAATTTTCGGACTAATTATAGCGGCAAAAGGCAGGGCACGCGCTGGAGCGACATGGAAGTTTGAACGCATATGAAGCCTCCTCACCACTCTCATCCAGTTCTGCAAGGTACCCCTCCGTTACGCCACTTGCGTTTCTCAGATCAAGAAGATGGACATCACTCACCTCATCAGTGTGAAGATCCTCTGGGACCCGGACACCTACCAGTTCAAGGGCGAGAATGGCGAGACACTCTTCTGCAAGCTCCCATAACCAGTGATCACCGGCACAACTCCGAGTTCGATCTCCGATTTATGCCACACACGGATTTCCTTTGCCCAGACCCTCTTCGGTGTACTCCTGCTACTACTCCTGGCAGTTCTTCCCAGGCTCCACCGCCTCACCTGGAGGATGAGGAGACGCCTCGTGCCGCTCCAGCTACATTGGCTCTGCCCTATCACACTGCCACCACTCAGGGTGATTTTGATCTCCCCTATCTCTGATGAGTCTGATACAGTTGAGTACAGGCGTTGGATGATCGCTTCCCAGCATAAGAATAACAGTCTCCTACAGCGTATCATGCACACCATATCTCGTGGTTGTGCAAAAGGGTCGGAGAGAAAAGGAGTGACACAACCTCTAACTCACTATTGCTGAAGAAATTATCAGAAGATGAGAAAAAAATTCCAGGAGCGCCTGCTCCAAATAAGAGCGCCTGCTCCAAATAGGAGCACCTACTCCGTTTTGCCCAATGAAGAAAATAATTAAATCACACGACCCGCTGGGGTATGTGGACAAACAGATCGAAATTTTCATTCTCAAGGGAAACACGTCATGTAAAAACTCTCCTTATCATCTAAAAAAAAAAATGATAAGGAGTGGGGAGTTAGTAACTCTGAGATGTGTCCCTCAGCACCGGTCAATCACAAGGAAAGAAGAACCGATATTTGAGGAGTTAGAGTTTTCAAGAGAGGAAGAGTAATTAGAGGTTATGGAACCTTAATGAGTCCATTCTTTCTTGCCATTTTGTGCAATATGTTGCATCCTCTACAAAACTTCGGTAACCCCTAAACACTCTGAAACTCCACAACTAAATTGGTCTCTTTATTCCCTAGCATTGTCTCTCCTAGGAAGTGCCGATAATGAGATGTTCACGCCAACCCTTAATTAGTCTCTTTAGGTGTTGGTTGGTTTTGGAAAGGATGTGCTACTCTTGTTCGACAGAATGTGGTCTCCAGATCGTGGTTGAACTACGGTTGCTAAGATTTTGAGAGTTCCCGTGTTTTCAAACCTCTCTTCCGCGGTTTAAGCTTGAGTTTGTTTGAGGACAAACAAAGGTCTAAGTCCGGGGGAGTTGATATGAGGCAATTTTAAATCATTCTAACATTTGTTTTTTTTGTTTTAATCGAGTCTTTTGTCTTTATCGAGTCGTTTCAGGTTACTAAGGATGTATAAACAAAGATTTTAGGAACTGAAGCGTTTGGAGGAAAAATGAGTGGAAATGAAGGAAAAAGGCCTGAGTTTGAAGAATATCATTCGATGGAGCACCTATTCCCCTTTGGAGACCCCACTTACCTGTTTTTGGGATGCGAGTAAGGAGAAAATAAGGCCGACCCGTCATCTTCCATAGATCATCCTCTTTTCATCATTTTCGATCTATCATCTTGTACACAACAAACTTTGAGAGCATTTGTGAGGTAGAAACCTTTTCATAGAGTTTTGAGAGTTTCTACTTGTAAGATTGGGAAAAGAATCTATGATACACATGAGAAGAACTCTGAACCCTTGTCATTTCTATTCTATATTTCATGGATTCCTTTTCATCTATTTATGTGTTTTCTTCTTCCATGTCGAGTAGATTCACTAGTTAGATCAAGGATTTCAATGGTATATAGGAGTTGATGGGTTGAACACAAATAGGAATTTGAATTGATTGTTTTCACCATTTGTTAGTCTTAATGCCTCAATATTTGTAAAGTACATGGATTTGAACCCAAATAGGGATATAAATAATCTTTTCATACAATATTCGTAAGGAAAAATAGTCTAATGCCTAAGCCGGAAAAAATGAGAAATAAGAATGCTTTGAAAAATGAGTACAATGGTATCTATATATACTAGGAGGTCTGAACCATTGAAAAGAAATTTAACTCTTGTGGGTCGTTGGTCTTTTCTCCTTGGCACCGACATTTACCTAGCTGGGCCGACCCGCAAAACTTCCTTCTTCCAATTCGGTTTGATTCAATATTCTGCTTTCGGTTTAATCATTCCTTTGGTTTTATCGTGGTTTAATGCCTCGATTTGGGTTTTATACGCAAAAATTCTCTACAGTTTTTGTTATTGAAACATTAGGAAGTTTTCGCAAAACGGTGGGATGTTTTCCTTAAAATAGAATGATGTTTCGGAAGAAATCTTTGTAAACAAAAGACATAGTTTTAGATTCTAATACTTAGACAAAACGTGTTTTCCACTCAGAGATTATGTAATCCGTCTCTGAAAATACGAAGTTAAGTTCGGGTGATCGGAAGAAAATGTTTCGTAAAATTCACGAAGTTAGTTTGGGAATGTTGATCATTCAGTTCGGATGGCAAGGTCCAGCCCGGCAATAACCACTATTCCATCTCGGTAACATGGCTAAAAGTCTGGTTCGGAGAATGCACAAAGATTCAATTTGGAGAATACCCAAAGATTCAGCTTGGCAATCATGATTTTGTTCAAATTGGCGGAGATGAATTTCATTTTGGCAAGGCTGTGAATTTATCTCGGCCAATCCGCATTTCATCTCGGCAATGCGTGTGTTTCAAATGAATTCATCTCAGCAAGTGATGACGACATGGAACCGCTCAAACCACAACAAGACCAAGTGCTGATCATAAGGTTAGTCCCAATGACCAGGTCAGCAACCAAGGTGCTTCAAAAGGAATTTCATTAAGCCGTGGAGAACTTGATCACCCAAAAAGAGCTAGATGAGGTTACAAACTAACTCACCCAACCAGCCATTTCACCAAAGAACATCACGGACCAGGTGCAAGAAGACCAAACCAATTTCACCCAAGTCAAAAAACCCATGGAACTAATCCCAAAAGGTGTCAGCCAAGAGAAAGACGGTCCAAACATAACAACTAAGGGATATGAAGACCAATAATTCAAACACACCAGGAGCTTTCCTTATTGGTCATCTCGCCACTTATGTGATCAACTGACCAAAACACAGCATTTCAAGGATCTTGCCACTTTTCAAATTCAAACAAGTCTTCCCATTCCATATAAGGCAACCGCGTGAATCACTACCAAGGTAAGACCAAACTTTATTTGAATTATTGGACTAATATCATTTTGTTTCTTTGTTTACTTCTTTGTTTCGATTCAGAATAATCACCCATGTAATCTCCTTAGATTTTGATTCTTGCATTTATGTTGTTTTGCTTCAAGTCCCCTAGAAGGGCAAATCTTATCGTACCATTACAGAAGGTTCCACATACCCGTGTAACATTTTTCACCTTTGATCAATAAAATAAATCGAGTTTCTACAAACCAAACCTAAGAGCTTGTGTGAGACAATCTTTTGTGTTCAAGACTTATCAAGGCCGAATTCATACACCTTGTGGTGTCTACCGATCCATCAACCTCCATCCAGTCAATTTCTTGACCGTGGCAAGCAGAGTTACACAACCAATTGCCCTTATTCAATCCAACCATTCCATCCATCGATCCATCATTCGATCCGGCTGAAAGTGTCACACGACCAGTATCCGGTTCCCACCATCCCATCTTGTTCGATCCGGTTGGGACCTTACATCAGCAAGGCTGTGTTCAAATGAATTCACCTAAGCCTTGCTTGATCTCATCTCGACCGAGGTGGATTTTCATCTCGGCAATGCTAGATCCTTCAGCTTGGCCAAGCTGAATTCATCTCGGCACCTTTTGTTTTGAGTGAATTTAGCTCGACCCCTTTGGTCTAGTAAATAGTTTATTTGAACCGGAAGTTAACTCAGGATTGTATATCTTCCGATTCTTAGATTTCTTCCGATATTTAGGCATTTTTAGCCGTCAATCTCGAGAGTGTGGCCCAACAAGATGTTGGATGGTTAAAATTTATGTTCCCGACATCTTCGTTGGTGTGAGTTGGATTATTTCTGATCCTTTCGAAGGGAAAGTTTCTGAACTTGATTACTCCTTGATTCATCTTTTCTCGCGGGTCACATGTCGTGCTGCTCTGCTCCACCATCAAAGTTTTGGCTACTTCTGCGTTGACTGTTTTACGCGGCTGCGGGTTCCTTCCAAGTTCTTCGCTTGTTGCAAGACCACCAACCCCATCGACAATCATCTTTTCCCGATCTCGTGAGTCCCCACAGACGGTGCCAAATTATGGGAGTCAAAACTTGCACTAGTAAATTTTAAAAGTATAAATTTAGGGATCCAAAATTTCTACGAAGAACTCGAGAAAAGAGATCGAAATTTTTTTTATTGAATTGTTGTCGAATAATTTTTTCGTAAAATACTTGTAAACAAAAGTAATCTAATGCCTAAGCCGTAAAATACGAGAAGAAGGGATGCCGTGAAAGTCGATACATAGGTGTCTATATATACTATGGGGTTGGAACCCTCGAAAATCACTCATAAGTAATGTGGGACGTTGTTAAATCTTATTTGCCGCCGACTTGAGCTGTATCTAGCCCGGCCCACGAGATTTTTCTCTTCCAATTCGACCCGATCCAATCTTCTTCCTACGGTTTGATTTTTTCTTCGGTTTATCGCTGTTTAGTATCTTGACTTTGTTTTATGCGCGAACTCCTCGATGGTTTTTATTATCGAAACAGCACGTAGTTTCTATAAAATGGCACAATGTTTCCATAAAAAACCACGATGTTTTGGAGGAAATCTGCAAAGACAAAAGATAGAGTACTTCAGTCCAGATAATTGGACAAAAACGTATTTTCCACACAGAGGTTATGAAATCCATCTCGGAAAATATGAAGTCAAGTTCGGGTCATCGGAAGAAAGCAGCTCGGAGAATTCACGAAATCAGCTCAGAATGTGATCAACCAGCTTGGGAATGATCAACATTCCAGATCGGGAACATACAGCGCTTAGCTCAGATTTGTGGACAACTCAGCTCAGGCGAGACGAGCACATCCAGCTCAAGAATGGGTTGGATTCAGCTCGAATATCTCCTTTTAGCTCTGGAAGGTGCATTCCAGCTCGGGATTGGGAGATGCAGCTCGGGATTTGATCACGTTCCAGCTCAGGTGTTGCGCGTGTTCATCTGAGAAGACAATCAAATCCAGTTCAGGAGAGAAGGTCAGGCTCGTAGTGGATGAGGGGTTTGTTGAGCTCGGGATTGAGCAATCCAGCTCGGAGGCAGCACATTCCAGCTCGGGATTGTGCCTTTCTCAGCTTGGGAAAGTGCCTTGCTCAGCTCGGAAGTGCCTTGTTCAACTCGGAAGTGAACTTGCTTATTTTGGAAGGTACGATCTTCAGCTCGGGGACGCTAAGTGTAACTCAGAAGATATGATCTTCAGCTCGAGGACGCTATGTCCAACTCAAAAGATACGTTCTTCAGCGTGGCGATGGTCTCAACCATCCAGCTAATAGTCTGTTCGAATCTGAAGTTAACTTAAAGAATACATATCTTCCGATTTATAGATTTCTTCTGATGTTTAGACATTTTTAGTCATTTACCTCAAGAGTGTCGGTTTAGACCCCAACACCGAACTGAAATGCTCTATCTTTTGTCTCCGAAGATTTCTTTCGAAACACCATGCTGTTTTACGGAGAACATCGTGCCGTTTTATGGATACTTTGTGCTGTTTTGATAATAAAAACCGTCGAGAAGTTTGCGCATAAAAAACCAAGTTAAGACATTAAACCGTAATTAAACCGAAGGAATGATCAAACCGAAGGCAGAAGATAGGATCGGGATGAATTAGAAGAGAAATTAGCCTTGTAGGCCGGGCCAGCCAAGCTCAAAGACGGCGCCAAGGGCATAAATCAACATCCCACACTGCTTTGAATTCTTTTCGAAGGTTCCAACCCCTTAGTATATATAGAAACTTATGCATAGACTTTAAAAGCATCGCTTCTTCTCTTACTTTATACCTTAGGCATTAGACTACTTTTGCTTATGAATATTATACAAAAAATTTACTCGAAAACAAGTCAATAAATTTAGTTGTGCGAGTTTCGACTACCACAATTTGGTGCCTTCTGTGGGGACTCAGAAGTTTTCTTACTCTTAAGAGCGAGAGAGCAAACGTTTAAATCCTCTTACACCTTCAAAACGAAACGAAGTTAACACAATATTCGGAGGTCCCCAATCCTTTGAGGACACTGTCGCATCGATAAAAGCTTCTTAGAGAAAGGCTAGGGAATATATCAATTGGCCGGTAACAAAATAAGAAAAGACAAATCAAGGAGCAATCGAGTTTGGAAGCCTTCCCTTCGAAAGAATCGGAAGAGATCCAACTCAGATTAGCGAAGATGTTGGGAAAGGAAGTGTAAACCCTCCACCTTCGGAACTAAAACAAGTTAACACCATCATCGGAGGTCCCAAATTCTTTGAAGATACTAACGCATCGGTAAATTTTCTCAGCGAAAAGGTAAAGCAAATATCGATCAATCAGAAATGGAAGGACCCGGAGCGAACCCGCAGCCGCAGAAAGAAGGCAGCCGAGACTTTTATTACAGAAGCTCTGCAAAAGAGGATGGAGAAGCAAGAGAAGATGAAAAGTTACCTGATTCAGAAATTGGAGATGATGCAGAAGGAAGGAGCAACGAGAGAGCCTCGTCTCGGAGGAAACACTCCATAAGCAAATCCTCCTCAAGCAAGGTGCCTCGATTTCGCGACTCCTTTTGATCCTATGAGGATCCCTCCAAGGCGAACGCCTCAAGTACAGCTCACCAACGTGTAGTCTCTGACGGTACAGAGAACTCGTCCTCTGCTGCCGCCACCATTGCGTCAAAACCGCAAGGAAGCGGACGCACTAGCAGATCTTCCTTAACAACTGTCTCAAAAGGGAATAAGAGACAAAGTGAACACGATCTTTGTCTCCAAAATTCTGTCCAAGAGCAACTCGAGGATGGAGAGATCAGGAGGAGCAAGACCAAGAAACCGATGAATGGAGGCCATAAAGTCGACCTGAGAATAACAAAACCCAATGGAACAACTGCTACAAGTCCGAGATGAAACGTGGGTGGAACTCTCCAAACCAGGAAAGATAAAGGTTCCTCATTACAACATAATCACAAACTTAACAGCTCACATAACAGTTTTCCACATTACGATGGGACAAGCCAGATTCAAGAACGAAGAAAGAGATGCCGGTTTCTGCCTTTTGTTCATTGAGAACTTAAAAGAAGTCGCACTTCGATGGTTCTCTCAATTGGAACACGACTCCATCGATAATTTCAGACAGCTTTCTTTGGCTGTCCTTAAACATTAGTCGATGTTTATTGGTCAGGAAACCTCCGATGCAGACCTTTGGATTCTATCACAAGGCCAGAACGAGAGCCTGCGGAGTTTCATAGGACGCTTTAAAGCAGTCACATCAAAAATCGACGGGCTCAGCGATAAAGCCGGACTGGAAGCTTTGGAAAAAGCACTATGGTTCGAGTCCAGTTTCCGAGAGGAAATATCGCTAAACATACCTCGGACCATTCAAGATGCTCTCCATAGAGCCTCGGATTTCATCATGAAGAAGAGATGAAGGTTTTAGCCTACAAGTATCATACTTCGAAGCCACCAAATCAAACCACACCCTCTGCTCCGACGGCCCCGAACAGCAGGAAGAGCGGTCTAAATGGCGGCTATATACACTTTGAAGGAGCCAACTCGGGCAGAGCCCATAACTATCAAGTTGGTTCGGGGCAACCATACACGAGCTCCAATTAGCCACAAACTGGTTCCGAACGTGGCAAAGGTCCATGGAACACATGGACTAGAAACTTCGTTGAGATACCCTACTCCGAGCACCATCATTTCTACAGCCATCCAACACAAAACTGCTGCACTTTAAAAATGAAGCTCACAACTAAACGCTTAAAAAAATAACACGGGTATTCGGTTAGAATCTAAGACTTAGACCTGAACGAACAACCGACCAACAACGACGACAAGGCAGAGAGGGGAGCTAATTGCAACCCATCACAACCCATGAATGACAGTGAAAACACTGCTCCCAAGCCAACGAAACAATAGTTTCCGCTCCGATTTCAAAAATAATACGTAATAATTGAACTACGAGATGGCATCTCAAACAAAATGATCCCAAGCTGGTCAAACCATACAACCACAAGCTAGCCAAGATGGCTAAGTAGGCCAAGCTGAACGTCCGCAAGCTGGCTATGCTAAAAATTTTGAAATTTTTGAAAAATGACATTTTTATGTGAAGGGAAATACACAAGTCATGTTCCAGAACCAAGTGATTCTGAGCTGGTCAAGCCAGACGACCACAAGCTAGCCAGACTGACTGAGTTGGACGTCCGCGAGCTGATCAAGCTAGACATTCTGAAATTTACGAAAAAGTCGTTTTTACAAGTGAAGGGAGATAAGCAAGCCTTATGTTCCCAAAACTTATGAACAAAGGGAATGAGGAAACTAATATTCCCGAATCAAATAACACCAAGCAAAGATACTCATAAGTCTCTGGAAACAACGATGTTTATAAGTAAAGGAAAATAAGCAAGGCTTAAACTCCTTAAACCTACAAAGTGGTCAGAAAATAAACGAGACTCACACTCCCAGAAACTTATAAGCAAAGTCGTTTTCGGAATTCATGAAAAAGTGTATCACAGCCTCTTTTCTAGCTGAAATGGCTGTGCCCTGAGCGAGCTTCGTCAAGCCCCGAGCTAGACAAAGCAAAACACTTGAGATGCAATCAGTCCTGATCTGGGACAACATGCTCTCCGAGCTGGGGCAGACGATCCTCGAGCTGGATCGATCCATCCTGAGCTGGAATTGTTTGCGACCCTAGTTGGAACTGCTCATGCCCCGAGCTCGAACTGGCCAGGATTCCGAGCTGGAAGAAGTAGTCCGAACCGGCCAATTCAAGCTGGATCCCTGAGCTGAAGTGGCCGCAATCCCGAGTTGGCTGCACACATCCCCGGCAGGATTCACCCCTTCCCCGAGCTGCATCCATCTGATAGATATCTTTGCATTTTATATTTCATTCACGTACATTTTCATGATAGTTAGGATGCAATTTCGCATGATTTCCTTAAGTTTTGTCTCATTTTAGACTTAGGTTGCATTAGACTAGGATTCTGCATTTCTTTGCATATTTGAGGTGTTTTTCAGGTGACCAAGGCATGAAGAGGGACTAGCCAGGCAAAAGGAACCAAGCTGAAAGAAGGAAGTCAAGGAAAGGTGCCCACTCGGAAACATCGGGCAACTCGCAACATGAAGACACCGATGCAGTGCGTTCCAAGTTTGCACATCAACCATTCACAACCGATTCAACCCGTTGCAGAAAATCCTGAGGTTGGCACTTTTTACAATACAACCCCCGATGCTCCACCCCAATGCGATAGGCGATCTGTACATCATTCCTCATCTGTACAAAGCCTTCCACTACGCGACGAATCCAGATCATCACCCAACAACGAAGTGGTCCAAACGAGGGTTTTCAAGGGCGCTTATAAATCGACACCTACCCCTCGACCAAAGCAGCCATTTTTTCATCATTTTCTTTATTCTCTTGTTTGGTTTTACTTTCCATTTTTCTTTCGAACTATTTACAACCATTAAAGCTGTTGGAAGTTTAGTTCTTTATGTATTTTGAACCAGATCGTTTAATTTATGGTGTGTTTTAGCTTCGATAAGTCTCTTAAATTAATGTATTTAGTTAGACATAAAAGACTCTTCCTTTAATTATTTTAAGTTGCTGTCTCACCTCTTCTATATTTTTCGGTTTGACTTAAGACTGTTAATAACAATCGGATTGTATCATCTGCTCTCTAATTGATTGATAATCTTAAACACTATACTACAACGATTATAGCTGCTTGGGGCATCGATAAGTTAGTCAAAAAGCCCCCATTATCAATTGACACCATCACCATAAGGGAATAAAGACTGATCATATCGGTTCTTAACCATCTAAAGGGCATACCTTTACCTTTCTTTAACAAAGTTCCATCATTTCTTTTGTGATTTTTGTGCCTATAGGTCTTGAATGAACCTCAGATCTTACAATAATCAACATCTCTCACCACCAATCTTAGAATTTGGAAGGCTTGAACGATCGGTATGACAGTCCTCTATAAATAAAGGAGCTAACCCCAACACCAACATGATAAATGAACCAATCAACCCCCACCAAACATCGGAAAATTTCTCCTGAATGTGGATGACCTCCGCATCCCACTTCCTCAACGAAACCCCGCTCAGTCTAATCCTAGTGGATATAGGTCAGGTCATAGATTCTTTGCAACCCACAGATGGAAGGGATCCACCACAACGAGCAGAGGACGTTGCATGACCACGGGAGGCCGGTGCACAACCTCAAGCGAATGATGCTGCTCAGCACAATCAACGAAGGGCTTTTCAGATTGGAGCCGGCGATGCACCTAATACAGATGCTTACCGTCATGGCATTCAACCACCTCCAATTGCCAATAATTACATTGAGAAGCATTCCGTAGGCTGCAGAAGTGTGGTTACTACCATCATCCAAGGACCAACATAGAAATGGAGGAGGCCACACACGTAATTGACTGGTTGGACATTCCTTATCTGAAGAAAATGTAATACCTTGGAAGGCAGGTCAACCATGGGTACGAGTACCGCTTTTACATGCGAAACAACAGGGGAGCCATGTTCTTCCTCCCCAATGTGAGCCTGACCACGGTTAGAGACGCTACCAACTTGGACTTTGAGCATGAGGCAGAGCACCACTTCCCCTATGGAGCAGCTATCCAAGATGCAGAACAGATCGAGGAGGAAATGAGTAGAGTGAGATGGAACCCGAGGCAAAAGAAGCTCCACTAACCTATGAGTTTGGTAACCCCATCTACTGCCGAAAGGTACTACTTCTCACCAAGCACCCAAGGGAGTCAACACTCCCTCAAAAAGGCAAACCAGCACCATCGGTGGATCCACCAAAGTCTTCGCACCATGAACCAGCCTCCAGGACAAGAAAAACAAAAGCGGTCAGAACACCGACCCCTGTCTCCAGCAATCCATCCCTCTCCTCCAGTGGGGACACTACTTCCTCACTATCAGGCAAATTCTACAATCCCCACAAGATTATTTTGTAAATATGCATGTTTAGGTTTAGTATATCATTGCATTTAGATTAGGATATCATGTGCTCACCCTCATTTTTATCACACAAGGGACAATGTGATTTAAGTTTGGGGGAGTATATACTCATAGCATTAGATTTAAAGTAGGGATCATGCATTCATCTATGTGGATTTAAAAATCAGTAAAAATTTTAAACACTTCGAAAACGTTTCAGCAAAAAGATGAGTTTATAGCCATATTCAGCATGATTAGATTTGATTTTAGGAGGCCTTCATATTGGTTCATAGTATTTTAGCAGTCCCACATTGAGAAATCCTTGTAGATTGCTGTTTTCAAGTTTTTAAGCCTATGTCTATATCTTGAGCTTTCTAATGCACCTAGTGTCGAACTGAAAATTAGGCAGCACCACTTTTTGGAACTTTTCTTTTGTGGATTTTGTGGATTTCGAGGTAAACGATTGGGGTTATAAGAAAAAGCAAAGTGGCATCAAAGAAAGCCTCAATACTAAGGAAAGAAGAGGGCAGAGTAAAAACAACAAAGAAGGCCAAACAAAGAAGTCAAAAACTAGCCATCATCACAAGGGTGAAAAAAAAGATGCCACAAGAGAAGAGCCAAAGCCAAAAGCCAAGCACTATGATGAAGAAAAAACACCCGGAAGGGATTCAAGGAAGGTGAACAAGGAGTAAAAGGGAAAAGGCAGAAAATAGCCTTGGAAAAGGGTAGATTATGATTGAATTCTCGGGTTTTCAGCTAGAGTTAAAACTGATTATGTGTTTTGGGTAGATGGAAATCTATCCTTGTATGCATCGGTTAGTTCTTACCCTTATCATTTTGCATACAGAGGATTCTTTTCTTAGAGTGATCCTTGATTCAAACGTTTGATCCCCTTAGTTTCGAGTTCGCTTTTAGCTCGCAAAACCTTACCCTCACCTAAATAAATCGGAATGACAAGCTTGAGTATGATCCATATTTTAATCTTTCTTAATGAATGTGAAAAGAGAAAAAGGATTGAATTTTGCATGATTTCAGAGTTGGTTCCAACAGGTGACATAATGATTAGTGGCTAAGAGTAAGTAAAAGAAAGCCTCGGTTGCACTTTAGAGCTCTAAATATAGACATCGAATTCACTCTTTTAGATTGCATCTCGGGTTTCACTTTGTGAGACCTCATTTATTCTTCATCCCTTATACTAGTTTGTTTGCTTGGGGACAAGCAAAAAGCCAAGTTTGGGGTTGTTGATGTTTCTGCATTTTACACTCCATTCACATGCATTTTCATGATAGTTAGAATGTAATTTCACATGTTTTCCTTAGGTTTTGTCTAATTTTAGTCTTAGGTTTCATTAGACTAGGACTCTGCATTTCTTTGCATTTGTGGAGTGCTTTTCAGGTGACCAAGGCATGAAGAGGGGCTAGCCAGGCAAAAGGAACCAAATTGGAAGAAGGAAGTTAAGGAAAGGTGCCCACTCGGAAACATCGGGCAAGTCGCAACAGGAAGACCCCGATGCAGTGCTCCCCAAGTTTGCACATCAACCATTTACAACGGGTTCAACCTGATGCAGAAGATCCCGAGGTTTGCACTTTGTACAATACAACCCCCGATGCTCCACCCCGAAGCGATAGGCAATCCGTACATCCGTCCTCATCCGTATCAAGCCTTGCACTATGCGAAGAATCCAGCTCATCACGCATCAACGGAGTGGTCCCAATGAAGGTTTTCAAGCGCATTTATAAATAGACACATACCCCTCGACCAAAGCAGCCATTTTTTCATCATTTTCTTTATTCTCTTGTTTTGTTTTACTTTCCATTTTGCTTTCAAACTATTTACCGCCATTAAAGCTATTGGAAGCTTAGTTCTATATGTCTTTTTGAACCAGATCTTTTAATTTAAGTTTTGTTTAAGCTTCATTAAGTTTCTTAAATTTCTGTATTTAGTTAGCCATAGAAGGATCTCTCATCTTCGTGTATTTTGAGGCTCTTTCCATGGTTAGGGAGTAGTTCGCTTGGGTTTTCTTGATGGTTTAAGGGGAAAGGAGGAGTCTTGACCGATATTTCATTCGGCCTTGTACTTGAAATTAATGATTCCTCTTTCTTAACTTTCTTAACGATACGTCGAGTTCTTAGGCTTCTCCTAGAGAGAACCACTCTTAGAGTTACACCGAAGCGTTTGAACAGGTGGAGTCTCCATTACCTCAGAAACTACTTGAATAAGGGACTCTATGGTTTGATGAGGTATGAGGGCAAAGTTTGACCCCTTGCACCGTCACTAGACAAAAGCTAGCTTTGGCTGCTCGGGGTTCAAAAGGGTTTTACCTAAATACCATGGAATAACCTAGATCAGAAGGCCTCTAACCAAGGAATCAGGCTCCAAGTTTTTACTTGTTGAGATTGTCTATTCCTGTTTGGTAATAGACTTCAATGACCCTCTGCTCTCAAAGGACCCAGCCAATAGAAGTGGTCTTGAAAAACCTTTAGTGTACTGGCTTGTCTGAAAAGTCCTATCAATCCTCCTCCATGGGCTTCCCTGGTAAACAACTCTCTCAAAGAACAGTGAGGCACGCAAAGTTTATTGTCAAAGAACAAATAACCTTATATCCTAAAGTATATGCCCACAGCATGTCTTGCACAAGCTAGGAACGGTTCTTTGACCTCAGTGTCATTCTCATACAAATCCTTAATAAATTCAAATCCTAAAATCTTGGTTCCAAGGGTAAAGAGAAGTATATACCTGCAGGATAGTGCATCAGCCACCACATTCTCCTTTCATTGCTTGTACTTGATGACATAAGGGAATGCCTCTATGAACTCAACCCATCGTGCATGTCTCTTGTTCAGCTTCTGTTGTCCTTTGAGATGCTTCAAGGATTCATGATCGGTATGTATAACAAACTCCTTTGGCCAGAGGTACTGCTGCCACGTCTAAAGGGATCTCACCAGGCCGTATAGCTCTTTGTCATACATTGGGTAGTTTAAGGTAGCACCTCCCAGCTTCTCACTGAAATAAGCCACCAATTTCCTTTCCTGTATCAGAACAACACCAATCCCAACTCCTGAGGCATCACATTCTATCTCAAAAGATTTCAAGAAATTAGGAATAACAAGAAGAAGAGCATTGGTTAAATTCCCTTTTAAAGTCTGTAAGGCATCCTCTTGAGCATGCTCCCACTTGAAGCCTACATTCTTCTTGATCACCTCCGTGAGTGGTGCAGTAATGGTACTTGAACAAATCTCCCGTAGAAGCCGGCTAGGCTATGGAAGCTCCTAACCTCCTTCACGGTTTTAGGACTTGGAAAATATCTGATTGCGTTGACCTTCTTTTCGTCCACTCTTATACCATCAGCACAAACAACAAATACCAAGAAAACTAGGTGTTCCGTTCCAAAAGTACAGTTAGACGCATTAGAAACAATCGTTCCTTCCTCTGAACTTCTAAAACCTTCTCTAAGTGATCAGCATGCTCAGGTAAACTTTGGCTATATACTAGGATATCATCAAAGTATACTACCAAAAATTCACCTATGAAAGTCCTAAGCACATAATTCATTAATCTCATTAATGTACTAGGTGCATTTCCCAATCCAAATGGCATTACAAGCCAGTCATACAGTCCTTGCTTTGTTTTAAAAGCATTCTTCCATTCATCCCTTTCTTTTCTGCAGATTTGATGATAACCACTCTTAAGATCTATCATAGAAAAGATCATATAACCATGCAGTTCATCTAACATATCATCTAACCTAGGGATGGGATGACGGTACTTAGCTGAAATGTTGTTGATGGCACGACAGTCAACACACATTCTCCAGGTTATGTCCTTCTTTGGCAAGAATAGGAACTGAACCACATAGGGACTTAGACTCTCTCGGATGTACCCCTTGTCCAAGAGCTTGTTGACCTGCCTTTGGAGTTCCTTGGTCTCAATAGGGTTGGTCCTATATGCTGGCGTGTTTGGTAATGCTGCGCCTGGTACCAAGTCAATTTGATGTTCAATCCCACTGATTGGTGACAATCCACTAGGATTTTCTTAAGGAAAAACATCCTTAAACCTGTGCATGAAAGAATCAAGTTCACTCGGAAGCTCCGGGCAGGGTTAGAAACCATTAGTGATTCTTTGAAAACAAGTAGGCTCATGTCAGAATGAGAATTCAAAGATTTCCTTACCCCCATTCGCTGTGATGGTAAGGCTGGTTTCTTAGCTTCCTCTTCAAGTTTATCTTTCTCTTGGTTCTTTTTAAGCTGAACCTGATCTTTATGTACTTCCATTGGAGACATGGGTACCAAAGTGATCTTCCTACCCTTGTGGTCAAACGAATGGTGATTGGTGAAACCATCGTGCGTGACCCGCTTGTCGAATTCCCATGGTCGTCCTAGAAGGATGTGACTCACGTCCATGGGCAAGACATCGCATAGGATTTCATCTTCATATCGGCCAATAGCAAAAAGTACGATCACATGTTCCTTCACCCTCAATTCTCCTTCCTCATTTAACCACTCAAGCTTGAATGGCCGTGGGTATGGCTTGACTTCCAGTCCAAGCTTCCTGACAAGAGTTTCCTTTGTACCTATCGTTTGTACACTTAATGATCTTCTTGTCACAAGTATCTGTCCCTGAGTTGGATACTTAACCTCTTCTTCTTCTTCATCGAAGATTGGTCATATATCTTCCTTCTCCTCCTCTGACTCCACGTCACTGTTTTCCGGCAGTATCATGACCTTTTGGTTAGGACATTTGTTTGCATAATGTCCCAATCCCTGGCAGTTAAAGCACTGAATGTCCCTTGCCCGATTTCTTGGCTCAACCACCTTTCCTTTGTCAAAACAAGCAGGAGCATTAGTCTTAAAATCTGTAATACGCAGGACAGTTGACTTACCTTTGTCCTGGTAGTTCGATTTGGTTATGGGAGTGTAAGGAACTTATGAGTATCCCCTCCTCTTTACTTGTTGCTTAATCAAGATTGCCTTGTGAAGCATTTCCTCTAAGCTCTCATACTCTTGAAGCTCCATTTGATCTTGTATGCTTCGGCTGAGTCCAGCTAAGAACCGTGCCATGGTAGCTTCCAGAGATTCATCCACATCAGCCTTGATCAGAAGTGTTTCCATTTCTTGGAAATAGTCCTCCACAATTCTTGATCCTTGGGTAAGATGTCTGAGCTTTTGGTGTAGCTATCGGTGGTAGTGTCCTGGTACAATCCGCTCCCTCATCAGCATTGTGAGCTCATCCCAAGTATAAATAGGTCTTCCACCTGTCCTTCTCCTGTTCGTCACAAGCTGATCATACCAATATATAGCATAGGCATTAAACTCGGTTGCAGCTAACCTGACCTTTTTCATGTCTGAAATTTTTTGACAATCGAATACCAATTTGATTTTCCTTCCCCATTCAAGATATGAGTCAGGGTTTTTATTACCATAGAAAGCAGGGACCTTGAGTTTCAGTCCACCAAGACCATCATCTGGTCGTCTGGCAAACGGGTTGGCTCCTCCTCTGTCCCTTGTAGTTCTTGTATGTTTGGAAACCGATCGTTCCTCTTCTTCATACTCCTCTTCTTCTTGTTCATCCTCACACCTAAGTGTTCTGGTCCCTTACCGGGTCCTTCTTGGAGCATTCCTTGAGGGTGATTGTTGATCCACTTGAATCTTTTCAAGTCTCGTGTGTAGCTCCTCCAAACCTACATAAAAAAATCGTTTCATTTCTAATGTTAGTGCCCTCATTCGGAGCCATGACAACTCTGCCCTGGAATCACCTCGCTGATCTTCCTCGCTGCTCATTGGAACTTTCCTGAAATGCATTAAACAAACCAATTAGAGAAACAAAGACTCATTCACAAGAGATTTTTTGGTTTGAACACTCAGAATTTTATCCACTCAAATTCCACAGTAAACACAACCGGTCAGGCCCAGCAATCACTACCAGAGAGAATAAATTTTGAAGAAGGAGATAGATAGATTTGAAGATTTTGGACACTTTAACCAAATATAGTCCGACTTCTCCTAAACTACTGATTCGAAAGCCTTTGAAAAATTCTTGAAAAAAAAAAACGACAAAAAATCCGAATCAAGAAAGAATTTGGCCTGGTTTCCCTTTTCTCAAGATTATAAGATAAGAAGGTGTTTCAGAAAGAATGAAGAGATGGGAAGATGGAACAGATTTAACAAGCAAAGAGTGGTTCTGATACCACTTGATGGATCCTAAGGATCGGATGACTCTTTGTTGGTAAGATTATTGGGATAAGCTTAAACCGGATGCTCCTAGCATACACGACCAAGGGGGTGGATCGTATAGGACCGTTAAAGGCTGCGGAATTCCCTTAGTATTCTCACTCCATAGGGCTGATGCTAGAGCTTCGACCGGACGACCAGATTACTCGATCCAGACAAGAAGTTTCCCGACCAAAAATGCAAAGTGGAACGATTAGTTAAGCCATAATGTACTTGGTCCAAGAGGATTCAGAACTTGGTAGAGTAATCCTTTTACTCGACCAATGTGTTCGACCCGTGCGGATGGAACAGGCCATGGCCTTGTCTCATGGTCCCTATACTAAGGAAATATCCATGCAACTCCAAGCCGACATTGGAAGCTTCATCCAATGACTTACCCATGCCACCGAGCAATTGGCCACTTTGACTGAGTTGGCTACTTTGATTGAGTTGGTCCAAGCTATGGATCCTGACCATGACCAACCGACAAGGTAGTCCAATGGACAAACCGTGTGGAATTTAAAAGGGCACTCTGACTGTTTTGGTCCAGCCGTTTCAGCTGAAATCGATGTCTTGTTTTCTCAATCTATGTTTTAATCTCTTTGACTCTTTTCTTTATAAAATGTAAACATTTGAAAGCAATAAGAACTTTTGGCATTTTTTAAATTCTTGAGATTGTTTTCTCATTTCTTGTTCTTGACTGAACAGACCGGTTGTTGGCAAGGGTCACTTCCAGCAACAAACCTCCAATAGGGTATCGTGGTGAATCATATCCTCGGCCCTGTGGAGTGTGAATACTAGGGAAATTCCGCAGCCCCTAACGGTCTTATACAATCTCCTATCTTGGCTGTGTGTTCTAGTAGCCTCCGGTTTCAGGTGTATCCCATTTATCTTACCATCAAAGTGCCATCCAATCCTTAGGATCAATCAAGTGGTATCAGAGCCATTCTTTGATTGGTAAATCTGTTCCATTCTCTCATCTCTTCATCTTTTCTAAAAACACATTCTTATATGTCTATCTTGTTAAAGGGGAAACCAGGCCAATTTTCTCGTGATTCGGAAATTTCCTATGATTTTTAATATATATATATATATACTTCAAGGTTTTCTAATAAAAAAAAAAATTCCTGGAGAAATCGGATTTTTAAATTGGTTTAAGTGATTTCCCACCAAAAATCTTGAAATTTATCTATCTTCTTCTTCTAGTTTGATGTCTTTGAAAGTGACTAGCCTTACCGGTTTTGTCTGCCGTGAAAATAGAGTACACAAAGCTTGGAGAGTCGAACCCTAAAACACTAGTGAGTGAGAGTTCGTTTCCTTTAACTAGTTTGTTGTGTGCATTTCAGGAATATTGCAATTAGAAGCGAGGAAGATCGACAAGTTGGACCCAGGGCAGAGTTATCATGACTTCAAATGAGGGCATTAACATCAGAAATGAAACGATTCCTTGATGCATGTCTGAAGAGATACACACCAGACTTGACAAGATTCAAGTGGATCAACAAACTCCCAATGGAAATGCTCCAAGAAGGACTCGAAAAAGGGCCAGAACACTTAGGTCCGAGGAAGAGCAAGAAGAAGAAGAGGAGTATGAAGAGGAAGAACGATAGGTTGCCAGACACACAAAGACTACAAGGGACAAAGGAGGAGCCAACCCGTTTGCTAGACGGGCAGATGATGGTGTAGGTGGTTTGAAACTCAAGATCCCTGCGTTCTATGGTAAAAATGATCCTGACTCATATCTATAATGGGAAAGAAAAATAGAGTTGGTCTTCGATTGTCAAAAATTTTCGGATATGAAAAAGGTTAGACTAGCTGCTACTGAGTTTAGTGGCTATTCCGTTAATTTGTATGATCAGCTTGTGACAAACAGGAGAAGGACAGATGGAAGGCATATCGCTACTTGGGATGAGCTCACAATATTGATGAGGAAGCAGTTCGTACCAAGACACTACCACCGAGAGCTACACCAAAAGCGAAGACGTCTTACCCATGAATCAAAAAGTGTGGAGGATTATTTCCAAGAAATGGAGACACTGATGATCAAGGCAGATGTGAATGAATCCCTGGAAGCTACCATGTCTAGATTCCTAGCTCAATTCCGCTGGGATATATAGGACCGAATGGAGCTTGAAGAATACGAGACCTTGGAAGAAATGCTTCACAAAGCGATCTTGATTGAGCAGCAAGTCAAGAGGAGGGGATACTCCAAACTTCATTTCACGCCTATGTCCAAGCCGAATTATCAGGACAAAGGTAAGACAACTGTCCAATCTAATACAAACTTTAAGACTAATGCACCTGCTCGTTTTGACAAAGGAAAGGTGGCTGAGCCAATAAATCGGTCCAGGGACATTTGGAGCTTCAAATGTAAAGGGTTGGGACATTACACCAATAAATGATACTTCTGGAAAATGGAGACGTGGAGTCAGAGGAAGAAAAGGAGGATACAGAAACAATCTTTGATGAGGAAGAAGAAGTTGAGTATCCAACTCAAGGACAACTACTAGTGACCAGAAGATCACTAAGTGTGCAAGCCAAATTCATTTTCGATGCCTCATTCCGAATAATGTTTGTAGTGTCATTATTGATGGAGGTAGCCGTACTAATGTTGCTTGTGAAACACTTGTCAGAAAGCTTGGATTAGAAGTCAAGCCACACCCACGCCGATTCAAGCTTGAGTGGCTAAACGAGAAGGGAGAATTGAGGGCACGGATCAAGTAAGTGTGCCTTTGGCCTTGGGCCGGTATGAAGACGAGATCCTTTGTGATGTCTGGCCCATGAACGCGAGTCACATCCTTCTGGGACGACCATGTCAGTTTGACAAGAATGTCATACATGATGGATTCTCTAATCGCCATTCATTTGACCAGAAAGGTAGGAAGATCACATTGGTTCCCTTGTCTCCACTGGAAGTACATCAAGACCAGGTTCAGCTCATGAAGAACCGTGAGCAACATTGGTTGGAACAAGAAGCTAAGAAGCCAACCAAGCAGACCAACCTTACCATCAAGGCGAGTGGGGTAAGAAAATCCTGGAAATCTCGTTCCGATGTGATTCTTCTTGTATTCAAAGAATCACTAATGGTCACTAACCAAACACTGGAGCTTCCAAGTGAAGTTGTGATTTTGTTCCACAGTTTTAGGGACGTCATCCCTGAGGAGAATCCTAGTGGATTGCCACAAATCCGGGGGATAAAACATCAGATTGACCTGGTACCAGGCAGGGCATTGCCAAATAGGCCAGCTTACTTGACCAATCCTGGTGAGACTAAAGAACTTCAAAGGCAGGTCAATGAGTTAATCGGCAAGGGCTATATCTGTGAGAGCCTAAGCCCCTGTGTGGTTCCGGTCCTGTTGGTACTAAAGAAAGATGTAACCTGGAGGATGTGTGTCGACTGCCATGCAATCAACAACATTACAGTTAAGTATCGCCATCCTATTCTGAGGCTAGATGATATGCTAGATGAACTGCATGGTTCTCGGATCTTTACTAAGATAGATCTTAAGAGTGGTTATCACCAAATCCGCATGAAAGAAGGGAATGAATGAAAACAGCTTTTAAAACAAAACAAGGCTTGTATGAGTGGCTTGTGATGCCATTTGGGTTTACCAATCCCCCTAGCACCTTTATGTGATTGATGAATCATGTGCTTAGGTCATTCATAGGAGAGCTTGTAGCAGTATATTTCGATGACATTCTGGTCTATAGTCGTAGCTTGCATGAACATGTCAAACATCTTGAAAAGGTTTTAGGAGTTTTGAGGAAAGAATGGTTGTATGCTAATGCTTCTAAATGTATGTTTGGAACGGATCACCTAGTTTTCTTGGGATTTGTTGTTGGTGCAGATGGAATCAGGGTGGACGAGGAGAAATTCAAGGCCATTCGGTATTGGCCAAGTCTTAAGTCCGTGAGCGAGGTCAGGAGCTTTCATGGTCTAGCCGGATTCTATAGGCGGTTCGTTCAAAATTTTAGCACCCTTGCTGCACCACCCACTGAAGTGATCAAAAAATATGTGGGATTCAAGTGGGAGCAAGCTCAAGAAGAAGCTTTTCAGATTTTTAAAGGCAAGTTAACAAATTCTCCTCTTCTTGTCCTTCATGATTTCTTGAAAACTTTTGAAATAGAATGTGATGCCTCAAGAGTTGGCATTGGTGCTGTTCTTATATAGGAAAGGAAACCGGTGGCCTGCTTCAGTGGGAAGGTGGGAGGTACAACCCTAAACTATCCAACATACGACAAAGAGCTATACGCTCTAGTGAGGGCCCTCCAGACTTGGCAGCACTACCTCTGGCCAAAAGAGTTTGTGATACATACTGACCATGAATCCTTGAAACATCTTAAAGGTCAACAGAAGCTGAACAAGAGACATGCATGATGGGTTGAGTTTATAGAGACATTTCCATATGTCATCAAGTACAAACAAGGTAAGGAGAATGTGGTGGCCGATGAACTTGTCTCGCAGGTATGCGCTTCTCTCTACTCTTGGAACAAAGCTATTGGGGTTTGAATTTATAAAAAATTTGTCTCGCAAATGCACTGGTGGCCGAGGCAGTATCTGGCAAATGACCCTGACTTTATGGAGCCATTCCTAGCGTGTGCAAGGCATGCTGTGGGAAAACACTATAGAATAGAAGGCTATGTGTTCTTTGAAAATAGACTTTGTCATGTATCCTCAGAAACTAAGGTTACCGGTGGTCGGATGAATGGGCCGAAGGCTGGCCGTGGCTCTTTCCTTTGGGCCCGGGTCGGGATGGTCAGTGGAAACGTTGGGAAGGAGCGGATCTGAGTCTGCTGGCCGTGCGGCTCTTTCAGACTAGACGATGGGGGATCGGCTGAGTTGATGATGGAACGAGGTCGCCACATGACCAAGTGGACATGATCTTGATAAGACAAAGACTTCTTTGCCAGAGAATCACACTAGCAAAGAAAATCGAGAAAGAAAGAGATAATTCTTTCAAGAAAATTCGTTTGTTTGTTGATAAAGGTTGACAGATACAAGGCTGTAAAGGGACCTTATATACTGGTTCAAGCAGCTGGTGCCCTTCTTGGGGTCTTTGAAACAGATTACACATTTAATGGAAATCGCATGAAATAATAAATGGGCCTAAACATATGCCGTTTACCCTAATAAAAGAAAATAAAAATAAAATCAACAAGAACAGAAATGGTTAGTCAACATTCGAATTCAAAGTAACCTGGGCTTACCTTGAATGTTGTCATGGCTGGTTTGAGTAGATGGTGGGTGGACCGAGTAGATGTTGACCGAGCATGGACCCGTTTGGTTTCATGCGACCGAGATGCTAAAGATGGAAAGTGCTTTAGTCATAGGTTATTTATATGCAATTTGTTAATCGACCTTTATTTCATGAGTTTCTGGTCCGGTGGATGCTTCTTCCAGGTCTTGGCCTTGCTCTGTGTTTGGGCCGGTATGATCCTTTATCTGCCTGGCCCGAGTTGTCTCTCTTGGTGAGGCTCTTTTGATTGATTTGATTGGTCAAGTCATCAACCTCATGTTCAGCAATAAGATTATGCACAGCTTGGTCAAAGTTCTTTTGTAAGGTTCTAGCTCCGGATTGGGTCATGGGCCTTGATCTCATAGCGGGTAGGGCCGGGCATTCTTATGTGGAGCTTCTGGTTCTGGGTTGGTTCTGAGGGATACATCATCCTCTCCCTCTTGAAGAGGTTATGAGCTCATAACTGTTTCAGCTGCATCAAAAGGAACTAAGTCAGACACGTTGAAAGTCTAACTGATATGCATTGTCGTTGATCTTCTTCACAATCTTGAATGGTCCCATCACTCTTGGTGCTAACTTGCGCTTCCTTTCTTGTGGGAATCTATCCGACCTCATGTGCACCCAAACATAATCTCTGGGTTCAAAAAGAACTTCCTCGTGGTTCTTGTCCAAATTGGATTTAGTCTTCTTGTATCTTTTCTTCATGTTTTCTGTAGCCTTTGCGTACAGCTCCTGAATTGTGTCGGCCTTGGTTACTCCATTCTGGTTGGCTTGGTCCTTTTGTAACATGGGTATTTGTACCAAGTCCCCAAAGGTCTTTGCGGTTTAAAGCCATACACAATCTCAAAAGGACAAAGCTGAGTAGTATAGTGAGGTATGCGGTTATAAGCAAAGTCTACTAAGGGCAAACAATCCAACCAATTTAATAAATTGTTACCGACTGTGGCTCTTAAAAGAGTGGACAAGGTGCCGTTGGTAACTTCAGTCTGGCCATCAGTTTGGGGATGGCATGTGGTGGAAAAGAGGAGCTTGGTTCCGAGTTTTCTCCACAGTGTTCTCCAAAAGTGGCTGAGGAATTTTGAATCTCGGTCCGAGATTATGGTTCTTGGAAAGCCATGCAGTCTGACCACCTCTTTAAAGAATTGATCCTCGGTTTGAGTGGCATCATTTGTCTTGTTACATGGAATGAAAAGGGCCATCTTGATGAACCGGTCTACCACTACAAAGACCAAGTCCTTGTTTCTGATATTTGGTAATCCTAACACAAAGTCCATAGACAAATCTACCCAAGGCATGTCAGGAATTGGTAAAGGAATATAAAAATCATGATGATATGACCTGTATTTTGCACTTAGGCAAGTTGTGCACTTGGAGCAAAACCATTTCACATCTCTTCGTTCATGCGGCCAGAAGAAGTGTTCCACAGGTATGCTTTGGGTCTTTTTCATTCCAAAAAGTCCCATGAGGCCACCTCCATGTGCTTCTCCAACTATCAGTTCTAGCATGGAGCTCTAAGGAATGCATAGACGTTTGTCCTTGAAAAGAAAACCGTCATGGTTATAGTAAGGACTGAATGCACCTCGGGTACATTGCTTGTAGAGCTCCCCAAAGTCTGGATCATCTTCATAGAGCTCCTTGAGGTGTTCAAATCCCATTATTTTAGCATCCATTGTTGAGATCAGTGCATGCCTTCTGGATAGAGCATCGGCTACTATGTTCTCCTTTTCCTTTTTGTATTTGATCACATATGGAAATGTTTATACGAACTCAAGGCACCTCGCATATCTCCTTTTCAATCTGGTTTGTCCCCTTAGGTACTTGATTGTCTCGTGGTCGGTGTGTATCACAAACTCCTTGCTGAGTAGGTAGTGTTGCCATGTCTCCAATGATCTTACTAAGGCATATAACTCTTTGTCATAGGTGGGGTAGTTAAGGGCTGCTCTATGTAGCTGGTACCTGATGCATCACATTCAACCTCGAAAGAATGGTTAAAGTTAGGTAAAGTCAAAACTGGGGCATTGGTGAGGCTGTCTTTGGGTTTCTTGAAAACTTCCTCTTGGCTTGGACCCCACGAAAATGCAAGGTCCTTCTTGATCACCGATGTTAAAGGGGCTGCTATGGTTCTGAACTCCTTGACAAATTGCCTGTAGAAGCTAGCTAGGCCATGGAAACTCCAGACATGTCCAATAGTGGTTGGCGTTGACCAGTTTTGAATGGCTAAGATCTTCTCCTCATCGAATTTTAGTCCATGTGAACTAACAACAAAGCCTAAAAGCACCAACTGATCAGTGCAGAAAGTACATTTCTTTAGGCTAGCATAAAGCTTCTCTAATCGCAATGTTTCAAGAACTTTCTCAAGGTGTTTCAAGTGATCTTCTAAGCTAGTGGTATATACCAAGATATCATCAAACTATACAACTACAAACATACAGATGTAGGCTCGTAGAACATGGTTCATGAGCCGCATGAATGTGCTAGGTGCATTGCTAAGGCCGAATGGCATGACCAGCCATTCATACAAACCTCTCTTGGTATTGAATGCGGTTTTCCACTCATCACCTTCCTTCATACGAACTTGATGGTACCCACTCTTCAAATCAAACTTAGAAAAGATGGTGGCACCACTTAGCTCATCCAACATGTCATCAAGCCTTGGAATGGGGTGTCGGTACTTGAAGGTTATGTTGTTGATGGCTCGACAGTCTACACACATCCTCCATGTGACATCCTTCTTTGGTACTAGAATGACATGAACCGCACATGGGCTAAGGATTTCTCGGACATTGCCTTGTTCCATTAGCCCTTGAACTTGTCGTTCTAATTCGTTTGCTTCCTTTGGGTTTACTCTATAGGCTGGCCGGTTTGGTAAAGGAGCTCCTGGCACCAGATAAAACTGGTGTTCTATCCCTCTGATAGGTGCTAAACCAGGTGGAGTGTCTTTAGCAAACACATCCTTAAAGTCGGTTAGTAGATTGAGTACGCCATCCGGGTGACTGACCTCTTCAATATCTACAAAATACCCATCTTTAAAGATAATTAGTAGCACCTTTGCGAGGGATTCTAATGATTTAAGAACCTTACGTGAAATGTAGAGGTTGGTCTTACTTACCTTGTTGGCCTTGGCTCCTTTGTCCATGGCTCTTTGAAGTTCATGAACTTCTTGTGGTGTAAGAAGAGCAAGGTTTTTCTTCTTGTGATTGTGCATGAAGCTGTAGTAGTTGGTGTGACCATTGTGGAGAGTTTCCTTGCCGAATTGCCATGGTCGGCCTAGTAAGATGTGTCCAGCTTGCATCGGAACAACATTAAAAAGGACTTGATCCTCATACTTGACTACACTGAATGGCACGATGACTTGTTCTCCAATCTTAAGTTCCACATTGTCTTCTAACCATTTGAGTTAGTATGAGTGCAGGCTTTTGGTTGTCATAAGACCTAACCTGTCCACCAAGTACATGCTAACAACATTAGTACATGAACCACCATCAATGATGAGGCTAAATACCTTGGATTGCACGGTACATCTCGAGTGGAAGATGTTTTTTCTCTGAATGGTTTCCGGCTAAAAGAGTCAACTTAAGGACCTCCGAGTAACTAGAAATTCTCCTACATCATGATAGTCGACCACTTCATCCTCTGACTCCAGTGGTTCCTCCTCGGTCTCCTCTTGAGATTCATACTCTCCATCTTCTCAGATGATCATGGCTCGTTGGTTAGGACATTCTCGAGCGTAATGGCCTTTGCCTTTGCATTTGAAGCAAGTTACGTCACGGGCTTGCTGTTTCTGAGCTTGACTTGGTCCGGCACCGGCTCCTTTGTTGAGTTATGGAGCTGGTTTCTTGAACTTGGAAGTCGGTTCGATGTACATCCCTCTGTCCTGGTTGCGTTGAGTTGATGGAGTCCAAGTGTTCTTAGATCGGCGGGTGGAGATGTTCATTCTCTTGATATTTTTCTCAGCTTGGGTTGCCAAGTGCAAGAGTTCATTTAGGTCATTGTATTGCTGTCTTTCAACCTTGTGAGCAATGCGGTCATGAAGACCATCTAGGAACTGAGCCATTAAAGTCTCTTGTGAGTCTTTAATATCTGACCGGTTCTTCAAGGTCTCAAATTCTTCAAAATACTCTTCTACGGTTCTTGTTCCTTGGGATAGCTTTCTGAACCATTTTTGTAGGTCTCGGTGGTAGCAGGCTGGAACGTATCTCGTCTGGAGCTGATAGCTCATGTCTTCCCAAGAGTTGATCTAGTGTAACCAGCCTCTCCTTCGGTCAGAAAATTCTTGGTCCCACCAGGCTAGTGCATTTTCCATGAGTTGTGATGCTGCCAATGATACATTCCTCACTTCTGAATAGATGTAGTACTCAAAAATGTACTCCATCCGCCTTTCCCAGTCTAGGTAGGCTTTCGAATTAACCTTGACGGCAAACGTAAGTGGGGCTAGTTTGAGATCCTTGCCAGGGTTCCTCATTGTCATTTTGGCGTCGGTTGTGGTTCTGACCACGGGCCTGGTTGTTGTCTTGTTGTTGGGCCTGGTTCTGGTTCCCATTACCATCTCCAAAACCGTCTCGTCACCAGGGTTTACCATGAGCTTGGTTGTGGCTACTTTCACTAGTGGTGGCGGTTGTCTCATTGTCTTGTTGCTACAGTTTCATCTGAGCCATGCGGTTCTAGAGTTCTTTCTTCTAGGGCGGTCATGATTTGGGAAAACTGGTTAAGTTGGCCAATATGTCCCATGGCGTGGTACCTGTGAGGCAAAACACAAAGATGAATGCAAGTATTCAAAAAGGTAATACGGAATAGATGAACCGATATGTGATTGATATGGGGAAGCAACAATATGGACTGACTTTTAAATAATTCGCATGCAGTTATATGGAATGGACCGAGTTCTAAAGTACGAAACAAATGATACTTTTTTTTTTTAAGTTTGAATTCAAATACACAGATTAACCGAGTTCTAAATCTGGAAACTAATGTTAGATATGATTTGAATATAAGATAATACTAAGGGTGGATTCGACACGGCTGGTTAAACAAGGAAATATGAATGATCTAATCCTTTTTTACAAAAAAAAAAAAAAAATTATACAAGCAAATCGAAACAACTAGTGTTGGATATGATTTGAATATAAGATAATAATACTAAGGGTGGATTCGACGCAGCTGGTTAAACAAGGAAATATGAATAATCTAATCCTTTTTTACAAAAAAAAATTATACAAGCAAATCGAAACAAACAAATCGAAAAATAAAGCAAATCAAATGCAAATGATTCTTTTATTTTTTTAAAAGCAAAGCAAGAACATGAATGCTAGATCGTAAACAAGGATTGATAAAACCTGATTTGGAGCCTTTTAGGTTCTGATACCAGATGATGTATCCTCAGAAACTGAGGTTACCGGTGGTCGGATGATGTGGTCAAAGGCTGGCCGTACGGCTCTTTCCTTTGGGCCCGGATCTGGATGGTCATTGAAAAAACTGGGAAGGAGCGAATCCGAGGCTGCTGGCCGTGCGGCCCTTTCAGACTAGACAATGGGAGACCGGATGAGTTGATGATGGAACGAGATTGCCACAAGACCGAGTGGACATGATCTTGATAAGAAAAATACTTCTTTTCCAGAATCTCACTAGCAAAGAAAATCGATAAAGAAAGAGATAATTCTTTCAAGAAAATTCATTTATTTGTTAATAAAGGTTGAAAGATACAAGGCTGTAAAGGGACCTTATATACTGGTCCAAGCAGCTGGTGCCCTTTTTGGGGTTTTTGAAACAGATTACACATTTAATGAAAATCGCATGAAATAAAAAATGGGGCTAAACATATGCCGTTTACTCTAATAATAGGAAATGAAAATAAAATCAACAAAAACAGAAATGGTTAGTCAACATACGAATTCAAAGTAATTTGGGCTTACCTGGGATGGTGTCATTGCCGGTTTGAGTAGATGGTGGGTTGATCGTGTAGATGTTGACCGAGGATGGACCCATTTGTTTCATGCGACCGAGATGCTAAAGATGGAAAGTACTTTAGTCCTAGGTTCTTTATATGCATTTTGTGAACCAACCTTTATTTCATGAGTTTATGGTCCGGTCGATGCTTCTTTCGGGTCTTGGACTTGCTCTTGATTTGGGCCGGTTTGATCCTTTATTTTGCCTGGCCCGAGGTTGTCTCTCTTCTTGGTGAGGCCCATTTGATTGATTTGATTGGTCAAGTCGTCAACCTCATGTTCAAAAATAAGATTATGCACAGCTTGGTCAAAGTTCTTTTGTAAGGTTCTAGCTCCGGATCGGGTCATGGGTCTTGATCTCATAGCGGGTAGGGTCGGGACGTTCTTTGGTGGAGCTTCTGGTTCCGGTTTGGTTCCGAGGGATACATCACTTTGTGCGCCTCACTGCTCGTTGAGAGAATTGTTTACGAGGGAAGCTCATGGAGGAGGATTAATGGGTCACTTCAGACCAGCCAGACCACTAAAGGTACTTTAAGACAATTTTTATTAGCCCGGTATAAGAAAGGATGTGGAGAGAATTTGTGGACGATGTGTCACGTGGAAGGAAGCTAAGTCCAAAAACCAATCATAAGGTTTGTACTCTCCCCTACCGATTCCTTCTCATCCATGGGTCGATTTGTCAATGGACTTTGTACTAAGTCTGCCCAAGTATATGACTGGTAGGGACTCGATCTTTGTATTGGTAGATACGTTCTCCAAAATGGCTCACTTCATCCCTTGTTTGAAAAGCAATGATATGTCCCATGTGGCTGATCTGTTCTTTAGGGAAGTAGTTAGATTGCATAGAATGCCTAGGACGATAGTGTCTGATAGAGATGCTAAGTTCCTTAGTTACTTTTAGAAGACTTTGTGGGTGAGGCTAGACACTAGGCTGTTGTTCTCTACTACTTGTCATCCTCAAAGGGATGGACAGACTGAAGTAGTCAATAGAACCCTATCTAGATTGCTTAGAACTTTAGTTAGAAAGAACCTAGGGAAATGGGAGGAACATTTGCCTCATGAATAGTTTGCGTACAACCACTCTATGCACTCCGCGACCAGGTACTCACCTTTTGAAATTGTGTATGGGTTTAATCCACTATCACCCTTGGACCTGAGGCCTCTACCTTTGAGTGACCGCATGACTATTGATGGTGACAAGAAAGCTAAAGTCGTAAAAAAATTGCATGAGAAGGTGCAGACGAACATAGAATCCAAAACAAAGAAATGCGAGGAGTATGCAAACAAGGGCCGACGCAAGGTAATTTTCCTGCCAGGAGACCAAGTTTGGATCCATCTAAGGAAGGAAAGATTTTCAGAAGAACGGAAGTCCAAGCTGATGTCAAGAAAGGATGGGCCATTCATGGTAGTCAACCGCTTGCATGACAATGCCTATCAACTTGATCTTCAAGGTAAGTACGATGTATCATTGAGTTTAAATGTTTTTGACCTATATCCTTTTGTTGTAGATGATCCAGATTTGTGGAAAAATTCGTTTCAAGAGGAGAGGAATGATGGAAAACATGATGCGGAACAGGACGGACCGGATGCTGACTTGGGGTGAGCTAGAGGAACAGGGCCTGACCCAGGAATTGAGATGGACCGAGGAGTTCCTATCATGGAACAATGAACATGTACTGCCGACCGAACCTTGTACCGGATCGATCCAACACGACCGGGAAGTGAGCTGAAGCTAGAGCTTCGGCCGGACGACCAGATTACTCGACCCAGACAAGAGGTTTCCTGACCAAAAAGGCAAAGTGGAAGGAATTGTCAAGCCAGAATCAACTTGGTCCAAGAGGAATCAGAACTTGGTCGAGGAATCATTTTACTCGACCATTGTGTTGGACCCGAGCGGATGGAACAGGCCTTGCCCTGTCTCATGGCCCCTATACTAAGGAACGATCCATGCAACTCCAAGCCGACATTGGAAGCTTCATCCAAGGACTTACCCATGCCACAGAGCAAGTGGCCACTTCGACTGAGCTGGCCCTTGTGACTATGGTCCGAGATGTGGATCCTGACCATGACTAACCGACCAGGTAATCCAATTGGAAAACCGTGTGGAATTTAAAGGGGCACTCTAACCAGTCATGGCCAAGCTATTTCAGCTGAAGTCGATGTCTTGTTTTCTTAATCTAAGTTTTAATCTCTTTGACTCTTTTCTTAATAAAATGTAAACATTTCGAAGGCAACAAGAACTTTTGGCATTTTCTAAAATCTTGAGATTGTTTTCTCATTTCTTGTTCTTAACTAAACAGACTGGTTGTTGGCAAGGGTCACTTCCAGCAACAAACATCTAATATAAGGTGTCGTGGTGAGTCATATTCTTGGCCCTGTGGAGTGGAATACTAGGGGAATTCTGCTGCCCATAACAGTCCCATATAATCCACTATCTTGGCCGTGTGTGCTACTAGCCTCTGGTTTCAAGCCTATCCCATCTATCTTAATCAAAGAGCTATCCGATCCTTATGATCCATCACCGTCCACCCAAGCTGGATGTCCGAGCAGGCATCCCGAGCTGGCCGCACATGTGCCGAGCCGGACTCGCCTCTTGCCCAAGCTGGATCTGTCCGATCCTCGAGCTAGTTGGCAACAGAAAAACTGCAACGCTGCAATCCAGAACCACATAATCCTGACCAGGCTTAGGCGAATGACCACAAGCGAGCCAAGCTGGGCGAGCTGGATGTCCGTGAGCTGACCAAGCTAGATACTCGAAAGTGTCTGAAAAATGACTTTTATAAGCAAAGAAAAATAAGTGAGGCTTACACTCCTCAAACTTATGAAGTAAAAAAAAAATAAGCTAGGCTTACACTCCTGAAACTTACGAAGTGGAAAATAAGCTAGGTTTACACACCTGAAATTTACGAAGTGAAGGAAAATAAGCGAGGTTTACACTCTTGAAACTTATAAAGAAAGAGGATGAGGAAACTCATGTTCCCGAACAACACGATCTCCATGCAGGCCTAGCTGGACGATCACAAGCTAGCCAATCTGGCCGAGCTGGACGTCTGTGAGCTGGACAAACTAGACACTCGAAAGTATCCGAAACTTCATTCAAATGTGAAGGAAAATAAGCAAAACTTACATTCTCAAAACTTACAAAGAAAAGGAACGACTAGCCTCTTGTTCCGGTAATAAACGATCACGGGCTGACAAAGCCGGACCACCACAAGTTAGCCAAGCTGGCAAAGCTGGACCTCAACAAGCTGGCCCAGCTAGACTTTCAGGGTTCCAAAAAATTTTGGGATATAAGAAAGGCTAATAATTTTGGAACTTACAAAGAATGGAGACAAAAGAGGCTTTTGCTCTAAGTTAACGATGCACCCGAGCGGGCCAGGTACCCAAAGTGGCTGTGCTCAGAGCTCGCCACGCATCCGAGCTGGCCGCGATCCAAGTTACCCCTTCACCTGAGCTGACATGCTCCAAGTCGAATGTGCCCTAAACTGGCCGTGCGTTCCAGAACAATCGCATGACCTAAGTTGGCAATCCCGTGCTGCATCAATCCAACCCAAGCTGACTGACCACGGGTTCTGAAATAATTGGTTGTGCACCCCTAGCCAGACGATCCCTTAGCTGATAAAGCATCCAAGATCATCCAGCCCGATCTGACCCTTTCTCCAAGCTCCAGAGCTAGAAAAAGACACACTCTCCCTAACTATGGCAACACCTCTCCGAGCTGTGACTGCACTCCCCCGAGCTGGAAGTGGCTGCACGACCTAGCTGAATGACCATAATTCCGAGCTGGGCTATGTCCGGACAACCCCGTGATAAATCCTCCGAAAAACATTTTGAACTTTTTCGAAACATTCAGAAACTTTCTCAATCAAACTACTATTAGGGGTCCAAATCCACCCCTCAAAATTGATAAGCCGAAGAGTCTAAGAATCTACACGAGAGCCTAGTCTCAAGACCTCAGAACATAAGACCAGGTCGCTGGTTCATTTTACGGGACATGGCGACCTGGTCCTGGGAAGAAGCAAGTAGCCAGCCAGTCTTACTGGACATGGCAACCTGGTCCCGGAAAGAAGCATGTCGCCAGTGCGTCTTACGAAACATGGCGACCTTGTCCCAGAAATAGGCAGGTCGCCAGTCCGTCTTACGGGACATAGCGACCTCGTCCTTAAAGAGGCAGGTCGCCAGTCCGTCACACGGAACATGGCGACCTGATCATAGTCTATATACATCAGAACACGAAGAAGCAGGTTGCCCACTCTCCCAAGAGAGAAGGTAGCAACTTGCTCACTCCAAAGGAGCAGGTCTCCCGCTCTCCCGGGAGAGAGTGGCGATCTGGTCACCCGAAGGAACAGGTCGCCCACTCGCCCAGGAGGGAGAGTGGCGACCTGGTCACTCCAAAGGCAGGTAACCAACTTCTCCAAGAACGGTTCCAGGTGACCTGATCAGAGTCTCTAGACATTATAACACAAAGGAGCAGGTTGCCTACCCTCCGGGAGAGAAGGTGGCGACCTCGTCACTCCGAAGGAGCTGGTCGCCCACTATTCAAGGAGAGAAAGTGGCGCCTGCTCACTCCGGAGGCAGGTCGCCAACCTCTCTGAGAGCGGTACCAGGGGGCCTGATCAGAGTCTTTAGACATCAGAACACGAAGGAACAGGTCGCCCGCCCTCCCGGGAGTGAAGGTGGCGACCTGGTCACCTGAAGGTGCAGGTCTTCCACTCTCCCGAGAGGGAGAGTGGCGACCTTGTCACTCCGAAGGCAAGTCGCCAACCTCTCCTTGACCAGGTGGCCACTCTCTCCGAGAACAGTTCTAGGCTACCTGATCAGAGTCTCTAAACATCAGAACACGCTGTCCCGGGAAGAGGGATTGGCGACCTGGTCCTCCCAAAGGCAGGTCGCCAACCTCACCGATCAACTAAAGGCGAGACCAAGCACTCATCCGTATCCAAAACTATCAGCAAGCAGCCGTCAAGTACTACAACTCCAATGTTCGCAACCGCAAATTCAAAGAAGGAGATCTCGTCCTACAAAAAGTTTTCCAGAACACGGCGGAACCAAATGCGGGAAAACTAGGCAACAGGTGGGAAGCACCATACAAAGTGACGAAAGTGGTTTGCCCAGGAGCATATGAACTCGAAAACAAAGAAGGGAAACCTGTACCAAGATCATGGAATGCAATGCACCTAAAGAAATGTTATCACTATACTTCCTTAAACATTATAAGCGAACTACGGTTCGCTTGATCCATCAGTCCAGGATACATAGGAAATGTGCTATATAAATTTCTGGATTAATATCCGACGGCACGACTTGGTCGGGAATGCAGGAAGTGCCCGAATGATATTCGTTTTAGCTTATCTTCAGGAGCGTTTCGTAGATTGGAAATACTGTGGAGCGTAAACCGTGTAATAAGCTCGCAAACCCAGTAAACACCATCCTCGAAATACTTATCTTGCCACATCTCATGAACATAATACCAAACCGGCCGTGGTATGAGATTATAAATATGTCCGCTGTCGAAAATGGGCACGTAGGCGGAAAAGTCGAGGACCTTAAAACCAGACAAAACCTTAAACCCAGCAAGCCACATTACGCTGGTCGAACTATAAAGTTAAACCCAGAAAAGTTGCTTTCCTAAGCCTATTACTTAGATCAGAGCGCCTGGTAAAGCACTCTCATCAAACCAATTCTTTCTCAGTTAACGCCTTTTGGCACGCTACTCAAACATAATTGTTCAGTACAAATGACGGTTGGCAATAAGAACATAGCCAGACAAAGGTCAATTCAGAACATAAAAGGCGCATATGCCGACACATAAAATCAGCAAAAGTTCAAAATTAAAAACTCAAAAACTCAAAAACAAAAACTAACAAAAAAGAACTAAGGAGAATCCGGGCCGAATGCTCCAACATGAGTAAGATCCGAAATCCCGGGAATTTCATCATTCCACCCGGCTGGGTCAGGTACTCCAACTGGCCCAGCCTCATATTCCACTGGTCTACCTCTAAATGTCGGAACGGTTTCACCTCGGGAAGAACAAATCAGCAGCGACTCGATCTTTTCTCAAACTTGAGCAATAACCTTGTCAAGCTGACCCGTCGCTCTGGATAAATCCTCTTTCCACTCGGACAAAGTTTTCTTTTCCTCATCCATGTTCGGAGGTTCTTACCCTGAAGCAAAGCAATGAGTTCTTGATTGCCCACCACCTGAGCAAGGTTGACCTCTTTGGCCTTCGCATCGGACAATGACCCAAGAAACTGCCTGAATTCGTCGAGCATAGCACGAGACTTGTCGGCGGAAGCCTTCTGACCATCAGTATAAGCTCGCTGAACCTTCGCCTCACGCGAGGCTTTCGATCTCTCAAGCTGCTTCGCCATTACCTTTAAGTCAGCAGATTGGCGTGACACTTTTGGGTCTAGGCGAGAACAGACATGTTAACGGCTCGGTCGTTATCTTGCTTTAGCTGCAAAAGCTACTTCTCAAGTAACTTAATCTGTTGGGAACTCGACGCCTCAGCATCATCAAGCTTCCTCCTAATAGACTGGGCCTCGGCCTGCGCCTCCTCAGCATGTTTTCGGATACCACGAATTCCGGTGTCATACGAACTAACACACTTGTTCATGGATGAGATAAACTACAAAGGAAAACGAGATGAGTTAATAAAAAGAGAGGGGACCAACAAAAGCCAAAAAGAGTTCAAGAGAACCGTACTCTCGCGGAATCCAGATCCGTGATATTGGAGAAAAACCAGACTCTCGCGGAGGATTTACCGCCACTTCATCAGAAAGCTGTGTTCCGAGGGAAGAACTTCTTTGCCCCTTAGCACCGTTACCTTTAGGACATCCTGCCCCCCCCCCCTGCTCCTTCTTAACATTCACTCCGCACCAGTTCTGAAGCAACACAGAATTTACCGCGGGTAGCCGCAAATAACACCTTGATTTTACAGTCGACCCTCGGAAGAACGCTTCGCTGCATTCCTTGAATTGTTAGCAACACTTCACGCCAAAATCGCCTCTTTCTTCAAAAGAGTAACCATAATATTTGACAAAGCCAACCTACTCACAGGCCACTCAGAGGGAGGAAGGAAAGGTCTTCCTTGAGAGATTTCACTACTGAAGAGGAGGTCGCCAACTTACCAGGAGAGCTCACACTTTTCTTCTCGCACCTCTCTTTCTCTTCCCTCTCGCGTCTCTCTTTCTCTATCTTCTCACGAAGCGTTAATCCAGCCATGATGCTAAAAATTAAAACGAGCTCTAAGCTTCTTTAATAAAAATCAGAAAACAGCTCTCGAAAAAAGTTTGTAAGGAGACAAGGGAGAAAAGAGGGCACATATATATATTGGACCCATCTCAAATCCAAACTCGAGGGGGAATATGACTTTCCTTTATCTCGAGCGGAGCTTTTTGGAATATTAGGTATAAAAGAGGATTTTCCTTTTTCAGCTCGCCAACTTCGGCTTTTGAATATGTCAAGTCAAAAAAAAAAAAAAAACATATCAGCTCACCTCTTGGCATTCATCTGAACACTTCGGTTCATCAATCTCAATCAATGGTTAACTAAAAATCTTCAGTCCCGCACACGGAACTAACGAACTGGAGGGCTAACTGTTGGGGTCAAAATCCACCCCTCGAAATTGATAAGTCGGGGAGTATAAGTATGTACACGAGAGGTTAGTCTCAAGACATCAGAACACGAGACCAGGTCGCCGGCTCGCCTTATGGGACGTGGCGACCTGGTCCCGGTAAGAAACAAGTCGCCAGTCCATCTTACTGGACATGGCGACCTGGTCCCGGAAAGAGGCAGCTCGCCAGTCCGTCTTACGGAACATGGCAACCTGGTCGTGGAAAGAGACATGTCGCCAGTCTGTCAAACGGGACATAGCGACCTGGTCCTTAAAGAGGCAGGTTGCCTGTCCGTCTAACAGAACATGGCGAGCTGATCATAGGCCCAAAACATCAGAATACAAAGAAGTAGGTCGCCCACTCTCCCTGGAGAGAAGGTGGGGGTGATCTGCGCACTCCAAAGGAGCAGGTCACCCGCTCTCCCGAGGTAGAGAGTGGCGACCAGGTCACTCCAAAAGAGCAGGTCACCCACTCTTTCTCTTGGGAGAGAGAGAGTGGCGACCTCATCACCTGCAAGAGCAGGTCACCCACTATCCTAGGAGAGAGAGTGGCGACCTGGTGACTCTGGAGGCAGGTCGCCAACCACTCCGAGAATGGTTACACCCGACCGGATCAGAGTCTTTAGACATCAGAACTTGAAGGAGTAGTTTGCCCACCCTCTCGGGAGAAAAGGTGGTGAGATGGTCACACCGAAGGAGCAGGTCTCCCACTCTCTCTCCCGGGAGAGAGAGAGTGGCGACCTGGTCACCAGTAGGAGCAGATCGCCTACTCTCCCGGGAGGGAGAGTGGCGATATGGTCACTCCGGAGGCAGGCCTCCGACCTCTCTAAGAACGGTTCCATGCGACCTGATCAGAGTCTCTAGAAATCAGAACACGATGGAGCACGTCCCCCACCCTCCCGGGAGAGAAGGTGGCGACCTGCTCATCCAAAGGAGTAGGTCACCCACACTCCCAGGAGAGAGTGTGGCAATCTGGTCATCCGATGGAGCAGGTCGCCCACTTTATCAAGAGAGAGAGTGGCGACCTTGTCACTCCGAAGGCAGGTCACCAACCTCTCCTAGAACGGTTCCAGGCAACCTGATTAGAATCTCTACACATCAGAACACAAAGGAGCAGGTCACCCACCCTCTCGGGAGAGAAGGTGGTGACCTGGTCACTCCGAACGACCAGGTCGCCACTCTCACGACCTGGTGACTCCAATGGAGCAGGTCGCCCACTCTCCCAGGCAGAGGGAATAGTGACCTGGTCCTCCCGAAGGCAGGTTGCCAACCTCACCGAGACCAGTTCCGGGCAACCTGATCCTTTACACGATCTCTTTATGCTTTTCTTCACCGAACCGGCGAGCTAAAAGTTTGGTTCAGCGCTAATCGGCCTTGGAACAGTATGCATGACACTATTCACGAGATACTATTCACGGAACACTATTCACAAACCGATCATAAAATCTCTAACCCGATGATCTAGTCTACCATTACTCAGGTTCGGTTCCCGAACCGACCATAAGAATGGGAAAGGAGTCGAACGAGACAACAAACCAAATTCAGATCCGACTGGACCGAACCCGGGGCGAGCAGGGTCGGGACAAGACTAAACAGCGACGTACTGAGAAGATGGGCCAGAGACAAAGCCCAAATCCATTGAAGTTGGTGGATTACTATATTTAGCGATGTCACACATAGGTAGTAGCTCATATCGGCTATATCTATATATAGATAGCATGTGTTAAGGTTTAATCAATCCTTTTCTGAGTACCAAAACTTTGTATTGTAAGACTGTAAGCTTTTACGAAATTCCCTGTATTCGACAAAAATATCACTTAATAAATAAACTTTTAATCATGGTCCTTGAGTTCTTTTAAAATAGGATTTTCGAGCCCCCATTTAATATAAGTTTTGATTGTGTGAGTATCGACTCTCATAACTGTGACTAGTCGTAATTCTTTCGAGAAACAACTAGACATTCATCACTCCTATTTCGATTTCCGCAAATCATGAGTCCACATCCTTTACGGATTTATTTCTTTGTCCGCTGATGGCCACAGCAGACAACACCTCTATACATTCATTGCGGATCTAACCATTGCTTCCGTACGAAGAAAAATGTTCCATTACATCTGATCATGGATAATAAAAGCCCAATATATAAATAAAGGTCAGGTATATCCTGGTCTAATATCCAAACGGTATATCATGGACGATATTCGTATGAGTTTATTTTCAAGAGGGACATGTGATTCACCCTAAGTCGAAATCACTCAAATCCGGTTGTTGGGATAGGATTCTGGCCGGGATGCAATTGGCAATCAAGGAAGAATTGTGGGCGAATCGTGGGGTCGCGCAGTGGATGCGGAAGACCACTGATATTCCCACTCCTACGGTTGAGGATATGACCCACCAAGACACCTTAAGGAGGATGTTGTTTGGATATTACTCACCAAGCAACAAAAATGTTCTTATCAAAGAACAAAGAGATTTCCTCTCCAAAAGACAAAAGACAAATTCGATTACCAATTCAAAAGGGTTCATGCCAAATACATAAGGAAAATAAGTCAAAAAAAAAAATTTGTGCTGTAACATCCCCAAACCCAACTAAGACTCGAAGCTTGGACCACAAGACCCAAAGGCATAGATTGGGTTGTGTAAGATCGACCATAAGGGTTATAGTCCATGTGCGAGCTAGCGGGCAGGGTCACAAGCCTTGGCCAAGATAAGATATGGTTAAGGACAGGAAAAGGATAGCTAGAATGAGCTCACATTCCAGCTAGGACAGTGACACTCCAGCTTGGCCAGCTCAGTCAGCTCACGGTCCAGCTCGGCCAGCTGGAAGGAGTGACCTTCAGCTCGGGCCAACTGGTGTCCGAGTGAGCTAGCTGGGCCAGCTAGTGTGACGATTAGTGGCCAGGTGGTTATGGTCGCGGTCCAGGCGGTTTTTTTGGTGTAGTCAGGCGGTTACTAGGCGTGGATGGACAGGGACACGTGTGGGCAGTTACATGCAAAGGGGTGCTTGTTTGGCCGAATGGGTGCTTGTTGGCCAAAGGGCCACAAATAAACCCTTGCGACCATAACTCCTGCCTGCTCGCTTGTCCATACCCCCGCCTATTAATACCCCCTCTCCCCCTTCTATTTACCCATCCAATTCCTGCAAAAAGGCAAGAAAACCGTGAGAAATAAAGAGAGAAAGAAAGAGAGAGATGGAAGGAGATCAGAAGAAGGAAGCATGGGGGAAGGGTCCAAGGATAAGGAGAGGGCTCCGGCTTCTCCTGAAAGGGTTAACAAGGTTATTTAATTTTACTATGAAACTGTGGCATGGATCGCCGGTTGGAACTGTAGTAAACCATGCCCGGATCGTCTGGATTGCCTTGAACCTTATCCTTCTTTGAAAAACTGTCTCTCTCTTCCTCCCTTAACCACGGATGAACGTGGAATCATTCCTAAGTTTCGGCCGAGTGCTATTAGGCTTGGTTGGTACTGATTGGTCCATCCTTGGTCTCGGCCCTGTGCCATGCGACCAAGTGGAACCGGTTAGGAGAACCGAAGCCAGGGTCGTTTGTCTTGTGACTGGGAAGGATTGGGGTTCATGGATCCAAAAGTTATACGGTCTCGGACCAGACTTGTGTAAGAGGATGTTCTGGGTTCTGTGGTCGGTTCTTCACATGTCAAAGGGTGCATGCGAATAGTCACAAGGGTCGGGTCGCGTATGCACTCGGATGTGGACTAAGGGCCAATCCGGGGAGAACCATTAAAAGATCCCTCGGTTATACATGTCACGAAAGGGTGCTAATGAACTGGTGTGAACAGAAAGGAAACCGCTTGTTTCCTAAGGGAACCCGTAGATCGGGATGATCTAAGGACGGTTGTAAGGGAGTCCGTGAGCGGACCTGTGTCAATCATAGAGGCAAACGTACCTCGGGTAGAACCGACTAGCGGTTGGTGTTTATCGCGTGGCCAGTAAAGCCTATGGCGGAACAGGTGCTACTTGCGGGCCATCGCAACTGTTTGGTGTATTGTACCTATTGGGATAGCAATCACGGCCGGTTACCAACTAGGACCCAAGAACTGGTGTGAGTCTTGGCATGCTATGGACGTGTCAGAACATGTGTATGGATGAACGAAATTCTACTGTCATTACAAATGGTCCGGTTGCGTAATCCGGTACAGTGATGTGGCCGGTCTATGACCGGTGTGTGCCAAGGAGTGCCACATTCATTGGCCGTTGGTTCCTCCGGATAAATGGCTAGTCCGTTATCCCTAAGGCTACCTAGTTGCTACTTAGTCAGTGGGGCGGTTGTTTGACTGACTAAGTACAACTGGGGAAAGTCTTAGTATGAGTTAGGATAGGCTTCGGCTATATATAGTTCGGTTTGGGTTAAGGCCTAATACTGATATGTTTATCTTCTTTCAGGAAGAGAGGTTGATCCGGATACGGACCAAGCCTAGGATGTGCGTCCTGAGGAACCCTAACAGAATGTGTGTGTGTTCTGTTTTAGGAGATTGTGATAGACTAGGATCGGTCCATGTAAAGCCTGAGGGCAAACCTTAACAAGGTGTATCGAATCCTCTTTGTTTGAATAACGATCGCATGTTCTCCTTATACTTGTGTATCTTATTTTCCGCATAATGATAGATAGCTAACCTCCTGGAATATATTGTTAAGGTTATCGGTTTGGGCCTTAGTCCCTAGGAGACTAAGGGGGAACGGTCATCTCGGGTCGTAGAGCCCGGGTCGAGGCGTTTCAACTGTGTTATGGAAAATAATGTCTAGGAAGTCGAAAAGAAGACTAAGAATATCTCTAAGTCAAAATAACTCTTCATCTCCACGAAGTCATCAGAAAGACCCCTGGACTACCACGCATGGTCTTCGGCCAAGGCCGCGTGATGAGGTCATCGCCCAAACCCGGACCAGACACCCGCACGGCCATACCAGGCACCCATACGAGTGGTCCGAGAAGTGCCTACGAACCAGTCACAGACCAGATGACGTCGAGAAGGATTCAACCAAGCCATTCGGACCATTCTCAATTCCTTCGACCATGAAGAGTTCAAACCAACCATATCCGGACCACAACCCAACTGGACCACAAAATAGCCAAGTTTATACTCTTTTTATGGCATGAACCGTCCAAGGCACGCAAGGAACCCATGAGAACTTCCAGGAACCAAGAATGGAGCTCTTGGAGAGGCTGAGGAAGAGAACTTCAAAGAGGACCGCACAAGGAGAGACTGGGACCAAGGACAAGATAGGCCCAACCAACCATGGACCGGACCGCACAAGGTATTTTCAATATACACGATTTGTGCAGGTAAGTTGGACCAGCCCAGCGGTCCTTAAGCAAGGCCTAGGCCTCAAAGGTGCCAGGAACAAAGCTCGCCTAGTTCCAATTTTCTTTAAGTTAATTTTCCCTTTTGTTGGTCTTATACCTTATTTTCTTAGTCACATCTTTTTCTTTCCTTTTTAAGTCTTGTCACCTAGAGTCTTTCTTTTTTCTTGTGTCAAACATTAGGTCAAGCTGAAGAGCATATTAATAAGGCTCCCCTGCAGCATTTTAACACACAACTTTTTACCTAATCAATAAACGCAGTTCTTCTCTTTGTTCAAGCCGCCGCTTGTCGTAGACCTTAGCTCGTGTTCTTGCGTGTGAGATTCACCAAGGACGGGAGTCTGTGCAGTATCAGAGTTCGTTCATACCTTTGTGGTGCCGTTCGATCCATCATAACTTCCCCTTGACCAGTCCAACAAGAGAGAGCGTTAAACCCAACTTGTTCGACTCCACTTTTCTCGGCTTGTAACTTCAAGTCTTAAATCCACCATTCGACCAACCACCAAACCGCAAGAGAGAGCCGACGTGCCAGCTTGTGAGTTTCATTGATCCGCTTCCTAGAACCACCCCCGTGGTTCATATCATCTGGTATCAGAGCCAAAGGTTCCTACCTTTGGTTTTTCTTATTTCTTTTCAATTTATCTATTTGATTTTCTGCTTTGTTCTTACTTGTGAAAAAAAAAAAATATATATATATTTATTACCTATATAGTGTTGGTCTCATTGTTCCGCTCTCTAGTTCGTTTAGTTGAATTCGGAATTCATTGGAGTTAGGAGATTGAAAGTCTTGTGCAACCCTAGCCGTACAAAACCTTGTTAGTCTGTTAGGTTTTTTATGGCGTGTGTTTCAAGCCTTTTAACTAGCCCACTTGTGACTGCGGTTATAATTGTTACTACCATTGGTGCTTTTGACTCTTTGTCGTTTTTGTACAAGTGTAAGGACCACCGTTAACAAAAGGCTTATGGGGGACGTAGGAGACAGTCAACCGGACGCCATGGCTCAGATGATGGCAACCATGAGGGAGCAGGTGAGGAATGCAATGGGAACTCTTGGATCAGAGCTTGGCGCACGACTAGACCGCCTAGAGCAGCGCCCAAGGAGAGCACCCGTGAGACCCATCAACCACCCTAGGAGAGGAGAGGATGAAGAGGACACCGATGTTGATATGCCGGACCTTGAAGATGATCCACGTGACCGGCAGCGACATCATCAACCAAGGAGAAAAGATTTTCTTAGGGGAAACCGTGAAAGAGAGGTAGCACCCCGAGAACAAAACTATGACATCAAACTGACCCCTCCTACTTTTTCAGGTAAATCAAACCCTGAGGTCTACATGGATTGGGATAGACGCCTTGAGTATATCTTCGAGTGTTATGGATATGGAGAGGGCAAGAAGGTATCTGTGGCCGCGGCACAACTCACCGACAATGCACTAGCATGGTGGGACAGGTCCATAGCTGAGAGGAGGAGACAGCGGTTCGGACAGATCAACAGATGGAGTGACATGAAATATTTCTTAAGGTCAAGGTACGTTACAGAACACTACCATAGAGACTTACAAAAATGTTTTCGTAAGTTGTCCCAGGGAACCATGACTGTGGACGGGTATTTTGAAGAGTTTGAGAAGCTGATGAATTCACTAGAGTTGGAGGAGTCCGAGGAAGCCTTGATGGCACAGTTTGTAGATGGCCTACAAGAGAGGATAGCCCGGAAGGTGGAGAGGACCCAATTCCAAGGACTACATGAGCTACTAAACCTTGCTGTCCAAATAGAGCAACAAATCAAACGTTAGGTCGGCCAGACAAATCGAGGGAGAGCACAACCAGCAACGTGGGCCTCAAGTAGCAAACCGGCCGACAAAGGGTAGGCCATAGAGATTCAATCCCGGTTCAAGGGCCGGACCACCGACCAACCTAAGCATAACCGACCAGAAAAAGGTAAGTTCCCTAGTACCAACAATAGGACTCGTGACATCACTTGCTTCAAGTATCAAGGCAGGGGACACATGGCGACGGAATGTCCAAATCAGAGAGTTATGATCCTGACTGCTAATGGAGACTATGAGTCACAAGATGAGCAAGACTTTGTGGACGACGAACAAGAGGAGGAAGCTGAGTATGCAGATGTAGGATAGATGCTAGTGACCAGGCGTGTCCTTAGTGTCATGCTAGAACCCATGAAGACTGCTCAAAGAGAGAACCTCTTTCACACACGGGGCACGGTTAACACCAAGGTATGTAATTGGTTATTGATGGAGGTTCTTGCACTAACGTGGCCAGCAAGTTTATGGTGGCTAAGAAAGCTCTTGAGACGACCAAACACGCTCCACCGTACAAGTTACAATGGCTAGACAACAAAGAGCAGCTAAAGGTCACAGAGCAAGTCCTTATTCCCTTCAGCGTGGGCAAGCACCAAGATGAGGGGCTTTGCGATGTCCTGCTCATGCAAGCAGGACACATCTTACTTGGGAGGAGGCCGTGGCAATTTGACGGAGCCACCATCCACACTGGACGCACAAAATTCTACTCCTTCACTTATATGGACCGGAAATACAACTTGGCGCCACTAAAACCGACCGAGGTGCGCGAACTACAGTCCAAGATGGACAAGGACGCCCAGGTTAGTAAGACTAACCTCTATGCCACTTCTGGTTCTGTTTGTAAGACCCTAAGTGCCCAGGAAACTGTTCTGCTGATGGTCTACAAAGAATGTTTGAGCACATGCTATCAAGAACTCAAGCTCCCGAGTGAGGTACAAGCAGTCTTGGACCGGTTCCTGGACGTGTTCCCTGAGGAGTTACCGGCTGAACTGCCCCCAATCTGAGGTATTGAGCACCAGATTGACCTAGTGCCCAGTTCAGCTTTTCCTAACAAGCCTGCCTATAGGATGAGCCCGGAGGAGAGAAAAGAGCTGGAAAAACATGTGCAAGACCTCATGACCAAAGGCTATATCCGAGAAAGCCTCAGTCATTGTACTGTACCAGTTCTACTAGTGCCAAAGAAGGATGGCACCTGGAGAATGTGCCTGGATTGCCGAGCTATCAACAACATTATCATCAAGTACCGGCACACCATCCCACGATTAGATGACATGCTAGATGAGTTAAGTGAAGCCACAGTTTTCTCAAAAGTGGATCTAAAGAGCGGCTATCACCAAGTAGGATGCATGAGGGAGATGAGTGGAAGACCGCCTTCAAAACCAAGCAAGGCCTATACGAGTGGTTGGTTATGCATTTTGACTTCACTAACGTCCCTAGCACATTCATACACCTAATGAACCAGGTTCTAAAATCTTTTATAAGTAAATTTGTGGTAGTTTACTTCGATGACATATTGATATATAGTAAATGCCTGAATGATCATCTTAGACAATTGGAACTCGTTTTGCAAACACTTTGAAATGAAGGTCTATATGCTAACCTCAAGAAGTGCACATTTTGTACTGATCAACTTGTCTTTTTAGGCTTTGTGATAAGCAGGCAAGGTTTACAGGTCGATGAGGAGAAGATTAAGGCCATTCAAGATTGGCCAACACCCACCACCATAGGACAAGTACGAATTTTTCATGGACTAGCTAGCTTCTACTGATGGTTCATGAGGGATTTCAGTTCAGTAGCTGCACCCTTCACCGCAGTCATAAAAAAGAATGCCCCGTTCTCTTGGGGGAGTGCACAAGACGAGGCCTTCAACACACTCCAGGAGCGGCTAACCCGAGCACCTGTCCTAGCCTTACCAAACTTTGACAAGATGTTTGAGCAAGAATGTGACGCGTCCGGAATAGGCATTGGAGCCGTGCAGCATCAAAGAAAGAAGTCAGTCGCCTTCTTCAGTGAGAAGCTGAGTGGAGCTACACTCAACAATCCAACGTATGATAAGGAACTGTATGCTTTGGTTTGTGCGTTGGAGACTTGGCACCATTAGTTGTTATCCAAGGAATTCATCATTCATACGGACCATGAAACCTTGAAACATCTAAGAGGACAGACATCGCTGAAGAGAAGACACGCTAAGTGGTTGGAGTTCATTGAACCATTCCCTTACGTGATCAAGTACAAGAAAGGCAAGGAGAGTGTTGTAGCTGACGCATTATCAAGGAGGCATATGCTCGTCTCAACCATGGAGGCCAAGGTGTTGGGTTTTGATTCCATCAAGGGACAGTACAAGGATGATCCCGATTTCGGAGAGGCTTACCTAGAACATGGCAAAGGAGCATACGGAGCCTACTATCAACATGAAGGGTACCTATTTCGAGAAAAGAGGCTGTGCATACCTCAAGGATCAATGAGGGAGCTACTACTCAAGGAAGCGCATGGGGGAGGTCTAATGGGTCACTTTGGAGTAGCCAGGACGATGTCAGTTATCTCGGACCATTTCTTTTGGCCTCGCCTCAAGAAAGATGTGGAGAAACATTGTGCTCGTTGTGTCATTTGCCATAAGACCAAGTCCAGGTTACATCCTCATGGTCTATATTTACCTTTACTTATTTCTAACAACCTTTGAGTGGATGTCTCGATGGATTTTGTACTAGGATTACCTAAAATCAGGCACAAGGATTCGGTTTTTGTTGTGGTGGATTGCTTTTCAAAGATGGCTCACTTCATACAATGTGACAAGTCAAATGATGCCACTTAGACAGCCGATCTATTTTTCAAAGAGGTGGTACATTTGCATGGAGTACCGAGAACCATTCTATCTGACAGCGACCCCAATTTCCACAGCCACTTTTGGAGGACACTCTGGAGGAAGCTAGGCAACAAACTAGTGTTATCCACGACCTGTCACCCTCAAACGGATGGGCAGACCAAAGTGGTAAACCGTACACTCTCTACTTTACTTAGGACAACACTTGGTCAAAACGTAAAAAACTTGGTTAGATTGTGTTCTATTTATTGAATTCGCATATAACCATGTGACTCACTCTGCTACCAAGTTGTCCCCTATTGAAGTTGTTTATGGATTCAAGCCATTGACACCATTGGACTTGGCGCCGATTCCACAAACTGACCAAATCAGCCTGGTGGGGCAAGATAAAGGAGAATACATCCGCAAGCTCCACCAAGAGGTGAAGGAGAACATAGAAACGAAGACATAAGAGTACAAGCGGAGAGTGGACAAAGGCCGCAAGAAGTTGGTCTTCGACCATGGAGAATGGGTGTGGCTACACATGAGACCCGAGAGATTTCCACAACAATGGAGCTCTAAACTATCACCCCGGGGAGATGGGACATTCAAAATCTTGGAGAGGATAAATGACAATGCATACCATCTAGACTTACCAGGTAAGTATACCATGTCCCATAGCTTTAATGTGGCTGACTTGTCCCCATGTGATACAGACGATCCTGTTTTGAGGACAAAACATTCTCAAAAAGGAGGGAATGATGAGGTCATCGGCCCAAACCCGGACCACACACCCGCATGGCCGGACCAGGCACCCATACCAGTGGTCTGAGAAGCGCCTATGACCCGGTCGCGGACCAGACGACTTAGAGAAGGATTCAACCAGGCCATTCAGACCATTCTCAATTCATTCAGGCATGTCTCTTGTTCAGCTTTTGTTGTCCTTTTAAATGCTTAAGGGATTCATGATCAGTGTTTATGACAAACTCCTTGGGCCACACGTAGTGTTTCCATGTTTCTAGAGCTCTGACTAAGGCATACAGTAACTTTTCATACGTTAGATAGTTCAGAGAGGCTCCTGCAAGCTTCTCACTGAAAAATGCTATAGGCTTCTTATCCTGCATCAAGACAGCTTCAATTCCCATACATGAGGCATCACACTCAATCTCAAATGTTTTAAGAAAGCCAGGTAATAATAAGAGAGGGGTGTGAGTAAGCTTTTCTTTCATGAATTGGAAAGCTTCTTCTTGTGCCTGTCCCCATTTGAATCTTACGTCCTTCATAATTACTTATGTGAATGGGCAGCTAAGGAGCTAAAATCTTTCACAAACCGCCTATAGAAACCAGCTACACCATGGAAACTTCTCACTTCACCAACGGTCTTTAGGCTAGCCATTCTTCGATAGCTTTCACTTTTTTCTCATCAACCTTGATTCCATCTGCATTCACAACAAAGCCTAAAAACACATTCAGAACCCAGTTCAAATACTTGACATGATCTTCTAAGTTCTTGTTGTAACCTAAGATATCATCAAAGTATACTACAACAAAAACTCCTATGAATGCTCTTAGAACATGATTCATCAATCTCATGAAAGTGATAGGTGCATTTGTAAGCCCAAACGGCATGACTAACCATTCATAAAGACTATGCTTAGTCTTAAATGCAGTTTTCCATTCATCACCTTCTTTCATCCTAATTTGGTGATATGCACTCTTAAGATCAATCTTAGAAAAGATGCTAGAACCTTGCAATTCATCAAGCATATCATCTAATCTTGGAATAGGATGACGACACTTCACCGTGATATTGTTGATGGCTCTGCAATCAACACACATGCACCAGCTACCATCTTTCTTTGGCACAAGTAGAACCGGAACAGCACAGGTACTCATGCTTTCTCTGATATGTCCTTCCTCCATAAGCTCTTCCACTTGCCTTTGTAGCTCTATTTTTTTCCACAGGAATAGTTCTATATGCTGGTCGGTTTGGAAGTGAAGCTCCAGGTACAAAATTGATTTGATGTTCAATGCCTCTTGGAGGTGGTAAACCAGCCGGATTGTCTTCAGGGAATACATTTTCATAATTCTGCAAAAGAGAGATCATCTCACTCTGCAGCACTGGTGCAAGGTCAGTTAAGCTTAAGCAAACTTCTTTATAAACAAACATAAGTATTAGCTGTTTAGAAAACAAAGTCGTTTTAACCTCACCAGCTTTCACAAAGAAGTTTGATTGTTTAACCTTTTGTTCTTTCTTTTGTTTTAGATGCAGCTGATCTTGATAGACTTCTTGTGGTGTCATGGGAACCAGAATGGTTTTCCTACCTGTAAACACAAAAGAATTTCTGTTAGTGAAACCGTCATAAGTTACCTTACGGTCTGATTTCCATAGCCTTCCAAGAAGAATATGTCCAGCTTCCATTGGTAGCACATCACACAGTATCTCATCTTCATACTTTCCAATGGCTAAAAGAACTATCACTTGGCTGCTCACTTTCATCTCTCCACTATCATTGAACTACTGAAGCGGGTATGGCTTTGGATGCTTCATTACTTTCAACCCAAGCTTTTTAACCATTGATTCACTAGCCACATTGGTGCAACTTCTTCCATCTACAATGAGGCTGAAAATATTTCCTTGAATAATGCACCTTGTGTGGAACAGATTTTCTCTTTACTCTTGCTCCTCTGTTTTTGATTGCAAGCTCAATGATCTTCTATCTACCAACAAATTTTCAGTGGCCGGCAGCTCTTCATGCTCTTCAGAAGAAGAATGAGATTCTGGTTTCTCATCCTCAAACTCAATTTTTCAATTTTCCAAAAGTATCATTACTCTTCTGTTTGAGAACTCATTGGCATAGTGTCCCTTTCCATAACACTTGAAGCACTTAGTATCACGAGCTCTGGTTGTAGTTGCTTCAGCTTTGCCTTTGTCCTAGTTTGCTATGAATGGTATAGGCTCTGTCTTTTGTGTTGTGACCTTAACATCTTGTTGATAACTTGTTTTGGCAGCAGCTACTCCAGCTCCATAACTTGGTCGTGATACACTCTTCCTTTTAAGTTGTTGTTCAATCAGAATGGCTTTGTGAAGCATCTCTTCCAATTCCACATAGTGCTGCATCTCCAGTCTGTTTTGAATCTCTCTGTTCAAACCTCCCAAAAACCATGACATTGTTGCTTCCCTATCTTCAGAAACATCAGCTCTGATGATGAGCGTCTCCATTTCTTGATAGTGATCTTCTACACTTCGGTTTCCTTGGGTGAGTCTTCTAAGCTTCTGATACAACTCTCTGTGATAATGGCTTGTAACAAATCTCTTTCTCATTATTTTCTTCATCTCAAGCCAAGCCTCCACTAAATATTCACCATTTCGTCTCCTAGAGGTGACAAGTTGATCCCAACAGTTGAGAGCATAATCATAGAACTCTGTTGCAGCAACCTTCACTCTATTTGTTTCAGTATAATATTGACAATCAAAGACCAACTCTATCTTCTTTTCCCAGTACAAATAATTATATGGATCATTCTTCCAAAGGAATGGTGGAATTTTGAGTTTAAGACTTCCAAAGTTGTCATGTGGTTGAGCTCTGCCTTCTCTTGCACGCTTGCTTCTTCTCTGGCTACCATGAGGTGATTCAACACTATCTCCATAGTAATCATCAGTGGCTTCATCTCTGGATGATCATTGACGTTCTCTGCCTCTCCTTGAAGCTCTCTCTTGATCCCTCCTCTTTTGTGCACTATCTTGTTCTGAACCAGGCTGTTGAAACTTTTGGTGCAAGGCATTAATTCTAGAGTTCATCAATTGCTCCATTCTAGTAGTGATAGCTTCAATCAGCAGCTTTTTTTGTTTTGATTGTTGCTAGTATCTTCTCCTTCATGATCAGTCATCCTGACCTGAAATAGATCAAAACGAAACAAACCTCAATAAGTAGTTCTTCACAAACAATTGATTACTCAGAGATTGCTTAGGATTCAGGTTCATATCAAATTAATTTCGAAAATTCCAGTGAATGAACTAAGCATAGACAGGATATGAAGAGTCAATTTATGAAATCAATTTATGAAATGAAATTGCAGAAAGACGAATTTACTGCAGATGACAATTTCTGGTTTCTGATTTTTCAATCGAAACACTCTTAAACAACTCGATGAACAGATGAATGACCCAAACAGGTAATTAGATGATAATTTTGACTTGAATAACATAACAAAATAATAGAAACAGATTTTTATGGGTTTCTCACATGAAATTCGATAATTAGAAGATGAACAGACAAGAAGATGATTGAAACAGAAAACTCAACTTTCAAGTGTGCTCTGATACCACTTGATAAAATCTTCCTAAGATCAGTACTTGAGAGTTGAGAGAAGGGGGTAGACCTTTCTGTAATGAATCCAGAGAACTCACTGACAAGGGATGTGGATTTATTGGTCACACAAAGGCTGCAGAATTTCCTTTGATTTACCTCTTTGAATTCTTCAGATATAACAAACTAAAGAACACAAAGGATTTTGCTGGATATGACACACCAACAAGATGATCCAAACTTAGAACCTTTTCTTGATAAAAAAAGGTATAAGAAGAGTTCAACCAAGGTTTGCATGAAGAGCAAGCATTAAAAGACCTTGGAACTAAACAAAACACTTAATAAATGTTCAAATTCAAAATTTCTCTTCATGCAAAGGTCTTGGACGAAATTCTTCACTTGATGGACTTCTTGGGCTTGAGGAGAATCAACTAATGGGTCAATAATAATGTGGACCAATTGCCTCATTAAAAACATTTCCAGGAAAACCTAGTGGGACAAAACTTGGAAGAATGAAAAAAGAGTACAATTGATTCACATACCCAATTAGTGATTTCTCTGGGCCTGAATCAAAACCAATCTGGTTTAGTTTTTCTCTGAATGATCCAGGGCTTGGATTTGTTGACGTAATCCTCCAATGGCTTCCTTGAGCTTCTTAGCCTTAGCTCTGGCCATGGGTCCGATTGGTGCAAGCAAAGCATCCTCAGCTACAAGCTCCTCATATACAACTTCAAGCTCTGGTTTCAGTTCCTTATCAATGATGCTATCCAATATCGCATCACAGTGATAAGATGGTATGCAGAATATTCACAGACTGATGGAGAGGTCAGTCATCCACCAGATGTAATGGTGTGGGAATATTTTAAGACTGTACACCATAGTTTTGTTAGAAATATTTAGAATGCTTATCTTGGTCTATTTACGGATGGATTTAGTCCATTTAGATTTTCTAATTGACAATACTCATTGTGGCCAGTAATACTTACGCCTTATAACTTTTCTCTTAGAGATGTGTATGGAAAGATGATATATATTCTTGACTATATTATTCGCTAGTCATTAGGATCCAAAGTATTCACTTAATTTCTTTCTGCAACATCTGATACATGAGGTGAAGAAGTTGTGATATTGGGGTTCAAACGTTTGATTGTTCGTTAAAAATAAATTTTATGATGTATGCATTGCTTATGTGGACAATTACTGATTTTCATGCAAATAGGATGGTATCAGATTGGAAAATGGGAGGTTACCTTGTTTGTATTGTCTTAGAAGGACAAAGGCATTCGAGCTAAAGTAAGGAAGGAAGAAGAGTTGATTTTATTATCATTTCTGGTTCCTTCCAATGAAACATTCTTATCGAATAAACAAGAGGTTCTTTAGAAATAAAGTAAATGTGTGCATCCCCGCTTTTTTGTATTTATCTAGTGAAAAATATGAAGCAAAAATTGATCATTATAGTACTAAAAATAGTAATATGTCGGACGGATACGGAAAGTATCAAAATTGGCACAAAAAAATATATCTTGGGAACTCTCATACTATAAGGATCTTCTATAGTGGTACAATCTGGATGTGATGTACATTGAGATAAATATTTTCAACAGCATCATACATGCAATATTAAACGTCCAAGGAAGGACAAAAGATATCAAGAAGTCAAAAGTTTGACTTGTTTGTACTTTTTCAAGAAATGAGTTTCACATTACAAGCAATAGGAAAATTCCAATTCTTATTCTTAGGTTGTCCTCAGAAGCAAATTCTGTGTTGTTCAGTTGGGTGGCATTGGAAGTGAAGTTTTCTGATTGATATGTTAAACAAGAGAAAAATGTTTACAAGGATGAAGAGTTATGATTGTCATATGTTTATGCAATGAGTTATTGTGTAACTTGGAGGAGATATTTTCTCTAGTATTTTTTCATGTTATGGAACATAATCCAATTTTCTTATAAAGTGTCAGTAGGTGGATTTGTTAAATTTCGATGGATGTACCTATTTGAGCGGTTCGTAAAATTTTGAATGGAAATCCAAAAAAAAAACAATCTAGCAAAAGTGAAAGGCTCAATTGTTACAAGAAGTTTGACGAAAGAAACATCTAACTTCATATTATAGTAGTATGCCCCAAAAGTTCGTACATTGAAAAAAACTCACGACATAATGGTAGTAAGACACTAACATATGCAGTGGAAGGTGTTTCATATATTTTCTCCCAATTGGTCATCTAGGTGAGCAAATTTCGAAAACTTCCAATATAACAATAATATATATGTATTAGTAGTATTAGTATATACATATGATGTATTATATATATTTGTGCAGCTTATTTGTGAGTCATTTACAAGAAATAATAGGATGAATATTGGATGATTAAATTAACAAACAAACAAATCAGCATTTTGAGCATGGCTTAAGATCCATGTACGATATTTATAAATTGTTATTAATTAAATTATACATTATTATATTTTTAACCTAACAAATGCTATAACTATAACAAATGCATGTTGAGTATGACAATCCATTTTATCCACCATAATTTTTTTAATTCTTTTAAGATCCATTCTCTAGGATAACCACCATATTTATGTATTTCATTTGAGGATACACGTTTTATGCCTACAAATATGGTAATTATTAATTTTGGAATATGTGTGAAAAGTGAAACAAATTTTTATGGGATTTTGCAAGAACTAATTAAAACGGAAGTCACAGCTTTAGTTAAGATGAAATGTGTACTCTTTAAATGTGACTGGTTTGACCCAAAAGTTAATAGAGGTGTTCAGTACAAAAACTTTGGAGTTGTGGATGTCAAGAGACGTATTTACAACAAGTTTTAGCATTTCATCTTAACATTGAAAACAAAACATAGATTACTCAATCTATGAACATATGTTGTTGTATAGAAAAATAAAAAAATATTCTAAACCAATATGAAATGGATTAAACATATATCACATAACTTTTACAATAACTAATTTTATAATATAAATACCATTAAACTATTTTTAAAATTATAATATCATGCTTAGGGCGGATTCGAACCTAGTATCTATACTATTAAAACAAGAAACATTATAGAAAAAATCTTTAGTCATGTGTTATATTACATGTAATGCCACTGTATTTTAGTGATTTTTCAAATATTCATTAAGGTATTTTAGTCAAATAATATATTTCAATTATGATTAAAATTTAAATCAAATAAATCGAAACCAAATCATATCATATCTTTTTTAAATAATCATTAAATTTCTCTAAATAATTATGGAAATAACATTATCTCTACTAAACATATTTCCAAACAATACAATAATTAAATATGTATCAAAATAATTTTAAAATAATAGGTTTCACTTCCATAATTAATGAAAAATGAAAATAAAAACAAAAATATATATATATATTAAATTAAAAATCAAATGATAAATATAATTAAATAATTTAGTACATTAATTATTTATAAAAATCATAAAATCAAATTTGATAAACATACATATAAAACAACATGAGTAAATATATTTTAGAACATATTTCAACTAACAATAAAATGAAAAAAAAAAATCAAACTTAATATTAATAAGTGTCTAATTTGTAAAATGTAAATTTTTAAATTTTAAAAATAATTTAACATAGGCTGATATATTTTAACTCAATAAAATTTAAACATTAAAAATTAGTCAATATATCTATATATATAGATAGAGAGAGAGAGAGAGAGAGAGAGAGAGAGAGAGAGAGAGAGAGAGAGAGAGAGAGAGAGAGAGAGAGAGAGAGAGAGAGAGAGAGAGAGTAAAATGGGTGTATTTAGACAATGCAAAATATGTTAAAAAATTAATCAACTCATTTTTATTATAAAAATATTAAAATAACTAATAAAACACAAATTGAAGAGACATATTATCATATTTTAATTTTCATAAAATTTTAATTATAATATATAAAAATATAAAATTAGTTATAATTTTTTAAAAAAATAATAGAAAATATTATATAGTTTTATCATATACTTTAATATAAAACTATCAGCACATCTCAAAATATATTTTCACAAATATATCTTTCATATAAAGTCAAAAATAGAAAAACAAAAAACTATTAAACAATATCATCCACTCTCAAAACATATTGAAATATATAAAATAATTTTTAAAAAAGTAAAACTGTTAGCAAATATTAAAATTTTAAATTTATAAATACATATTATTTAAAAAAAACTAAAAAATAAAAAAGAACAAAATTCACGTCTTTATGGACGGGCCGGAATCTAGTATACTCTTAATTTATGATCACTATTTAAAAATGACCTTTAATCATTTGTTATATTACTTATATTATAATAATTTTTCTATATTTTTCTTATTTTGCCGTCATGTTACTTTTGTTAAAAAAAAATAAACACATCAGCTACACAATAAAAATTTTAAATTTATTTCTGTATATATTAACATTCAAATTTTTTAAAATGATGATAACAAACTATAAGAGTAGAGAATATTACATACCTGACAATCAAATTTAAAGAATTTTTATTAGTTTAATAAAACAATTTTAGATAAATCTCACTAATGGATGAATGCAAATATTATAATTGATAAATTATTTTCATTCAAAACTTTAATTTCTTATAGATTAGCTAATATTTATATTATTTGATCATACGGGTTAGGATTAATATTTTATGATTTGCAGTTTTTCACGGACTATTCTGTCATGACATAAAAAAAATTTCAGTTCTTTTATTAAATCTTTTAGTTAGACTCAAATAAATATTATCATAAATATTTTAATTTGATAAATATTTATTATCTTAGAAATTAGTTAATATTTATATAATTTAATCATATGGTGGAACGGGTTAGGGATAATGGCTTTATGATTTACGGTCATTTACAGGTTATTCAATCAAAATATGTAAAATATTTTAGATCACTACAAGACATGTTAAAAATATTGATTACCTCATTTTGATTATGAAAAAAGAAAAATTGAATTTCAACGTGTTATCCAGGTTAAAAACAGATAACTCCATTTCAATTATTTTTACGAAAAAAAAAGTTAGATCAATGCAAGACATAAACATAATTTGATATCATTTACAAGTTTTGACTCCCATTAATCTGTAGTTACATTTATATAAAAAGTAATCAGAAATTCGATTATAAAGATATTACAAACAAACATATAATACTTAATCTATAAACATATGTTGTTCTATAAATTTTGAAAAATATTTTAAATCAATATAAAAGGATTAAACATAAATCACATAAATTTTTTAAAATATACAAATATCACAGAATTATTTTTTTAAATTATAATCATGCTCTTAGCGCGGACTTGAACCTAGTTTATACTATTAATTTAATATCACTATATCAAGATAACGTTTTATAATGTGTTATATTATCAAAAATGCATTTGGAATTTAAAGAATATGCTAAAATCTCATTAATTATAATTTAGATTAAACATGTAGTTAAAAAATTTTGGACCATAATAAATACCATACACTTGATCACATAAAATCATTTAGACATTAGTTACCAAAAATATTCTTTTATTATAATAGTTATTATATTTCTTTTCTCATTTTTCTCTCATCTTACTTTTGTTAATATAAAAAACATCATTTATATGGTAAAAATATAGTTATATATCTGTATATATGTTATGATTAATAAAAAGTAGAAAGCTTTTATTAGTTTATTCAAATTGTTTAGCTAAATCTCATTGATAGATTGATATACATATCATAAGTAATAGTGTAACTTGATAAAAAAAAGTTAGTATCTTAGCTATTAGTCAATATTTACAATATTTGATTATATGGTGTGACGCCTTAAGAACAATGTTCTATAATTTGTGATTTTCCACATGCTATTTTATCAAAAGATGAAACGATAATTGAAACCAATGTGAGATGGATTAAAAAGATGGATTAACTAATTGTGATTATGAAAACATTAAAAATAAAAGTCGAGTACTAAAATATACAATAAAAAAGATGGATTAAACCATTTTAATTATAAAAATGTAATAGCAAATTTAGACTAATGCAAGACAGATCAAATGAATTGATTATCTCTTCTTAACTCTCATTAATATATTAAAAATCATAAATATGATTATGAAAATATTAAAACTAAACATAGATTACTCAATATAACATATGTTTTTCTATAAAAAGTAAAATCCAAAATGTTTTAAATTAATGTAAAACAAGAGAAAACTTACATCACATCTATTATATTAAAATAGGATCATTATATGGAAAAAACATTTAGTCATGTGTATTTTAGTCATACGATATTTGTAAATTATAATTTAAATTTAAATCAAGATTAAATCAAAACCAAATGGGAGGATATTTTTAAAAATCAAACAGAATCGAAACTTCCTTTTAAATTTTTTATTTTAATTTAAAACCAATTATTTAAAAAAAACCAAATTAATATCTAAAAACATTTGAATAATTTTGTGAATATTTAAAATGTCAAAAATAGCTGAATAAATATAAATAAGTCTTTTTAAGAGTTACTCCGTCATATTTTACAAGCTATAATTATTTGATATATAAGAGGTTAAACTATTTTATTTTCATAAATATGAATAAATTTTTAGAACACACCAAATAAATAATTTGGTTTTTTGCGGGTTACTTCGTCAAATTATTCAAATTATAATTATTTTATTCAGATATATTAAAATTGACAGGCTAGCCTACTTTTTTATAAATGTGAAATTACATTCTTCAAATTAAAATGGTTATTTTATAATCAATAAAATATTATACCAAATAAAATGGTATAATATAGAATATTTAAATGTACATATATATATATATATATATATATATATATATATATATATATACAAATCGATAAGCATATTATATAACCATACTATAACTATATAATTAATAGAAATTATATAGTATTATCATCTGTTTCAAATAAACTATTAAAATATCTCAAATTATGACTTTCATAATATATTTTTGATACAAAATAGTAAAAAAAAAAAAAAAAAAACAACTAAAAATATCATCTGTTCTCATAACATATTAAAACTATATCTTATAATTTTGCAAAAAAAAAAAAAAAACTGCTATTACACCTTAAACTTCTAAATTTAAAAATTTATATTTTTAAAATTTGATTTAAATATTAAATATATATATATATATATATAGGACAGGCCAAAATTTAAATTTAGTAACTTTTATAATAATTACTTTTTCTAAATTAAAAATTACTTTAAAATAATAATTTTGTATTTTAGATGGGTCCGAACTTAATTTTTAATTATTGTTCCATACGGACTTATTGGGATGGTTTAACATTTGCACATGGCACCATATTTTCCCAACTAATATATAAAGACCTATTCTTCAAGCTTTTAACAGGTTCTCTAGCTCCCAAAACAGAATCTTCAATTTCATCTTTTCCTTTTGCTTTGTGTTCTCCTCTTTCTCCGGCATGGGGATCCTTGTGGCTTTTTTCTCTATCCCTATTGGTTTGCTCTTCTTAGTTTCAGGTCTCATCGTCAACCTCATTCAGGTGATTCATTTTCTTGTATTTCAAACATCGATTTTTTTTACTCTGATACCAAAGGAAATATATATATATATTTTCAATTCTTCTCCATGGAAGACATTGACCTGAAACATTTGGTTTCTCTTCAAAATGTGTATGACAATTAAAAGTAAAAAAAAAAAATCTTTTTCAAACAGCTTGTGTTCTTCATATTGGTACGTCCAATCTCAAGAAGTCTGTATAGAAGAATCAACACAAGTGTTGCAGAGTTACTTTGGTTGGAGCTCATATGGCTCGTTGATTGGTGGGCTCGTATCAAGGTTTGGTGATCCATTATAGTTTCTTTATGCGGTCTTTCTTGAAAATTAAATGAACCCATCTCCAACAAGTAACTGTGATTTTTACATTATATTAATGTTCTTATTGATAAAAAATTGTGATGCAGATCAATTTGTATGTTGATGCAGAGACTCTACAACTAATTGGTAAGATGATTACGCAATTCGGCTTCTTATAAATCTCAGCGATTAGAATTTGCTCATGTTCATGAATATAACCACCTTCAGGTAAAGAACATGCACTTGTCTTATGCAATCATCGAAGTGACATCGACTGGCTTATCGGATGGGTCATAGCTCAGGTCTTTTTTCTTTCTGTTAATTCTTTTAACTTTGTAATATCTTGTCTCTGATTGAATATTCATAAAAATAACAGCGTGTAGGTTGTCTTGGAAACACTCTAGCCATCATGATAAAAGAAGCCAAATACCTCCCGGTGAGTTTTTTTTTTTTTTTCTTTTTTTTCTTTTTTTCCATCATAATTGTTTTCTTCTTTGCCTTCCACAGATCATAGGTTGGTCAATGTGGCTTTCAGATTACATATTCTTGGAAAGAAGTTGGGCTAAGGATGAAAGTACCCTCAAGGTTCATTGTTTAAATTTGTTTCGAGTTATCTGTAATATGTTTCTGATTACTGTAATTGAATTCAAAATTAATTTTTGTAGGCAGGTTTAAAGCAATTAGAAAACTTTCCTACAACGTTCTGGTTAGCTCTTTTCGTTGAAGGAACTCGGTTCAACCAAAAAAATCTTGAAGATGCACAAGACTACGCCTTATTAAAAGGCTTACCATCTCCTCGCAACGTTTTGATTCCTCGTACGAAGGTAGGATCTACCAAAACTTGTCTTATTATGAACTTTACTAGCACGTGAATTTTCATAATTTGCAAACTCAGGGCTTTGTTACCGCGGTAACTCACCTACGGTCATTTGTCCCTGCGATTTATGACTGTACGTTTACGGTTCATAAGAAGTGGTCTCCACCAACATTGCTTAAGATGTTCTGTGGGCAATCATCCGAGGTTACAACAATAATTCAGTGTGTTCGTTATGGCTCTTGAAATCTACTCTCACTTCTCACATAAAAGAAGCTCTATGTTTCTTTACTCTGTAGGTGAATTTGCAGATGAGACGTCATAGAATGAGCGAACTGCCAGAAACCGCAGATGGCATTGCACAATGGTGCCAAGATCAGTTCATCACCAAGGTTAGGCAACCGAATCTTGCTCATCAAACTTTCATTTCATCTCTCATCACGTTTAACTTTTTTTGTGAAATTAGGATGCTCAACTAGAAAACTACTTCACAAATGGTGTGTTCAGCAACTTGGAAGTCCACCAAATTGACCGGCCAATCAAACCATTGATTGTAAGTCACATACAACATATGAAAATTGCTCTTAAAAACCGACTATTCTCCTTAAAAACATGTTTCTGTCTTTAATTAGGTGGTCATAATTTGGTTCGGTCTCCTTGGCGGTTTCGCCCTACTTCAATGGCACTCCATGGTATCTAGTATTTTTTATTATAACGATGCAATTTCTGACCCTGTCACAATGTAACACCGTCTCTCGTACTTAACTTAAATGGCAAGTTACCAATTTAAATAACAACTTCACAACTCGGCTAATTTATTTAAATGGTTTCTTGAAAACCAATCATCTATACTATTAAAATAAGAAATATATAGAAAAAACATTATCTACCGTGTTATATTACGATTTATATCATTATAATTTAATGAAACTTTTAAAATTTTAGACAATAATATCAAATGGATTTCTAAGTAATTAATTCATAATATCTTTCAATATCTCTTTTATTTTAAATATAATTGTATATTTTCGTTTTAATTATAATAAAATCTTATACAATTTTATCTAACTAAATCACTCGATAAATAATGTATAACTAGATTCTGGTCCGTCCTAAGGACAGGAGTTGTTATTATATATTTTATAATTTTGTAATAATTTATATTTATAAATTTAGAAGATCAAAATTAAATCATTAATTTACTACAATATATTAATATTAATTGATAATTTTGTTAATTAATTTTAATTACAATTTTTTTAAAAAAAAATCATAATCACATAATCAAAAATATCATGAAAATATATTTATTTATTTAATTTTTTGATAATTATTTAAGACGTGTTTAAATGTACTGATTGTAGTTACAATTTTTTTGTTAAGATTTCTAGATTTATTATATATTTTAAAATTAGAAAACAAGAAAATATCTTTATTGAAAGATTTTGATCGTCTATATGGTTAGTATTTAGGTTCTGAAAATTAAATTTAAGAATATATTTTTGGTTTTTGAAATTAGGTAACTTTATTGATAGATTTGTTTTAGGATATCACTTGTATTTTTCAATATCTTGCATATTTGTTCACATTTATAAATGACAATTTTATCTTTAATGAGACTCTTAAAATATCAAATAAGATCAATAACATAAATCGTAATATAACACGGTACAAAATGTTTTTTTTTATAATGTTTTCTATTTTAATAGTATAGATGTGTGTGCTATGATTTTATGAATAATCAACAGAAATTTAACTAAATCACTTTAACGGGATCTTCATGTCTTTGTCAATATTTCGAGTACACACAAACATCATATACCCACAATACCAATCATCTATAGCATAATAATATCATATCTAGCATGCTATTAGTTAATAATCATCATCAATCAACAAACAATCTCCTATACTTAACTTTTACTAATACTAAACTTTAAGAGGTGTTAAAATATACGGATCTGACATTCACCTTTGTGTTCACGTCTAAAAATTGAGTTCGGAAAGTAGCAGTTAGGTTTTAGAATCGCTAAAAATAGCGATTCAGGTTGGAAAATATCGTTTAAGGCGGCTGCAGTTGAAACGAGACTTTCTACGGATATGTGGTTGCGTTCTAGGCCATTGGCATTTCAGAAACTGTTTTTGCAATTAGAAAAGGAATTAGGAGATCTGGGTTTTGAAAGATTATGTTAATGTTTGCAAAACACCTTATCATGATGCGCTTTCTTATCTAGTATTATGAATTCATCAAATTCAAATCTTTTATGGGATCCACCCCATGAAAGAAAAAGAACATCTTCACAATCAATTTTGTTCCATTATTTCTCTGTGAAACTAATAATTAACTCATACGTCTATATGAGCAACACATGAACAAATCACTACGTTGGGGTCAAAACCCATTTCTCAGGATTGATTAGCTTATGAGTCTAAGTATCTACACAAGAGACTAGTCTCAAGACATTAGAACATGAGGGTAAATCGCCAGTCCGTCTTACTGGACATGGTGATCTAGTCCAGCAAGAGGCCGATCGCCAGTCCACCTTACAGGACATAGCAACCTTGTCCTGAAAGAGGTAGGTCGCCAGTCCGTCTTAAAGAACATGGCGACCTGGTCCTTAAAGAGGCAATTCGCCAATCCGTCCTACGGGACATGGCAATCTGGTCCGGAAAGAGGCAGGTCGCCAATCCGTCTTACGAGATATGGCGGCCTAGTCCCAGAAAAAGGCAGGTCGCCAGTCCGGCTTACGGAGCATGGCAAACTGATCATAGTCTCTTGAAATTAGAATAAGAGGGCAGGTCACCGACCTTCTACCCGAAAAAGGACTGCAACCTAGTCCAGCAAGAGGCAGGTCGCCAGTTCGTCTTACGGAACATGGTAACCTGATCATAGTCTCTAAACATCAGAACACAAGGGCAGGTCGCCCACACTCTCCCGAGAGAGGGTGGCAACCTGGTCACTCGAAGAAGCAGGTTGTCCATTTTCCCGAGAGAGAGAGAGAGCGGCGAGCTAGTCACCCAAAGGAGCAGGTCGCCCACCCTCCCGGGAGAGAGAGTGATGACCTGGTCACTCGAGGAAGCAGGTCACCCACTCTCCCGGGAGGGAAAGGGGAGACCTGGTCACTCCGGCGGTAGGTTGCCAACCTCATCGAGAAGGGTTCCAGGCAACCTGATCCTTCACACCACATTTTTCTTGACCTAACTAGCAAGCTAAAAGTTTGGTTCAGTGCTACTCGGCCGTGAAGTAGTGTTCACGACACTATTCACGAGATACTATTCATTGAACACTATTCATAAACCAAACACAAAATCTCCGACCTGAAGATTTGGTCTAGCGTTACTCGGGTGCAGAACACTATTGATGACACTGTTTACGAACCAACTATAAGACCGGGAAAGAAGTCAAACAAGACAACCGACCAAACTTAAGTCAGACCGGACCAAACCCGAGGCGAGCTGGGTCTGGACAAGAATAAAAGACGACATATTGAGAAGACGGGCCGCAGATAAAACCCAAACCCGTTGAAGTCGACGGATTACTACACTTAATGATGTCCCACATTAGTAGTACCTCATCTCAGCATCCTAAGTCGCTCAAAATATATATATATATATATCATGTATTAAGGTTTAGACCATCCATTCTGAGTACTTAGACTTCATATTGTAAGACTATTAAGCTTTTACGAAATTTCTTGTACTTGGCAAAAAGATCATTCAATAAAATTAACTTTCAATCTTGGTCCTTGAGTTCTTTTAAAATAGGATTTTTGAGCCTCCATTTATTATAAGTTTTGATTGTGTGAGTTTCGACTCTCAGAGTTTGGTGCCGTCTATGGGGACGAGAAATATTCTAAACCCTAAGAACAAGAAGATACGAGAACGAGAGCCATGCCCGAAAAAAATGATGGATTGGAGCCAAGCGCAGGAGTTTCAAAGAAATAGGATCTCATTCAGGGGAAGTGAAGCTACCGGAATCGACCACCCTCATGATGATCCACTTTTCATTAGCCTTTCGATCGGAGACCATGTTGTGCCAGGAGTTTTAATCGACACAGGGAGTTTGGTGAACGTTATATTTCAAGAAACCTTCGGAAGATGAACACTGGGACTTGGCATCTCACAACCCATCCTAAAACGTTGACTAGTTTCACAGGAAAAACGACGATGACCACCGGAGCAGTCCGACTCCCCGTGAGAGCCAAAAAGAGTGAAGACGGAAGTAGAATTCGCATTGGTTAACCGCCTAACAATTTACGGCGCAATTATGGGAACACCTTGGCTAAACTCGATTAAGGCTATTCCTTCGACTTATCACATTTGCCTCAAATTCTCGACTCAAACCGGAACTGAAACGATCTAGAGACAGCAGAGAGATCTGCGAGCTTGTTTTCTAACGGAGCATAAACTGAGAGGGCCAGTGACCGAATCTGACGCAAAGATGAAACCAAAGAAGACAATGGCGGAACGGCAACTGGCAAAACTGGAGTACAAATGATCGATCGAAGAAGCCCAAAAACTGGAAAGCGATCCCCTGTGCGAACCGGTAATCTCGACATGCATCGACGAAACACGCCCGGACCGGTGCGCAGAAATTGGAGCTAACCTATAGGAGCCGATCAAATCGAAGATGATCTCTCTCTTGCAAGAAAATGTCATCCCATTCGCATGGGCAGCCAAAGATATGCCCGGGATAGACACTAACATCACGAGCCAGGTTCTCAATCTAGACCCGACCTTCAAACCAGTGAAGAAAAAAAGGCGTAAACTTGGGCTGGAAAGAGCCCAATCGGTAAACGACGAGGTGGAGCGACTGTTGAAAGTCGTATCCGTCATGGAAGTAAAAGATGCCGATTGGTTTGCCAACCCAGTGGTAGTGAAGAAGAAGAACGGAAAGTGGTGAGTCTGCGTCGATTTCACAGATCTAAACAAAGCATTCCCAAAAGACAGCTTCCCGCTTCCGCACATTGACCGGCTAGTAGAGACCACAGCTGGGAACAAAATCCTATCCTTCATGGACACATTCTCCGGATACAATCAAATCATGATGAGTCCCGATGACAGAGAAAAGACCCCGTTCATAACAGACCGCGGTATATATTGTTATAAGGTGATGCCGTTTGGGCTTAAAAATGCAAGACTCGTCAACAAAATGTTCGCCAGAAAGCTCAGAAAAATGATGGAGGTTTATATCGACGACATGTTGGTGAAATCCCTAGAGGAGAAGGATTACGTCAAACATTTGTGAGAATGTTCTGAGCAACTCAAACACCACAATATGAAGTTGAACCCGACGAAGTGTAGATTCGGGGTAGCATCGGGAGAGTTCCTAAGCTACCTTGTGACACACCAAAGAATATAGGCAAACCTGAAACAAATCAACGCGGTGATAGAGATGGTCTCCCCAAAGACGAAAAGAGAAATCCAGAGGTTGGCGGGGCGAGTCGCGGCGCTAAACCGATTCATCTCAAGATCGACGGACAAATCTCTGTCATTCTACGACACCCTCATGGGAAACAAAAAGTTTGAATGAACGGAGAAGTGCGAGTTGGCATTCCAGGAGTTGAAGAAATATTTGGCGAGTCCACCTGTCCTAGAAAACCCGGTTGAAGGGGAGCCATTTTTCATCTACATGATGGTGTCATCCACGGCGGTAAGGGGAGTATTCAAAAAGGGAGGAGCGCAACGAGCAAAAGCCGATCTATTATGTAAGCCAAACTCTGACAGACGCGGAGACTTGGTACCCATTAATGGAGAAAGCGGCGCTGGGGGTGGTGATGTCAGCCCGGAAGCTTAGACCATATTTCCAGTCACATACGATCGTCGTGATTATAATTTCCCTCTCAGAATTTTTTTGCATAGTTCCGAGTCAATCGGGGCGACTAGCGAAATGGGCAGTGGAACTAAGTGAGTACGTCATCGAGTATCGGACAAGAACATGCGCCAAGTCCCAAGTGCTGGCGGATTTCCTAGTTGAACTCCCAACAGCGGGCGTCGAAGAACCAACTCCAAACTCAGTTTGAATGCTTCACACCGACGGATCATCATCAAAGAAAGATTTGGGAGTCGGAGTGCGGTTAACGTCGCCCACCGGAGAAATCTTGGATCAATCATTCCGACTACAGTTCAATGCCTCAAATAATGAAGTAGAATACGAAGCTCTAATTGTGGGCCTGAGACTGGCCCTTGGACTTAAAATCCAAAACCTATAATCATATTGCGACTCACAACTGGTCGCAAACCAATTCAGTGGAGAGTATGAGACGAGGGACGATCGAATGGAAGCCTATCTTGAAATCGTCCAAAGCTTGGCCAAGCAATTTAAGGAGTTCAAACTCACGCGGATTCCACGCGGATAGAATCTGACAGCTGATGCATTAGCGGCCCTAGCGTCGACTTTGACCCCGGAGAAATGCAAGTTATTCCCGTGGAATTCATTAGCAACCAAGCATCGATCCACCTCAAGTCGCAAACCTTATACGAGCACCAGAAGAGGGAGAAGAAGAAGAAGAAGAAGAAGAAGACACTCCATAAGAAGAGATAACAACAGACCCGCAGGAAGAATACGGCTGCAATCGCAAGTGGATTGGCCCGATACGAGCCTGTATCATGGACGGAGAGCTTCCAGCAGAAAAATGGGCGGCTGAAAGCTGAGAGCACAGGCCGCCCGTTTCATTTGACTAGATGGAAACGTCTTCAAGTGGAGGCTATCTGGACCATGAATGGCTTCCGTAGAAGGTGAAGAAGCAAGAAGAGTCATGGGAGAAGTCCACAGCGGATCATGAGGAAACAATTCCGGAGGAAGAGCTCTCGCAATCAAAATCAAGCGGCACAGACACTACTGGCCGACCATGGGGAAAGACTGTGAGAAATTCTCCCTCAAATGCGAGAAGTGCCAAAGACACGCGCCGACAATCCACCAGCCCGCCGAAGTCCTATCCGCGCCGTACCCGTTCATGTGGTGGTCAATGGAAATTATGAGGCCGATGATTAATTTGAAGCAGAAGAGGTTCCTACTTGTTGTTACAACTTACTTTTCAAAATGGGTTGAGGCCGAATCTTACACTAGTATCAAAGACGGTGGGGTAAAGCACTACGTGTGGAAAAACATCATTTGCCGATACGAAGTGCCATACAAAATCGTCACCGATAACAGCTCCCAATTCATCTCGGCCCGATTCGAAGGATTCTGCGAGAAGTGGAAGATACGGCTAAGCAAGTCAATGCCGCGCTACCCGCAAGGCAACGGCCAGGCCGAAGCAGTCAACAAGACCATCATCGACGAACTCAAAAAACGCCTAAGAGAGAATATGGGCCGGTGGGCAGACGAGCTTGAAGGGGTCTTATGGTCTCATCGGACAACTCCAAGGCAAGCTACGGAAGAAACACCATTCACACTTGTCTACGACACTGAATGTGTCATCCCATAGAAGGTCGAGTTCCCTGGAGTCAGACGCAGACTCCTCTCTAGACAAGAAGGCATGAACCATCTGATGCTACTCGACGAGCTCGACCTGATCAACGAAAGGTGAGACCAAGCACTTGTCTGTATCCAAAACTATCAGCAAGCGGCCGCTAAGTACTACAACTCCAACGTTCGCAGCCGCAAATTCAAAGAAGAAGATCTCGTCCTACGGAGAGTTTTCAAGAACACGGCGGAACAAAATGTGGGCAAAGTAGGCGCCAAGTGGGAACGACCATACAAAGTGACAAAGGTGGTTCACCTAGGAGCATATGAACTCGAAAACAAAGAAGGAAAACCCATACCAAGATCATGGAATGCAATGCATCTAAAGATATACTATCACTATACTTCCTTAAACATTGTAAACGAACTGTGGTTAGCTTGATCCCTTATTCCAGGGTACGTAGGCAACTTATCTTTTGATAAGTTCAGCTGCTCCCTTTTAAAAAGCTTTAAGGAGAGGGGGGGGGGGGGGCGAAGTGAAGCGGGTCCGTATATACGTATATTCCCACCAATTATGAGGAACTCCGACCACAAAAAAAAATGTATACTCTGGTAAATCTTTGCCTCTTGTCACACATCTTACCAGCTGTTGCTGATCACAACATGACGAATTAATAACCATTGTTCTGTATACATTTGTAGGCGGATAAAATAGCGTGCTATACAAATTTCTGGATCAATATCCGAAGGGCAGGACTTGACCGGGAATGCAGGAAGTGCCTGAATGATATTTGTTTTAGCTTATCTTCAGGATCGTTTCGTAGATTGGAAATATTGTGGAGCTTAAACCGCTAAATAAGCTCGCAAACCCAGTACACACCGAATTAATAACCATTGTTCTGTATACATTTGTAGGCGGATAAAATAGCGTGCTATACAAATTTCTGGATCAATATCCGAAGGGCAGGACTTGACCGGGAATGCAGGAAGTGCCTGAACGATATTTGTTTTAGCTTATCTTCAGGAGTGTTTCGTAGATTGGAAATATTGTGGAGCTTAAACCGCTAAATAAGCTCGCAAACCCAGTACACACCGTCCTCGGAACACTGGTCTTACTACATGTCGTGAACAAAATACCAAACTGGCATTGGTATGAGATTACAAATATATTCGCCGTCAAAAACGGGGACGTAGGCGAAGAAGCTGAGAATCCTAAACCAGACAGAACCTTAAACCAAATAAGCCGCTTCACGTCACGCTGGTAGAACTGTACAATTAAACCCCGAAAGGATGCTTTCCTAAGCATATTACTTAGATCAGATAGCCCGGTAAAGCACTCATCAAACCAATTATTGCTCCGTAAGCGCCTCTTGGCACGCTACTCGAACATAAGTGTTTAGTACGAATGATGGTTGGCACACGAATGCTCAGAAAATCATTCGGACTAGAATAATCAAAATATTTTTGTATTAAACCGCTGAATAAGAACAAAACCAGACTAAGGTCAATTCAGAACACAAAATGCGTGAGGCCGATACATAAAATCAGTAAAAGCTCAACAAAACTTAAAATTCAAAAACAAAAACCAACACAAAAGAACAAGGGAGAATCCGGGCCGAACGCCCCAACAAGGGTAAGATCCGAAATCCCAGGAATTCCATCATTTAACCCAGCTGGGTCAGGTATTCCGAACGCCGCTGCCTCATCTTCGACCGATCTACCCCTAAACGTCGAACGATTTCACCATGGGAAGAAGAAATCGGCAGCGACTTGATCTTTTCTTGAATTTGAGCAATCATCTTGTCAAACTGACCCATCGCTCTGGTTAAACCCTCTTTCCAGTCGGACAAAGTTTTATTTTCCTCATCCAGATTCGGAGGTTCTTTCCCCTGAAGCAAAGCAATGAGTTCGAGATTTCCCACCACCTGAGCAAGGTCGACCTCTTTGGCCTTCATGTCAGACAACAACCCATGCAACTGCATCAGTTCGTCAAGTATAGCACGATACTTGTCGGCGGAAGCCTTCTGACAATCGGCATAAGCTCGCTGAGCCTTCGCCTCACGCGAAGCTTTCGATCTCTCAAGCTTGTTCACCATTACCTTTAAGTCAGCAGATTTGCGTGACATTTTTTCCTCTAGGCGAACAGATATATCAACGGCTTGATTGTTATCTTGTTTTAGATGCAAAAGCTGCTTCTCAAGTGACTTGATGTGTCGGGAACTCGAGTCCTTAGTATCATTAAGCTTCCTCCTAATAGACCTGGCCTCGGCCCGTGCTTCCTCAGCAGGTTTTCGGATTCCGAGAATCCCTGTGTCATACGAACTAACACACTTGTTCACGGATGAGATAAACTACAAAAGAAAATGAGAAGAGTAAATAAAAAGAGAGCAACAACAAGACCCAAAAAGAGTTCAAGAGAACTGTACATTCATCCCAAGCTGGTGATGTCCATGTACTTCTCGGATTCTTCCAGACTGTTGCAGGAGGGAAATTGAAAATCCAGATCTGTGATCGTAGAGAAAAACCTTCCAACAAATAGCTTTAGACGTACCAAACTCTCGCGGAGGATTTATTGCCACATCATTAAAAGGCTGTGTTCCGAGGGGATATCTCTTTTTCCCCTTTGCATTGTGCCCTTCAGGACATCCTGCCCCCTTCAGGACATCCTGCCCTCTTCTTAACATTCAATCCGCACCACTTTAGATGCAGCGGACAATTCACCGCCGATAAGCCAAAAATAACACCTTGATTTGACGGCCGACCCTCGGAAAAATGATTCTCTACATTCCTTGAACTGTTAGAAACACTTCCCGCCAAGATCGCCTCTTTCTTAAGGGAATAACCACAATGGTTGACAAAGCCAACCTATTCACTGGCCACTCAGAGGGAGGAAGGGCGAGATCGCCCTTGAGAGACTTCCCCACTGAAGAAGAGGTCACAAACTTATTAGGAAAGCTCACCCTCTTCTTCTCCCACCTCTCCTTCTCCTCCCTCTCGCGCCTCTCCTTCTCCTTCTTCCCACGAACCGTCAATTCAGCCATGATGGTAAAAATCAAAAAGCTCTAAACTTCTTTAATAGAAAATCAGAAAACAGCTCTCGAAAAAAGTTCTTAAGGATACAAGGGAGAAAAGAGAGCACATATGTATACCGGAGCCATCTCAAATTCAAACTCGAGGAGGAATACGACTTTCTTTTATCCCGAGCCGAGTTTTTCGGAGTATTTAGGCATAAAAGAGGATTTTCCTTTTTTCAGCTCGCTAACTTCGGCTTTTGAATATGTCGATTAAAAAAAGAAACATATCAGATCGCCTCTTGGCATACATCTCAACACTTCGGTTCATCAATCTTGATCAATACTTAACTTAAAACTCTCCACTCCCGCACACGGAACTAATGAGCTGGGGTCAAAACCCACCCCTTAGGATTTATAAGCCGAAGAGTCTAAGTATCTACACGAGAGACTAGTCTCAAGATATCAGAATACTAGGGCAGGTCGCCAGTACGCCTTACGGGACATGGGGACCTGGTCCTGAAAGAGGCAGATCGCAAGTCAGTCTTACGGAACATGGCGACCTGGTCCTTAAAGAGGCAGGTCGCCAGTCCGTCTTATGGGACATGGTGACCTGGTCCGGAAAGAGGCAGGTTGCCAGTCCATAGTACAGAACATGGCAACCTGGTCCTTAAAGAGGCAGGTCACCAGTCCGTCTTATGGGGCATGGCGACCTGATCCCGGAAAGAGGTAGGTTGCCAGTCCGTCTTACGGCACATGGCGACCTGTTCATAGTCTCTAGACATTAGAACACGAGAGCAGGTCGTCGACCTACTTCCCCAGAAAGGACGGCGACCTAGTCTAGGAAGTGGCAGGTCGCCAGTCCGTCTTACGGAACATGGTGACTGATCATAGTCTCTAGACATCGGAACACGAGGGCAGGTCGCCCGCTCTCTCCCGAGAGAGGGTGGCGACCTGGTCACTCAAAGAAGCAGGTCGCCCACTCTCCCAGGAGAGAGAGAGGCGACCTGGTCACCCGGAAGAGCAGGTCGCCCACCCTCCCGAGAGACAGTGGCAATCTGGTCACTCGAAGAAGCCGGTCGCCCACTCTCCCGGGAGAGAGAGTGGCAACCTGGTCACTCCGAGGGCATGTCACCAACCTCACCGAGAATGGTTCCAGGCAGCCTGATCCTTCACACTATTTCTTTACATCTTTCTTGACTGATCTGGTGAGCTAAAAGGTTGGTTCAGCGTTATTCAGCCTCGGAACAGTGTTCACAACACTATTCACGGAACACTGTTCATAAACCAAACACAAAATCTCCGACCCAAAGATTTGATCAGCATTACTCGGGTTCGGAAAACTAGTCATGACACTGCTCACAAAACACTGCTCATGACACTGTTTACGAATCGACCATAAGACCGAGAAAAAAGTCGAACAAGAGGCGAGCTGGATTGGGACAAGGCCAAACGAAAATCAGACCGGACCAAACCCGAGGCTAGCTGGATCAGGACAAGGCCAAACGACGATGTATTGAGAAGACGGGCCGCAGATAAACCCAAACACGTTGAAGTCGACGGATTACTACACTTAACGATGTCCCACATTGGTAGTAGCTCATCTCGGCATCCTAAATTTGCTCAGTATATATAGATAGCATGTATTAAGGTTTAGACTATCCCATTCTGAGTACTTAGACTTCGTATTGTAAGACTATTAATCTTTTACGAAATTCCTTGTACTTGGCAAAAAGTTCATTCAATCAAATAAACTTTCAATCTTGATCCTTGATTTCTTTTAAAATAGGATTTTCGAGCCCCCATTTAATGTAAGTTTTAATTATGTGAATTTCGACTCTCACACACTCCATCGTGTTGATATGAGGCGATTTTGCCTCATTCTAACCTTTGTTTTGCAGGTTTTATCGAGTCTTTTTAGTCTTTATCGAGTCGTTTCAGGTTTCTAAGGAGCTATAAACGAAGACATGAGGGATTGGAGCCTCTGGAGCAAAAAGGGGCCGAATTTGAAGATCATCACCCTTTTGGAGCACATGCTCTATCTGCCCGGAGCAGATATGGAAACTCCACTTACCTAGTTTTGGGACACGAAAGAAGGAAAAGGGGGAGGAGAGCCGCCGCAAGGAGAATCTTATCTTTAACCTTCGATTTTCTAGCTAGAGAGAGATTTTTGGGATAAGAACCTTTGAGAGTTTTTCTACTTGTAAGATTTGGAGGAGAATCTCTGCCACACTTGAGAAGAATTCTAAACCTTTGTCATTTCTATTATATATTCAATGAATTCTCTTTTGCTTGTTGCTGTGTTTTCCGATTTCATGTCTGAGTAGATCCTCCTGTTAGATCAGGGATTTCAATGGTATTCATGAGTTGATGGGTTGAACACAAATAGGGATTTGAATAGATAGTTTTCACCACTTGTTAGTCTTAATGCCTGAATTGAATTGATCACTTAATTCATGATTTTAGGTAAATCCATTCATCAAAAGTGTAATAGGTTGCTAGAAGTGACTTTGGTGAGCAATTTGTCCTTAGCCAACGACAGTTGATGTTAAGGCAAATTGTGAGCATGTCAAGCCTGTGAAATAATGCTTATTTGCGATTCTAGATCCAAACGATAGTTTAGGATTTTAGGTTGTTAGATAAAGTTGTTGATGCCACGACAGTGGATTAATATTACTTCTATGTTTGAGCTCTAGGCTGGCGCTTAGTTGCCCCTGAATAGTTGTTCGATCCCTTACTCTGAATTTCCTGCGAAACAACCTTGGTCTAACGCTTGTTTTATCTGAAGTTTAATTACTGTTTGAATCCGTCACTTGTTTCACAACCAACAAAACCAACTTGCTTGCTTAGCTTTCTTTCAAAACCTCATAGACACAAAGTGTAACACTGGTCCCCTGGAAATCGAACCTAACTGTATTACAATCATAAGCTGTGCACTTGCAGTAGGAAATAGAACTCTAAATCCAGTCTATCAAGTTTTTGGCGCCGTTGCGACGGGGACCAATTCGTCACCTCTGTTTCTTGGTTTGAATTTCAGTCTAAGACCTTTCTAATCTGTTTCTGTTCTCCTCTCTTGTGTGTTTCAGGTGCATGACCACAAGGATCAAGAACTCTGAGAATCTCGTCATCCTAACCAACGAAGAGTTATCTAGAAGAGAGCGAGAAAACAGGCAAAACCGAGCGGCACAAGTGTTTGCTCCTGTTCCTGTTCCTACCACATACACTACTCCTGTCTCTGCACCTGTCCACGTTCCTGATATTGTGGATATGGCCGACAGAGGCAATGCTGAAATGGCAGCTGAGCTGCAAAGACTTCGTCAAGAAATGGAGCAACTCAGACAACCGCGGCAGCAACAGCCGGCGATCGGAGATAAGGACAATCCACATGCCTATTATCAAAATAGAGCTGCGATTGTCCCACCCACGATCCAGAGGCAAGATTTTGAGATCAAGCCTCAAATGATAACTTTGGTAAAGCAGCATTTATTCCATGGTTTGCCTGCAGAAATTCCGATGGATCACATCGAAAATTTTGAAGAAATTTGCAGTACTACTGGTTCAAATGGAGTGCCTCACGACTTTCTGAAGTGTAAGCTGTTCCCATTCTCTTTGGCGGACAAGGCTTCACGCTGGCTTAAGTCATTACCACCTGGGTATTTGACAACATGGGATGAGTGTAGATCAGCATTCTTGGATCACTTTTACACCAAGTCTAAGACCGCAGCTTTGAGGAGCAAGATATCCTCATTCCAGTAACATTCCGGAGAAGCCTTTTTCGAGGCTTGGGAAAGGTTCAAGGAGTACAGAAGAGAGTGTCCTCATCATGGGTTCACTGATGAACTCATTCTGGGTACCTTCTATGATGGTGTTGATTGGGATTACAGAAATGCCCTAAATGCAGCTAGTAATGGCGATTTTATGACAAAGTCCAAGGAGGGTGCTTTTAAACTGATTGAGAACTTGGCTGCAAGTTCCAGCAGCAAGTCTCCTGAATACGACAGAACAAAGAAAGTCAGTAGTGTGGAAGCTCAAAAGATTGACGAGCTCACAGCTAAGGTTAACCTTTTGCTAAAGGGGAACCAAAAGACAGTCCATTTTGTTGATGAGAATGGAGAAGCACCTCTATCTAAGGAGTTTGGAGATAACCAGGATGATAATCAGCTGGAGGTCAACTATGTGAATGGGCAAGGGTTTGTGCAAAATCGTGGGTCCAATCAAGCTTACAGGAGTCATCCCAACTTGTCCTACCGGAGCACCAATGTGGAGAACCCACAAGATCAAGCATATCCACAACAGCAGGGGGGCCAGAACCAGCTGTCTCAGAATGTGGGGTTTCAAAAAAGGTACTCCAACAATTCACAAGGGAAGCAGTTCATCACAAATCCGGGGCAGAATCGTTTCCAAGGAGGACAACAAAAGTCGCAATATGCTAGCATGCAACCTTCATCAAGCTCTGCAAACACCTCTCAAGATGATTTAAAAAACCTTATGCAGCAGTTGTTGCTTAACCAGCAAAAGTCATCTTCAGAAATCAATGCTAAGGTTGATCACATGTACAATGACATGAATGGCAAGTATGAGGTTGTGTGGACTCACATGAAGAAATTGGATGTTCAGGTTGCACAAACCGCAGAAGCTGTCAAGAGAACACCTGGGACTCTCCCTGGAAAACTTGAAAATTCAAGAGCTGAATACATCAATGCCATCGAACTGAGGAGTGGGAAGACACTTCAGGTACCTACAACACCAACACAGAAGTCAGATAAGGGGAAAGAGATTGCTGAGGAGCACTTGCTCCAGGAGGGACAGCATGTTCCAGGCGAAGAAAACTCGAAGGATCATCCCTCGACGTCCAGAGCACCTGCTCCGACTCCATCTCAGGGTGCTCCAGGTGGAGATTTTACGATAGAGCACTCCAGCCCATCGACGGAGCACCTGCTCCATCAGGGTGCTCCACCCCCACCTGCAGAAAAACTTGCAGCAGTCCCCGAAAGGATTTACAAGCCTAAAGTACCCTACCCAGTCCCACCTAAGAAATCACGTAAGGACCTAGAAGATGCTAAATGTAAGGAGCTGCTTAGAGACATAACCATTAAAATTCCATTGGTTGATGCTGCCCAAATGATGCCATCTTTGAAGAGGTACATAAAAGGATTGCTGGATGGAAGAGTGGCAGACGAGGAGGATGTGATGCTTGTTTCAAAGGACTGTAGTGTTGTATTACAAAATAAAGCACTCAGGAAGATGGGTGATCCAGGGAGGTTTGTCTTATTTGTGCAAATTGGACCCAACATTTTTGCCTGCTCACTCTGCGATTTGGGTTCAAGCGTAAACCTTATACCATACTCTGTGGCTAAAAGATTGGGTTTCACCAATTTCAAACCGACAAGGATCTCTCTGGTTTTTGCTGACAGATCAACAAAGCTGCCTGTAGGAGTCCTTGAGGACTTACAAGTGACGATAGGGAACACGCTAATCCCTACTGATTTCGTGGTTCTGGAACTGGATGAAGAGCCCAGAGACCCTTTTATTTTGGGTAGAACGTTCCTTTGCACAGCTGGTGCGTTAATTGATGTGAGGAACGGAGTGATCGATCTCCAACTGGGAGATATTATGGTGAAGTTCGAGATGGATAAACTCCTTAAAAGACCCATGCTGGATGGGCAGACATTCACCGTCGAAGGTGATGATGCAGTCTCACACCCAATGATTGAAGAAGTTTTATCCAATGATCCATTGGAGATTGCATTGACTATGGCTGAAAGAAAACATGGTTTTCTGAGCGAGGATGCTGATGGTTTTGGAAAGATGCTGGACTCAAGCCTAGGTTTGGAAAGGATGGTAGCCTACATGAGCCTGGAAGAGAAGCAAAACTCGACTACATAAGTCAATGATGGAGCACTTGCTCTGAATATGGGAGCACCCGCTCCGAATTTAAGTCTTGTCGAAGGCCCTTGGAGCGAGCTGAAAGCTCCCAAGCTTGAGCTGAAAACACTTCCTGCCGGGCTAAGGTATGCATTCCTTGGAACGAACTCCACTTACCCGGTGATTGTAAACTCTGAGCTGAACAATGTTGAAGTTGCTTTGCTTTTGTGTGAGCTTAGAAAGTATAGAAAGGCATTGGGATGCTCACTTGATGATATCACTGGAATCTCTCCTGATCTTTGCATGCATAGAATATATCTAGAAGATGAATCAATGAGCTCTATAGAACATCAAAGAAGGTTAAACCCGAATTTAAAAGACGTTGTTAAGAAGGAGATAATAAAACTTCTAGAAGCTGGTGTAATCTATGCTATTTCCGATAGTACATGGGTTAGTCCTGTTCATGTAGTTCCTAAGAAGAGTGGTATCACTGTGATTAAAAATGATAGGAAAGAATTGATACCAACTAGGACTGTAACTGGGCATAGAATGTGCATAGATTATCGAAAATTAAATGTTGCAACCCGTACGGACCATTTTCCTTTGCCCTTTATCAATCAAATGCTTGAAAGATTGGCTAACCACCCATACTACTGCTTTCTAGATGGTTACTCTGGTTTCTTTCAGATCCCCATCCATCCGGATGACCAGGAAAAGACGACGCTTACATGCCCTTATGGCACATTCGCCTACAGGCGAATGCCGTTCGGCTTGTGCAACGCCCCAGCTATGTTCCAGCGGTGCATGATGTCCATTTTTACTGACCTCATCGAAGACATTATGGAGGTTTTCATGGACGATTTTTCCGTCTATGGAAGCTCTTTTTCTGTCTGTTTGTCGAATTTGTGCAGGGTACTTCAACGATGTGAAGAAAAACATCTGGTTCTGAACTGGGAGAAGTGCCACTTCATGGTGAGGAATGGGATCGTGCTGGGTCATCGCATATCAGAGCAAGGTATCGAGGTGGATATGGCAAAGATAGAGGTCATGATGAGCTTGCAACCGCCTACGTCCGTCAAGGGAATCCGTAGTTTTCTGGGTCACGCTGGTTTTTACAGGAGGTTTATCAAGGACTTTTCCAAGATAGCGAGGCATCTTACTCAGCTGTTGTGTAAAGAGGTAAGGTTTGAATTCGATAGTGCCTGCCTTGAAGCTTTCCACACGATCAAAGGAGCGCTGGTCAGTGCTCCCATTGTGCAACCACCAGATTGGGAGTCGCCATTCGAAATCATGACAGACGCAAGTGATTATGCAGTCGGTGGAGTTCTGGGTCAAAGGAAAGACAAGAAGCTGCATGTCATCTATTATGCGAGCCGAACTCTGGATGAAGCCCAATGCAAGTACGCCACAACGGAGAAGGAACTTCTAGCGATTGTTTTTGCCTTTGAAAAGTTTTGATCTTACCTGGTTGGGTCGAAGGTAATTGTGCACACGGACCATGCTGCACTGAAATACCTGTTGACTAAGAAAGATGCCAAACCAAGGCTACTACGATGGATTCTTTTGCTACAAGAATTCGACCTTCAAATCGTAGACAAGAAGGGAGTTGAGAATGGAGTTGCAGATCATCTATCTAGGATGAGGATAGACACAGAGATACCCCTAGATGACAGTTTACCTGAGGAGCAAGTTTATGCTATAAGTGTATGCCAAGTCGTGGAGCACCCGCTCCGTTTCGGAGCACCTGATCCATCCTATTTTTTCAGTCAAATCGAAAGGACACTGCACACCAGGATACCTTGGTTTGGAGAGATTGCCAACTACCTAGCTGCTGAGCAAGAGCCTGAGGGATTTGTGGGTAACAAGAAAAAGAAGTTCATGAAGGATATAAGGCAATACTTTTGGGATGAGCCTTACCTCTACAAGCATTGCAAGGATGGAGTTTTCAGAAGATGTGTAGCTGATGTGGAGATTCCAGAAATCTTATACCACTGCCATGGCTCTCCATATGCTGGACACTTTGCCACCTTTAAGACAGTCTCTAAGGTGCTGCAAGCAGGATACTGGTGGCCAACTATGTTCAGAGATTCCCATCGATTTGTGTCAAGGTGTGACTCATGCCAAAAACAGGGAAATATTAGCAAGAGAAACGAAATGCCACAGAACTTCATCCTAGAGGTTGAAGTGTTTGACGTGTGGGGGATTGACTTTATGGGACCATTCTCATCATCTTTCGGAAATGAGTATATCCTAGTGGCTGTGGACTATGTGTCCAAATGGGTGGAAGCCTTGGCAAGCCCCACGAATGATGCTGGAGTAGTGATCAAAATGTTCAAGTCAATCATCTTCCCAAGGTTTGGTGTGCCTAGAGAGGTCATAAGCGATAGAGGATCCCACTTCATCAACAAGATTTTTGACACCTTGCTGAAAAAGAATGGTGTAAGACACAAGGTTGCATCTCCATACCATCCTTAAACCAGTGGACAAGTTGAAATCTCCAACAGGGAAATCAAGAGTATCCTGCAGAAGACCGTGGGAACAACAAGGAAAGATTGGGCTTCCAAGCTTGACGATGCTCTTTGGACATATAAGACACCTTTGGGGACAACACCATTCCACTTGGTGTATGGAAAAGCTTGCCACCTTCCTGTAGAGCTTGAATTTAAAGCAGCATGGGCAGTAAAGATGCTCAACTTTGATGTTAAATCTGCCTCGGAAAGGAGGATGATGCAGTTGCATGAGTTGGAAGAAATAAGGTATCTTGCCTATGATAACTCCAAAATCTACAAAGAGAGAACTAAGGCCTACCACGACAAGAGGATTCTGAACCGAAATTTTGCTCCAAATGATCACGTGTTGCTGTTTAATTCCCGGTTGAAGCTGTTTCCCGGAAAGCTAAGGTCACGATGGTCTGGGCCTTTCACAAACAAAGAAGTCAAACCATATGGAGCTTTGGTGTTGCTGGACACCAAGGGAGAAGAGTTTGTTGTCAACGGTCAGCGGATCAAGCCATATCTTGCTGACTCTTACGTCGCAGAAGGAGAAACATTTCCCTTAGGCGACCCTCCTTAAGCTTAAATGGCTAGCCAAGTCAAGCTAGTGACTTAAACCAAGCGCTTGGTGGGAGGCAACCCACCGGTAAGAGTCCCTAACTTTGAATTTATTATTTTCTCTTTATACTAACCTTTAGTTTTAGTTTTTCATTTAAAAAAAAATATATAAAAAAAAAAACAGGTTATGTGTGTTCTCAGTGATCAGATGAAGAAGGAAGAAAGGAGCACCCGAAAAGAGCACCTGCTCCTTTCTCTCCCAGGGTGCTCCAGGCGTAACTTACTCGATAGAGCACCCCAACTTCAAACGGAGCATGTGCTCCTTTAACCGCTCCAATTTCCGCGACCAGGTAAGTGAATTGGGCTGGTTTAACTCGGTTTTCACTCGGTTTCAATCAAAAATACTTCCAATTTTCATTGGGTTTTACCCTAAACCAACCGATTTTCTTTATTTTCCCTATAAAAAGAAAAACCCTCCATCTCCCCACTTCTTCTTCTTCATCGCGACCACCTCTCTCTCTCTCTCTTTGGTTTTTGCTAAACTTACAACTTTTGCAATTCTCAACCGAATTGAGTGATTCTTAAGCCTAAACCACTCGAATTCTTGCCCTGAGTCTGTTTCCACCATCGATTTCGAAAACAAGCACAGGTATGAGCTCGAAAATCCCCTTTTTCAGTCGCTACCCATCTTTGGGACTTGAGGTTTTGTGCTCTCTCTCTCTCTCTGAAATGCTTGTGCGAACTGTTCTGGATGTTTTTCATGATGATATGTGCAATTATAGCTTGAATAGGGTTCAAAATCGAAACATGCAAAATTTTTGAAAAAGCTTGAAAGTCCATCAATGGTGAAAATGGGGTTGCATGCTGAATTGGGTTTGAGATATGAGTTTTTCTCCCTCTATGAGTCCTAAGTGCACACGATTTGGTTGTTCATCAATGACACTAACTTCATTTGCCAAAATCGTGTAAAGCTCACTTTCAAGATGTCTCTTGTGTGATTACAGAAAAAAAAATGCAGCCCTAGAACTTCCGTTACACGAACTGGAAAGCAAAAGGCGCGAGCACCTCGGCACAAGCGGACCCCCGAACCGCGCCATGGCCACGCCCTGAAGGCAAACATTTTGAGCTCCCGGATGACAACATCCCCGTGTCCTCCGATGAGAAGTGAGACCAGACCGAAGCGGTTCCCCATCTCCAGCCAGTTCTGGAAGACGATAGCTTCCGGTCCTTACGCCTCTCACTCCGCAAGCCAGTCCTTGATCCGTCACCCTGCTGTGCGCATCTGCGCAAGACTATACAGCCAGCTGCTCTTTGATCGCGATGTCGGCAACAAGGTACACCTCGATGAGCTCCTCATGCTCTACTATGGCTGCGGGGACTTGGTGGCTGAGTCATATGGAGCACTGCACCCTACAGTTCACCAGGTCAACCTTGGCCTACAGTTTGCCGAGACAATAGTGGCGGCGAAAGACAGAGCACGCACCAGTGCAACAGGGAAGACTGAGCGCATTGGGAGCCTTCTCACCACACTTTTCCAGACCTGTCGAGTGCCCCTCGGACATGCTACCTGCGTCTCTCAGATTGAGCGGATGGACACAGCCCACCTCATCAGCTCAAAGATCCTCCGGGACCAGGACACTTACCAATTCAAGAGTGTGAGTGGCAAGATGCTTTTCTGCAAGCTCCCCTAGCCGGTGATCACACGCCTCGACTCTGAGGCCGACCTGCGCTTCATGCCGCACCCGGATTTCCTCTGCTCAGACCCTCTCAGGCATGCTCCTTCTTCTACTCCCGCCAGCTCTTCCAGAGCAGCACCGCCTCAGCTGGAGGACGAGGAGACGCCATGCACCGCCCCGCGCATACTGACGCTCCCCTACCACACTACCACTGCTCAGGATGAGTTCGACCTTCCCCCCATCTCCGATGAGCCAGATACGGCTGAGTACAGGCAGTGGATGATCGCTTCCCAGCGGAAGAACAACAATCTCCTACGGCGCATCATGCAGACCTTATCCTGTGGTTGCTGTCACACCACGGCAGCGAGAGACGTCTGCACAGAGCAGACGCCGGGACCTTCTCGTGGTAGGAAGCGCCAGGGCCGAGACAGGAGCGAGAGTCCCGATGACACCACCCGCTGATCACCAGTAACACCCCTCTATCACCATTGTAGTATTCCATTTGCATTTGTATTTCCTTTTTATCCCGACTTCATATTTACTTTCTCACCGGGGACGGTGTGAAGTAAGTGTGGGGGAATGAGTCCTATTGCTACTGATTTCCTTTTATTTTTGCGTTTTTTTTTATTTTGGTTGGATTTTGAGTCAGTTTTTGTTTTTGAGTCAGTCTGTTTTATCGAGTCAAGAACTTGCTTGGGAATTAGGACCTTAATCTATGATGAAATTGCACCATTCATGTGATTTTAACCATCTCTCTAGTGACCATTGCTGCAGAACTTTGAGTACTCGGACAAGCTGGACCACCATACTCGGAATCACTCTCTTTCCAGAACATCCCACTTCACAAAGATTTCGTCGGAATGACTTTAAACTCTACTTTATCTGGACATAATTTGAACTTAAAATCTTCTTGTTATGGGCATTAATCTAGGGGAACAAGTTTATATTCAGGACTTCTTTCACCTTTCACCATTCTTGCTGATCCTGAATAGCTAGCTAGCTCACCTTTAGCTAGTATCCACCTCTAGCCTAACCTTCTTTTAGACCACCTGCACTCTTGTATTTCATTTCCCATATGTGCAGATATGTGCAAAAAGGTCGGAGAGAAAAGGATTGACACAACCTTTAACTCACTCTTGCTGAAGAAATCGCCAGAAGATGAGAGAAATTACTAGGAGCACCTGCTCCATATAAGAGCGCACACACCAACCAGCAGCGTCTGATCCGGTGTATACGCGCTAAGCCATTAGAAGTTAAACAACGGTTTCGGAGCACCCGCTCTATTCCGCCCTTCCGCCCAATAAAGAAGACAAGTGAAACATACGACCTGCTGGGGTATATGGGCCGATGGACCAATATTTTCATGCTCAAGGGACACACATCATGTAAGAACTCTCTTTTGCCAAAAAAAAAAAAAAAAAAAAAAAAAAAAAAAAAAAAATCTAGAGTAAAATGATGAGGAGAGAAGAGTTAGTAACTCAAAGATGTGTCCCTTGGTACCTGTCAGCCACAAAGAATGAAGAATTGAGATTTGAGGAGTTAGAGTTTTCAAGAGAAGAAGAGTGATTAGAGGCTGTGGAACCTATGAGTCCATTCTCTCTTGCTATTTTGTGCAATATGCTGCAGTCTCTACACGCTCCGGTAATCCCTAAACACTATGAAACCCCACCACTAAATTGACCTCTTTATTCCCTAGCATTGTCTCTCCTAGGTAGTGCCCATAATGAGAAGTTCACGCCACCTTCTAATTGAATGTAGAGAGTTTATTGTCTGGATGGTGAACTTTGTGTGATTGTGAATACAAGTATGGAATAGGGTTTGGGAAGATGTTGGTTGGTTTTGGTGAGAAGGAGTTACTCTTGTTCTAAAATATGTGGTCTGCAGATTGTGGTTGATTCATGGTCGCTGAGATTTTGAGAGTTCCCACGCTTTTAAACCTCTCTTCCCCGGCTTAAACTTGAGTTTGTTTGAGGACAAACAAAGGTTTAAGTCCGGGAGAGTTGATATGAGGCGATTTTGCCTCATTCTAACCTTTGTTTTGCAGGTTTTATCGAGTCTTTTTAGTCTTTATTGAGTCGTTTCAGGTTGCTAAGGAGAATAAACGAACACATGAGGGATTGGAGCCTCTTGAGCAAAAAGGGGCCGAATTTGAAGATCATCACCCTTTTGGAGCACATGCTCCAAAATGGAGCACATGTTCCATCTGCCCGGAGCAGATATGAAAACTCCACTTACCTAGTTTTGGGACGCGAAAGAAGGAAAAGGGGGAGGAGAGCCGCCTCGAGGAGAATCTTATCTTTAACCTTCGATTTTCTAGCTAGAGAGAGATTTTTGGGATAAGAACCTTTGAGAGTTTTTCTACTTGTAAGATTTGGAGGAGAATCTCTGCCACACTTGAGAAGAATTCTAAACCTTTGTCATTACTATTATATATTCAATGAATTCTCTTTTGCTTGTTGCTGTGTTTTCCGATTTCATGTCTGAGTAGATCCTCCTGTTAGATCAGGGATTTCAATGGTATTCATGAGTTGATGGGTTGAACACAAATAGGGATTTGAATAGATAGTCTTCACCACTTGTTAGTCTTAATGCCTGAATTGAACTGATCACTTAATTCATTATTTTAGGTAAATCCATTCATCAAGTGTAATAGGTTGCTAGAAGTGACTTTGGTGAGCAATTTGTCCTTAGCCAACGACAGTTGATGTTAAGGCAAATTGTGAGCATATCAAGCCTGTGCAATAATGCTTATTTGCGATTCTAGATCCAAACGATAGTTTAGGATTTTAGGTTGTTAGATAAAGTTGTTGATGCCACGACAGTGGATTAATATTACTTCTATGTTTGAGCTCTAGGCTGGCGCTTAGTTGCCCCTGAATAGTTGTTCGATCCCTTACTCTGAATTTCCTGCGAAACAACCTTGGTCTAACGCTTGTTTTATCTGAAGTTTAATTACTGTTTGAATCCGTCACTTGTTTCACAACCAACAAAACCAACTTGCTTGCTTAGCTTTATTTCAAAACCTCATAGACACAAAGTGTAACACTGGTCCCCTGGAAATCGAACATATCTGTATTACAATCATAAGCTGTGCACTTGCAGTAGGAAATAGAACTCTAAATCTTGTCTATCACGTGTACACTTTCTTTGTATTGTAACTGAAATACTTTATTGAGTTTATCAAACTCTTACAAGTAACATGACCCCACAGACATCTCCCAAAAGCTTCAGGATCAAGAACTCGCTTTGCAACCTCCAAAGAGATTCGACTTGTTGGAGCTACGTTATACAAAATACACAACCATCCACCCATTTTCTTCTTCTCAAAACTCAAGTCCTTATATCTTTCTAACATCAACTGAAAATTTTTCAATTTAGGACCAATGGATGTACAAACATTCATTTCGCTCCAAAACTCTGTGTGATCAACATCACAAAATCTCCATCTTGGAATGGTTTGCGCAGTTCAAGTTAGTAAATAAGCCAAATTATATCAAAGAAAGGCAAATTTGCTGCCAATCAATCAAAGACCAAATTGAAAGAACTATAAATTAGAATATATCAAGATCAATTGCTTCAACACAAATTCAACTAATAATATTAGAATCACTTAAACAAATACACCAGATTTGTTTAATCAGTATTACATGGCTTCACAACCGTGATCTGAGACTGATTAATCATAATCTACCCAGAATATCCTAACACAACAACAGTTGCGTCTTACAACAGTCTATTCGCTCACCAGGAAAATTCTAAGCACTCTCTTAATATTCTTGCTCGGTTTCTCTAATCTCCTCTAAACAACTTGCCCAGAATATATATACTATCTCAAGTTATATATTCTGCTTTCTCTTAATTCTTCCAAGTAAGGTAACTTCTATATTCGCCTTTGATCCTCATGAATGCGTCCAGTGAATATCTACGTCACAATGCATCATTCCCGCCAATTTCCATCTCGATCTTTCCTCAACTATCTTCTCAGATTCCTCGAGCTTACAATCTCCCCCCCCCCCTTTTTGTCTGAACGTTACACTCCAAGCTACCTGCACAAAACAAGACACTGCTTCCAAGGCAAAACACATGTTATATCCAACCATTGCTATGAGAGAAAGATAGCCAAACATTCATTCAACGCAACCCACAGTGTTCAAAAGGACCAAGCATAATAATGGTACATAACCCAAAAAAAAAATTAATATGGTTCAGAGAACACAATGAAACACCACAGACGAGTTCAGATACACTGTAATTAAATAATACAATTTAAGGAAATAAAAAAACAGTCACAAAACATTTCCTCTCATAGTCTCGCCAGCTTGTACAAACCAGTTCAGATATCACCATAATCTCCCCCTGCATGAGTAAATCATACAGAAAAAAATATTATGAGGCAAAAAAAATAATAATCAGAACATATGAGATACAATCACATACAGCTAGCATGCATCTTGATCAGAGTTAGCATACGCATGGCCTCATCAATGTCTCACAGGAGGGGCGGTGGAGGAGACAATACTTCATCATCTGTTTAGAGTTTATGAACTTCCTAAACCGGAGGGTTATGAGTATCCTCATCTGATCCCTTACCAACCTTGGGATCTAGAAGAACTCGATCAGGGTGACCACACGGAGCTCCATCATTCGGATGAATGGCTATCTGATTCTGAAAGTAGAGCACCTGGAAGATGAGGTTTTGGAAGATAATCTTCCTATCAGCCTTAGGAGTCTCCGCCATGTGCATGATTTGATCAAACACCATCTGACCAAAGTTGAGCTTCTTGCGGAGCAGGAGAGAATATACAATATGTAAGCGATCCTTGACCAAGGAGGAACGATTCGAGGTAGGCATTCAATTGGCCCAACAGATCTTGTATACGACCTGATTCATGGCAGTGAGGTGCCTGGATTGAACACCTTCCCTACTAGTGTGATGTCCACTGGTGAGAGTAGAGATTGCTACATCAAGGTTCACATCTTTCCAGTAATAGAAGAAATCATCAGGAGACATCATGAACACACGGTTAGTGATATCTGGGGAGAACACAAGGTACCATGCAAGTAAACCAAGTTGGTTCCATCCCTAACTTCAAGATCCCCTATGTTCTCTAAAAACTCATGAATGATACTCGGATAATACGGGGACCTATGCAAGACTGTGTAAATCAAACTTGACTCCTGGATTACTTTCTTGACATCAGAGAGCTTGGAAATGTCAACCAGAAGTCGTAGTTGATTCAGACAGGACCGCCGCTTGAAGGCCTGACAGCATTGACGAGCAGCCTGTGTGAGATATTTGGAGTCAAATAGCACTTTCAAGAGACACACTAACTCGGGCTAAACTGAGATACGGTCAGCAAACAGTTGACGACCCTGTTCATAGTATTCGGCGAACAAGACAAAGGGATATATATCAACATCATCCAGTGGGTCAAATGCACGTGCAGCATGCTCTGATGGACCTGCATGTGTAGGATCTTCAACCCACTTAAGAAGGAGGCACCCGTTGATTGGTGGTGGAATTGAAGACGAAGCAGAACCAGATGAGTTATGTTCGATTCGAGTACGTGTGACGCGTTTTGACACAGACCCCTAATCAAGGTCAATCATGACCAATGGACCAGTCGGTGTCACTGGCTCCTGCAACCCCTAACCCGCTTCAAGAGTTAACATCATCTTCTTAAGAGCAGCAGACCTAGTGAACTGGTGAGAGGGTTCCATTCGAACAGAGTGTAGAAGATGCTGGTTTGTGTTTTACGGCCGTCTGTCTGTGGAACCCTTATATGCTAGGGAAACTGAAATACTTTGAACACATATGATGGTTAATGAACAGACACGGGGCTAGAAAAGCTCAAATACAGCCCAAGTTTTTCAATTGATCGAAAAAGCCCTAAAACGACAAGTCTAACAACGACCCATACTAATTAGTCACTCAATATGTCACTTTGAAGCACAGTTCTGAAAACAATCAGAACAAGAAAAGAAATGCTCAGTGATCCAAGTTGTAAAAAGAAATGACCCATTTCACCTCGTATTATCAATATGAACTGAGTCTACTACCCCCTTTATCATCTTAACAGGCAGCTTATGAGAAAAGTACTTTGGAATCACACCTCAAAGATCCAACAAGAAGTAAAAATCATCTACTAAAGTTATTCACGTAGTTTTCCCCAAATAAGATGCTGTCGCATGATAATATCTAATCACAATTATTTCCAGTACTGATACAGTGACAGACTTAGAGTATACTATAGACACTCAAATAGATCAATAAATCCATACATTGGAAGGTGTCAAGGCTAATATGAGATTGCAGAGTTCCCGTTCTTTAGAGAAAGTGGCTACTAGCACACTTATTGAAATGGAAGGTTTTTTTTTCATTTTATTTTATTTTTTCACATTCATTAGTGAAGAAACATTCATTAGTGACGACTGGCAGTGAGATAGAGCAGGCTACCGATCATTGCCCTATACAGCTTTTTATCCACTTCTGACCTCCTTCATCCTTAGACAGCTTCGTGGTTGTGTTCATTGGTGACTTTGCAACCTTACATGTCTACATGTCAAATATTTTTATCAGATCCTGGCATATGTACTTTGAGAAACAAATATATCATCTTCAGTCTGCTCGATCTGAAGGCCCATAAAGTAATTAAGTTCACCCACCATATTCATCTCGAATTCTTTAGTCATTGTAGTAACAAACTGATTGACTAGGCTGTCCTCAGTGGCTTCAAAGGTAATGTAATCATCATATATTTTGAACAATGAGGATGTGTTCTTCTCCTCTAGAATGAACAATGTTTGGTTAACACCTCCTCTTTTGAAGTTCTTGTCAAGCAGAAATTGAGTAAGTCTTTCATACCAAGCTCGACGTAATTTGGATACTTGTAGTCTTCAAAACCTTTAGGTTGAGCGACATACACTTCCTCTTGTAGCAAACCATTGAGAAAGGCAGTTTTCACTTTTCACAATAATTTTTAGTACTGATACGGTGACAGACTTAGAGTCTACTATAGACACTCAAACAGATCAATTAATCCAGACATTGGAAGGTGTCAAGGCTAACATGAGATTGCAGAGTACCGCTTCTTTAGAGAGAGTGGCTACTAGCACACTTATTGAAATGGAAAGGTTTTTTTTTTCTTTTTTCACATTCGTTTGTGAGGAAACACTCGCGCAAGCCAGACTCTGCAAATCTACAATGTTATCAACCATGCCTTCTTATCTTATACCCTGGTTTAACCCTGAAGGACACCCTTACTTTTAATTTACAGGTCAAACAGGAAGATTCAAGGAGCGAAAAGAGTTTCTACAGATCGATACAGATAGTGATCTATACAAAACAAAAATTGTGGTAGCAGCTTGGTCCTGATAGAGTGTCTCTCCTCTCGACACGAGTGACTTAAGCTTAACCACATGAAAGAATGATAAACATGAAAAGATTAACTCTAACAGATAAAGTTAATACAAATGCAGGTTTAGAGACCGATCCTAGTAGCTATACATTCTCAGTAATCTTGTGCTTATTGCTCACAAATTCCAAGCACATTTCTTAGGTATAAGAAACTGCTGTAATCCATAGGTTTGGTAAATATATCAGCCAATTTATTTGCGGGAGCTACATGTTTAATGATTGCTAACTTGTTTTCAACCAATTCCCTAACGAAATGATGTCTGATAGAACATGCTTAGTTTGTGAGTGTTGAACAAGGTTCTTGGAAATGTCACTAGCACTCTTATTATCACAGTGCACCAGGAAAGAGTCAGAGGAAATACCATAGTCACAGAGCCATCTGCTTCATTCAAAGCAGTTGTGTGCAGCAGCTTCCCAGGGCGATATATTCAGCTTCGGCTGTAGACAAGCATATACAGTTCTGTTTCTTGCTGTGCCAGGATACCATATTATTTTCGAGAAAGAAACAACCTCCTGAGGTGCTCTTCCTAAGGAAACCTGCCCAGTCTGCATCACAGAATCCTGCAAGATTTGTGTTAGTTTCAATAGAGTATTGTAACCCAAGATTCAGAGTACCTCGAACATATTTGATGATCTGTTTCACTGCAATCAAGTGAGACGTTATGGGACCTGCTTGATATAATGCGCACATACCCACACTGAAACGAATGTCTGAACGGCTGGCAGTGAGATAGAGCAGGCTACTGATCATTACCCTATACAGCTTTTCATCCACTTTCTGACCTCCTTCTTCCTTAGACAGCTTTGTGGTTGTGATCATTGGTGTCTTTGCAACTTTACATGTCTCCATGTAAAATCTTTTATCAGATTCCTGCCATAGGTACATTGAGAAACAAATATACCATCTTCGGTCTGCTTGATCTGGAGGCCCAGAAAGTAATTAAGTTCACCCACCATACTCATCTCAAATTCTTTAGTCATAGCGGTAACAAACTGATTGACTAGGCTGTCCTCAGTGGCATCAAAGATAATGTCATCAACATAGTTTTGAACAATGAGGATGTGGTTCTTCTCCTCTATTACTTTGTTCTTCTCCTCTAGAATGAACAATATTTGGTCAACACCTCCTCTTTTGAAGTTCTTGTCAAGCAGAAATTGAGTAAGTCGTTCATACTAAGTTCGAGGTGTTTGTTTCAACACATATAACGCTCATTTGAAATTGTAGACGTAATTTGGATACTTGTAGTCTTTAAAACCTTTTGGTTGAGCGACATACACTTCCTCTTGTAGCAAACCATTGAGAAAGGCATTTTTCACATCCATCTGAAACAAATTAATTCTGAGTTTGCAGGCAATCCTGAAAAGTATATGAATGGATTCCAATCTAGCTGCAGGAGCAAATGTCTCATCAAAGTCCACACCTTCAATCTACGAGTATCCCTGAGCCACTAATCTGGCTTTATTTCGAACAACATTCCCATCTTCATCAATTTTATTTTTGAAGACCCATTTGGTTCCTACGACATTGACATTTGTAGGTGGTGGCACTAAAAACAAACATCCAGACGCAGAAACTGCTCAAGCTCTTCATGCATGGCCCTTGTCTAAAACTCATCTTCTAGAGTTTCAAGTAAGTTTTTCGGCTCAATGAGAGATACAAAGCACACGAGTTTAACCATTCTTTGAAGTCAATCTTCTTGTTGTGTATCTTCATTCTATCAAAGACATCACTAATTACATCATCTAGAGAGTGATTGTGATGAACCCTGGATACAGTGTTCTCTTCGGGAAAAATCTCTGAGTCTTTCTTTACCTCTACTCCTTCTGCAATTGTGTCGACATTTTGAGGCCCAATGAGATTCTTGTCTGGTTGCTGAGATGTAACCTCTTTGAATGTGTAACTGTTACGCTCATCGAAGATGACATTTACCGATTCACTAACCATCCTGGTTCTCCTATTGTGCACACGATAAGCCATACTGTTTGTTGAGTAACCCAATAAGATCCCTTCATCACTCCTAGAGTCAAACTTTCTCAGCTGATCCTTGTCATTCAGAATGTAGCGTACACATCCGAAAATGTGGAAATAACTCAAGTGTGGGGTTTTTGTCTTTCCACATCTCATATGGTGTCATCTTAGTACCATGTTTGACATACACTCTGTTAATGATGTAGCATGCAGTATTTACTGCTTTAGCCCAGAATCGTGGTGCAACTTGATTGTCGTTTAGCATAGCTCTAGCCATTTCATGGAGTGTTCTATTTTTCCTTTCCACCACATCATTCTGTTGTAATGTCCTGGGTGAAGAGTATTGGTGCCTAATTCCTTGATTCTGGCAGAATTTTTCAAATATCTCATTCTGGAACTCCCCTCCATGGTCGCTTCTGATTTGCACAATTTCACCTTTATTAGTCTTCAGTTGTTATCCAATTGTGATTCTAAAGCTGAAAGGCTTTTAGACTTTTTCCACATATAGCAGTTGTTGCCAGACCATATCCCCATCAGAACAGTGTTTTCATTCTCATCCAAGGCTTGGCATTCAGTTTTGGTGAACACTACCTTTAGACCATCGTCGCAAAGTTGACTAGGTAGACATTCGCCAGCTGTGATTTTCCTTCTGTTTCCATCTGTCCAAGTCCTTCAATTATTCCTCGAGCACCATCTCCAAAGGTTACACTCCCTCCTTTCACCGGAGATATGTTATACAGAATTTTTTGATTTCCAGTCATGTGACGAGAATAACCAATGTCAAAGTACTAGGCTTGTGAGTTTGACTTCTCTGTCGATGTGTAAGCAACATTGCCTAATAGCTCATTCTCAACAGCTGAAACTTCTTCTAAAGTTTCCATTATAGTCATGTGATATATCAAGTCTATCGTGTCAGCTAATTGCACATTGTTTCGAATCCGATTTAAATACAGTTCGCGCTTTGCAATCCATACTTTTCGGAAGTATTTAGGTTCTACGCATCACTTGTTTGCTTTCCAAGCATTCCTAATTTTTAGCTGGAATGTCCAACACGTGGCCTTCTTGTGACCTTTCTTGCCACATACGTAGCACCCTGACGTATAGTTTCCATTCCGATATTTGGCGACCCTGGTAGGTGCATAAACTATCTCCTTTCCTTCCCTTTTGATCAATTGCATCAGGGGAACACTTCCACCAGAGTTTGGAACAAAGTTGATCATCTGACCAGCCTCTTCCAGGCTAGATTCTGCACCTCCAAAGTATCCTAGGCCCCATTTTACCTTTGGGGGTTGCCCCATGGACAGTAGCTGATCCAGGCTTTCAGTATTCTTGTTGAACATCCGTACCTTCTTGTGGTTTTTGGACAGGTTTTGTTCAAGACATCTGTTTTTGTCTTGTTCCTCAACATAGGCTTTCCACATCTTTGTCACCTTGTCTTCAAGTGCTTTTTTCTTCTCCTTTTCATCTGTCAGTTCTCTGAGAAGATCCATGGGTTGCTCTCCATGGCTTCATGTGTCTACAGATACTTGCGTTAGATCTGCTTTCATCCTTCAATGTCCACTTGACACACTTGTTCTATCTGAAGAATATTCACTTGAGCCTTCAGCATAGCTTTTTCCTTGATGAGTTGCAGGCTTTCGTGACTTAGTTTCACCCAATTTTCATACAGTGAACGATACTCACTCTGAACATCGACTTCTTCCTCATCTGATTCAGAGTCAGTTGCAGCGGATTCATTGTTTTGAATTTTGTCTTCCTGTGTGACTACTGCTACAAAGTTCAGCTTTATCTCCCCTTCCTCACCATCACTGTCTGATTCTTTATCACTGAAGCAAATCAGAGACTTTTCTTTTCCCTTTGCAATGTTAGGACATTCTACCTTGGTGTGATCAAATCCACAACATTCACTACACTTCAGCTCTTTTCTCTTCGTCAGAGGACACTCATTTTGGAAGTGACATATACCCTCACATTCGTGACATTTGAGATCTCGTTTCCTCGAGGAATTGTCCACTTCAGACCGTGGTCCACGATAAACGGGTCTGTCATAATCCAACATTTACATACAACTGAAAATCCTGTTATGTCCCTTTTCAATCCTCATATACATCTTGTTAAAAGTTTGTACCATCAAGCTCATATTTTCTTCAAGTTTTTAACATGGTCATCTTCTTGATTAGTCGTAAAAGCAATACTTTGTCCATGTTTTGGTGGTTTTGCATTTACTTCCATTTCTTGAGACTTGAGTATTCCAACCAAATTGTCGAATTTCATTTCATATGTATTCATTAAGCACTGAAGTATGGCTTCCTGAGCAGAAAATTTAGTAGGGAGACATCAAATGAGGTTTTTAACCATTTTTTTATCATGAAACTTTTTGCCAAGTATTGCTCCTTCATTAGCAATAGTGCTCAACTTTGCAGTGAAGCTACCAATCGATTCATCCTTGTTCATTCTCAGGTTTTGAAATTGAGAGGCGAGATAGTCCAAACGCGTTTTCTTCACAGTTGCATCTCCTTCGAAATGATTCACAAGCGTATCCCAAGCTTCATTTGCTGCTGACTCACATCCTTGAATGATCTTGAACTGATCAGTATCGACATATGACATGATGATGGAAATAGATTTGGAGTTGAACTAAAAAGGTAGACGTTCTTCCTTTGTCCACGAGCTTAAAGGTTTTGCTGCTCTGGATTTATCTTCAAGGATGTTTTTTGCTTCAGTCCAACCATCTACCACTGCTGACCAAGCAGCCTCATCGATCACCCTTATTATATGTGATATGCTCAAAAATACCCTAGAGCTACTCTCCAAATTAAGAGATCGATTATAGTACTTAGGGGTCGAATTCCACAGAGACTCAAGATCACACAATATATTATTGGTTTTTGAATTAAGCTAAACAAGAAATAATGTAATGAAAGCAGTGCAATAAAATTGGTTGTAAATCAGATGGGAAAATGTCAGGCTCAGGAAATTCTCAGGAAATCAGGAATGCAAGTTAATCAGTCAATCAGGGTTCTGCTATGTTCTAGAACTCGAAACACAATGATAAAGTTAACCAGCCGTCGCTGCGAAAACTATCTATGTTTAAAACCTAGAAAACCAAATTTCTTTGCGAGTTCTAAAGTATAAATATGCAATAATCTCAGGTTCGATAAGTTCACAAAATCCCTAAATCAAATTCCTTTGCAGATAGGTATTTTGCTCATCTAAGGTTCTTTCTAGCTAAATAACCAACTTTCGTTGCGAGAATCAACCTATGATCAATAATCTAACTGGCCAGCTCAGATCAAGCATTAACCACACCCTAGATAAAGAACTAGTGTTCCAGAATCCTTAATTAACCAATCAACTTAACAATCCATCAAATCCCTAATGAGAAACCCTAAACCTAACTAGCAAACTACTCAGACATGGAGATTGAAACCATAAACATGATTGAATAAGATTGCATAAAAGAAATCAATAGAGAATAAAAGGAGTTCTGAATCTTCCCTGAAAGAGTCTGAATTCTTCTCTCCAAAACTCTGCTACAAATCTCTCTCAAATAAAATAAAGCTTAGATAAAAGATAGGTCTAAACAATGACCTTAAAATGATATAAATATCCTAAAACACCATACTTGGTGTCGACCGACCCTCTCCAAAAGTGGTTTCTGACTTGAATTCTTCAGCACAGCTTCCTGATTAACTCCAGAATGATCCATAATCTCCAAGTAAGCCTCGAACGTACCTAAACCTGTAAATGACTCTAAAAGACTCCAAAAACACTAAAAAGACTCTATAAACAAGACTTATATCATGGCTAAAAACACTAAAAACCATGATATATCAACTCCCCCAGACTTAGCTTTTGCTTGCCCTCAAGCAAAACAGAAGACTAAACCTGTGGAAGAGGTTTGAAAACATAGGAACTCACATATCCTTTAGAACATTGAATCAACCAACACCTTTGTAAGCCACATCAAACAACACCAACTTAAGATAAAACCTCCATTACTTTTCCACAGGCTTACCAACCATCCCCATATCAACCCACAATCCATAAGAGGTATCAAAAATCACCATTACTGACCTTATTAAATTTTAAGTGCAGTCTCATCGAGGGAATATCGATCAAAGAACACATGGACTCTTACTCATCCAAGTATCTGATTTTGTAGACAGTCTGCTTCTGGTTTCTTTCCTCTCCTTTTTCTCACTTCCAGTCAGCCGATTCTTCCCTACTAGGGTATCATTTTATTTTTTTTATTGACTGACTGTTCCTTTTTTTTTAGAGAGGTTTCCATGAATCTCAAAAACCAACGGGGTTGCCGCTAACTTCTCAGTTAACTTCTTTTCGACCTATATCTTTTTTTTTATTTAAGACACTGAAGGGAAGAGAGAAGGAAACCATAATCACAGACTAATCCTATCAGACCTGAACAAGGATTCCGATTCAAAGTATACCAAGCCCCAAGATGAGAGAAATTAATTTCATTATGTGTAGGGCAGCTTTGGATCATTCAAACACTCAAACAAATATGGGGATATTGGTAGATCAATTTACCTTTGGAAATTTCCTTTTAGTTGGATCTGCTATCAATGGTTGTAAGAATGGTCACTAAAGTGGTTGCTAAAACAGCTTGTTCCAAGGATAGCTCATAATTCCAAACTAAATTTTGACTCAATGAAATGACACAGGTGGTGTCGGGCGACACTGGAAGTGGGTGTTGGTCTACAACAATTTTTTTTTTCTTTTTCTGACACAAGAAAAAAAACAAAACTAAAAATTAGCAAAACCCAAACGAAATTCAAAGAAAATCCTACGTAAAAGTGGGTTGTCTCCCACTAAGTGTTTCTTTTCAGTCATTAGCTTGACTGTGTCGGGGCTCAGATATCTGGTGGATCAGAGAGTGGCAGGGAAAGTCTCTGGGAAGAACATCTCATCATCCAAGGTGGTGTATAGGCAGTTTGTGCATGAGATTGACTAAGGAATGAAGGAACAGCTGCAGGGTGAGACTTATGTGTGGGTGGTACACTTCTTTTTCCTGCAAAGTCATCAAAAGAGATACCAAGCTCTCTACGAGAATCTCGTGGCTTGCATAAGTGTGAAGTAGATGGAAGTGTATGACTGATGATATGAGGTGGTTTAGAATTGGGAACATGAAGTACATACATTTGCTTTCTCCTAGGTGTATGGAGTGTGAGATGTGGAGCTTTCTGTTTAACAACAGTTGTCGAACTCGCAGAATTAGAAACCTCCTGAAAACTGTGTGTTTTTGTCGTTTCTGGGTTGGTCTGTGGAGGGTGTCGACCGACACCAAGAGTGGTGTCGACCAACACTGAACCTGCAACCCGAATTTCTGCACTTTTTCTGCAATTCAGCTCTGCAATCCTTGTCTCCATCACAAAAGGGTCTTCCTCCAACAACTTGTCTTTGACTTGACCCTCATCTTCAAGCCTAGTCCTAAACTCCACTCCAATCCTCAAGCCTAGCAGCTTTCTTAAAGTCTCAACTAATTCCTTTTGAACAATCAGCTTGTTCACTTGCTCAGTAACCTCCAGCTCCTTAACATACCCAGCAGTAATGTCATCTGGCTCCTCATCCATGGCAACTTCTACAGAAAAGGTTTGACCATCAATGGTAGGTTTTCTCCTCAGTTTATCCATGTCAAAATTCATAACCTTATCACCCAAATCAAGCTCTATCTGCCCTTCTCTGACATCAATAATAGCGCCTGCTGTAGCTAAGAAAGATCTTCCCAGAAGAAGAGGATCCTGAGGTTCTTCACCATACTCCAAAACCACAAAGTCTGTGGGGATAGTGCAGCCTGCAATCAGAAGTGGAACATCCTCTAAAACACCTTCTCGAATTCTCTTAGAACAATCAGCAAGGATAAGATGAATCTTTGTAGGCTTGAAGTCAGTCAACCCAAGTCTTACAGCAACAGAATAAGGCATCAGGTTAATGTTTGAGCCAAGATCACAGAGAGAGTGAGGAAACCTTCCTGTTGAGATGGAGCAGTCTAGCACAAAACTCTCTGGATCAGGTAACTTTTTGGAATCCTACTCTGAATCATAGCACTAACCTGTTCAGAGACTTTCACATTCCTCTCTTTCCTTGATACTGACTTTTTCAAGAGGATTGCACTGATGTCCTTTGTGAGTAAAACTGCTTCCTCAGGGCTTACACTAATCACAACCATCCTCTTAACATATCTCTTGATTGCAGGAGAAAGCTTGACTGCATCAACCAATGGTATCTCAATCAGCATCTTGTCCATTATTGTCTTGCATCTGACCTCTTCCACCTCTTGTTTAGACATTTTGGATTTCGGGTAAGGTATTTTAGGTTTGTAGGCCCTCTCTTCAGTAGGTAATGGTGTTTTGGGACGATCAGCACACTCTTCTGACGGCAATTGAAAAATACAGGTCGAGTGTCGATCGACACCCTCATCTGGTGTCGCTCGACACTCAAAATTTTTGTCGAAGTGCATCGATTTTTGTCCGTCAGGACTCGAGATTTCTCGCGATTTTTCGCTAGTGTCGACCGACACACCTCCTGGGTGTCGACCGACACCAGATTTGGTGTCGACCTCTTCAATTTGGTGTTGTGAGGCATGGTCGACAATGGTTCGTCAGGACTCGATTTTTCGAGAATTTTGGTTGGTGTCGACCGACACTCCTCCTTGGTGTCGACCGACACCAAGTCTGTGGCTCCAAATTCTTCATCAAACTCTGCAGACCCCACGAATTTTTCTTCACTTCTCACCATGATGGCATTAACATGATGCCTTGGGTTGATATCAGTTTTTCCTGGAAGAAATCCTTCTTGCCTTTTTATGGAATCAGCAGTTTGAGCAACTTGAATATCCAGCTTCTTAACATGAACACCCAAAGGCTCAATCTTCCCATTCAGATCAGTATACAAAGCATCCAGCTTCCCATTGAAGTTCACAGTCATCTTTGTCTGACCTTCCAAAACCTGCTCCAACATAGATTCCATCTTGCTATTCTATTCAGGTTTCTGGTAAGAAGAAGAACCATAAGTTCTTGTGAAGTTGTTGTTCTGAAAAGGCTTCTGGTAAGAAGAACCATAACCTTGCTGATTTCCAAAATCTCTGACCCTGAAAACCAATTCCATTGATGAAATTTACATCCTCTTCCTCTAGTTCAAAGGTTTCAACCTCTGCAGTAAACTGAACTTGCTTCTTTCCCACAAGGAGATTGTGGATAGAATCAAGTTTTGCTTTCACTTCAGCACTCTGAGCACCATCCATGTTTCCAGCCAGCCTCTTCCTATCATAGTCTGCATTCTTGGTACTATTGCTAGATGCCAAGTTCTCAATAAGCTTTTTGGCTTCCTCTGGGCTTCTGGTATTGAAATTTCCTTCACTTGCATCCAAAGCCATCTGGTACTTCCAATCTATGCCTCTGAAGAAAATACCCAGCAGCTGAACATCACTGAAGCCATGGTGTGGACAATCCCTCTGATATGCTCTGAACCTCAACCAAGAAGCTTTGAATGCTTCAGCAGGTCCCTGAGAGAATGTAGAAATCTTTGTCCTTAGCTCCTCAGACCTTGCATCATCAAAGAAGTTGTTGATAAATGCATTCTTTGTATTAACCCAGGTGGTTAGAGATCCTGGTTGCAACTGCTTCAGCCAGTAGGAAGCATCCCCAGCAAGAGAATAGGGGGAAAGCTTGCAGAAGAGATAGTCATAAGACACCCCATTGCACTTGATACTAGACACCAAATCTTCAAACTTTTCTATGTGGTACATAGGATGCTCATGAGGAAGACCATAGAAAAGATGCTGACCCACAAGAGTGTAGTAAGCAAGTTTCAGCTCAAAATCAGCTCTCTGAAAACCCGGAGGGTTAATGGCAGACCTGTTTGCATGGAATTGATCAGGCTTGTTGTAGTCAGCAAGGGTTCTCCCTCGGATAGGTGGTGCTCCGGTGATCTGGGCGTCTCTGTTTTCTTCAGCTGCTACTTCTTGGACGACATTTCCCTGATCATCGATTTGGTCACCATTGTCATTGTATGCATGACCCTCTTGGTCTCATAAGACTCCAGCAGCATCAGGTCGAATGATTGTTCTCCTCATGTCTGCTGACCTCCTTCCTTGGTGGTTCGTACGTTCTAACTCTCTCAGCTCCTGATTCGTGAGATTCACAAGCTGAGTTCCCCTGTTACTTCTGGTACTGCGATTAGGCATATACCTGAAACACAAGAAAGGAGAAAGAACAATGTAAGTAAACGGAAAAATAAAATGTTTAGACTAAATTCTATTCCAAATCTAATGGTGAATTCAATGAGTCCCCGGCAACGGCGCCAAAATTTGATATGCTCAAAAATACCCTAGAGATACTCTCCAAATTAAGAGATCGATTATAGTACTTAGGGGTCGAATTCCACAGAGACTCAAGATCACACAATAGATTATTGGTTTTCGAATTAAGCTAAACAAGAAATAATGTAATGAAAGCAGTGCAATAAAATCGGTTGTAAATCAGATGGGAAAATGTCAGGCTCAGGGAATTCTCAGGAAATCAGGAATGCAAGTTAATCAGTCAATCAGGGTCCTACTATGTTCTAGAACTCGAAACACAATGATAAAGTTAACCAGCCGTCGCTGCAAAAACTATCTATGTTTAAAACCTAGAAAACCAAATTTCTTTGCGAGTTCTAAAGTATAAACATGCAATAATCTCAGGTTCGATAAGTTCACAAAATCCCTAAATCAAATTCCTTTGCAGATAGGTATTTTGCTCATCTAAGGTTCTTTCTAGCTAAATAACCAACTTTCGTTGCGAGAATCAACCTATGATCAATAATCTAACTGGCCAATTCAGATCAAACATTAATCACACCCTAGATAAAGAACTAGTGTTCCAGAATCCTAAATTAACCAATCAACTTAACAATCCATCAAATCCCTAATGAGAAACCCTAAACCTAACTAGCAAACTACTCATACATGGAGATTGAAACCATAAACATGATTGAATAAGATTGCATAAAAGAAATCAATAGAGAATAAAAGGAGTTCTGAATCTTCTCTGAAAGAGTCTGAATTATTCTCTCCAAAACTCTGCTACAAATCTCTCTCAAATAAAATAAAGCTTAGATAAAAGATAGGTCTAAACAATGACCTTAAAATGATATAAATATTCTAAAAACTCGAATAGGGACTTATTTGCAAATAAGGAAAAGTCTGGACAAATTTCATTTTTCTTCAAAAATCTTCAAAACTGGCGCAGAAATTTGTCTGTCTGATGGGTGTCGGCCGACACCATACTTGGTGTCGACCGACCCTCTCCAAAAGTGGTTTCTGACTTGAATTCTTCAGCACAGCTTCCTGATTAACTCCAGAATTATCCATAATCTCCAAGTAAGCCTCGAACATACATAAACCTGCAAATGACTCTAAAAGACTCCAAAAACACTAAAAATACTCTATAAACAAGACTTATATCAAGGCTAAAAGCAATGACCTCATCCTGATTTTCCAATGACCAAAATTCCTTCGTGCATAATGGATTCTTAACTGCAATCACTTCTTTGGTTTCCATGTTCCCTCCAGGATCTCAAACTGTGTAAACAACTAACGAGTTCTGAAATTACTCGCTCTGATACCAAATGAAAGAACTCGAAACCGGAATATATCAAGATCAATTGCTTTAACACAAATTCAACTGATATTATTAGAATCACTTAAACAAATACACCAGCTTTGTTTAATCAGTATTACACGGCCTCACAACAGTGATCCGAGACTGACCAATCCTAATCTACCCAAAAGATCCTAACACAACAACAGTTGCATCTTACAGCAATCTATTCGCTCACCAAGAAAACCCTAAGCACTCTCTCAATATTCTCGTTCTGTTTCTCTAATCTCTTCTAAACAACTTGCCCAGAATATATATACTATCTCAAGTAATATACTCTGCTTTCTCTTAATGTCTCTAAGTAAGGTAACTTCGATATTCGCCTTTGATCCTCATAATTGCGTCCAGTGAATGTCCACGTCATAATGCGTCCTTCCCGCCAATTTCCAACTCGATCTTTCCTCAACTATCTTCTCAAATTTCTCAAGTTTACACAAATCTCATAATTCTTCATAACTATCAACTAATCCGTTAAAAAGTAATGAATAACCTTCAAAGTCCATGTAAACTTCAGCTCATAAAACTATATAAATCCAACAGAAGATTCATTCAATGCATCCCATGCATCAATGGGATTCCACTTTTAGCCATTTGGAAATTTGACAAGTAAAACTCCTAACTCATATTTTTATGTTGCCTTGGTGCTTTTCATTCGCATAACGTAGCTGCGGGTAGGTACTCTTAGTACTTGAATCAGGATCAAAATCTCAGGAGACCTTCCGTACAAGGAGGAAGGTCTCAACTAACCTCTTTAAATCTCACATAACCTTCTTAATACGAAATACCCAAATTGCCCTTAATGAAACTGATTAAATTAACAAAAAAAAACAATCCACTCTCTCTCTCTCTCACTCTCCTCCACGTGCATTTATCTCCTCTAACAATCAAAAATCTTCTTTTTTTTTCTTTTCTTCTTCTTCCTTATTCATTGTTCTTTCTTCTTTGTCTTTCATTTTTCTTCCTTTCTCTTCTCCACATTAAAGCAGATCGAAGACAAATGTTTGTTCTTCTTCATTCTGCTCTCTCTATGGAGTGCTCTCTCTCTATCTCCCCCCCCCCTCTCTCTCGATGTATCTCTCTCTGACTAGATTAGTGTGCTTTCTGTGGTACAACTGGTACAATTGGTACAACTGGTAAAACTGATACAACTGGTATAACTGGTATAACTGGTACAACTGGTACAACTGATACAACTGGTACAACTGATACAACTTGGTCAAGTACAACTGCTACAACTTGGTCAAGTACAAATAATACGACAAGTACAACTCTATTGGAGTACAACTAATACAACTAGTAATTACAAAACCGTTAAAAATACATTTATATTTATATTCCTATGCTAAATATGCCATGAAAATATTTATATTTATATTTACAAATCTATATTATCGGACTGAAGACAAATTTCATGATGTGGTTTGATGAAGATGTTATCTTTCCATAATCTACCTTATACTTTTAAGGTTACTTTTACAATCTTAACCACATTAACTTGAAAAACAAACTAGCAAAGTATTTTCACACATGTAATTTTATAGGAACATGTAAAATGTTGTTTATATACTTAATTGCGCAAGTACAACTGAAAAAATTCCATTTAGAGAATAGTACCACCAATTACAAGTTTTTACTGCCAAAGTACAACTCTGTACAATTATAGTACAAATACTTCCTCGGGGTACAACTAAGTGTTACAAATTCAATTTTTTAAACCACGTTTTAAATGTTTTACACGATGTCGGTGCACGTGTTTTTTATTAAAATTTTCTAGTTATACAATGGTACGACTGGTACAACTGGTAGAACTGGTACAACTTAGCCAAGTACAACTGGTACGACTTGATCAAGTACAACTGGAACGACAAGTACAACTCTATTGGAGTACAACTTGTAATTACAAAACCGTTAAAAATACATTTATATTTATATTCATATGCTAAATATGCCATGAAAACATTTATATTTATATTTACACATCTATATTATCGGACTGAAGACAAATTTCATGATGTGGTTTGATGAAGATGACATCTTTCCATAAACTACCTTATACTTTTAAGGTTACTTTTACAATCTTAACCACATTAACTTGAAAAACAAACTAGCAAAGTATTTTCACACATGTAATTTTATAGGAACATATAAAATGTTGTTTATATACTTAATTGCGCAAGTACAACCGAAAAAATTCCATTTAGAGAATAGTACCACCAATTACAAGTTTTTACTGCCAAAGTACAACTCTGTACAATTATAGTACAACTACTTCCTCGGGGTACAACTAAGTGTTACAAATTCAATTTTTTAAACCACGTTTTTAATGTGTTACACGATGTCGGTGCACGTGTTTTTTATTAAATTTTCTAGTTGTACACTGGTACGACTGGTACAACTGGTAGAACTGGTACAACTTATCCAAGTACAACTGGTACGACTTGGTCAAGTACAACTGGAAGGACAAGTACAACTCTATTGGAGTACAACTTGTAATTACAAAACCGTTAAAAATACATTTATATTTATATTCCTATGCTAAATATGCCATGAAAACATTTATATTTATATTTTACACGATGTCAGTGCACGTGTTTTTATTAAAATTTTCTAGTTGTACACTGGTACGACTGGTACAACTGGTACAATTTGGCCAAGTACAACTGGTACGACTTGGTCAAGTATAACTGAAACGACAAGTACAACTCCATTGGAGTACAACTCTATTGGAGTACAACTTGTACAACTGATACAACTTGTAATTACAAAACCGTTAAAAATACATTTATATTTATATTCTTATGTTAAATATGTTATGAAAACATTTATATTTATATTTACACATCTATATTATCGGACTGAAGACAAATTTCATGATGTGGTTTGATGAAGATGTCATTTTTCCATAATCTACCTTATACTTTTAAAGTTACTTTTACAATCTTAACCACATTAACTTGAAAAAAAAACTAGCAAAGTATTTTCACACATGTAATTTTATATATACTTAATTGCGCAAATACAACTGAAAAAATTCCATTTAGAGAATAGTACCACCAATTACAAGTTTTTACTGCCAAAATACAACTTTGTTCAATTATAGTACAACTACTTCCTCGGGGGTACAACTAAGTGTTACAAATTCAATTTTTTAAACCACGTTTTTAATGTTTTACACGATGTCGGTGCACATGTCTTTTATTAAAATTTTCTAGTTGTACACTGGTACGACTGATACAACTGGTACAACTTAGCCAAGTACAATTGGTACGACTTGGTCAAGTACAACTGAAACGACAAGTACAACTCCATTGGAGTACAACTAGTACAACTCTATTGGAGTAGAACTTGTACAACTGGTACAACTTATAATTACAAAACCGTTAAAATACATTTATATTTATATTCCTATGCTAAATATGCCATGAAAACATTTATATTTATATTTACATATCTATATTATCGGACTGAAGATAAATTTCATGATGTGGTTTAATTATGCAAGTACAACTCCTCTTCGGCAGCAGACTTTTCCTCTGCGGCTGCCTCCTTTTCAGCAACAGACTTTTCCTTTGCGGTTGCCTCCATAACCCTTACGGTCGATTTTATTCGACCGAATTTTTAACATTTGGTTTTATGGTCCAAGTCTCAGGTCTTAGTTAGGTTTGAGGACGTTACACTCTCCTTCTTACCTTTGTCGCTAAGAAGTAGAGTACAACCATCTTTAGCCGATTAAATGAAGGATATAATAGAGATTTCATCTCTTTTTCATTAAAACAAAAATAAAAAATAAAAACAAAACGTAAGAAGGTTATTTGAATTTGATCAATGATTATGTAATGTTTAGACAATCTACCTTATACTTATAATGTTAGTTTCAAAATCTTAACCACACTAGTATGAAAAACACACTAACAAAGTATTTTTACACATCTTATGGTATGAGAATATGTTAATTGTAGATTATACTGTCAAAGTACAACTCTTTTAAAAAAAGTACAACTAAAAACTTAGTACAATTATGTGTTAAATAAATTAATTTTATTGTGCATGCAATAACTTTCTGGGGCACATTTTTAATGTTTACGAGGATGTTAACACACATTTTTAATTAAAATTTATAAGTCATACCAATTGTGCTAGTTTTAGTATTTACAAGTAATACACACGTCTGGTACAACTAGTATACCTAGTACAACTAAGTTTTTGTACAACTGGTAAAACTAGTACGACTGGTAAAACTAGTACGACTAGTAAAACTAGTACGACTGGTAAAACTAGTACGACTAGTATGACTAAATATCGATGAGAGAACAATTATTTTTTCGTTTGGGTTTGAGTTGGGTTTGGGCCGAATTTAAATTTAGGTATGGGTCCATTAAATTTAGGTTAAATGAAGGTTAAAATAGGAATTTCCATCTCTTTTTCATTAAAACAAAAATGAAAAAGAAAAAGCAAAAGATGAAGAGGTTATTTTAGAATTGTTTACTGGGTTGAGGGTTATATCAGATTTTGATCTACTTGAATCAACCATCTAGCAAAAAACAACATACAGAAACATAAGAATCAAATTGATGAAAATAAATAAATTAATGGGAAAAAAAAACAAATCTTCACAATGGCTAAAAATAAAAATTTCACCAAGCAAAATCAAAAGAGATTAAACAAAAACACATAAAATAGAATCGAAAATTGGAACTTACTTTCACTAGTTGTAGACAAGAGAGGAGGATCATATCAAACAAATTCAAATCCAGCTACAATTGGGGGCACCAATGGAAACTGTAAACAAGTATGAAAATCGTAAATATCTGAATTTGGTGGTCATCGGGAAAAAAGGATGCAACGAAATTGAAGAAACTCACCATATGAGAGTAGTAGTATTGCGAATTAAAGCAGAGGATGAATTAGGCGGAGGTTCGTCACCAAAAAAAAAAAGCGGAGACCCGTCGAAGCAAAGTCGCAACCAGCGACAATTGTGAGCGCTGTTGGAAACTATGAATCGGCGGAATGGGTGATGAAGAGTGAAAGTAATTAGGAAAAAATCAAATGAATTGAGAAGTAGTGTCTTGAAATTAAATAAGACCACCGATGGTGGAGGCTCGTCGGAAATTAAAGTGGCTACAACCGGTGAATTCACCGCCAGAATATTTTTCCTTTTTAAGAGATTTAGGGTTCAACGAAAGGGAGAACAAATGTTTTTCAAGTTCTATTTTTTATTTTGGTTTCATTTGAATTTCAGTTTATAATTGTGAATTTTAAAAAATTAAATTTATTTATAATAAATTAAAGCTAATGCCATTGATGGTAATTATTATGATTATAACCAAATTTTCTGTATTTTACTATCTTTTTAAAATAGTTTTCATTAAAAGGTATTAGATTCGTAAAAAAAGTTTATAGATATGTTTTAATTTGGAATGTTCTATAAAAAAATATAATAATCTTATATTAATAATAAAAATAAAATTTTAACCAAAACTCAAAATCTATTTTTTGTGATTAGTGTTTATGATTGGCATTTGTGACTGCCATTTAAATATAGTCTACTTACATTTGTGATTAAGGTTCTTGTTTGAAATTAGTGATGCATAGTTTTAGTCTTCTAACAACTTTTTTTTTAAATAATTATATTAGTTTTATTGATAAGCTTATATATTGACTTTTTTAAATGATAGTAAACTTATATATCAATTGGCATTTTTGACCGGTGTTACGTTACAAATTTATTGTATATTTCATATAACTAATACACAAGTCTATCATCATTGGATTAGATATATAAGTTTTTTCATTGAATGTAAACATATAAGTCTTCTTTAAAGTAATAATATTTTCTCTTTTTTTTACTTTAGAAACAAAAAAAAAATTGGCTAAAGAGATTTGACTTATAAATAATTTAAATTTGGAAGAATTTTTTTAGAGGAACAAAATAGGTTTTACTCATTTGCAGGTTGCATTGGTAATCACACAATGCTTCTATCGTGTTCGGGCTTAGCCAAGGGATTTTGAGGTCATGTCTAAGGAGACAAAGAGGACGAGGAGCTGCTAACCATCAAATTATCCATTGCCAAGCAAATGTAACGTATTTCTACCAAATAAAAGCTAGAGTATATCAAATCTCAATTATATACAATATTAGGAGTGGTTCCGCGCTATGCGCGGTGTTAACTGATTTTTTATTATATAATTATTTATATAGTTTGTGCTTTTTATTTTTTTATTTTTTGTTTTTTTATAATCACTTTTTCTATTTTTTTAGTTTTTATTTTTGGCAGTTTTTATATTTATTGTAAATATTATAATCATCTTTTTGTTTTAATACAATTGTTTTTTGTCTTTACTTCTCTTTGTTTTTCTTTATATCTTCACTTCATATAATTTTTTTTTTCTTATTTAACTTCTGATTATATGTTGTACTCTTTTTATTATTTATTAAATATTATTGATCGATTTTTTTATATTTAGCTTTGCTTTCTTATATATTTTTATGTCATTTCTCTATATGTGAATTTATTTGTTTCTTGGGGCTTGTTATTTTTTTAGTTAACTAATTTTTTATTATATAGTTATTTATATAGTTTGTGTTTTTTTATTATTTATTTTTTTTATAATCACTTTTTCTATTTTTTAGTTTTTATTTTTGGCAGTTTTTATATTTATTTTAAATATTATATTTTTTTTTTAGTACAATTGTTTTTTGTCTGTACTTCTGTTTGTTTTTCTTTTTATCTTCACTTCATATAATTTTTTTTCTTATTTAACTTCTGATTATTTTTTGTACTCTTTTTTATTATTTATTGAATATTATTGATCGGGTTTTTTTATATTTAGCTTTGCTTTTTTATATATTTTCTATATGTGAATTTATTTTTTTCTTGAGGCTTGTTATTTTTTATTTTACGGTTTTTAATTTTATTACCATTCAATCAATGTTGATATTGATTTCTGTTTTTTCTCCCAAAAAATTCATCTATTTATCTTCACATTTATTTCGATGATTTTTAAATTAAATGTCAAAGTCATAAATTTGTATGCTTGTGGCTTTACAATATACCATTTATTGTGAGTTTTGGTGAAGATTTAATTTATTCTTAATTTTTTGATGTAGTGTATTTCATGATTTTTAACCTAAATGTCAAAGTCATAGATTGTTATGCTCGTGGTTTTACAATATACTATCTATTGTGAGTTTGTCAACAGATTTAATTTATTATTGATTTTTTTATGTAGACGTACTTGTGATTTTTCAATGTGGTCTTGAATTGATAATTGAATCACTTATTTTTATGCCGCAATTTATCAGTTTTTACCGACAGTCAGAGACAGAGAAATAAAATAAAAGACGAATCTAAATAAAATTGCATATCTTTATTATGTTTTGATATAAAACATTTTATTGTTTATTGTTCTTGAACAAGGTATTGTTTTGATATGTTATAATTGAAATGTATAGTATTTTTTTTTGAGGTGGCAGCACTAGAAATGAGAAAACCTTACTTTATATATATAGATATGAATAAATGATGACTTCTATTTCTTCAACATCGTTGTCGACAAAGAAACTGTGAATCACCTTCTTAAATGTAAAGCTCGTAATTGGACCAAGGCCCATTTAACAACAACTCAGAAACCCATTTAATCACAGTTTACCATGTAACCACTATATCCATTTGTTTTTCCTCTTCACAAATCCAAGACTAAAAGAACCCTAATTTTTTATCATGCACAATCCAAGATCCGTGTTGCTGTCGCGCGCACTTTACCGCCCAACTGTTTTGCCTACATCGCATACTGGGAACGGCAACGTTCATCGCCTTTTGTGATTGGTCGCCTTTCTAAGACTTATTGCCCTTGATGGCTGTTTAACTTAATTACTCTAAAAATTCAAAAATTCATTTATGTATATTAATAATCAATATTATATACATGCGTTTATACATAAACCATGTAGGCTTGAGTCACCTTTAGCCTAAATTAGCTAGTGAAATGGTTATTGCATCTTACTCGAAGTAGAAACACTACTACACTATTTTGAGTGTGCAAATAAATCGGATATAAATACAAACCATGATGTGTCGCACTGAGAAGTTTTTCTTAAAGAAGCCTTCATTTTCAATTGTTATATAATATTAGGTGTATATCTTCGCGGACAATTTTCATTTTTAAATTTTTAAAATTAGTAATATTCATAAGAAAATTATTATTATATATATTTTAATTATTATTGTTAATTAGTTTTTTTACATTTTATTGCTATCAGATTTTGAAATTTTTTTATATATAAAGTTATAAAAGTCATTATTAAATTTCATACATTTTAAAAGTAATTGATAATCATGAGACTAATTAAGAGAAAGAAAAAATATAAGTAGAAATAATTGCATGAAAATAATTAATGTTTGTTGAAAAATAAAAAGTGTTTTAAGTTTTTTTTTAATTAGGGACACATGTTTTTTTTAGAGTGGTGTTGTGTCACAAAATGGAGAGAGTTGGTCAAATATTATATAGAGGATTATGATTTATCCCGTGGTATGCCCGTGTTTTTCATAATTTTTTTATTAATTATAAATTAACGATTTTTAACATGTGTAGCAAAAAAACAGAAAAAAATAATAATTATCCGAAAAACATTTTACATTTAAAATATCACATCAAATTTAGTAAAACTAACCAACCAATGGAAAATACCAGCAGTAAAATTTACCGAAGACTCTAACGGAGTGGATAGTCTCATTTTGACCCTGAACATAACATTTTTTAGAATCTAAATTTGTATGTTACTGAACAGATGTTGAACCCCACTTTTTGTATAATTGTATATTTATTTGAAGTCTAACATATTAGAATTTTTATAAACAAACATAAAAATTTAACAAAGGTATTTGTTGTTGTTTTTTTTACACAATCAAAATTTCTACTAAACTTTTTGTTCTAATCCGCAAAGTTACAAATCTTTTTCGTTTGAAATAGAGAGATGCAGACAAGCAGGTGTCCTCAAGTTCATATGCACTTCTTTACTGCGAAATTTCAAAGTTAGACTACAGAACATCTCTGAAGTCATATAGGTGAAAAATATACTAAATCAATCTGAACGACAATAATCACATAAGCAGTAATGTTGAGATCTATCCAAAAGTACCAAATTTTAAAAATGCTGCAGAAGAGTCTGAAGGTGAAACGAAACTGATATTTTGTACATGTCGACACCAAGAGGAAGAAGGAACGCAAGTTCCGCTGGTTGAGAAATCAACGATTTTGATCTGAATTAAAAACCTGATCAGTAGCTATTAGAGAAGCCAATAGAGAGTTCTGCAAATGCGAGCACAGAACTCTATGTCAAGAGTGACGATATCAACTCTCTTGTGGGTATTTTTTTTTTTCAAATTAAGTAATTCAATCAAGTAAATTTTTAGTTCTGTTTATAGACATGCAGATTTTTCCAAACTTACATATACAGACAACTCTGACCAAGAAACACAAACTAATTAATCAGTTAAGTTCACTTGTTAATTCAAAGTTTTGTCATCGACTACCAACTTTAATAAAAGTTTCAGTTAGTAAGCTTCCTTCACAGTCCAAATTTGATGATGCAAAAAATATTAGAATACAGTCAGCCATTCTATATATTTTTCCTACAAAAAGAGAGCACTTGATTTTTGTAGTATAAAAGGAGAAAAATCTGCGTTAACACGGCACTTTAGTATGGGCTATTGTTAAAAATATTGCTATAACATAAACGCTTGGATACAAACAGATGCATAAGATTGTTCTTATTACTTTCTAAGTGAGCAAATGAGAGCCAATAAGATGTTTGATTGATTTCCCCATCCAGTTGTTTATGAAATTGTACAAAAGCCACCAGTCTCTAGATTCCCATTTTTACCAAAAACGTGTGCATCAACTGACTTTCTAGATGGTGCTACTAAATCCCGTCTATGATTCATTTTTACTCCTAACTTACATCTTTGACAACTTAGATCAGAAGAAAATTGAATCTCTCAAGACTTATATTATATTTTAGATCATCAAGAACAACCAATATTTACACTTACTCTGTCTTCGATGAGTCCACCATCTCCACGACACATCTCCTCCTCCATTGCAACTCTTCTTTTGGACACTTCCAAACAGAACAAAGAAATAAAATGGAACAGAGTTTTATATGTAATATGAACCGTCATATTCTACATAGGATATGTGCTTAGATTTAACTTAGGATATGTTCTCATTAGTTAGTCTTACTGGTCGTTCTTACCTCCGTAGATCCCGGAGATCCATTACCTTTTATTTCTCTTCATGTAACTTTGATATTTCTGACAGCGTTGACCCTGCAAAGAAATAGAGTATTAAGTAACTCTGAGCATTAGATTTGATAACTGAAGTCTTTGAGATTCTGTAGTTCGAGAGACCTTTAGGATGTTTCATTGCTGCTAAGATGTTATAAATGATCTCCTCTTGTATTGACCAATCCAAAAACAAAGAATCTGTGATAGAACATTTCCTACAATTTAGAAGAAAAATTCTTAAGAAGAAGGCTAATCTTTTCCAAACCCACGTACGCATATAGACAACTCTGACCAAACATCATTTAAATTAACCGGCTAATTTACAGTATTGTCATCGTCTGCCAACTTAAGTTTTAATAATAGTTTCAATTAGTAAGTTTCTTCTACAATCCAAGCTTGATGATGCAAAAGAGAAGAAGTGATTATAACACAGTCAATCATTCTACATATCTATCTACAAAAAGAGAGCATATGATTTTGTAATATGGGCTATTGTTAAAAAAAATTACTACAACATTTACATACCTGGAGCTTCATTTATGTGGTTGATTTGTTTAAATAGCTTTACGTATTCATCATCTCTAAATTAGAGTTAAGACACCATAACTATAGTGAATATGATTCTGAAGCTGGCATGATCATCAAAACATATGACTCTGATCTAACTTTCACCCATTGGCCAGTTATGGTGTCTGCTATAACATTTCAAGATGTGGAACTTGAAAATCCAGAGGAATATCGTATCTTCCCTTAAAACTTGTATGATTTCATAAAAACCAATATATTAGAAAATATGTACAAATATTAGATTATAACACTAACTTTTCTAACCGTACATCCCTTTTAACTTCGATTGGGGTCATTTCCTGTTTGACAATAAGTTATATGTTTTTTTTCTTTAGAGAACTATGTGACAGAAAAAGCAATATTATAACTCATAAAATGAGAACATACTTGTGAGTTGAGTTTGTAACATTATCACGTGCCTTACCATAATCTTGCGTGGCAATTGTGTTGGATTCATAAAACAGGAGAAGAAGAAATCTATGAACACTACTGACAGACAAAAACCAGTAAAAATCGAATTGTTGATAGTTAATACTTCAGCTAGTTACATGGAAGTTAAGATAGCAAGTTAATCATATGAACAATCTTTTATTAGATATAAGCTCTCGGATGTAAGAAATCTTTCAATGAACTGGTTTAACAGAAGCAAATCAAGCAAGTTTTAATATATAATGACCTTGATGAAATGGACGCCCTTGTTTCACCGCCCCAAAGAGGCAAATAGCTTCTTGTAATCCTCAGATATACGTGACTTAAAATCAAAACGAAAGTTAGTCACAGTTTTACATTTTTCGAAAACAGGATACTTAAGATGGTACTCTATGTATACCCAAGGCTGTTTCGTTAGTATTAGTAGGAAAAGCATATACCTGCAGCAAAGCCAGATGATGGTTGATATAGATTCACCACCATCATTCTCTTTACATGGCTAAAGAAAATAAATCTACCATCAAAGATAATAAATCTACCATCATTATATATCCAAGTCATTGGTGATAACTCTACCACTAGTATCAATAAATATACTATCTCTACATTAAACTATCATTACACAAAATAAATCTACCACAAATCTATCACCATTGACTAGTAAATCTACCACACCAAATATGTCTACCAAATAAAAAGAAAACAAATCTATAAAATAAGTTTATATTGAATAATTGCTTTTAACTGAAACAACGAAACCGATCTCTAAGAATAACACACATATGGAACGAACAGAACCTCCACTACATTGTTCATAGACTTAAGTGCCATTTTGACAAAAGAAAAGACAAAAAAAGAAAAGCCCTCCTCGTCAATCATGAAGAGGAGGAGGCGATTTGTTTGGTAATCTCCGGCCAAGCACAAAGCTGGAGAACAAATGCAAAGCTCGTGAAGGCTGCGCGTATGGCACCATATGAGCAGCTCCTCTGACCGTTGCGAATGTCAGTATACTCCCATACTCTATCACCCATCCACCGACCTACCTCACGTCAATAAGTTTACAATAACGGGTAGACGTAAGTAATGAACGTAACCGAACTAGTTATTTTCTTACATCACATAAAGTCATAAATGAAGCCAAAACCAAAACCAAATTAAGTACAATGGAATTGAACTTAGTCAATTAAAAGTGAAATTCGTAAACTAAAATGTATACTAAAAACAAAATTTACTAAATCTGAAATATATATCTTAGTTTAAATTACATAATTAATTTTCTTTTCAAACTTTCCCTACTTTTTTATATGAAAAGACCGAACCAAGCATAACCAAATTTGCTTTTACAAAACAAAATCGAAAGCCAAAGAAACCAAACCAGCCGAAAAAACCGAATGCTTAAAATTTTGGGCAGAGCATACTTAAGGTTCTTGTGGAACAAACCTGTCCTTTGTGAAACCAAGCTCCATAGGGAACTGTAGTGTTGAAGTTGAGCTCCTCTGCAAGTTCTTTTACCAAAGTCCTTGAACCTAGAAGCGGAATCACGGAATCTTCATCCCCACTACAATTTTGGATTTGAAAATGAACATTGTGTTTAAACTGCAGATTACGAATTAAAGTAGAAGAACAGAAAGAAAAAAAGCTTTTGGTGTATTTAAATAATGGAACATTAGATTTACCTGAAGACCCAAACAGGGATTTTACTCTTCACGATTCTCTTAATAATCGGAAGTATATTCATGCTCCCGTCAGTATCATTGTAGTCCAAGAGGCTGTGAAGGTGAAACATGACCACAGAGTTAGAATTGAGTTTTTGAGATTGAGATTGAGATCAGAGATGGCTCAAGTTAAACATTACCTGCTGCACATAGACCATGAATATGGCAGATTAGTTCGGTTAGCATGAAGAGCCTTTTGAACCTCAGGAAGAGTTAAATACAACTGCTCTTCATAACTCATGCACACGTCCACCCCAATACTCATCTTTGTGCCCTAAAAACCCATTCTTTTATGAGATAGTAACATATAAACGTAAATGCAAACGACTATTCCCTCGGTTGATGATGTGGATAAATTTTTTTAATTCAAATTAGAATAAGTTTCAATTCTGAATGTAAAATTTATTAATTTTTAGTGTTTTATGTCTAGTTATACACTTATACTATACAATTTTTTTTATTGTTGGGTGAATTGTGTTTAGATATATAATTAATAATGTTTTAGTTGAAAAAAGTAAAAAAAATAAATGCTTTTTTAGTTTGTGTGTTAAGTGCTAAAAAGACAAGTAAAAGTCTTGGTGCAGACTCGTTTTTTTCTTACCATTTTCTTGAGCCTGAGCTCTTGCTCGACAAGGGTCGGGTAGCAGATATCAAGGAGGACGTCATAGTAATTGATGTATTGAGTGATGATGGTTCCAGCTTCACTCATTGCATCTTCGCAAGGTTTGCTTATGTTGTGTGAACTTGAGAATGTGTAATCTTCAAAGTTGCATTGGTCCATGATAGTAAGGCCAAGTTCATCAGAGATCATCCCGTGTGACCAGAAGAACTCATACGTGGCTGGAACATCTCGGTCAAGCTTCAGAAGCGGGTTCCCGATCTGATCAAAACAGAGGATACAATCAAAAACAGAGCCAGCAAAACAGAGATTTGTAAACAAAAAGAAATAGTTATTATTGCTTACTGCAATGCCTTTGAGCCTGAACTTGAATCTATTTGAGCGTTGTGCGTTGTATTCGAGTATTACATCAGCTAGTTGAGGTATATAGTGTCCTGCGTAGCTTTCCCCAGCAAGAAAGAGGTTACGAGTCTTGAATTCTGGAAACTTCTCTAACCATCGTAACATGAACACCAGCATATCCTTGGCTAATATTGAAAACATCATTCAATTACAAATAACTTTATTAAGCATTAATAATGGCAAAAGATGTTTTAAATCATTTGAAAGATTATATATACCGGTGGATTCATCGCCAGTGGTGTAATCGGAAGTTGTGTTGGAATAAGACCATCCTACTCCAGCCGGTGAATCCACAAACAGTAGATTTGAGGCTACATGAAAATACTTGAGTTAACAAAGTTTGTCCTTGTTGAAAGATATAAGAAGAGACTGAGAGAGACCTTTGTTCCAAGATTTGGGATTTCTACGGAGGCCACGACCATCTCCAGTGGGGTAAAAGGGACCCAACTCTGTGAAAGCTCCTCCTCCAATGGAAGAACATCCTGGCCCTGCAAAAATATTTCACATGTGAGTATCTCACTAATTAAAAAAATAATATTAATATTTTGATGAGTTATCGTTTAGATATTTTAAAATATCTTAACTATATGAGATGTTCCCTTTTATTTGGATATTTAGGTGAGATACCTTTGTTAGAAATGTTCTTATTTTTAAATCGAATCAAAACGAATTCTATTATATTATATATTAGTCAAATCATATAAATGATAGATGTAATAGAGTAAAAACATCTTCATCCATAAAAAAATTATAAGATTCTCAGATAAAAAAAACTTGTATTTTAATTTAATTTAAATATATAATTAGTTTTTATTTTTAAAATAAGAATTGAACTAATAGAAAAGGACAAGTATTGTATGGAGTTTTGATGAGCTTTTTCAAAAAATAATTATTTGAAAATCAATTTTCACTTTTTTCCTTTAAAACCATTTTTCACTTTTTTTTTCTTTTTTCTTTCTTTTAAGTAATGAAATATTCTTGTGAAAACTCTTCAATAAAGATAATGACACTATATATTATCACTAAACGATGCCCAAACCTAAAACTTTGTGGCAAGAAGCGACTTTACATGCTAAGATTTGGAGGGAAGTAATAGTAGGCGCAGAGAAGAGATTGTTAAACTAGCAAAACTCGCATCGTCGATTTGGGATGAGAGAGTTGAATATATGATCATTTCGTTTGTAATTGAATAAGAGAGACAAATATATATTAATCATTTTTATTTATATAACACTAGGGGGTGATCGGCACTAGGGATGTGACTATTTTGTTTTTACAGATTCTTTATTATAAACTTTATATAATTTGCTGTTTTTTTTGTTTGTTTGTTTTTTGTTTGTTTGTTTTTTTTTTGTTTTTTGTTTTATATTTTATAATTACTTTTTCTTTACTTTTTCTTTTTAACATTTTCTATTATATTGATTTTCTTTTGTTGTAGTACAACTCTTTTTATTTTTGCTTTTTCTTTATTTTTCGTTTTTATCTTTGTTTCATATAGTTTATTTTTTTTATTTAGCATATAATTATTTTTTGTGCTCTATTTTCATTATTTATTGTATATTATTAGTCGGTTTAAAATAGTAAATACTCAATCTTGGTTTATTATATTTTTTGTCGCTTCTCTAAATGTGGATTTCTTTGCTTTTTGGTCCATATTTTTTTTTTTTTGGGCTTTTAATATTATTGCCCTTCAATCACTATTGTCGATATTGACTTATACTTTTTGTCTAGTATTTTTTCGTTTATTTATCTCCACCCATGTTTCATTGATTTTTAATTTGAATGTCAAAGTCAAAAATTGGTTGCTGGTGGATTTACAATATATCATCTATTGTGAATCTATCCTGATATTAAATTTCATGTTTTCTTAATTTTTTATATGAATTTTTGATGTGGTCGTGTTTGTAATTGACAACTGAATTATTTGTCTTGATGCGGTGATTTACCAATTTTTACCGACAATTGGAGAAATAGAAGAAAACTAAAGAAAGCCACGTGTAGTTATTATGTTTTGATATAAAACATTTTGTTATTTATTGTTTTTGAACAGTATACAATTTTAGAGTATGACAATTGAAATGTGTACTGTTTTTATTAACAAAATAACAACACCAAAAAACAGAAAATATAATTGTATATATATCGATACTCTAGTAATTATTTTCCAATGGGCGAGAAGCCTATTCATTCTTTGGTACGTTCATTTGTCGTGCATGTTTTAAGAAATAGCATGAATTTCTTTTATTTTTTTTTATGATCCTTTTTTAGTCACTATATTTGATAACATGACATTTTACATAATTTATGTTCTGTTTTTAGTATCATAAAAATCCAAAAAACAGAAAATATAATTGTATATATATAAATACTCTAGTATTTATTTTCCAGTGAGCGAGAAACCTATTCATTCTTTGGTTCGTTTATTTGTCGCACATGTTTTAAGAAATAACATGGATTTTTTTTTTATCATTTTTTACGATTCTTTTTAGTCACTTTATTTGATAACATGACATTTTACATAATTTATGCTCTGTCTTTGGTATCTATGATATAAATCCAAAAACCAGAAAATATAACTATATATATATATAGATACTCTACTGTTTATTTTCCAATCGGCGAGAAACCTATTCATTATTTGGTTCGTTCATTTATTGCACATGTTTAGGATCCTCTTTTAGTCACTTTATTTAATAACATGACCTCTTACATCATTTGTGCTCTGTTTGGAATCTATGATATAAATCCAATATCATATCAGTTAATTACTACTTATCATATTTATATTTTCATGTTTTCTATTTTAAGCCAAACTAAACTTAAACTTCTTGATAAAGGCCAAACTAAACTTAAATAAGAAACCAAGCTACAAATCAAAATAACATCAACTAAACTAAACCAAAGCTAAATTTAACAAATGGTTTTTGTTTGGTATAAATTTTTATAAGATCAATTAAACCAAAACTAAAGAAAGAAATCACCAAAGCGTTTAATTTGATTATACACTAAAACAACTTGTTAGTTTCATATTTGTCTCTAAACAACCAAATTCTAAACAAAAGCTACATAAGTTGGTTAAGTCAGTACGGAAAAAAGAAACAAGAGATAAAGAGAGTAACGCAAACCTCCATTGAGCCAAAGGGTTAAAGGTTTAGTGTGTGGTTGCTTCTCAGCTTCGACGAAGTAATAGAAGAGGCTCCGACCAGCTTTGACGTCGACATCGACATAGCCAGCGAATTGTCTAAATGCCACTTCTGGTTGCCCAGGCAGCTTCGTCACCAGATCTTCTTCTGGATATCCCTCCGCTAGATTACCATTGTAACCCAACCACTGCACAATCATCACCATTACTGCTACCTCCAAGAACCTCCACTTACCGCTCGCCATTTCTCTCTTCTTCTTTTTCTTTTGGTCTCGCTCTTATGTGACTGTGTTAACTTCCGCTCTGGTTTCTGTGCCTAGTGCACATGTATGATGTAACTTATATATATACGCAAAACGCAACCCATTCTTATCCGCTAAATTTTAACTCTTTTTAACTCGATAGTTTTTCGGTGTAAGCAAATTAATTAAGGGTGTGGTTGATAAATTCTTATTGGTGGGGTAAAAGGTGTACCATTCATATTGTAAATAATCGGTAAACCGGTAAACTAAATTTGAATGAATTAGAGCAAACTGTACAGAACATACCGTTTATATCTTATCACTCTTCTTTTAACTATGCACTAGATTCTGGTCCGTCCATAATAACGGAAATTTTTTTCTTCACCCATTAAAATTATAACGTATCTTTTAATTCATTTTGCAATTGCCTATATTTTACATATTCTAATGAAACAAAATGTAAAAATAAAATATATCAACATAATTTTAAATATTTACACCCGTTTTACTCTATATATATATTGACAATATTTTAATGTTTAAATTTTATTGAGTTAAAAATATATCAGTCTATTTTAAATTACTTTCAAATTTTCAAATTTACATTTTATAAATTAGACACTTATTAATATTAAGTTTGATTTTTTTGTATTGATTTTTTTTCATTTTATTGTTAATTTTAATATCTTCAAAAATATATTTATTCATGTTATTTTATATGTATTTTTATTAAATTTGATTTTATGATTTGTAAAAATAATTAATTATATTTATCATTTGATTTTTTAATTTAATATATATGTTTTTGTTTTTATTTTCGTTTTCATTAATTAAGGAAGTCAAACCTAATATTTTTAAGTTATTTGAATACATATTTAATTATTGTATTGTTTGGAAATATGTTTAATAGATATAATTTATTTCCATAATTATTTAGAGAGATTTAATGGTTGCTTAAAAAATATATATAATTAATCATAGTATAGATAATGGCTTATATCTCTTTCTCTTATCATAAAATTATTTAGTGTCATTAATCAAATCCATCTTATTAATTTAGAATGACAATATATAATTAATCTTGCCTACATATATTATTTACTAAATATGCCATTGAATATATTTAATTTTCATTAAAATTAGTTATAAAAAATTACATTATCTCTACTAAACATATTTTCAGACAATACAGTAATTACAAATGCATCCAAACAATCTTAAAAAATAAGAATGACTTTCTTAATTAATTTCTTAATTAATTAAAAAGTAAAATTACAACAAAGATAAATATATTAAATTATTAAATCAAAGGATATATATAGTTAAATAATTTAGTACATCAACTATTTTTATGAATCATAAAATAAATTTTTGATAAACATACAAATAAAACAACATAAATAAATATATTTTTGAACATATTTCAACTAACAAAAAAGCATGAATAAAAAAATATCAAACTTGATATTAGTAAATTTCTAATTTATAAAATGTAAAATTGTAACTTTGCCAAAAATATTAAAATTTTGGTAGATATACTATTAACTTAATAACATTAAAATATTAAAAAGTAGTCGATATATATATATATATATATATATATATATATATATATTATTTAATCATATAGCGAGAGAGATTAATATTTTTATAATTACAAATTTTTTCAGTTTATTCTATCAAAATATGTAAAAATGTGTAGACCATTGCGAAACATGTTAAAAAAGAACTGATTAATTAATCTGTTTTGATTATAAAATATTAAAAATAACTAATTAAAATTAATTTTAATATACAGATTATCATATTTTAACCGTCATAAATATGGAACTAGTAATTATATAAAAATATAAGTTTAATTATAAAAATATTAAAACAAAAACAAAATAAAAAATTAATGGAATAGATTATATAATACCATCATCTACTTAAAAATAAAATTATCAAAACATTTCAAATTATAACTTCCAAAAATATATTTTTCATATAAAGTAAAAAATAGAAAAATAAAAACCCATTAAAAATATTATCCGCTATTATAACATATTAAAACTATATGATATATCTATAAAAAATAAAACTATCAACGTTTCTTAAACTTTCAAATGTATAGTATATATTATTCAAATAAAACTAAAAAAAGAAAAAAAATTCTATATTACATGGGAAATAAATATTGAATTATAAAAATATTTGTTTAATAACTGTATTTTTACTGGAAATGGACAAATGGTAAAGTTAGTTTGTGCATATACCCTATTTTTATTATCATGACCGACCGTGATGATGTGATTAAAATAGTTAAAATATTTTTTCGAAAATTGTTATTTTGTTCTATAACTCGGTTGGTTACTAGAATAGTCTTTTTATACTATTTTTATTTTTATGGTAATGGCTGTTTTAGCGGTGCTGCTTTTATTGTACGTTATCATTTCCAACCGTTTTTGTTTTGTTTATTAAACTTTGTTTGTTTGTATATCACCAAAGAATCTTTTCTACCGATTATTTTATTTTTATTTCCTAGCTAATACTAATCAAAATCTATATTTTTAAATTAATGTTTTGGGTTGTCAATCTGTGTAATAAACAGAGCAGACGAGATTTTACAGAGGAGATAAACGCAAACGGTGTGGCCGTATTTGTTGAACCTGCACGTGATGATTTTGCGATGTCTATGATTTGTATAATTGTATACACCAAACTGTAACCATTGTTTCCAAATAAAGTAGACACAAATTTGCATTACATTCAGATCTCATCTTGTTGATTCTTGACTTTTTAACCCTCGTGCTCAACGCAATTCAAGAACTTTATATTTATGTAACGAGAAAAAGGTTAAAATAATTTCTTCTTACATGTTTTGGCCAGAATATATATAAAGTTTGGAAAATAATATAATATCCTGATTTATGATATATAATGGTGTATATAGAGAAATTTTAAAAAAAATAATTTGATTATCTATATCATTAAAATATATTTATTTTTCTGTCATTTGTTCTAAGAGAACTCTAGAGTTAAATGTGTTTAAATTATAAATGACCTAAAATATATTTATTTATAGATTTTTTCTTTTTTTGAAATTCTTTTGAAATTTTTGATAATTAAAAAAAAATTAAATAATTTAGATAATTATCTATTTATAGATTATCACACTTGTGAAGAGAAAACAACACATAAAACTGACATAGACAAACTGAACTCATCTCAAAGCTATCATAAACACCATGAACCTAAGTTTAAAGAGTCCCACCGTATACTGATAAGCTATGGATTGTGACAAACATAAAAAAATCAATCCATGTGATAAATCGTCGACCATTCTCTCTATAAATAAAAACATAGTACATCAAGAGGAAGGTAAATAATTTTTTACACACGTCAGTCTTTTCCGGGACTGATGATATATCACAAATAAAAAGGTATAACCCCACTTTTTTTTTTTTTGATGACTCAGGTATAACCCCACTTTCTCCAAGATATTATCATACGTAAACAATTACATATAAATGTTCAACAAATAGGAGATTTGGCATTCAGATAAGGATCCTCAATCACCCACACATGCTTTTCATATATACCATTCTTGACATCCTACACTCAACTGTTATTCCATCAATGTTAGATATTCTTGATTAACGAAAAAAATACATTACACATTTCTCAAACAATTAGGCTCCGAACAACTACGTACTTAAATATTATATATAATTTTATATATTTAGTATGTTAAATTATTATTAAAAATATCATTATCTAGCTAATTTCATTATTAAAAGTTATTGAGTACAAAAAGTAATAAACTTTAAAAAGTTAACTTTAATTAAAAAATAAATATTTAATAATTAATTTGATAGCTTACACTTTTATATTGATAATTATGTTTGATAAAATTATGACATACACTAACTTCAAATTCTGCCAAAATTTATCCTTAAATATTTTTACAGTTCTATTAGTTGCAAGATTTTATGCTAAGTTCTGTTGTTATTTTATAACTGATAAAAATATTAAATATTTTCAGTTAGAATTTTATTTTATTAGTTTGTTTCACTGATATTTTATGTTAATTTAATAAATTAATTCTTTTTCAAAACATCTGTTGCTAATACCATTTAAACTAAATTTTTTTGTTATATATCACCAGAAATTACGAAAAATTTCAAAAAAGGTTGTTAACTAGATATTTTATGAAAAAAAAACTTGTAATTTTGTTCATTAGTCAGATTTTTTTTTTTAACTTTTGTTAATCAAATCATTTTAATTTTCAAATTTGGTTGACAAGTCATTTTAATTATCAACTTTTGTTGACCATAACGTTTTATTTCCAAATTAGTTAACATTATAAAGGGAATTAGTCATAAAAAGTTGGAAGTTCTTTTAACCAAAAAATTGGTTTTTTGTTTACCCTTTCAAACTTTTGGATCATCATGATTATGAAATAAAGTATGATTGTAGAGGTAAAAAAAATATGGATGAAAAATCTTAAGAAATTAAAAACCTAATTTGTTTTCATAAGAAATATAATTTATAAAGTTTGTGACTTTTATATATTCAAATCAACATATTTATAAAAAATTAATTTGAATTGATTATTTATTTTTTATTCAATATAATATTTATTTAAAAATGATTCAAAATTAGTTTTTAAACTATTTTGAATTTAAACATATGTTTAACATGTTAGAATTTGGAGGGAAAAGAATTTACCAATTTTTTTCTTTTTATCAACCAATATTTTTAATATCTTTTCAAAATTATTTTAATTCTAAAAAAATGTTATGAAAAGAGAAAAAACAGATATAAGGAATTGATAAAAGTTTTTATATTTTATATATTTTGCACCTGATTATGGTATTAGAAAACACGAAGATTTAACCCATTATATATTTATAAAGATAATAAAATATTTGACTTATTAACCACTTATAAAGAGATTCACTAATTATCTTATTTTATTTTTAGAATAGAGGTTAATGAATATCAAAATAGAAATGATTAATTATTTAGTCAACATTTATTATTAGTTATGATTTTATAAACTTAAAATATTCATGTATTTAAATAGTTTAAGAAAATAAATTATGTTTTATTGAACAATTTAAATAAACACTTTATATTTTTTTCATTTATACTGAAATTAAAATTAATTAAATAAAAAATAATCCAAAATAACTAAAACTATTCACTAAAAATCTTTTTTATATAGATTAAACTATTTTATTATCAATGCTCATCAATAATTATAGTTGATTAACATTAAATTTAAAATGGTGTCACCAACAAAATTAGAGATAAAAACAGTTTAATCATCAAAAATTAAGATTCTATTATTGACAGAAAAATTGGTGTTTTACTTTACTTTTTGGCATTTCCTTTCAAAATTTATGTCAACTTCAATGATGATCTTTTTACATATAAAATATATATTTTATAAATTATTAATATAAATATATATTAAAAGAAAATATACTTAAAATATATCATATAACTTTTTATCAATAACATAATGTTTTCTTGATTGGATATATCAAATAATTAAAAATCTATTCTTTAATTTTTTTAATGAAAAAACTTTAAATGGATTTTTCAGATAGTTAAAATATCTACTCAATAATGGAATTATGTGAGATACATGTTCCATAATGCTGTACTTCCAAAAGTTCAGTCACATTTTTTAAAAAATGCAGTGCAACATAGGCGGTGATTGGCTTAATAAGTTACAGAGCTACAACAAATAGACCTGAGAGAAGATATAAAGTTAAAGCTCCCTTGGGAAACTCAATATGCAGATAGGCTAATTCTAGAAATTCATGTGACGTATATATTGCCTTCGTTTGGTTCTACAACTTTTAGTATTGCTTTCGTTTTGTTCTATTATGCACGTTCATGTTGATATGAACTTTTTTTATAACTTTTCCACCTTTTTCTGATCTCAAAATTAAGATATTACTTGGTTGATAAGATACTTGGCTTTTCAGCCATTACAAGATCGTCGGCTTTTCACCTTTTTCATGTATTTTTTATATCCTTTTCAACAATATAAATTTTTATAAACGACTCGAATAATTAAACCAGCAATTTAGAATTATGAAAATTGAATATAAAAATTTCGTACTAACTTATTCACAATACTATTAATTGTTTGCGTGTGAAATTAATGAAATATCAAAAATACAAAAGAATTATTTGCGTTATTAAAACTAAAATTAAGAAAACAAATTATTCTAGTGGTTCAAATATTTTTTTAATTAGTTTTGAAGAATGCTGTGAAAGTTAATTCTATATATATATATATATATATATATTTTAAATGTAGTCATATATTTTATAGTCTAAAATAACGCTTTAAATTCAGCATACAATAGACTACTTTAGATATTCCTTGCCCTAGTTCCAAATATTTTGTACTTTCTATATCTTACAACATAAAAAGTGAAAAACTAATATTACTGTTAGAGAATAATTCTTGACCCATTAAATTATGCTCATTAAGAAGTCATTTAAGAACCTAGAAACGGAGTGAAAGGTAATATCAAAGTTGAGAAGAATATATCAAAGTTAATTCACAAACTCTGACTCAAATGAAGTGGAAGACATGATCAAAACGATGCAGGCAAACATACTATCAACATTGAAGTGAGACGACAAATTATTCAAATGAGTCGTAAAGCGCTTTGACTCGTAACAGTTGAATGCAGTGAAGTAAAAGCCAATAAATGTCAAATCAAATGGTTTAGATGAAAACGTTAAACATGATTGTATACTATAAAAACATGACGAATGATCAAAGACAAATATCAAAATATTCGCTACACACATACTCAACATTATTCTATTCAATCACTGATTTGTAGTGATTTAGAGTGATTTATATTAATATGATAAATCCATTATTATTCCAACATGAATTTTAAAAGATGCTTTAAAATCTAGTGTTATTGAACTTGTGATTTTAAAATATACTTAGAAATCCATTGTTATTAGAAATATTTTAAGTAGTGGAAGTTAGCATATTTGTTGCAATTTTAAGATATTTTGGTGGAATTTCTTAGTTAAATATAAAAATTCAAATCTCATGGTTTTAGGTGGGATTCTACAGTTTTCAAAATTAAAATCACAACAACTCGCCTAGTTCACTCAAAATCATCTAAAATCTCATTAAAAATTAAATCATCTCAAATTCTCTCAAATACTATATTTAATACACCCCCTAATTTTTTCCTTTTGTACTTATGTCGCCATTCCTATAGAAAGCGTGTGAAATCATTGTTATTAAAAACCATTTGCTCCTACTTTTGCTTTGTTTTTTTGTTATTTTTTTTTTCCGATTTGCTCCTCAATTCACTTATCACAAACTCTTGAATATTTTCCTAAACGACATTCACTTTTCCTTGTGTCCCGAGACAATCCCCATCTCCAAAATATTTGTATTTACAAATTTTGGCAATTGTACTTTCTGCAATAACAAAATTGGCATTAGAAAGGAGGGGTTGGAAAGTGTAAATCTCAACATAAGAGAAACAATGGTCAATAGTTTGAGCATTCAAGAGACCATCTTTAAATTCCTTGAAGACCAGCACAAAATCGCTTCAAACAAGAATAATAAGATTAACAAAATCATCACGACCGTCACTCAACAAATCGACAAATAATCAGTGAAAAACCAGCCTTGTATCAAGCAATTACTGAGTTACCATCAAAAGTAGCACGTGTTCCAGATTTAATAGCTCAAAGCATGGCATAGGAGGAACCCAACAGCTCTTACGAGCAACAATGAGACCATAACCCTAACTTTGGTAGAGACAAACTTAGGTTCAACACCACCAAGTGACGAATAAAGAAGCCATAGTGATATGCCAATGTATGGGCAAAGCCTAAACTACATTCATACTTCTCTTCTGCCTCCACCATAATTTCCCCCTTTTTCAGTTCTTAAAAACAGATCAGAGATGAATCCAAATGTAGGATTCTGGAGAAAAAGTGGCTCAACTCAGTTCAGGCCGAACCTGATTGATTCCCAAGCAAGAATTGATCCAAAGAATCTCGACTACACCTTAAAAATGTTATGTGAATCTCAACAAGGTCTTAAGGATGTGAACTCAAGAGTACATCATGGCACAAGCGCAACACCAAAGATCAAGCGTGTAGTCGAAGAAAATAAAGAAAACTAAATACTCAGAGAGAATTAGGAATACTCAGGTAGAAGACGTTGGGAAGCTACATAACTGATCTACTGACCCTAATTCACAACTCAATGCGTACTGAATCGTAGTCTCAAAAACATACTTCAGTGAGAATGAGAAGAACGCCAGGTTATGCAAAAACTGTTTGTTGCACATCTTTAGGAATCCTCTCGTAACTGATTTTTTTGTCTAAAGAAACGTTCAATCGATAGTTTTTCACATGTATAAGTTACTTTCTGAATCAGTACTCAGTATTCGATGCGGGATAAAGTTGAATCAAACAGAAAAAAAATCCTGAGAAGAAAACCGCAACTGCAAGTGCACAATAACGATGTAGTACTTAGGTGTTGACCCACTGAAGACTGTGAAATCACACTTAAAGCTTATAACACTTGAGTTAAGCTAGATCAAAACAAGAAGATGGTGAGTTTTTGATGCAGGAAAGTAAAAGAAAGCAATTGAACGCATCACAAACCTATCTTTGATGCATCTATATGCACCGTGTAGGATTTCCCTAGTTCTGATAAGGCTAGATTCAATGCACTGGTCAAAGCTTGTTTTAGTCGGATAAAAGCTTTTTCTGCTTCTTCTTCACATTCAAAGGTCATTCCTCTTCCGGTCAATCGAATCAAAGGCTTGGTTATAGTAAACAAATTCTTAACAAACTTCCTATAATAATCGATTAGACCGAGGAAAGTCCTCGCCTCTGTGGCATTAGTCGGTTGTGGATCGAGCTTAGGAGGGCGTGTGCGCTTGCGGGGAATTTGGACACTCTATTCGTGAAGGGAATTTCTGACTTCATGTATGAGAGTATGCCCAAGCTCGGTGTGGAGGACATAAAAAAATCTGCCCAGGAGGGATGTTCATATGCACAATATGCGTATGAAATCCTTAGAAAGCAGTTGTACCCGCCTTATATGGATCGAGAAGGTATCCTCGATGACTGTCTCAGAACTGGCGCGTGAAGAAGCATAGTTAATTCGAGTGAGGATAACCAGTCTCGAGTCTGCCAGGGTTGTAAGCATGCGGCTTTCACCCATTGTGAAAGGGGTACGGAATGACATGGGTATCGGGTTTTTAATACACTGCTCGTGTACTGAAGTGAACGAGATGTTCCCGTGGTGGAGTCTCCTAGTCAAAGGAGAAGATATGTGTGATGACTATTTTTGCAAGCTAGAAGCACATTGTTTTTTTTTTTTTTTTTTTTAGATTGTTTCCATCTAAATTTTCGTTATGATTTTAGTTTTAGTTTAACTTTTATTGTTGTCCTTTTTTATCGCTTGTAAATAATGATTTTATGTTTATGAAAAGTTTTTATAAAACTTTTGGGTATTGATATAAAACAGCCTTCAAACACCTTATACTATAACAAACACTTTCATAACATTAACCATATAATAAAGCGTAATCAACACAAAATGCGATATAATATATATTAGTGCTTCACAACGTATAAAATGTCTTAAAAGTACTATTAATCATTGGTACCACCAACAAAAATAAGTTTATATTGTGGTAATACTAATTTGAGTACAAAATAAAAAAAATGAAAATTATTTGGAACCAAGTACAACGAGACTCCTGTATGGTTATACTATGTTCAATTTATTAATATTTTCAAAAATGTTTTATGTTTTCTAATTTTCATTTTCCCTCCAACAAAATATGTTTTCGTTTTTAGTTTTCCCTTCAAGGGGTTTGGGGGATTTTTGCTTTTCACCACGACAGAGTTATTCTCAATTCCTTATTTAGCCAAAATAAAATCAGATCTACTTTTCTTTTTCCCTCTATCGATCCTTCGATTTATGCCAAATCTGGTTTATTATTTCCTTCTCACAAAAATGCGACCCAGACACGGCAGACCCCTGTCTCGACTATCAAGATATACAGTGAACGAAATTCTAAAGAAATAATGGCCAAATCGTTGAAAAAATCTCCAAGTCCGACTCAAATTCATTCCGTTGTTATTATCGCTGTAAGTATGCTGCAGAACATAAGATAAGAATTGGTAGTTTGGTGTGATTTTTGTTGGAAAAATAGTTTGTCTTCAGAGCCAAAAAGATTGTTTTTGTTTGTCTAGAGAGTTAAAAAGATTATTTGTTTTTCTTAATGTAGCTAATCAACGATGACCATTACTTTAAATGAGTCGACAATGCATTGGTAAAAGAGATTAAAAAGTTGGAGGCTGGAGTGGATTCACTAAATATTGATGGTTCCTATTGCCATAATCTTGAGAGGAAGATGGATACGGTCGAGCAGGATTTATTAGACATTACATCAAATATGAAAAACCGATGATAGTCATTTTCTTTTGTTGTATATTAATGGTAGTTCTTGGAATGAGGTTTGAATTGTTGTCTTACTTTTTTGTCTATCTCTACTAATGATACACTAGATTTAGTGTTTTGATTTCTACTGCAAGTGCACAACTTATGATTGTAATACAGATAGGTTCGATTTCCAGAGAATCAGTGTTACACTTTGTATCTATGAGGTATTGAAAGAAAGCTAAGCAAGCAAGTTGGTTTTGTTCTTTGTGAAACAAGTGACAGATTTAAACAGTGATTTAAATTCAAATAAACAAGCGGTAGACCAAGGTACTTTCGCAGGAAATTCAGAGTGAGGGGTCGAACAACTGTTCAGAGAACATTTATGCGCTAGTCTAGAGCTGAAACATATAAGTAATATCAATCCACTATCGTGGCATCAACAACTTTATCTAACAACCTAGAATCCTAAACTGTCGTTTGGTTCTAGAATCGCAGACAAGCATTATTGCACGGGTTTGATATGCTCACAATTTACCTTAACATCAACTGTCGTTGGCTAAGGACAAATTGCTCGCCAAAGTCTTTTCTAGCAACCTATTACACTTTTGATGAATAGATTAACCTAAAATCATGAATTAAGTGATCAGTTCAATTCAGGCATTAAGACTAACAAGTGGTGAAGACAATCTATTCAAATCCTTATTTGTGTTAAACCCATCAACTCATGAACACCATTGAAATCCTTGATCTAACTAGAGGATCTACTCAGACATGAAATCGGAAAACACAGCAACAAGTGAAAGAGAATCCATGAAATATATAATAAAAATGACAAAGGTTCAGAATTCTTCTCAAGTGTGGCAGAGATTCTTCTCCAAATCTTACAGGTAGAAAATCCCTCAAAATTCTTATCAAAAAGGTATATGTCTCTCTAGCTAGAAATCGAAAAGTACAAAGATAAGATGTTCTTTAGGTGGCGACAGCTCTCCCTTTTCTTCCTTCCTCGTGTCCCAAAACTAGGTAAGTGGAGTTTCCATATCTGTTCCGGACGGATGGAGCATGTGCTCTGAAGGGGAGCAGGTGCTCCATCGGGTGATGATCTTCAAACTTGGGTTCTTTTCCTTCATTCCGGCTCTTTTTTGATCCAGAGGCTCCAATCCCTCATATCTTCGCTTATAGCTCCTTAGTGACCTGAAATGACTCGAACAAGACTAAAAAGACTCGCTAAAACCTGCAAAACAAATGTTAGAATGAAGTAAAATCGCCTCATATCAACTAACCTAATTTTTATGTAAGAATCACGATGAGCCATCATAACTTTTCTGAACTGTTTCTTGCAAAGTTTGATAGTTAGCGTTATTAGACTTGTTTGGGTTTGGTAGTTTCTAAAGTCCGTAGCCTTACTCGTTTGGAAGTTGTCTCTAGTTTTCTCAGAATGATTACAACTAAGTCTGGAAAGTCTTCCTTACAAATCTCATATTTTTCTTAAAGCCACTACTTTATGATTTTTATAATTTATAAAGCCAAAATAATTATTTAATAGCTAAAGTTTTGACAATGCAGTTTTCCCCAGTGTTACTACAATATAGTTCTTCCTACGATTACTCAACTATGTCCATATTATTGAAGCAGCAGGACTTTAAACAGAACAGAAGTTCACAAACCAAACCAAACATTACAAATTCATAAAACAACTCATAAACAGTTCATAGAACTCGACTTAATACGGCTGCACGGCTTTTAAATCTTCTTTGGATAACTACATTCTTCGTCACTTTCATCCAATTGATCCTCATTATCATCTCCTCCTGTTTTTGGAGACGTCCTTTTCCTCTTTTGAGGCTCGTGTTCCTCTTCAGCCTCGTTTTCCTCATGAGGCTTGTTCCCCTTCTCCTTCTCAGTCTCGTTTTTCTCCTGAGGCTCATTTTCCTTCTCAGACTCGTTTTGGTCCTGAGGCTCGTTTTCCTTCTCAGACTCGTTTTCCTCGTGAGGCTCCTTTTCCTTCTAAGGCTCGTTTTCCTCCTGCAACTTGTTTTCCTCCTCTTGTGGCTTCTGAGGATCATCTACCTTCTCAGGCTGGTTTTCTTCCTCCAAATTATGCTTCTCATCTACCAGAAATTTAAGTATTCTATCATGTGCATCCAGTCTGGCCGATAACTTGCCAGCACTGCCATAACATCGTTCGAAGAGGAACCAACATTCTCCACATCCCTCTCCACTTCCTGTTGTTTTTCGCTCAATGATCTAATAGCCTTTTTCCCTTCGCTCTTTCGACTATTAACCTCTTTTTTGTACATATCCTTAAACAATATATTTTTCTCCTCATCAAGCAGCCTTTTCCACCCATCAACAATTATATCCGAACGATCTTGAGTCAGATCCTGATAGCCCATGATTTTATCCAACAGTCTGTCATCATACGTGAATCGAGGCAACACACTATGAATTTCATGTGAAAACATAAATATTCAATTAAGAAACAACTCTATGATAAGTCAATTATGAATATAATTTACAACAAAGATGATTTATAACCTCAGTGGTCCCGAGTTTGTCATATATTTCTGAAAGTGCAAAACCTTTCATATCACCTTTCTTAAATCTGCTCTTGTACATTCTTGGACACTCACTCATTGATCCTTCAACAGTTTCTCTTAAAATGGCTTCCGAGAACTGGAATTGCCTCAAACTCCAAAAACTATACATAACACACTGACTATTACTAAGTATTACTACGTATTACTAAGTTATTAGTAACAAATATGGAGTATTAGGTATTACTAACTATTATGAAGTAGTACTTACCTTAAGAGGATAAATGAAACTAAGAAAGTTCCAGTTTGCTTTCTCAGGCACCTGCCCCTTGAAATGCTCCATTGTCTTACGGATGTCTCTCATGTTCTCATCAAATGCCAATCTCCCGCAAGAGACGTTGGACACATCTCTAGATCACTCACGGCTCTCACAAAGAACGGCTCTACAAGTACGGCAGAAGGACCTGTCTTCGTCTTGCCTACAATCATGCTGGCTAATTGATACACGTTATGGCCTTACATATCAGATACGAAAGAACTAAGTTTTTAGAAATTTTCCTTTTAACAATAGAATTGTGGGTTTGGTATTTTTTTTCCTCTTTTAGTTTTAGCCTTAGGTGTCTTTCCTTTAAATTTAGGGTTATTGGTTGTATTGTTTCCTATATAAGGGTTTTGTTATCAATCAATAAGAACCGCCTTGCAACATTAACCTTATTCCCAAGAAAGAAACTATGGTTAAAGGAAGCTTTGCAATTCTTATTGTGTTCTAGCATTAGCAATCATGACACCGGTTACAAGACTACAAGCTAAGATACAAGATCATATCAATTTGGTATCAAAGTAGAACGATTCAATGGCAGACGTTGATTCCGTGATGACGCAACTCACTAAAATCTTACAACATATAGAAGACATGGAACAATAGCTGAAACAGGAGATCCATGATAAGTTGGCTCCGATCCATTCGAAGATTACAACATTGGAGACGATCGTCGCAGCACAGGCAGAAGAACGTGAATACAACAACGTAGAGGTAGCTGAGATTCACAAAGAATACACAGCATTACTGGAAAACTTTTCGACGGAGCGTAATACGACAATCACAAATGCAGAGGAGTTCTCTACAACGGGAAAACAAAGTGAAGGTACAGGCAGAAAAGGCATACTAAAGGAAAAACAAAGACGGTTCCTTCTCCACAGACGCTGATGAGCTGAAATTCTTACAAGGGAATATCCGGAAAGACTTCCAAGAGGGAAGTGGTGTAACTGCTGGATAAAACCATAAAGGGGCGGTAACTGGAAGACCAAGGCAACAACGTTCAGTGGTCAGGGAACGAGGTCCCCACCGGTTGGATGGGGACGGTGATTGGATCGTTCGACCAGTCGGAGCATCAGCAACTGAAAATCAACAACGCTAGACACATGGTGATTTTCGTGCGCATGAATGCGTCAGACGAGGATGCTCTCATGGAATGAACGAGGGAGCAGAAAATATTTCGGATAAGTGTGTGATTTTACCTTCAAAAGTGAAGTTTCCTCCATACGATGGAACCACTAATGCAGCAGAATGGTTGCAAAAGTGTGATGGCTATTTTCTCGAAAAAAGAGTGTTCAATGATGACACTAAGGTACGACAAGCAAATTTCGTCTTAATATGACATGCATATTATTGGAACAATCTTTGACGATTAGTCCCTCACATGCTTGGATGGGTAGAATTCAAGAAAATCTGTAAAAGCCGTTTCAGTAAAGCAGATACGGTAAATCCAGTGGGTGAATTATCCAATTTGCGATACAGAAGTATTGGAAAATGTTGACTTGTGCCGAGATGGCAGAGCGTCGGGCAAAAGGTCTCTATTTCAACTGTGATGAACTCTTCACGCCTGATCATATCTGCCCACCAGTTCTCTTCCATATCATGCCAGTTCGTGATGGTGGCGATCAAGAGGACAAACCAATTGTGGAAGACGAATTGGAAATTTCTCTTAACGCAATGAACGAGGAGCAAACTGAAACAGCCTTTCAAGTCCGAGCAGATATTAACACGGGAACTGGTTGGGTATTGCTAGATACGGGGAGTACCCACAACTTTGTCAAGAGTAGTGTGGCTAAAAAACTGGGGATCCCAATGACACGACGGTCAGGGCAGTTTGTTGCTCTTCCCAATTAACGGCTTTTGTCAAAGGATCACAATGTTTGTCCAAGGACACCTATTCACAGCTGATTGTTTTGCAATTGCCTTGACTGGATTTGATGTGGTTCTCAATATCTGTTGGTTAAACGCATTAGGGCGTGTGGTTTGGGATGGAACTACTCGCACCGTCGAATTCCACTGGTAGTGACACTATCAAATGGCAGGGAGAAGCAGCAACACGGGGTACCGAAGGGGCTACTCTTAATGCGATTGGCATTGAGAATGGACAACTGGAGAGCTGGTTCTTAGGTGACGAAGAGATCTTCACATTACCAGGACTCTCTGTTTCTACTATCCAGAAACAGACCAGACAACATTCCATCTGGTAACTTACCACATAAACAACTTCAGGATAGCTTACTCAAGTGTTACAGGAATTTGAGGATATATTCTCAAAACCAGTGGAGCTTCCACCAAAGAGAAAGTGTGATCATAGAATCCAGCTCGTCCAAGGAGCAAACCCGGTTGCCGTACGACCTTATCATTATCCACATCTTTTGAAAGACGAGATCGAGCGACAGTGCACTGAAATGCTCTATAATGGTATTATTCGACCAAGCAGTTCTCCGTTTCATCACTTGTGTTCCTAGTCAAGAAAATAGATAAGACATGGTGATTTTGCATTGATTATCGTGACCTCATTAAGATCACTGTCAAGGACAAGTTCCCAATCCCGGTAGTTGATGAGCTCCTAGATGAACTACATGGTGCCCGTTTCTTTACAAAACTCGACCTTGCTTCCGGCTAACAATAAGTACAAATGCATGAGAAAGATGTGGAAAAGACAACATTTCGGATGCACCATGGTCATTATGAATTTTTGGTAATGTCATTCGGGCTCTCAAATACGCCATCAACGTTTCAAAGCCACCAGATCATCCTCTTCATTTCCCCTTTCTTTAGGCTATGTTTAATTGATTGTTATCTGAGATTTCCAGCAAGTTTCATAAATTTCATCAATGACGCTTCATCTCCTTTGAACCAAATTCGGCCAGAGCTCCCTTTTCTTTCGACTGGATGATTCGGTACGCATTGTGATCTGTAAATTTTGAGTTTTTTTGGTCTATTGATGCCATTTCTTTATTCGGTGTGAATATTTTGTATCACCAAAAAATTACAATTTATGTCGTTTTTTTTTATTAATTGGGTTTAGAGATTGGTTTGCTCCTCACGGTTTCCGTTAAAATTATTTTGCGTGTTTTGTTAGTAAGATGACTCACAACAATTACAAATTAAGTTGAGAGAAAGAACTTATTAAAATTTAGAATGGTTTTATCAGTCTGCCACGTGGAACAATTTAAGAATAGTCTTTTTTTGCTGATCTGAACAGCTTCTTAAGCCCCAAATAATCCATTTTATTTAGTATAGATGTCTTTAAACCTAGAATCATATATATATATATATATACATATATATGTATATTTATCGAAACAAATTAGTATAAAATAATACATAGAAAATTTTATATTTATATAAATGCTATTATAATATTAAAAATAACAATTTGAAATGTTGTTAATAATATCACTAATAACAAAAGTAGGCCTTATTATATAATATTTAATTGCACATAATTAACCGCTAATCTATACGATAACAGAATTAAAAACCGCTATCTAAAGTGTCTAACCTATTATGACGGGGGCAGATACAGCGTTTGTCAAAACGCTATAGTATCATTAGATAGTGCTATTCAGATGCTAAGAAAAGCCATTTTTCCTGTAGTGAAGGATGTGTGGCGGCACTTGATAATTGCTTGTTAAATAGACTAAGGATTCTGCCGACGATTCAACATAGGAATACGCACATAAGCTCCTCGAAGCCTATCCAGACCTTGAGCTTGAGGACAAGCTCTTACTCGAGGAAGGGAGTAATGATACATCTTATGGCCTTACGTTTAAGAGACGAAAGAACTAATTTTTTTATGAATTTTCTTTTGTACAATAGAATTGTGGTTTTGGTGTTTTTTCCTTTTTAGTTTTAGCCTTAAGTGTCTTTACTTTTAATTTAGGGTTATTGTTTGTATGGTTCCCTATATAAGAGTTTTGTTATCAATCAATAAAAACCACCTTTCAACATTAACCGTATTCTCAAGAAAGAGGCTTGGGTTAAAAGAAGCTTTGCAATTTTTATTGTGTTTTAGCGTTAGCAATCACGACACCGGTTACGAGACTACAAGCTAAGATACAAGATCGATCGAATCATTAAGAAGTACAAAACAGCTATCTTCAACCTACCCCACAAAGGTTTTAGTGAATCTAGCTTTGCCTCCATATCAGCAAGTGTGATTCTCGAACTCTTCTCAAATTGAGTCTCAATAAATGTTCTACTAGCTAGCTTTTCATAATTTTTTGGATACTCATAGCAGTGTAACCCTGATAATAGCCCTAACTCTGATAAAAAATACCTGATCGGAACACCATTCACTAGAAACCAACATTCTTTAGTCTTGTTTGTAGAAACCATGTGTAGAATAAGTATCCACATACCCATAAACTTATGGTTTTTCTCCCTGTGTATGTGGAAGAAGTGTTTGAACTGTGGGTGTTTTTGAAACCATTTCAGCTCTTCACGTTTCAGCAAGGACTCTAATTTCCTCACAACCTTGTCAACATAGCACCTTATTAACACCTTTATGAACTTGCTATAATCCGAGGGTTCAAACAATATCTTCTCTGATGGTATAGGTTTCTGCATGATCTTTTCAGATTCTTCCGATTCCTACAGTAGTTTTTCAAAATATTACTCTACAATAGCTTAGTTATACCTACTAATACCCATATATACTCAATTTCAAAACTTACCAATACAGCGTAACGACAGTCCCTTGCTAAATTCATGATTTACATTTCGGTTTCACCTCCTAATCCTTCGATTGCCTCATCACTAGTCTGCTCAGTTGTACAAGATGTTTCTTACTTCTACATCTGTCCAAGTACGAGGTAATACCTAGTTGTCCTGCACAGTTTCGATACATACATGTGCGTCTAACGATCTGCCTACACTTGATTCAGCTTTTTCATGTGTGTATTCTGGTTGACCCTGTACACTTTCCTCCAGTATCGAAAGTAGCCGCTCTGCTGTTGGAGGAGAATCACTCTTCTTCTTCTTCTGCTTCTTTGGATCTTGTATCTTCTTCTTCTTCGTATTCTTCGATGGGAACCCCCCATTCATTGTACGTGGCGGCATATTTCTAAAGTATACTGAGAAAAAGATTACAGTTATTGATTCGGTTGAATTCGAAAACCCCAATCCCCCAATCGATTACCTTAGTTTATGGTCAACCAACCAACTTCGATTCAATTCTGACTTCAGTGTCAAATGTTTTTGAGATAATCACAAAGAGATGCGACTGTGTGAACTAGATGAGAAAATGAGATCCCAGTGCAAAGACAGAGAGATCAGACCCAGATGAGATCAGGGTTGCAAAAAATTCAAACAAAATTTTTTTTTTTAGTTTACAAAGAGTAATATATTTAAATTCTCGGATTTTGTAATGGATATCGAGTTTCACTTGTTTGAATGATCTAAATATGTGATTAGGTCTCCGCTTATGAGTTTTTACTACTTTTTTATTTTAAAATAATTTTTTTTTAAAAATAATTTATTTATCCAAAATATTTGAGAATAGATTTGAAAAAGAGTATTTGAGTATGTCTGTTATGGTTTTCGAGAAGACCTTCAAATTTGCAATGGAAAACTTTGATTCAAAAGTAGAATTACTTATTTTTCTTTCATATGTAAACAATGGACTATTTGGTTTGAATAATTTAACATTCAATTCCAAAAACAGAGACAAGTTCTACGATTAGGAAGATATCAAAGTTATCACTAATTTGATTAATCGGTTGCACAAATCCACCAAAAAACAAAAAAAAGCCTCATAAGACAATGCCATGTCGCGTAGATTCTATACAGAATCTGGCCAACTATCAACAATTGGACTACCATAACCAGATGTGTGTTAAACCTTGATCCTAATCAGAAACTGTCAAAGGTGGTTGAGAGTCTAGTGACTAATGTTGAGAAGTCCTGCGCCTGAAAATGCCCCACAGGTACTCCTTTGAGTGAAATCCTGCAGACAAAAACTCAACCTTCTTAGCTTTAACAACTTCAAGCGAATAATGAATTAACAAACTGTAGTAGACATGAAAGTTATAGTGCATAAAAAGATCTATGGACTTACTCCAACAATCCATAGGTAACTGATAAGAGGTGAAGAGTAGAAGTTCCACATTGTCAAGCACGCATCTCATCGCCAAATCATCCTTCTTCATTTCATGAACAAGGGAATAGTAAACCTTTTCATCTTTACTGGAAAACCAAAAACAAAAAAGGTCGACACTTTTACAACAGATGCATAGGGAGAAAACAAAATTTAGGTGTCAGTGACATATTGTTATATACCTATCACGGGAAGGGAAGAAATATAGAGCGATACTTTCATCTGTAGGTGGTCCGTTCTTCAGAAAGCTCTCTGGCCATATCTCCAACCTAGGAAACATTTCAGCAGATAGTCGAGTGTGTAATGAACTTGCCTTCTCATGGACTTTATGGCAGGCTAAGCTTGACAAATGAGCAACAAGCCTATCAATGCTACAAATGTTTCCTTGTTTTACAGATATCGATCCCCTAGAAATTAACAGATACAGATCAGAACTCAAGTGATGATATTGAGATGCATAACGATAGAACTTGTGAGGAAGTTTTTACTTTACCTCCATATCGGTCTAAAGATTGGTAGCGCTCTATCATTATTGAGAACCGGAGAGTCTGTAGCTGTTAACACCTCATTTGTTTGAGGCATATTTGATTCAGCCTCTTTGCAGGAAATATTCCCAGTAGCTAACTCTGTGTTTTCACTAGTAACCCGTATGTTGCCAGAACTTAATCTTCTTTTTTTGCTGGTGGTACAAGAATTATGATCTGGCACAGTAGATGAATTACCTCCCTCCGAGACAGATGCTGCATATTTCGCTAAACCAACCAATTCATGAGGTTTCCCACTAGCTGAGCTTTCTTGTGCCTTTGCCGGTTCAACATTGTTTGTATCCTGGACCCCATTGTCCTCAACAGCTAAAACCGGCCAGGTGTGATTGCTGCTCTCTTCCTTCTCCTTGTTCGTCTCTTTCTTTTTCTCACTCTTCTCCAAGACAATTACTTCATTTCTTACTAAACCATTCAATTCATTGGAGTTTCTGCTGTCTGATGTTTTTTGCTTCTTAAACTCCTTCATAGGTTCAGTAATGGTACCATCTTGGAGACCATGGTCCTCAACATATAGAAAAGGCAAAGTGTGATTGCTGCTTTCTTCATTATTCTTCTCTTCTTCTTTGTTCTTGTTTTTCTTCTTCTTCTTCTTCTTCTTCTTCTTCTTTTTCTCACTTTTCTCCAAGACAGATACTTCATTTCTTGCCAAACCATTTAATTCATCAGAGTTTCTATTATCTAATGTTTTTTGCTTCTTTGACTCTTTCATAGGTTCAACATTAGTAGCATGTTGGAGACAATGGTCTTCAACATCTAGAAAATGCGAGGTGTGATTGCTCCTTTCTTCACCCTTTTTCTCTTCTTCTTTGTTCGTCTTCTTCTTCTTCTTCCTCTTCTTCTTTTTCTCACTTTTCTTGAAGACCAATACTTCCTCTCTTACTAAAACATTCAATTCCTCAGATTCTCTACAATATGAGTTTTTTCGCTTCTTAGACTCCTTCGTAGCTTCAACACTGGTAGTTTCTTCGTTCCTCTTCTTTTTCTTCTTCTTCTTTTTACTCTTCTCCAAGACAGATAATTCATTGCTTACTAAACCAGCCAATTCATGAGACTTTCCGGTATCTGAATCTTCTCGCTTCTTAGACGCCTCCACGGGCTCAACATTGGTGGCATCTGGCAGGTAGTGATTAATGCTCTTTCTTTTCTTCTTCTTCATCTTCTTCTTCTTTCCTTTCTCACTCTTCTCCGAGATAGATGCTTCATTTCCTACTAAACCAGTCAATTCGTTAGATTTGATGCTACCTGAGACTTCTCTTCTCTCAGGCTCCTCCATTGTTTCCATAATTGGTGGTGCAGATGTCACCTCAACAGATTCAACATTACTACTATCTTGGAACTCATGGTACTCCAATTTTAAAACCGGTGGTGTGTGATTGCTTCTCTTCTTCTTCTTCTTCTTATTTTTCTTCTGTTTCTCACTCTTCGTCAAGATACCAACTTGATCAACTTCTTTGCAATCAAAGCCAGTGTCACTCCCCTCACACTCCGAACAGAACCAAGTTACGTAGTCATCTATAGGAACCGGCGTTATGCCACAACAATAGCTGGAGAACAAAGAGGTGTAAGCGAATAACACACCAAGAGCTTAAAAAGGGAGTTCTAATATGAAAACACAAACCAACCCAACAACAAACCAAAACTCACCGATGCACAGCACCAATTTTACAAGAGTCACAATAAACAAATGCTTCTACAAAACCTTCATCACCACAAGTCTGACAAACAGTCCCCTGAAAAGAAAAGAAAAAAAGAAAGATCAAAACTTTCCAGAATTTCCAAAAATCATACGAGTTCGGTGTGAAAATTAGCATGAGGGTAACGAAAATCAACCATCGAATTTTCAGAATATAGAATCAATGTCACACAGAGACAAGTATTAAACCCGAAAAGCAAAACACCAACACACATAATCACTGTCTCGAGAGAGAGAGAGAGATAGAGAAGAGCGAGCGAGAAAGTTACCATTTTTACTTCCGGTGACTCCCTAAAGCAACGCAAGAGTCGAGAAGCGAGAGGGTTTCGAGCAATTTAGGATTAGGGTTTTGTTTTTTGGGGGTTTTAGATTAAGGTTTTAGAAAGTCGCCTGAATTTCAAATCATTGATGCGTGAAGTGTAGTTATCAAATTTCGGAGATCTTATGCATTCTCCGGTCGCAATCTGTCTCACATGCATGTCCCAGAGAGAGTTTTGGAACCTTTCACAGTATATTTGGCTTTGTGTATGTTTCCTGATTTAATTACCTTTAATTTTAATCTAATAGACAGAGAAGAAAACGTACATAGGCATCGGTCTAAGGTGGGTCCTGTTTCGCTGGTCCGGGTCGGCCCAAAATCCATAAAAGTCGCAAGAATGTGTCATTCTTTGGTTCAGCGGGCCTTTAATATTAATATATAAAAATTGAGAATATAGATTTATAAAAGTATTGGGATAAGATTTAAAACAACCAATAAAAATATGTCAAATTATTATTTTAATATTAATTTTTTTCAAATATTTCGAAATTTTTATAAAAAAAATTCTAAATAAAATAAAAATTATTATTAAATAAGTTAAACTAACAAAGAAAAAATCTTTATAAAAAAATTAGTTTGATGTATTAAATATATTTTTGGAATTCAAGATTTCCAAAAAAAAAAGAAATTTCAAGATAAAATTATTACTAAATAAGTTAAATTAACAAAGAAAAATTATAAAAGAAACTAACATGATGTATTGTATATATTTTTGGAAAATTAAAATAAAAAGTTTAATTAATCAAAAAGAAAAAGAGATTATCTATTAATATATAAAAATGAGGCTATTAGCTTGATTTTAAAAAACCAATAAGAATATACCAAATTAGAATTTTTTGTCAACTACCAAATTAGCATTTAATTTAATATTTTAAAGATATCAAGATTTTCAAAACAAATATAATTTTTTAAATAAAAAAAATTATTAGATAAGTTAAACTAACAAAGGGAAAAAATTATTAGAAATGAGTTTAGTTTGATATATAAAATATATATTTAGAAAATTAAAAATTTAACTAACAAGAAAGAAAAAAAAAAATTATCTATTAATATATAAAAATTGTGGCTAAATGTAAATTTTTTGTTCATTCACTTGACTTGATGCTAGAACTGATTTAGTTATTGTTTTTTTTCATTTGATCTTATATTAAATTTAAAAAGGAGTTTGAACTATTTAGTTATTGTCTATTTGATAATCTTCGGCTCAACACCAAAGAACCAATAACTTTTGATAGCCTAATAAAAGGAAATTAGCTTGATGTATTGAATATATTTTTGGAAATCAAGATTTCACTACAAAAAAAGTGGCTATTGTTACAAAATTTTGTGACTACTTATTTTGTCTCAATATTGTGACCATTTATATACGAAACTGTGACGAAATTATTTAGTCATAAAAATGTCAATATTTCGTCATAATATTATGACACAATTGAAAGTAACAAATTTTGGCCACTAATCGTGACGTAAATGTTACAAAATATATAGTAACAAATTTTTATTACTGATTTACGACAAAAATTAGTAACTAAGTAATATAATTTTTGTGACTAAACATAAATTACTGATAGTTACAAATGTTTTGTGGATATGTTGTCACAATAGTTACTGTTCTAGTGACTTTTTAAAATTGGTCATATATTATGATGTTATTGTTACCATTTTGTGACAAAGATTAAAATCTCAGATAAATTAGAAAAAAAAAAGTACAATTCTAAAAAAAAAACTCAAAAATATATAATAACTAAAAAAGAGTATGAATGACATAATAAAGTGTAAAAATATTATTCAGATTCGTCACAAGATAATTCGATATCAGAATTTCCATCTTCAGCATCTGATCCAATTTCTTCTTGTACTTCCGGATCATCGAGATATTCGGCTTGTCCATGTAGATGTGCTAGTGCCTCGACATGCAATGAATCAGCTTGGACAATAGAATCATCACTTTCATGCTGCATTGGAGTGAAATCCAAATCTTGGTTGACCAATACTTTCCCCCTCGGTTGTATCATAATTGCTGCTTTCCAATGTTGATATTTTTTCGGTTGAGTCATCCGTGGATATAGAACATAACATACTTGATCCACTTGTGAAGCCAAAACAAAAGGATCGTATTTTTCATAACGCCCTTTAGCATTAATATCGACAATCCCTAACTTATTTATTTTTGTATATTTCCCAATGGTTGAGTCATACCAATCACATTTGAAGACCACGACTTTAAGATCAACTGGTCCAGGATAATGAATCTCAAAAATCTCTCTCAACAATCCATAGAAAGCAGGTTCTTCACTTGAGCCAGAAGATGTTGTACCTTTGACACAAACTCCATAATTGACATTCTTTTTGTCTTTTTCATGATCATATGTATGAAATACATATGCACAACAAAAATAAATTGGCCAACAAGTAACCTGAATCATTGGACCATGAACGAAAGTCAACAACCACTTTGGATATGAATTAGTCTTTTCCATTATCATATGTATGAAATACATATCCACGACAAAAATTTATTGGTCAACAAGTAACCTGAATCATTGGACTATGAACGAGAGTCAACAACCACTTTGGATATGAATTATCCTTCAATGTATCTTGCACCTGTTTAAAAAATCAATATACACAAATTATAATATATATGTATATATATATGTTTTCATGATATTGTTTTAAAACAAAAATAAATCTTACATGTTTTTGTAACCAGCTTGAATATTCCTTTTCTCTAAGCTCAATTAAATTGTTTTCGTTTATCCCAGGATTGGCTGCAATCATATTCTCATTAAATAACCTATAAATAAAAATCATGAACAGTAAATACATTGGTTTATACTCAAAAATATCAAAATATAAATTAAAGCATATATATATGCATTTTAATTTTCATACCTTTCAAATGGTCTTAACTGATCACAGTTCCGTAAAATACATGTGTGTGATATGGTGATCTTTATCTTGGAGTCATATCTCCTTTTCTTTACCACTGCCCCTCCCTGGGTGAGAAAATATATCTGGAATTTCATCAAATTCATGTGTATCTTCCTGATTACTTCCATCATAGTGTCGATCTCCTCTTCGGTTTTTTGTCTTGATGTGTGACTCAAAATAATAACTACAAAAAGTAGAAATTTCTTCATCGATGTATTGTTCAACAATTGAGCCTTCTACCTTTGCCTTATTTTTCACTTTTTTCTTTAGATGACCCATGTATCGTTCAAAATGATACATCCATCTAAATTGCACAGGTCCTCCAAGACTAGCTTCGTGTGGCAAGTGGATTGGAAAATTCTCCATGACATCAAAGAAAGAAGGAGGGAATATTTTCTCTAGGTTACAGAGAACCATGCAAATATTCTTATGCAACATCTCAATACCATTTTTATGTATAGTTCTTGCGCATATATCCCGGAAAAATAAGCTAACACCTACACACCAAAATTATGTGATTTAGAATTTTTAAATAAAACATATAATATAAATTAAACAAAAGTTGAATACTTACTAGATAGCGCATTGTATACAGATTTATCCATAAGCTCAGCAAAGGCAACCGGAAGAAGTCGTTGCATTAAAACATAGGAGTCATGACTTTTCATTCCGGTTAACTTTTCTCCAGCTAGATCAACACAGTTAGATAAACTTGATGAATATCCATCTGAAAATTTAACATCTTTTTCACGCCATCGTAGAAAAACTGTTCTTGCATCAGCTTGTAGCCTAAAAGCTGGGATTGGTGCCTTTCCATCAGCCGTTAAGTTTAACTCTTTGCGATTACAATGCTCTTGCAAATCAAGTCGTGATTTGATGTTATCTTTCGTTTTCCCCTTCGCATTCAGCCCAGTGTTGATGATATTATCGAAAATTTTTTTTTCGATGTGCATCACATCAAGATTGTGTCGAAGTTTATGATCCTTCCAATAAGGCAGATCCCAAAAAATACTATGTTTATGCCAATTGTGAGTGCTACCATAGCCTTGTAGTTTTCCGTGGTTTCCTCCACATTCAACAGTTTATGCTAAACCATAGACTTCCTTCAAGAGTAGCTCGCCTGTTAGTACCGGAGGTGGACTATCGTTCACAACCCTTCCTCTTTTGAAACTGATGGGGAGGAGAATGTGACAGCTGAAAATCTTGACCAAAGTGAGAAAAATGAACTTTATGTTAAGGTAAAAGCTTTAAAACTGATCTTTTTCTTAAACAGTTTTTTAAACCTAGGTTAGAATTAATCTAATTAGTCTAATTGATGTATTAGAAACCGTATGGATTTCATATTATTTTTGTTTTATTTATGTTATTTAAATATTTGAATGGTAGTTAAGGTATCTAGGTTTTCTAAAATGTTAGTTAAGGTGTTAAGGTGTGGCTATATAAGTAGTGTGTTTAATTTGGTGTATATTCTTGTGTTATATGTTTTCATTTATATATATGGCTTTTTATTTTAGGCTGCTACTGGATTGTCTAAACATGGCAAAATCTTTGGACTTGGAGCACTGCATAGTGAGGTTTTGCTAGCTGCTGATGCATCCTCGAGTGCAGCACAATCTGTTGAAGAAGAGGCAATGTTAACACAAAATCTGCAAGAGATGGAAACAGAGTTGAAACAGAGTCGTGAAGAGAATCTGAATTTTCAAAAAAGACTTGAAGCTATGGAGAAGATTGTGGAGACTTTGGCAAGTCAGAATGTCTAGTTTTCAATTTCACCATCAAACTCATCCCATCTATCTAAATTTAGTTATTATTTATGTTTAGTATTGTTTACATTTTTATTTTTTAAGACTTCTTTTCTTGTGTTGGATAATTTTTATTGCTTCTAATTTCTAAGTATTATTTTTTATTTTAAATTTTGATTTTTGATTTTATAATTATATATAATAATTATAGTTAATTAAAAAATTTGGTAATGGTTTGTTACTAAATTTTTTAAAAAAATTATATTCTTGGTTTGTAACAAATTGTTACGGACTTAGTAACAAAAAAATGTCACAATAAAAAAACATATAGTGTCTATTTTGTGACTAAAATTTAGTCACTAACTGTGACATATTTGTATCATTTTTCTGTTGCATTTTTATAACGCATTAGTGACTAAAATATGGTAACAACAAATACGTATATGTGATTATTGTGTGACTATAATTTAGTCACTATCTGTGACATACTTGTGTCATTTTTTCGTTGCATTTTTATAACGTGTCTGTGACCAAAATATAGTAACAATATGTGACAAAGATGTGACATTTTTTTGTTACAATCTGTAACATATTTGTGACTATTGTTAGTCACAAATTGTGTCATTTCTGTAACATTTAAATAGTGTCACAAATTATGACGAATTGTTAGTGTAGTTGTTCGTCACAAAATTTTGTTATTTTTTGGAGACTAAAGTAGATTTGTAACGATTTTATTGTGACCTTTCAAAATCCGTATCACTTTTGTCACAATAATTATATTGTGATGAAATATTCATATATTGTAACAAAAGAAATGGTAACAATAACCACTTTTTTGTAGTGTTTCCAAAAATAGAAGCTTCTAAATAAAATAAAATTTATTATTAGATAAGTTAAACTAACAGAAGAAAAAATTATAAAGGAAAATAACTTGATGTATTGAATATATTTTTGAAAAATAAACATAAAAAGTTTAATTAATAAAGAGTAATAAGAAATTATCTATTAATATATAAAAATGAGACTATTAGCTTGATTTAAAAAAACCAATAAGAATATGTCAAACCAGCAATTAGTTTAATATTTCAAATGTATCAAGATTTATAAAAAATATAATTTTAAAAATAAATTAAAAATCAGTATTAGATCATTTAAACTAACAAAGGAAAAATTATTAAAAAGGAATTTAGCTTGATATATAAAATATATTTTTTGAAAATTAATATAAAAGTTTAACTAACAAGAAAGAAAAGGATATTATCTATTAATATATAAAAATTGAGGCTAAATGTAAAAAACAATTGTTCATTCACTTATTCACTTCACTTGGTGCTACAAGTTTAAGCAGTTGGGAAATTACTTTGATTGAGAAGGTGAGATCCCAGTTTTCAAACCTCTTTCACATATTTTAGTTTTCTGTGTTGCTTGAGGGAAAGCAAATGCTAAGTCTGGGAGAGTTGATATATCATGGTTTTTAGTGTTTTAAGCCATGATACAAGTCTTGTTTTTAAGAGTCTTTTAAGTATTTTTGGAGTCCTTTTAGAGTCTTTTGAGGTCTAGATATGTTTGAAGCACATTTGGAGATTTTGGAGCTAATTTGGAGAAGATGCAGAAAAACTGAAGTCATAGACAAATCAGAGGATTGGTGTCGCCCGACACCCATTACGCAGACACATTTCTGGACTTGTCTTGAACTTCTGATAAATTGTAAAAGTAGCCCAAAGTTCCCAAGATTTACAAAGAAGCCACAAAAGTGTTTTTCATATTTTAGGGGTTTTAAGCTATTATAAATAGGGTTTGAGATCAATCTTTATACCGAAATTTTTATTCATAAAGTTTTTCGAATTCAGAACAGAGAGAAAGCATAACTCATTTTAGAGAGAACATTTCACGTCTCCCTTACTTTCTTAATCTATTTGGAATTCTCTTATTAATCATGCTTTGCTTTTCTGTGATCATGTGTGAGTAATCTACTTGTTAGATTTAGGGTTTTTCAAAGGTTGATGATGATTTATTAGGATGCATGAATTGTTAGGATAATCTATGGAGTTCTTCATCTAAATTATTCGTAAGAAATCTGGCTTGATCACTTAGATTAATGAGCTTAGGAATCAATTGGCATAAAAGTGTTGTTGATTTCTGATATATCATGGTTTTTATGGCTTTTAACCATGATATTAGTCATGTATTTGGAGTCTTTTTGGTGCTTTTAGAGTCTTTTTGGTGTTTTTAGAGTCTTTTCGAGTCATTTGCATGTTTAGGTACGGTTTGGACTTAATTGAAGATATTGGCACATTATGGAGCAACTGGAACTTTATAGCTGAGAAGAGCAACTTGGAGGCTATCTTTTAGGCATTGAAATCTCTGCAACGAAAGTTGATTGATTTAAGAATTGTGTTTCGAGTTCAAGAACGATACTTAATAAAACCCTAAACATTTTGTCTGGTTGCAATTCTGATTTACTGAAAGAATTTCCCTAAGTCTAGCGTTTTCCCCATCGAACTTACAACTTCTCTGAATTCGTTTGTCTTCTTTTAATACAATTATTCCCGTTTAGCTTACTTCGAAAACCATTAATCTATTGTGTGAATCTTGAATCTCTGTGGAAATTCGACCCCTAAGTACTATAATCGATCTCTTAATTTGGAGAGTAACTCTAGGGTATTTTTGAGCATATCAAATTTTGGCGTCGTTGTCGGGGATTCATTGAATTCACCATTAGATTTGGAATAGAATTTAGTCTAAATATTTTACTTTTCGTTTACTTACATCATTCTTTCTCTTTTCTTGTGTTTCAGGTGTATGCATAATCGCAGGACCAGAAGTAACAGGGGAACTCAGCTTGTGAATCTCACGAATCAGGAGCTGAGAGAGTTAGAACGTACGAACCACCAAGGAAGGAGGTCAGCAGACATGAGGAGAACAATCATTCGACCTGATGCTGCTGGAGTCCTACGAGACCAAGAGGGTCATGCATACAATGACAATGGTGACCAAATCGATGATCAGGGAAATGTCGTCCAAGAAGTAGCAGCTGCTGAAAACAGAGATGCCCAAATTGCCGGAGCACCACCTATCCGAGGGAGAACCCTTGCTGACTACAACATGCCTGATTAATTCTATGCAAACAGGTCTGCCATTAACCCTCCGGGTTTTCAGAGAGCTGATTTTGAGCTGAAACCTGCCTACTACACTCTTGTGGGTCAACATCTTTTCTATGGTCTTCCTCATGAGCATCTTATTGACCACATAGAAAAGTTTGAAGATTTGGTGTCTAGCATCAAGTGCAATGGAGTGTCTTATGACTATCTCTTCTGCAATCTTTTCCCCTATTCTCTTGCTGGGGATGCTTCCTACTGGCTGAAGCAGTTGCAACCAGGATCTCTAACCACTTGGGTTCATACAAAGAATGTTTTTCTCAACAACTTCTTTGATGATGCAAGGTCTGAAGAACTGAGGACAAAAATCTCTACATTTTCTCAAGGACCTGTTGAAGCATTCAAGGCTTCTTGGTTGAGGTTCAGAGCTTATCAAAGGGGCTGTCCACATCATTGGTTTAGTGATATTCAGCTACTGGGAATCTTCTTCAGGGGAATAGATTGGAGGTATCAGATGTCTTTGGATGCTGCAAGTGAAGGAAACTTCAACACCAGGAGTCCAGTAGAGGCCAAAAAGCCCATTGAGAACTTGGTATCTAGCAACAGTACCAAAAATGCAGACTATGATAGAAAAAGGTTAGCTGGAAATATAGAGAGAGGTCAGATTGCTGAGGTTAAAGTCAAACTTGATTCTGTTCACAATCTCCTTGTGGGCAAGAAACAAGTTCAATTTGCTGCAGAGATTGAGACATTTGAACCAGCTGAGGAATATGAGGAAGAAGATGTCAATTTTGTTGGTGGAACTGGTTTTCAGAATCAGAGGTTTGGGAATCAACAAGGGAACAGACCTTTCAATGCCAATGGTCAGAGGAGTGCTTTCACAAGCAATTAGAACTCCTCTGGGTATACTCAGAAACCTCAATTCCAGAAGCCTTCTTACCAGAGCAACAACAACAACAACAACAACTTCACAAGGAACTATGGTTCATCTTCTTATTAACCTGTTCTTCCACCAAATTCAGGAAGCATAATGGAAAGCATGCTTGAAAAAATTCTTGAAGGTCAGACAAAGCTAACAGTGGAGTTTAATGGAAGGTTTGATGTCATGTACACTGATCTAAATGAGAAGTTTGAAGCTTTGAACACCCATGTCAAGAAGTTGGACATTCAAGTTGTACAAACTGCAGGAGCTGTGAAAAGACAAGATGGATTCCTCCCTGGGAGAACAGATACCAATCCGAAACATTATGCCAATGCCATTACTCTGAGGAGTGGAAAACAACTCAATCCAGTACTGAAAAAGGGTCTCACTGCAGATGAATTCGTAGACCTGGAAGAGTTAGAAGAAGGTGATTTTGAAGTCACAGAGCCAGTGTCGGTCGACACCATGGATGGGTGTCGGTCGACACCAATACAAATTTTCGAGACTGACAGATCTTTGTCGACCCTTGTCGACACTCCTGAAGCGAAGGACTCGACACAGAAACCTAGTGTCGGTCAACACCACCTCGGTGTGGATCGACACCAAGAGAAGGAACTCGAAAAATCGAGTCGCGACGAACCGTTGTCGACCCCTGTCGACACCCCTGCCTCTGATCAGTCGACACAAGACATCAGTGTCGGTCGACACCCTTCTCGTGGCCAGCCAGAAGCAGCTAAAACTCACACTTCATCTGAGGAAAGGGTATACAAAACCAAAGTACCTTTTCCAAAAACCCCAAGAAGTCCAAACAAGAGCTGGATGATGCTAGATGCAAGGCTATCATGGAGAAACTTATTGTTGAAATTCCTCTCATTGATGCTGTGAAGACTTCTCCTATGATCAGAAGGTATGTCAAGAGAATGGTGACCAAAGACCTGAATGTTGAACAAGGAGTGACGATGATCTCTGCACAGGTCAGTGCTGTTATTCTGAACAGGATTCCAGAAAAGCTCCCTGATCCTGGAAGTTTTGTATTGGACTGCACCATCTTTTATGATAGGTTTCAGAGATCCCTTTGTGATTTGGGTTCTAGTGTGAATTTGATGCCTCTATCAGTTGCAATCAAACTTGGTATGACTGATTTTCTGCCAACTCGAATCACTCTCATCCTAGCTGATAGATCCATGAGAATCCTAGATGGTGTCTTGGACAATGTTCCTATAAAGATTGGAGATTGTTTGATTCCCACAGATTTTATGGTGTTGAAGTATGAGGAGGAACCTAGAGATCCTCTCATTTTGGGAAGGTCTTTCTTGGCTACAGCTGGTGCCATAATAGATGTGAAGAAGGGGAGAATTGGTCTGAATGTGGGTGATCTAGTGATGAACTTTGACATGGATGAGATTGTTAGAAAACCCACCATTGATGGACAGACCTTCTATGTGGACACACTTTCAAATCTTACTGAAAAAATCTTCAATGGAATGCACTCTGAGGATCCTTTGGAGAGAGCTTTGATCACATCTACAAATGAACACCTAGATGACATGGCAGTTAGATATGCACAGCTGATAGATGCTAGTGAGCAAGTCATGAAATTGGTTACTCAAGAGGAGCTAGTTGAGACTTCTGAAAGGGCTACAAAACTTGCTGATTGGAATGTGGAGAGAGCTCCCAAACTTGATCTGAAACAACTCCCTGAGGGGCTAAGGTATGCATTTCTTGGTGAAAATTCTTCATATCCTGTAATTGTTAATGCTTACCTGAACAATGCAGAGCTCACTTTACTGCTAAGCAAGCTGCGCAGATTTCGCAAAGCTCTTGGCTATTCTCTTGATGACATTTCAGGTATCTCTCCAGATTTGTGCATGCATAGGATCCACCTTAAAGATGAGGCAAAGTCATCAGTTGAGCACCAGAGGAAGCTAAATCCCAACTTGAAGGAGGTTGTAAAAAAGGAGATCATGAAATTGCTGGCAGCTGAAGTCATCTATCCTATCTCAGACAGCAATTGGGTCAGTCCAGTTCATGTGGTTCCTAAGAAAGGAGGTGTTACAGTGGTCAAGAATGATAAGAATGAGCTGATTCCTACAAGGACTGTGACAGGACACAGGATGTGTATAGATTACAGAAAGCTGAATGCAGCAACAAGGAAAGATCACTTCCCCCTACCCTTAATTGATCAGATGCTGGAGAGGTTAGCAAACCACCCCTATTACTGCTTCCTCGATGGGTACTCTGGTTTCTTTCAAATTCCCATTCATCCAGATGACCAGGAGAAGACCACATTTACTTGTCCCTATGACACTTTTGCATATCGCAAGATGCCTTTTGGACTTTGTAATGCTCCTGCAACATTTCAGAGATGTATGATGTCAATCTTCACAAACATGATTGAGGATTATATGGAGGTCTTTATGAATGATTTTTCTGTCTATGGATCTTCTTTTAAAGACTGTCTTGAGAATCTGTGTAAGGTGATAGCCAGATGTGAAGAAAAACATTTGGTTCTTAACTGGAAAAAATGCCATTTTATGGTGAGAGATGGTATTGTGCTTGGACACAGAGTTTCAGAAGCTGGGATTCAGGTTGACAGAGCCAAAATCAAAGTGATGACAAGTCTACAGCCACCTGATAGTGTGAAATCAGTGAGGAGTTTTCTGGGACATGCTGAGTTTTACAGGAGGTTCATCAAAGACTTTAGCAAGATTGCTAGACCACTAACAGCTTTGCTTTGTAAGGATGTGAAATTTGAGTTCAATGCTGAGTGCCTTTCAGCTTTTGAACAGATCAAATCAGCTTTAGTGAGTGCTCCAATAGTGCAACCACCAGACTGGGATTTGCCTTTTGAGGTGATGTGTGATGCCAGTGATTTTGCAGTAGGAGCTGTTCTGGGACAGAAGAAAGATAAGAAACTTCATGCCATTTACTATGCTAGCAGAACACTTGATGATGCACAGAAGAATTATGCAACTACAGAGAAGGAATTGTTGGCTGTTGTGTTTGCTTTTGAGAAGTTTCGTCCTTACTTGGTTGGGTCTAAAGTGATTGCGTATACAGATCACTCTGCTCTCAAATATTTGATGCAGAAAAGGGAAGCTAAGCCAAGGTTACTAAGGTGGATTCTCCTTCTTCAAGAGTTTGATATTGAAGTTAGAGACAAGAAAGGTGTGGAGAATGGAGTAGCTGATTATCTTTCAAGACTCAGGATTGAAGAAACCGTCCCCATTGATGATTACCTGCCAGAAGAGAATGTTTATATGACAGAGATTGGTCCAGAACTAGATTTTGGGGGAAATTCACATCATTCTCGAGTTGCACCATCAGTGTCGGTCGACACCCGACTCGAAACAACGGACCGATGTCGACCCGACCACCTTTGGGTCGACACCTCTACTCGTCACCAACTGGTGTCGGTCGACACCCACATGGGATGTGCCTAGAACTTGCAACAGTTCACAAAGAAGATTCTGCTGAGTACACAGCCGTTGTGGCAGTTTCTGATCACCCTTGGTATGCTGATATTGTCAATTACCTTGCTGCAGATGTTGATCCAGGCCTCAAGGACTATGCTAGGAAGAAGTTCTTTAGTGACCTCAGAAGATACTATTGGGATGAACCTTACCTTTACAGGCATTGTTCTGATGGTATGTACCGGAGATGTCTTGCTGAAACTGAAGTTCCTGGTGTTTTGTTTCATTGTCATGGATCTGAGTATGCTGGACACTTTGCTACTTTTAAAACAGTGTCCAAGATTCTTCAAGCAAGCTTTTGGTGGTCTACCATGTTCAAGGATGCTCAACTGTTTGTCTCTCAATGTGATCCTTGTCAGAGAAGAGGAAAGATTATCAAGAAACATGAGATGCCTCAAAAATTCATCCTTGAAGTTGAAGTTTTTGATTGCTGGGGCATTGATTTCATGGATCATTTCCCTTCATCTAATGGGAATAAGTACATTCTAGTTGCTGTAGACTATGTATTGAAATGGGTAGAAGCAATTGCTTGTCCAAAGAGTGATGTTGCAGTGGTTCTTAAGCTGTTTAAGACCATTATTTTCCCCAGATTTGGAGTGCCTAGAGTTGTGATAAGTGATGGTGACTCTCACTTTATCAACAAGGTATTTGAAACACTGTTGAAGAAGCATGGTGTTCATCATCGTATGACATCTCCTTATCACCCTCTGACAAGTGGCCAAGTAGAGGTTTCTAACAGATAGATCAAGGAAATCCTAGAGAAGACAGTGAGTAAGACAAGAAAAGATTGGTCTGCAAAATTAGATGATACACTTTGGGCCTACAAAACTGCATTCAAGACACCACTTGGTACTACACCATTCCATCTACTCTATGGGAAAGCCTGTCATCTTCCAGTGGAGTTTGAGAACAAGGCAGCTTGGGCTGTTAAGTTGATGAATTTCGACATCAAGTCTGCTGCAGAGAGGAGATTAATTCAGCTGAATGAGTTAGATGAGATCAGATTTCATGCTTATGAGAACTCTAGGCTGTACAAGGAGAGAACAAAGGCTTATCATGACAAGAAGATCATCTCCAGAAACTTTGAACCCAATGATCAGGTATTATTGTACAACTCTCGTCTACATTTCTTTCCTGGTAAATTGTGTTCTCGTTGGTCAGGTCCTTTCACCATCACAGAGGTTCGACCATATGGTGTTGTTGTCCTGAAAAACTCAGAAGGCAAGGAGTTTACTGTGAATGGACAAAGGGTGAAACACTATTGGGTACAAGCCGAGATTCCCGATGGACACATTGTTCCTTTGGGCGATGCACCCTCTGCCTAATCCGCAACCAAGTCAAGCTAATGACTAAAAACAAGCGCTTGGTGGGAAGCAACCCACTGGTGAGTCTGTATATACTTAGACTTTTAAAATTTTGTGTTTTTTATTCGGGTTTTATGCTTTTGTTCTGAGTTTTGCGTGTCAGGTTTCGGGCAGTGTCGGTCGACACCAGTGTAAAATTGCAGTGTCGGTCGACACCAACCATTGGTGTCGGTCGACACCGATACGACCGAGGTAAATCCTTCTATAAATCGCGCGTTTCTGTTCTTCATCCTCCATCTTTCTTTTCGCGAAAATCGGATTCTACCACCTTCAAATCTTCATATCTTTCGCATTTCTTGACGAAATTCTGTGATTCAAAGCTCTATCTGTTCGATTTTTCATGTTCTATCCGATTCTATCACTCACTTCTCCGATCTGCAACGGTATGTTTCCCGATTTCTCTCTCAATTTTCGATTCCAAGTTGGTGATTTCAATTTCCTCCATTTAAACTCAAATTGTTGTTGGATTCAACTTGTTTAGGTTGTTTTTAGAAGGAATTCGATTTACCCTCTTGATTTGGATGATTTTCGTTGCTTGGTTTGAGAATTTTAGGGTTTCAATTGCATGTTGATCGAAATTGCGTTTAGAACCGGTTTTAGGACGGAATTGCGGTTGATTATTAGTGATTATAGCGTTTTGAACTGATATTTGTGTAGAAACTAGGTTGATTTCGCGATTTCAGCCCGTTTTGCCAAATCGCGATTGGTGTCGATCGACACTCACCCTTGATGTCGGTCGACACCAATTGTTATGACACGCAATTCACCTTATTTTGCTGAATTTGGGTTTATTTTCGTGTTTTTGATTGCAGATGACTACTCAGAGTAAACGCCAGCGGCCCAACGCTGTGGGTGCGTCTACATCCGCTCCCGCTCCTACGCCTTCTGCGGGTCCCGTCTCATGTCCGCCCTGGCCCAAACGGGAGGGGCAGAAGATTATTCCGGCTCGCGTTTGGGACGGCACACCTAGAGAGGTCGCCGAGTCCGATGACTGCACCCGCCACCCTATTTTGGAGCAGTGGGACGATTACGATACCATGTTTTATAATGCATGGTTAGGCATCGACATCCGTCCCACCCAGTTTGTGGACCCCGCTGCTTTACAGAGGATGGGGATTCGGGATGAGGTTCTCCGGCTATTGCAGCAGATGGGATTGGGGACGATGGCGACTCACCAGTACCATTACTACCCCGATCTCGTGCGCCAGTTTCTCGCATCCGTTCGAGTTTACTACTCGAACGAGATTGTTTGGCGAGCTCAGGAGGGGACCCTGACTTTCATGATCCGCGGTATCCGCTACCGTCTTCCGCTACCAGAGTTGTGCTCCATCTACGGTTTCGATCCGGATCTCCGTCATTTTGCGCTGCCCGCTCAGTTCCCCGAGGTTCAGACTTTCTGGTCCTTCATCGGGAATGGCGCCTACGATTCGAAGAAGTCCACACAGACTGACGTGCGCCATCCGATCCTGCGCTACATTGCCTGCGTGTTTGGCAACACCATTCTCTGTAAGATAGAGCCGGGTAAGATGCACCTCTCTGAGCTGATACTCCTCTATTACAGCGTCCGGGAGCTGTTTGCCGACCAGTTTGATGGACCGCCACCGGAGGACGAGGTTAACCTGGGCGCTGTTTTTGCTCATCACTTGGTCTCTCTGAAGACCAAGCCTTTCTCCGACACCGGGAGGAAGACCGAGACAGTTGGGAGTCTTCTCACTCCTATCATTCTCCACTTTGGTATCGATGTTACTCCTAGTACCGTCCTCACTCAGCGATCGTTGATGGACGAGGAGCATCTTAAGCATGCCAAGTGGATTAAGGGTGATTGGCAGTGGTCTTTCCGGGACGAGCAGGGCGATCATCTGATATCGCTACCCCAGCGCACGCTTACTGCTATCGATGATGATGTCGACCAGCTCCGTTTTCAGCCTGACCGCGATCAGCTGCATTCCGCTACACCCACTCGCCTCCGCCGAGGCACTTCTTCTCGAGCCCCCGCTACTGTCGCAGATGACGACTCCGTTCCCGACCATGTTGGAGGTCGCGGCTTTCCACTACCGCCACTCCCCCCGCCTCCTACTCTCCCTGCGGACACTGCGACTTTTCAGAGGTACACGATCGAGAGTGTTCAGAGTCTATGGAGCGCGATCGCTACCCTCTCTCGGTTTGGCTGCATCCGACCTGGTTCTCCTCCTCGCCGACGTTCCCGTTCCCGCTCCCCACCGCTTCCCCCGGTTATTCCCAATTCGCCAGATGCGCCTGCTGATGATGAGTAGTTCATCTCCTTCATTTCGGTTATCTTTTTCTTTTCTTTTCTTTTTCCTTTTGAGTCATTTTTTTTTAAGTCAGTTTGTCTTTACTATTGTATTGTGGAACTTATTTGGATTTTTTATGTTATGCATGTTCTTTCTCACTTGTGTTTTAGTGTGTCAACAGTGTTACATTTGGAGGGTTCAATTGGTTTTAAAACCTTTTGAATAGTTCTGTATGCTTTCATATAGTTGGTGCCTACTTACGCGCAAGGTGTCGGTCGACACCCTGTGTGTCGGTCGACACCCTGTGTGTCGGTCGACACCACTGCCATTCGCCTGTGTTGGTCGACACCCTGCATGTGTCGGTCGACACTCAACACGACCACATGTAAACATGCTTCATTCTAAGTCCAATTTTGTTCTATTTCTTTTATTTCTCACTGACTTCAGGCCTGATACCATTGGGGACAGTGTTACTCAAGTCTGGGGGAAGTTGTTACTAACTTTGTGTTTTCTTTTGAGAGTCAGTTGTGTCAGTTTTATTGAGTCAAAAGTTAGTCCGTAACTATAAGCTTTTCTTGGAATAAGCTGTTTTAGCAACCACCTTAGTGACCATTCTTACAACTATTGACTGCAGACCCTACTAAAACAAAATTTAAAGGTAAATCAATCTACCAATATCCTCATATCTGTTTGAGTGTTTGAATGATCCAAAGCTGTCCTACACATAATGAACTTAATTTTTCTTATCTTGGGGCTTGGCATACTTTGAATCGGAATCCTTGTTCAAATCTGATAGGATTAGTTTGTGATTATGGGTTCCCTCTCTTTTCCCTTCATTGTCTTTAAAAATATATATATATATATATATATAGTTCGGAAAGAAGTGAACTGAGAAATTAGCGGCAAACCCCGTTGGTTTTTGAGATTCATGGAAACCTGTCTAAAATAAAAAGAACAGTCAGTCAATAAAAAAAATAAAATGATACCCTAGTAGGGAGAAATTGGCTGACTGGAAGTGAGAAAAGGGAGAGGAAATAAACCAGAAGCAGATTAGTCTAAAAATTTGGTATTTGAATGAGTAAGAATCCATGTGTTCTTTGATCGATATTCCCTCGATGAGACTTCACTTAAATTTAATAAGGTCAGCAATTGTGATTTTAGAATTTCTCTTATGGATTGTGGGTTGATATAGGGATGGTTGATAAGCCTGCGGAAAAGTAATTGAAGTTTTGTCTGATGTTAAACTGTTTTATGTGGCTTACAAAAGTGTTAGTTAATTCAGTGTTCTAAAGAATAAGTGAGTTTCTATTGTTTTCAAACCTCTTCCGCAGGTTTAGTCTTATGTTTTGCTTGAGGGCAAGCAAAAGCTAAGTCTGTGGGAGTTGATATAACATGGTTTTTATGGCTTTTAACCATGATATTAGTCATGTATTTGAAGTCTTTTTGGTGTTTTTAGAGTCTTTTCGAGTCATTTGCATGTTTATGTACGGTTTGGACTTAATTGAAGATATTGGCGCATTATGGAGCAACTGAAACTTTATAGCTGAGAATAGCAACTTGGAGAATATCTTTGAGGCTGGTGTCGGTCGACACCAATCGTGATTTCACCCTACAGCGAGTTTCACAAGTTTTGAAGATTAAAGAAACAGCCCAGGAGTTCCATCTATTTGCAAAACAAGTCCTTTTCGTGATTTAGACTATAATTAGGTTTTAAAAGCCATGTTTATCTTTACTTTTGATTTTATCTTGAGACCTTGAGAGAGATTGCAAGAGAGCTTTGGAGAGACAAATATGAACTCACTTTGTTAGAGAGAAGATTTCGAACTCCCTTACTTCTTCTTTTGATTTCTCAATGCAATTTATTCAGTCTATGATTTGTGTTTTGCCAATTATGTCTGAGTAATCTGCCTGTTAGATTTAGGGATTTTCTAGGTTAATGATGAATTGTTGAATTGGATAGAATTGTTAGGGTAATCATATGGTTTCTTCATCTAAATTGAATCTAATGCTAGTTTTGAATTGATCACTTGGAATTTAGATCATAGGATAATTGATAGACATGAAAGTGTTGTTAATTTCCGGAAAAGAATGTTAGATGAACAAAATACTTATTCACAAAAAAATTTGGTTTAAGGATTTTGTGAACTTATCAAACTTGAGTTTATTGCATGTTTGAACTGTTGAATTTGCAAAGAAATTTGGAATTCTAGGATTTAGGCATTGAAATCTCTGCAACGAAAGTTGATTGATTTAAGAATTGTGTTTCGAGTTCAAGAATGATACTTAATAAAACCCTAAACATTTTGTCTGGTTGCAATTCTGATTTACTGAAAGAATTTCCCTAAGTCTAGCGTTTTCCCCATCGAACTTACAACTTCTCTGAATTCGTTTGTCTTCTTTTAATACAATTATTCCCGTTTAGCTTACTTCGAAAACCATTAATCTATTGTATGAATCTTGAATCTCTGTGAAAATTCGATCCCTAAGTACTATAATCGATCTCTTAATTTGGAGAGTATCTCTAGGGTATTTTTGAGCATATCAATTTCCTGAAAAAAATTTAGATGAGCAAAATTACTACATGCAAAGAAATTTGATTCAAGAATTTTGTGAATGCATGAAACTTGAATTTAATGCTTGTTTGATTATCTGAAATAAAGTAATTTGGGATTGTAGGATTCAAACATAGATAATTTCCGCAACGAAAGTTGGTTAATTTTACATTAGAGTTTATAGTTCAAGAACAGTTCTTAATTAAACCCTTAGCAATTTATCAATTATGTGAAACTGAATCTTCCTACGAATTGTTCCTAGGTCTAGCGCTTTCTCCATTTGTTTTTACACCAGATTTTAATTGTTTCTGTGTGCTATCTAAATTAACTTGAATTTGTCTAGCTTAAATCAGATACTGCGATTTACTGTGCGATCTAGAATTTCTGTAGATTCGATCCCTAAATATTACATTTGTACCTCTGAATTTGCAGAGTAGATCTAGGGTAAATTTGAGCATATTATAAACCCTTTAGCAAAAACAACAGATCCAGATATGGAAAGTAAAAATAACGGATTTGACGGCTATTCGATCCGTGCTCACCTCTACAATTAATACTTTCTTTAAGAGATACAAAACCAAAATTCACATAATAGTTAATAAATAATTAATAACATAAAAGGTTCACACGAAGCATCAGTAAGTAATTCTAAAAAAAAATGAAATGGTATAATGTTCAATCTATAATGTTGTAACGCCTCAACCGCCTTTACCAGTGGGTCTCCATATCCTCTTACTAGGCCCATAGGCCGGTCCATCCCTACCCGACGGTCGGAACGTCAACCGGGAGGTTTGAAAGTCATGATATACTGTCCATGTAATCACAACGTAACCGTTTTTCGTGTTTTGGTCTCACTCACACGGTACCGCGAATGACTTCCTGGTAGGTCACCCATCCTTTGACTACTCCAGCTCAAGCACCCTTAACCCTTGAGTTCTCTCCGGGTGTGTTACCGAAATGGTAAGTGCATTTTCGTGACGTAGGTAGCCAAATCAATTCTTTTAACTTCTCCACATAAATTTCCATATACCAGAAATAAATATACAAATTTAATTAATCTAAAACATTATTGTACATAAAGATCCATTAAGTATTGAGGTAAATGCACTTTGGTGGCATAGGTAGCCAAATCAATTATTTTAACCTCTTCAAGTAAATTTTCATACAAAAAATCGGGATGTTACAAATGCATTGGTATGAAATCAAGAAAAAAAAGGTGTACTCAGAATCTTCTTAACATATATATGTTTACAATATGTTGTTAATAAGAATGAGTGAAATTACCACCAAAGTTAGAACATCCAACGATATTGAAAAATAATTAATAAATATACAATTTTAATTCATCTAAGACATTATTGTACATAAATATCCATTAATATTTTTTTAAGAAACTCAAATATAATTAACATGTATTTAAGTAATGTTACTAATTAATTAGCTAAACATAGATCACAAGAAGACAAAAATGAAGTAATTTACCTAAGAAACATTAAACAGATCAGAATTATATTAAAAATAAAACAAATTAGTATATGCAAATTAATATCCCCATATGCAATGAAAAAATGTATTATATAAATAAAGTAAATTACATAAACCATAAAAAATATGAAAGGAAAAGCTTAACCTAATTATAACAAAAATATAAATTTAATAATCGGTGATAAGAAAAGTCCTATATAGGATAGATTTGTTTATAAACTTTAAACAAAGAATAATAATTATAAAAAAATAATCCCTACTGAAAAATCACAAATATAAAAGATATATCCAGAAATATGATTTTATAAAAAGAGCTAAATAAACCTTTTAGCAAAAACAACAAATTTGATTTTAGAAGCAAAATACAACGAATTCACCTCTAAAAGTTATACATATTTTAACATTTGAGATACAAAATAAAGATTTACAGAATAATTAATAAATAATTAATAAAGAGATTCACCTAAATCATTAACAAATAATTCTCAATAAATTAATAAAATGATACAATGCAATGATTAATAAAATATATTTGATTCAAAAATGCATGCACCCGTAAAGAAGATTCACCTAAAGCATCAACAAGTTATTCTCAAAAAATTAATAAAATGATAAAATGCAATTTGATCACAAGAAGAAAAAAAACATTATCTGTTTAAAGAAAAAAAAAATCAGAATTATATGAAAAGTGAAAAAAAAAAAAAAAATTAGTAGATGAAAATTATTATCTACATATACAATGACAAAAAAATAGTATTATATAAACATGTCTGAGCATGTCTGAGCGCTAGAAGCCGGTTATGGATATCTTTCTGAATTACATGGGCAATGGCAAGTGGTGTCTTCTGAGGATTATTGCGTCTCCTTCCATTACGCTCTCTCCATATCCAGTAAATAGTAGATTGAAACGCCATTCTTGTTAAAAGAGCATCAGCAGTCGATAGTCTGTTTGTCTTGAGGCTGTTAACAGTTCGAGTCCAGTCAGGATTGATCTGAGAGCCAAGGAGGGTAGAGACCAGCATGTCCCAAACTGTGAAGGAGAACGGACACGCAAAGAAAAGATGGTCTCGCGTCTCATTTCATTCACCACACAGCATACAATGTTGGTGTACTCCCCACTTTCTCATGTGATCACCTGTAGATAACTTGTTCTTGAAGGTAATCGAGGCAGGGTTTGCTTGAACCAGACAAGTCTATGCCAAGGGACTATGTCACCACTTTGACGGATCTGCTCCCAAGTGTGTTTCGAAAGAAATTTATTTTCAAACTTGCCCTCACTCTGTTTCCACATAAAACAATCATCTCCTCTATAAGGAATCAGAATAGGATGTTGACGCATTTTTCTGAGCACTTCTTGAGGATGAAGCCCACGACATCGTATAATTCTCCATTCACCTCCCTCCACTGCCTCTACAACTTTTGCGCTTCTGTGAATTCCCAGAATCCTAGTACCTGCACTTCCAATAGTGTTAAGCAATGTTACATTGCTCAGCCAATTATCAAAGTTTCATTACTCAGACAATCCTAGTAATTTATTTTTTAACTTTTGAGATACAAAACAAGCATTTACAAAAAAAAAACGAATAAAATACATTTAATTTAAATATTGATGTGATTCTCGTATTGTCATCAACCAAAGAGCAAAGACCCATTTGAAGAGTGAGAAATGATGCAATATCAAAAAAATACAATAAATCAAAGGTGTTCAGTACATAAATGACAAATGATTTTTATTCATTGTCAAATACTTAATTGGTGGCAAAAAGATTATTATTTGATTTAGCTATTTTTCTAAATAAATGTAAATAATTTCTTTTAATGTATTTTATTGTAAAAATTAAATGAAATTCTTCTCATGTAAAATAACCAAGAAATTTGATAATCAAAATTTAGAGTTTTCTTTTAAATAAGTTTTACATTTGTGTCTTATTTAAATGAATCTTATGGTGGATTATTTTAAATTTATTTGTTCATTACTTGTTATTTTTAGTTGTGTGTGATTTTTGCTAGAATACAAGTGCATATCATAGTCTAATGTGTAGATTCACATAGGCTTGATTCATGATCTTATCAAAGGGAATTCTGCAGCCATTTGTGGTTATCCTCATTCCACCATCTATCTGTTTGACCATTTGACCAGCTGATCAAAGAGTGGCCCACGACTAGTTGACAGTTCCATTCCATCACTTCATTCTATCAACCATCTTGAAAGAGGGTGCTTCACAGTCAGCTTTCAAACCTCCATCATCCATGTTGTGATTTCCTACCCGGAGTCATATAAAAAAATAGAGACACCCAAAAAAAAAACTGAAATGACATAATACCAAATCTGTGATGCATTGGTTAGGAATTAAGAACAAAAAAGATACTAAGAATCTTCTTAACACATATGTTTATAATATGCTGTTAATAAGAATGAATAAAGTTACCACTAGAGCTAGAACCTCAAAAAAAAAATACTAAATTTATATAAGACTTTATTGGACATAAAGGCCTCTTAATACTTTTTTTAAAAAACTAAAATATAATTTAAATATATTTAACTAATGATACTAATTAATTAGTTAGAAATAAATCACAAGAAGACAAAAAAGTAAATTACTTAAGAAACATTAAACTGATCAAAATGTACAGAAATTAGTAGATAAAAATTACTATCCACAGATGCAACGAAAAAAAAATTATATAAATAAAGTAAACGACACAAACCATAAAAAAATATGAAAGGAAAAACTTAAACTAATTATAACAAACATATAAATTTAGTAATCATTGGTAAGAAAAAGCTATCTATAATAGATTACTATATAAATTTAAAACAAAGAATTAATAATTATAAAACAAAAGTAATCCCTATTTAAAAATCACAAATCGAAAAAAATATCAAAAAATATTATTTTTTAAAGAAAAAGAGTGAAAGAAACATTTTAGCAAAAACAATGAATTTAATCTGGGAAGAAAACAACAAATTTAATCTGTGTCTACCTCTAAAACTAATACCTACTTTAATATTTGAGATACAAAATAAATATTTACAGAATAATTAATAAATGAATGATAAATTATATTTGATTAAAATATGCAGACACACATAGAAGATTCACTTAAAGCATTAACAAATAATTACCAAGAAATTAATGAAATGATACAATGCAATGATTAATAAAATATATTTTATCCAAAAAATGCATTCACCGCAAAGAAGATTCACTAAAAGCATCAACAAGTAATTCTCAATAAATTAATGAAATGATACAATACAATATATCACAAGAAGACAAAAACATTATCAGTTTAATCTACTATATATTAAAGGAGGATTTTTAGAGACCACTTTTGTTGATATGACATATTCAGAATTTTTCTCAACTTTTTATTTTTATTTTTATTTTAATATGTTATCCCTATTACCAAACACTCTCAAACTTTTTAAAAAACTAATGGATCTCACTTTCCTAATTAATTAAAAATGAAAATAAAAATAAAATAATATATATCTATTATATTAAAATAGGATTATTTTTTTTAATAAATTTTCATTAACGTGTGATTTACAATAAATGCCATTGTCTTTTTAAAAAAAAAAAAAAATTCATTAAGGTTATTTTTGTCAGTTCATTTATAAAATAAATGGTTGAAAACTAAATACAGAATAATTCAAATCTTAAATATTACGAGATTTAAATATGGCAAGATTTTTTTTTATTGCGATAAATTTGAATTACCAAATTTAAATATGGGATATATATTATAATTTGTTAAGATATTACAAGATTATCCTTAGATATGACTAATTAAAATATGGGAGAATTGCTGATTTTAACACATTATTTGGTTTTGAATGCAAATCTAGACCCTTTATTGGACATTCGACAAAAATAACTCATAGGGGTAGTGAAAATACCAGTTTCTTCCTAATGACCAAACAAAAAAGCGAAAGGAAAAATGACTCTTATAACCATTGAGAAGTCTACGTTTAAACAGTAGACTTCGTGAGTATACTTCTTTGTGAAGTCTACTCCGTGATTTTATCTTAAATTTTAATTATAAAAATTATAAAAATTAATTTGATAAAAAGTGTGTATACATAAATATCACATACGTAACTATCACCTATATAAAATTAAATTTCATAAAAATCGGTCATTTTAAACAAATAAATTTTTTATAACATGTAAAAGTATAATAGTAGACTTCATAACTTCTATATGAAGTCTACTCCGTGATTAAATCTTAAATTTTAATTATAAAGATTATAAAAATTAATTTGGTAAATAATTTGTATACATAAATATCACATACATAATTATCACCTATATAAAATAAAATTTCATAAAAATCGGTCATTTTAAACAAATAAAGTTTTCATATCATGTAAAAGTATAATAGTAGATTTCATAACTTCTATATGAAGTCTACTCCGTGATTAAATCTTAGATTTTAATTATAAAATTTGTAAAAATTAATTTGATAAAAAATTTGCATACAAAAATAACATATATGTAATTGTCACATATATAAAATAAAATTTCATAAAAATCACTCAATTTAAATTAATGAAGATAAATGAGGGTACAAACCAAATACATGTAAGGTTGAAGTATAGGGTTTGATATGGATAGATAGCATGGTTATGGTTTTGATAAAAATAAATCTATATAAATGAGAGTTTAATATTACATTTAAGCTTATTTGGAAAACAAAATTAAGAATATAATGATGAGTAAATTGTTTAATGTTAGATTTTATGTAACTTAACAATTTAGGGGTTAGGAGTGTACTGTTCATTCGAGGTTTAGGGTGAGGAAGACTTCATCATGAAGTCTCTTTAATCGTCTCCTTAACCGTCTCCTTAACTGAACTTTTAACTTAACCGGAAATTGACCCCCTTATATAAAACTGAGTCGCCGACACTCTAACTAACCCTAATTTCTTATTACGCCGCGTATCTCTCTCTCTCTCTCTCTCTCTCTCTCTCTCTCTCTCTCTCTCTCTCTCTCTCTCTCTCTCTCTCTCTCTCTCTCTCTCTCTCTCTCTCACTTCGGCGATTGTCTCTTTATCTTCATCTCTAATAGATCTGAATATATGAAAACCTCGAAATCAACTAGCCTCTAAATCAACTTGTTTATAGATTTGTTTCAAGTATATTGTCTCTTTATCTCCATCTCTAACAGATCTGAATATATGTAAACCTCGAAATCAACTAGCCTCTAAATCAACTTGTTTATAGATTTGTTTCAAGTATATTGTCTCTTTATCTCCATCTCTAACTGATCTGAATATATGTAAACCTCGAAATCAACTAGCCTCTAAATCAACTTGTTTATAGATTTGTTTCAAGTATATTGATGATTTAGATGTCTAATACGTTTTGCAATGATTTGTTGTTTGATTTGTACCCAGAGATGGGTCGATACAGCTACAGTCAACCATCGAGTAGTTCGAGGAATCTTTGGAGTCCCGGAGAACCAGAAGTGACCTCCCCCACTCCTATGCTTAGATCTCGAAAATCTGGTTTTCCCGATCGATGTTTCTGCGGTTTGGTGCCTATCATGAAATCATCCACTACAGATGAAAATCCGGGTCGTGTATTCTATGAATGCAAGAACTATAAGGTAATAAGCCTGTTGTTGTGTTGTTCGTTCTCCATTTGAGTGTTAACCATATTAATATGATGGTGGATGTTTATGTGCTTGTTTAGGATGGTGGCCATCATATATTCAAGTGGTGGGATGAGGCTGTGACGCAGGAAATCCAAGATCTCAGAGTCGCCCTGGAAAAGAAAGCGGAATGTAGGGACCGAGTAGCAGAAGAGACTTCTGCTTTTATGCCTCGGATTGATGCAGAGTTATCTCAACTTTGCTATCTAATTGACGATTATTATCCTACCATGCTTATGAAGAAGCAGATGGTGGCTGGTGTAATCCTCACAGTCTGATATGATCGTGGATAGCACGGCATCTAAGGAACCAGAGGAAGAACCAGAGATAGCAGGAAGGGTCACTCGTTCCAGAGCTAGAGAGCTGGCTAAGGAAGCTCATTTACTCATAGCAGAAGGATCACTTAACTTACCAGCTATTCAAGTCTTCAACATCTTCATCCAGAAGACTCCACTCGGTAATGATAACTAAGTAACTTAGGTGAAGAGTCTGTACTCTTTTTCCCATGATGAGTTTTGTCCCATTGGGTTTTCTCAACATGGTTTTTAACGAGGCAGATGAATCACTACGTCGAGTTGCTTAGGAGCCATTGCCAATGGGTAATAATGTACAAGTCACTATGGCTTAGTACTTAGTTATTTTAGAGGTGCACCAAATAGGAACCTGTAGGTTGGGACGCCTCGTTGTTTTTATTTGTTTTCAGAACGCTTTGTTGCTTTATTGTCAGAACACTATGCTGTCTGCTGATTGTTTTAGAACAGCATGTTGTATAGTTTTAGGGATGTATTTAACTTGTAATCACTCCTCCTCTTGAGGATTAGCGAAGAGTTTAATGAAAAGCAATGTTGGCTGCCCTTTTTCTCTCACCTTTGATTCCTTGAATGCGTTCAGGAAATCCGAGTTTCTATACACCTAGTGATTCTGAAAACTCTTCTATCCGTTCTAATCATCTTACCATCTAAATCAATCCATATAACCTTTGTTACCATTCTAATCTCCTTCCAAAACTCCATAGTTCTTCCACGGGAACATCCTTCATCATTCGACCTCCTTGCACGATCATACCAAACCAGTAACACTCGATCATCACCTTACCTAGTCATACTTTCCATACGCCATCACATCTTTCAACAATTTGCAGTCATCCTCCGATCAACATCAGCCTTCTTTAGAGTGGTCCAAGGGAGTTCATATCAGGTGGTATCAGAGCCAACTCTGAACCAAAGGCTGAGCAAACCCTAGAAAACCCCTTTTTCCTTTTGTGTTGTTTTTTTTTTTTTTCATTTTATGCACCAAGTTTTAGATATCAAGAAATTTTATCTTTAGGACTTTTTACTGTGAGCTGTTTTGATTATTTCAGGTACCATGGAGCTTACAGCAGAAGCTACGGAAGCTCTAAATCAGACTATGGCTCAACAAATCAAAGAGGCAAATCAGTCTGTAGCTACTCAGCTTATGCAACAGATAGAGCAGCTCAACGACAAGTTTGAGACTCGATTCAGAGATATACTGAAAGAGCACAGCACTGCAGAGACTGATTCATCAGAACCGCCAAGCCCTAGTGAAGCTATCTGTCTTGCCAAAGGAAAAGTTCACGTGGGAACCTCTGCTAAACAACCCAGAGCTAGCACCGTCAGATCACCTACAGGAGGTAGAGAAACCAATGTCACTCGGCTAAGAAACACTGAGGGCACAGGGAGAGGGTGACGCAGAGCTAACAGAACACCTTCACGCTCACGCCACCGAGCTGAACATCTTGGTGGGCGCCGAGTCTTTTTGGAGACAGAGCCTGAGTATTCTGAAGAAGATGAAAGATCAGATAACAGTCTTAATACCATAAGAAGAAACCGAAACAGAGGCAATGGCCGAGACTATGGCAGAGACTATGACCCATTGAGGCAGCAGCTGAAGCACATCAAGATCCAATACCCTTCTTTCCACGGCACCAACAATCCAGAAGTCTACCTAGATTGGGAGAGGAAGATGGAATCAAACTTCTTGGTTTAAGGAACATATGAACTTAATAAGGTGAAGATAGTTTTATCTGAGTTTAATGGCTATGCACTCTTGTGGTGGGAGCAGTTGGGAATCACTAGAGATCGACACAGAGAGCTTCCTATCACTACTTGGGAGCAACTGACCACGCAGATGAGGAAGAAGTTTGTGCCTGCACACTTTCAGAGAGAGATTCTCAACAAGCTCAGACGTCTCATGCAAGGAACTAAATCCGTCCGAGACTACTACCAGGAGCTGGAGACTTTACTGATCAGAGCTGATTTGAGAGAAGGTGAAGACATGGTGATGTCTAGGTTCCTTTGGAGACTTAACAGAGAGATTCAGGATAAAGTCGAGTTACAGAACTATGAGGATGTGCAAGAGATGGTGCATAAGGCAGAGCTGATTGAAGCACAGATCAAGAGAAGAATCGGCAGATCAACCTTCACCTCTAACCTTAAAAAACCGAGAGAGCTCAGCAAACCGACCTATGCCAAGGACAACAAACCGTCTTCAACAACAGTCAAGGAAGAGGTCAAAACCGAGTTTAAGCCAAGGAGTGGAACTTCTACTAGCAACATCAGATGCTTTAAGTGCCAAGGTATGGGGCATTACTCCAGAGATTGTCCTAACAAGAAGATGTTTCTGCCACAAGAAGGAGGAGAGATTATGCCTCAAGACAGTTCAGAAAGTGAAACAGATGTTGGCACAGAAGAAGAAGAAGAACCGGCAGCAGTTGGGGAGATGTTAGTAGCACGCAGGACTTTGAGTGTTCAGATTCACCCAGATGATAGAGGTCAGCGTGAGAATCTATTCCACACCAGATGTGTAGTTCAGGACAAGGTTTGCACACTGATCGTAGATGGAGGTAGCTGCACAAATGCCGTCAGTGAAGAGATGGTAAAGAAGCTTAATCTCAAAACCACCTCACATCCTAGACCATATCAGCTACAGTGGTTGGACAACAAAGGAGCCTTAACCGTTTCTCAGCAAGTACTTGTCAAGTTAGCTATTGGAAAGTATGAGGATGAGTTACTCTGTGATGTGGTTCCTATGAAGTCTAGTCACGTGTTATTGGGCAGACCATGGTAGTTTGACAGAAGAGTTCTTCATGATGGCTACACCAACAAGCAGACCTTCGAGTTTAAAGGACGCCAGGTCATTCTGCTACCACTTTCACCCAGGGAAATCTACAAGGACCAGCTTCACATGAACCGCAAGGATAAGGAAAGAGTCTCCAACAGCTTATACATCAACCACAGTGAGTTCAACAAGCTCTTTGATCCAGAGATGACAACCTTCATGTTTGTCTACAAGGAAACGCTTACCAGTACCAAACCTTTAGAGGAACTCCCACATGAGATGATAGAGATCATTGAGGAGTACAAAGATGTTTTTCTAGAAGAGATACCTCCAGGCCTGCCTCCAATTCGCGGAATTGAGCATCAAATCGATCTAGTACCAGGATCAGTGCTACCAAACACACCAGCTTACAGAACCAATCCTGTGGAGACCAAGGAACTTCAGAAGCAAGTAGAAGAGCTGATGAGTAAAGGTCATATCAGAGAAAGTCTCAGTCCTTGCGCAGTACCAGTTCTGTTGGTTCCTAAGAAAGATGGAGCATGGAGGATGTGTGTAGACTGCAGAGCTATCAACAACATCACAGTGAAGTACAGACACCTTATTTCAAGGCTTGATGATATGCTAGATGAGTTATGTGGGTCAACAATCTTCTCCAAAATCAATTTGAAGGGTGGTTACCACCAGATCAGAATGAAGGAAGGGGATGAGTGGAAGACTGCTTTCAAGACCAAGTAAGGATTGTATGAGTGGTTAGTCATGCCGTTTGGTCTCACCAATGCTCCCAGCACCTTCATGCGCCTAATGAATCATGCCTTAAGCTAAACGGATTTGAGCAGAAGGTAGATCTTTATGAGACTGACATTGATTTTTCTGAGAGCTATGGCAAGTGCCATAAGTTTGCTTTTGAAAAGTATCATAGACAGGATGGATATCTGTTTTATAACAACCGTCTGTGCATACCACGAGGATCTATCAGAGAACTGTTAGTTAGAGAAGCTCATGGAGGTGGACTAGCTGGACACTTTGGAGTCGCAAAGACTTTACTTGGACTGCAAGATCACTTCTATTGGCCTAATATGAAGACAGACGTTGAGAGGGTTTGTTCTAGGTGTGCTGTTTGTAAAATGGCAAAGAGCAAGGTGCAGCCTCACGGTTTGTATACCCCTCTTCCTATTCCTTCTCAACCTTGGATTCATATTTCTATGGATTTTGTGCTTGGCTTACCTCGAACCAGAAATGGTAGAGATTCAATTTTTGTAGTTGTTGACAGGTTCAGCAAGATGACACACTTCATTGCTAGTCATAAGACAGACGATGCTGTCAGTGTAGCTAACTTGTTTTTCAGGAAAATAGTACGTTTGCATGGAATGCCTCAAGAGATAGTTTCAGACAGGGACACAAAATTTCTAGGACACTTCTGGAGAACATTATGGGCTAAACTAGGAACAAAGCTTGCATTTTCAACTACATGTCATCCTCAGACTGATGGCCAAACAGAGGTGGTGAACAGGACATTGTCTACGCTCCTCAGAACGTTGGTAAAAAGCAACATCAAGTCATGGGAAGAATGCCTACCACACGTGGAATTCGCTTACAATCATGCTAAGCATTCTGCATCCCTCTTCTCTCCTTTTGAAATTGTTTATGGCTTTAACCCACAATCACCTCTAGACTTGATCCCTTTGCCTGTAAGTGTGAAATGTAGTTTAGATGGAAAAGAAAAAGCTGAACAGGTGAGGAAGATACATGCTAAAGCTAAGGAGAACATAGAGAAGATGACTAAGCAGTATGAGAAGCACACAAACAAGGGCAGAAAGGAGTTAATCTTCGAAGAAGGAGACTTGGTGTGGATTCATTTGAGGAAGGACCGATTTCCAGAGGAGAGGAAAAGCAAGCTTATGCCGCGAGTGGATGGACCATTTGAAGTCGTCAAGAGAATCAATAACAATGCCTACCAGATTGATCTCCAAGGTAAGTACAATATCTCTACATCATTCAATGTTTCTGACTTGCTTCCTTATGTTGCAGATACAAATTTGAGGACAAATCCTTTTCAATAGGGCGATGATGATATGATCGTGGATAGCACAGCATCTAAGGAACCAGAGGAAGAACCAGAGATAGCAAGAAGGGTCACTCGTTCCAGAGCTAGGGAGCTGGCTAAGGAAGCTCATTCACTCATAGCAGAAGGATCACTTAACTTACCAGCTATTCAAGTCTTCAACATCTTCATCCAGAAAACTCCACCTGGTAATGATAACTAAGTAACTTAGGTGAAGAGTCTGTACTCTTTTTCCCATGATGAGTTTTGTCCCATTGGGTTTTCTCAACATGGTTTTTAACGAGGCAGATGAATCACTACGTCGAGTTGCTTAGGAGCCATTGTCAATGGGTAATAATGTACAAGTCACTATGGCTTAGTACTTAGTTATTTTAGAGGTGCACCAAATAGGAACTTGTAGGTTGGGACGCCTCGTTGTTTTTATTTGTTTTCAGAACGCTTTGTTGTTTTATTGTCAGAACACCATGCTGTCTGCTGATTGTTTTAGAACAGCATGTTGTATAGTTTTAGGGCTGTATTTAACTTGTAATCACGCCTCCTCTTGAGGATTAGCGAAGAATTTAATGAAAAGCAACGTTGGCTGCCCTTCTTCTCTCACCTTTGATTCCTTGAATGTGTTCAGGAAATCCGAGTTTCTATATACACCTAGTGATTCTGAAAACTCTTCTATATGTTCTAATCATCTTACCATCTAAATCAATCCATAGAACATTTGTTACCATTCTAATCTCCTTCCAAAACTCCATAGTTCTTCCACGGGAACATCCTTCATCATTCGACCTCCTTGCACGATCATACCAAACCAGCAACACTCGATCATCACCTTACCTAGTCATACTTTCCATACGCCATCACATCTTTCAACAATTCGCAATCATCCTCCGATCAACATCAGCCTTCTTTAGAGTGGTCCAAGGGAGTTCATATCACAGTCATAGGTCTGACCATCTACCTTTGTATTCTCCTTTTTAGATCTTAGTTTAGGATTAGAGTAAGGTCTGTAATATGTATTTCTCCTCCTGCTTGAATAACTGAGTCATCTGACATATATATTTCGCCTTTGTTGAAAATTATGTCAAATTTCATAAGAAATAACAGAACAAAAGTAGACTTCTCGAGTACACTTTATAGTAGACTTCTCGAGTACACTATTCATTAGACTTCTCGCAAAGACAGTCCACCTTGAACACGACGATCCAAAACATCAGGTGAGATATGATCCTCATCCTTAACATCATCCTCATCCTCATCTTTTACTTTCCCATAGTCACTGTAATCCACATCCAACGCATCACTCTCATATTTTAGATCTACGTCTACACCATCCGTCGCACCACACTCATCATCATTCTCACCAGCAATACCATTAAAACCATCCGCATTATCGTCCTCCATGTCACATGCTTCCATATCTTCAATACCATCATAATGCAAATACTCCCCACGTCCCTCCACATCAACATTCCCAGTATCCATGCTCCTTCTAGTTACACAAAGGTGCAAAACATGTTCTTTACCTAATTCGATAAAGCTCTTAACTTGTCTATCACTTGTCACATACGTAGGAGGGCTATCTGTAGGCATTTGTTGAAGCATCGCATCTGGTAAAGAATAAGATAACTCCACAATATCTACATTCTTGTCCACGCGGAAATCATCTTCTACCATTTGAAGAAGCTCACTGAGTGTACAACCATCACGCAAGCTGAACATTCTCCCTCCTATGTGTTTACCCACTTTGATATACCAAGATTGATTTTGCATCATCCATACTCCGTAAACAACTGGTATGTGAACCACCATTCTCTGTAAAAAAGACAATCAAAACACATTAGAAATCTAAGTACAAAGAGTAGACTTCTCTGAGAAGTCTAACGAGTAGACTCCAAATGACGTCTACTATTAGTGACCTAGTTGCAATATGAAACAAGAAAGGTGATTCAGCAATGCATATAACAAATAAACATGTGAAACTCACACACAAGCAAGTAGGTAGGCTAAAACCAACGCATGAACAAGAAAATCTTAAAAGTTCGATATAAATATGCTCTAATTACAACTTTAAAAAAATCATTACGGAGTAGACTTCTCTATGAAGTCTAACGAGTAGACTCCAAATGACGTCTACTATTAGTGACCGAGTTGCAATATGAAATAAGAAAACTGATTCAGAAATGCATATAAAAAATAAACATGTGAAACTCAAACACAAGCAAGTAGGTAGGCTAAAACAAACGCATGAACAAGAAAATCTTAAAAATTCGTTATAAATATGTTAAAATTACAACTTTAATAAAATTATTACGCAGTAGACTTCTCTATGAAGTCTAACGAGTAGACACCAAATGACGTCTACTCTCCCGGGTTACTTTTGCAATTGCCAATTAACGAAGCAGACTTCACTAGACGTCTAGAGAAGTCTGCATTTGTTAATTGGCAATTGCAAAAGTAGACTTCACTTGCAGTCTACTCCGAAAAATGGGTCAGTTTTGCAATTGACCAAACTTTGACTTTCCGAGTTAGACTTCATACCAGAAGTAGATTTCTCTCAGGTTAGTTTTGAAATTCAAATATCTGAGTAGACTTCTTGGAGAAGTTTCCTTCATGGTTCGCTGTTTACTGAGGGAAGGATTGACACAGCGAATTGGAAATGGTGAATCGGTCAGAGTATGGACCAGCCATTGGCTTCAAGAGGAAAGAATGAGAGCTTCGCTTGTGAAGAATATAATTGTTGATCTTGAGCTTCGGGTCTCTGGCCTAATTGATCCAATTACAAAAAGCTGGAAGACGGAAATTTTGGATGATCTATTCCTCTCTGAAGATGTGCAATTGATTATGCGGTTTGAACCTGTCATACACATAGATGATTTTTGGTGTTGGGACCATACTAGGGGTGGTGAATACTCAGTTAAGTCTGGTTACAACCTGGCTCTTCAAGTGTTCAACTCATAAGAGTTGCAGGAAGTAGCATGTCAACCATCTCTAACTGCTCTCAAAGAGGCAGTTTGAAAAGTGTTGGCTCCTCCAAAATTAAAAATATTCTTGTGAAAAGCCATTTCTGCTGCGATTCCAGTTGCTGATAAGATTGCATCTCGCGGCATGAAAATACATCCAATGTCTCAGACATGTGGTAAGGATGGGGAGTCAATAAATCACGTGCTCTTCACCTGTACTTTGGCTATGTAGATTTGGACACTCTCCAATTTACCCTCCCCGGAAGATGGGTTCTGTGAAAACTCTTTGTACCAAAATCTGTTTTATGTCTTCAAAATAGCAAAACACGACTCTCCCCGGTTACTTTTGCAATTGCCAATTAACGAAGCAGACTTCACCAGACATCTAGAGAAGTCTGCATTTGTTAATTGGCAATTGCAAAAGTAGACTTCACTTGCAGTCTACTCCGAAAAATGGGTCAGTTTTGCAATTGACCAAACTTTGACTTTCCGAGTTAGACTTCATACCAGAAGTAGATTTCTCTCAAGTTAGTTTTGAAATTCAAATATCTGAGTAGACTTCTTGGAGAAGTATCCTTCATGGTTCGCTGTTTATTGAGGGAAGGATTGACACAGCGAATTGGAAATGGTGAATCGGTCAGAGTATGAACCAGCCATTGGCTTCAAGAGGAAAGAATGAGAGCTTCACTTGTGAAGAATATAATTGTTGATCTTGAGCTTCGGGTCTCTGGCCTAATTGATCCAATTACAAAAAGCTGGAAGACGAAAATTTTGGATGATATATTCTTCTCTGAAGATGTGCAACTGATTATGCGGTTTGAACCTGTCATACACATAGATGATTTTTGGTGTTGGGACCATACTAGGGGTGGTGAATACTCAGTCAAGTCTGGTTACAACCTGGCTCTTCAAGTGTTCAACTCATAAGAGTTGCAGGAAGTAGCATGTCAACCATCTCTAACTGCTCTCAAAGAGGCAGTTTGAAAAGTGTTGGCTCCTCCAAAATTAAAAATGTTTTTGTGAAAAGTCATTTCTGCTGCGATTCCAGTTGCTGATAAAACTGCATCTCGCGGCATGAAAATACATCCAATGTCTCAGACATGTGGTAAGGATGGGGAGTCAATAAATCACGTGCTCTTCACCTGTACTTTGGCTATGTAGATTTGGACACTCTCCAATTTACCCTCTCCGGAAGATGGGTTCTGTGAAAACTCTTTGTACCAAAATCTGTTTTATGTCCTCAAAATAGCAAAACACGACTCTCCCCCCCCCCCAAAGATGTAAGAAGAGCTTTCCCCTAGATTCTTTAGAAAAACAGGAACAAAATCATCTTTGAATGCCTGTTTCTCTCTACAAAAGACGCAGTGGATAAATGCTTTGGAGATTCGGACCAATGGCTTCATGCTCAGGATTTCAATTCGAAAAAGGATCTCAAAATGGAGCAAAGACAGGCTCGAAACAACATTAAATGGAACCCTCCGGACAATTTATGGATGAAGTACAACATTGGAGTCACTTGGAATGAAAAGAAGCAATTAGCTGGTGCAGCCTGGCTTACAAGGAATAACAAAGGTGAGGTCCTTTTACATGGAAGGAATGCATTCCCTCGCATCAGAAGCGATCTGGAAGCCAATTTAGTGGCATGGTTATAGGCGACAGAGTGCATGGTTTACCTGAAAATTCACAAAGTTATCTTTGTTGTGGAATCGGAGATCCTTGTAGGGCTGTCTTTAGGCCAAAAGCCTATCCATCTTTCAGATATCACTCCTCCGAAGTACTTAAAAGAGCTTCAACACTACATTGTGCTCGTTTTACTCATGAATGAAGGAAGACCAACTTGGGTGCATTTCGTATTGCCCAAAGTGTTACAAACTAGGATCGCCTCCAATCATACATAGTTCAAGGAGCACTAGTGTAGGTAAATTGTTTGTTTTAACAGGAATGTTATTTTTGTTAGTTTTTCATTACTCTGTTCTTTTTTTATTGTCTGAGATCCTCCTTTTTACTCTAATCGGAACTTCCATTCGACTATTTCAATCAACACCAGATGACCAAAAAAAAAAAAACCCGATCTATTTGAAATTTGTCTTTTTGACTTTTGATTGTAATTATATATAGAGCTGGGAATTTGAATCATTATCCGCGGGACCTGCCCCGTTTAACCCACGGCGGGGCGGGTGTGGGTTTCAAATCTGAATAGATGCGGGGTGGCTGCGGGTTAAAATTTTCAAATGTGGGACGGTTGCGGGTACCCGCAATTTAAAAAAAAAAACAAAAAAAATTCAAAAAAAATTATTAATTATAAATATTTCTCTAATTTTTAATAAAAAATATTATATAATATATAAATTTTTATTTTAATTTATATAAGTATTCATTATTTTTTTAAAAAAATATTTATTTTATATTATTAAATACAATATTATAACTAAAAAAACATATAATTTTTTTATTAATTTTAAAATATTTTGTGAGTTTTGCGAGTTTTGCGGGTCCCGCAGGTAACCTGCAAATTTAAGTGGGGTGGGCGGATATATTATTTTTTTATGCAGATGCAGGTTTTGCGGGTTGAAGTTTTTTTCAATCCGCTGCGGGGGCGGATTGGACCCACTTCCCAGCACTATATTTATATATGTTTTCTTGTTTTTAGTTCTCATATGTCATCAACTGTATGGTGATAGAATAACGAAACGTAATATATAACAAATCAAACTAATTTACTTAACTGATAGAATTAATTATATCATTATTTCTATATATTTTTAACCATTGTAAATAGATTCCTCTATTTTTATTCTTATTTTGATTATCAAACTACTAATCTATTTTGGTCTACAATGATCAAAATCAAAATTTTGTAATTTTTTAAAAAAAATTTACAAGTCTTACAATTTAAATAAAAAACATTTAGATAAAATTAATGGCAATTGTTATTTTGAAGAAGTAAACGAGTTCCAACTTGATTTTATGTAGGGTAGATCGATTCTCTAGATAATCATTATTCATTCAGCCATTAACACACACCCATGTGTTGTCTAGTCACACCCAAAACCTACTAATCGATCTTATCCCATCCAAATGGAACACTTGTGCGTTAAAAATTTACTCCTGCCCCCTCCCCATATTGTCTAGTTAACAATTTTTCGCCCACAGATATATGATCGATAAATACATATAAAATAGGTATATATGCAGAAAAACAAATTATCTTGTGCATGATGTTTTCTTATCTATGATAAAAAAATCGTATTTTTGCTTACTTTTTTCTAATTGTACAGTCAGAAAAATTTTAAGAAGAAATCCGAAAACTAATTTTTTATCAGTGCAAGTAGTTATATTTGTTTTGTTTTTGAAAGATTTAGAAAAACATGTGATAATCATATATTTTTAATACTCCCTATCTTTCAATATACTTGATACTCTAGGTAATAACACACAAATTAAAAAACATACAAAAATATATTATTAAAAATTTAAATTAAAATCAATTCAAACAATTATAAATTAAAATAATAAAATATAGTTCGTCACATAGTTTTTGATAAAGTTAAAAATTTTATAAAAATATGAAAACGTCAAATATTTTGAAACATAAAATATTTTATAAAACATCAAGTATATTGGAACAGAGAGAGTAGTTATTATATCACACCCTCTTTAATATGATTCATACATTTTCTTTCTTTCATTATTATGCATTTTCTTTCTTTTTAATTCAAATTTCACTTTTTGTAGTGAAAGCCTATTTATTATACATTTCTTATTTTGTTTAGTGACACTAATCATACTTTCTTTAATTAAATATTCTACACTCATCATACTCTTTTAGGTAAGTTTTGTTAGGTTCATTAGGTGAATATCCATGATACGTTCGGGTAGTTCTTATTTTTAAAACTTGTAAACTTTAAAAAATTTATTCAGTTTTGAAGCACATGAATGTTTTAAAAGTTGATATGTTTTCATAGTTAAAAAAACAGGAAAACTTTTGAATTTCTCTTCTTTGTCTTTTTAATTTCTTTATATATAAAACTTTTAAAATCTGAAAATTATTATTTTTTAACTTTAAATTAAGAGATTATATTTATATATTGGTCTATAGTTTTGAAAATTTAGTTACTAAAAATTTAATTAAATAAACTTAATATTTACAGTTATGTTAGATTTGTATATATTATTTATTTATTTTCTGCGTATAATATATATTTATTTGCTTACATTTATTATAATAAAAGTTTTTAAATGTTATAATTCAATTTAGACAGAAAAAACCTTTAAAAGTTGACATATATCCGTAGTTTTAAAAAAACAGAAAAAAATTTGAGTTTATCTTCTTTGTCTTTCTAAATTCTTTATATTTAAAGTTATTCAACTTTGACAATATTATTTATAAACTTATTTTAATAAATTACATTTATCTATTTTCTATAATTTGAAATTTTAGTTATTAAAATTTTAATTAAATGAAATACAGTTATATTAAATTTGTATAATATTGTTAAAATTGTATTCGGGAAGAGAAAAAAATTAGAAAAAATAAAGAACCGAAGAAAAAAGAAGCGTGAAAAATAAGATACGATGATGTGTCTAATTTTCATGAGCTGATATGGCAGAAACAGAATAATTTCTTCTATTTTAATATAGTAGATTTGTTTGTTATGTTATTCAAACCAAAACAATAACTGCTAATTTGGAAATTTACAACAATTTTTAAATGATTTCCCCTTTCAGTATTGTTGGAATCAAATTGTGTTTTTGAACGGACTTAGCGATTTAAAAAAGTCAATATGAATCTTATTATATAGTCTCTTCTCTTTGGCAAGTTGGGAGAAACTTTTAATTTCTTTAGTTAAAACACCAAAATCTCATGGCAACCTTTTCATAATTTATTCAATAAGAAATAATCAAATCTCACGAAAGGGCAAGAAAGCAGAGAATCATCATTTCTTTTTGCTACTTATAAATTAACGAAGCCGCGTCTCTCTCGATCCCTTGTCTGTGTCCCACCGCTTCTCCACCAATCACTTCCTTCTCTCTCCTCTCTCTCAGATCTGCGCTCTCTAGAGATTCTCCTCCTTTTTGCATCTTTTTAAATCAACCATGGTTGGAGCTATGGAATCTGATAATTCAATCCTCGAAATGGCTGAAAAATTCGAGATCTTGTCTGATGATTTCGATCCGACAGCTGTTGTTACCGAACCGTTGCCTTGTCCTGTAATAAACGGGATCGGCGCAGATCACGAGGAAGAGAATCTGACAAAGACGAAGGCGATTAATGGAGGAGGAGGAGAAAGAGAAATGGTTCTCGGCAGGAATGTCCACACGACGTCTCTCGCCGTGACGGAGCCTGAATCGAACGATGAGTTCACCGGAGATAAGGAGGCTTACATGGCTAGCGTTCTCGCTCGTTACCGTAAAACTTTGGTCGAACGAACTAAATATCATCTAGGTAACAACAAGAACAAATCAATCATCTTTTTAGATTCGAAACGATGTTTTTCAAGAATCTGCGATATGTTTTAGGTTATAACGTTGTTGAAATGATGTATGGCGTAGGTTATCCGTATAACTTGGATTTCGACTACGGTGCGCTTGGGCAGTTGCAACATTTCTCTATTAACAATCTTGGAGATCCGTTTATAGAAAGCAACTATGGTGTACACTCTAGGCCATTTGAAGTTGGCGTCTTAGATTGGTTTGCTCGTCTCTGGGAGATAGAGAGAGATGATTATTGGGGTTACATCACAAACTGTGGTACAGAAGGAAACCTTCACGGGATTTTAGTTGGGTATGTTTGTTTGTTTTGTTTGTGTTATCGATCTTTGATTCATTTGTATTTGCGGTTTTTTTTATATTGTTTTGATATTTTTAGGCGAGAAATGTTACCTGATGGGATCTTGTATGCGTCGAGTGAATCGCATTACTCTGTGTTTAAAGCAGCTCGTATGTATCGAATGGACTGCGAGAAGGTAGATACGCTCATCTCAGGGGAGATTGACTGTGATGACTTGAGACAAAAGCTGTTGGCAAACAAAGATAAACCAGCGATTCTTAATGTTAACATAGGTTTGTGTCTGTTTGTTTACTTGGTTTGTGTGTAATGAAAGGTCGTTTTTTTTTTTTTTTGCTGATTTGGTTGTTTCATCTTTCTTTTTGTAGGAACAACGGTTAAAGGAGCTGTTGATGATCTCGACCTTGTAATCAAAACCCTCGAAGAGTGTGGTTTCTCACATGACAGGTTCTATATTCACTGCGATGGAGCTTTGTTTGGACTTATGATGCCTTTTGTTAAACGTGTAAGTACATAGTCTTCTTTCGATTTAACGTTATTGTTCTCTGAGCTGATTGTTTTTTCCTCCTTTCCACAGGCACCAAAAGTCACGTTCAATAAACCGATAGGAAGTGTGAGTGTGTCGGGACACAAATTTGTCGGGTGTCCAATGCCTTGTGGTGTTCAAATAACAAGAATGAAACACATCAAAGTCCTGTCCAATAACGTTGAGTACCTAGCATCAAGGGATGCAACAATCATGGGAAGCAGAAACGGGCATGCACCTTTGTTCCTTTGGTACACCTTAAACCGAAAAGGGTACAAAGGATTCCAGAAAGAAGTTCAGAAATGTCTGAGAAACGCACATTACCTCAAAGACAGACTCCGTGAAGCTGGGATCAGTGCAATGCTCAACGAGCTTAGCAGCACTGTGGTCTTTGAACGTCCCAAAGATGAAGAGTTCGTCAGAAGGTGGCAACTCGCTTGTCAAGGCGACATAGCTCATGTGGTGGTTATGCCAAGTGTTACAATCGAAAAACTCGATCATTTTCTGAAAGACCTGGTCGAACACAGATCGGTCTGGTATGAGGATGGATCTCAACCACCATGCCTTGCTAAGGATGTAGGAACCAGTAACTGCATCTGTCCAGCTCACAAGTAACCGCGGTTTTTACCATATCTTGGCGTTTTCTTTGTGTCTGGTTTGAATTTCTATCCGTTCTAGTCACGAATTATCGATCAGCGTAAAATTTTGTCAGTTTCACTTATTAATAAAAGTCATGATTTTAAACAATGTTGTGATGATGATTGACGCTAGGAGCGGACGTTTAAGTACTTCTTATGTGTTTTTTTTGGATTTTCGGTACCGGATTCATAAGTCTTATTTGAGTAATTTAAATTTTTGGGTCAGATTCGATTCAGTTTGGATAGGGTTAAACCAATATCCGAAAATACAAAAAAAAAAAAAAAGCTATCTAAAAATATCCAAAATTATTCAAAAATATTTGAAATATCCAAAATCTTTGGTATAACATTATACTAACTACGAAAAAAAAACAAATTAAATTAAAATTCTATAATAAAAATCATCTAAACTCACTAAAATTACTTAAAATTATTCGAAATTAGATAAAACTAATTAATATATGATCTTTTAGTATACTGTTTATGATATCCAAGTTGCCTAGCTCTTAACATCATTTGGGTATTTTACTAAATCCAAAACAGATCAGATTCAAGTTTTCTAAAATTAGATTCGGATCAGATCTACGGGTGCTAAACGACTTGTAGATATGTTTGCAAGGATGATTTCAGGACAATATTACAGTAGTTGCTACTCTTAAATTATAAAGACCCTGATATCGACATGAACATCTGCATAGACTTACAACAAACTAACACAAACCATAATACATAAATACATACATACATACATCCAATATTGATTGCAGCCCCAAATGATTATAATATAAGGTATTTGTAACTCAAGCCACCATTTAGAACCTAGCTTCTCTTCGTGAAATCCATGAAGCTCCCGTTTGTGCTCATCTGCTGGTTCTTGTTGTTCCCGAACTGGTTCATTGTCGATTGCTGAGATGAGAATTGAGCACGGTTGTATAAATTTCCTTTCGCTTGAGGAATTTCTCCAGCTGCTATCTTGAGTCGGTTGAGTTCTTCGCGAAGAGCTTCATTCAAAGCTGCAAGTTACACCAAAACCATATATGTCGTCACAACAACTTCGGGTTGTTTGTTTTGCAGAGCGACTCAAATGAAAAATGGCTTACCATCTCTAAGTTCGGCTTGTTGCTCTAAAGCTTGCAGCCGCATTTTGAGGTGTTTATTTTCAGTGTTCAGCTCTGACGTTCCTCTCTGCAAAATATATGGAAAGTTCATAGATTATAATGGATGCAGAAATACACAAAACAGTAACCATTTTAACTTTCCTCCTCACTTGCTACTAACACTAAATTGCAAACAGAACTAACACAATTGCAAGTGTTTTACTATTGACATATATCACAGAACTTACACTATATTGCAAGTGTTTGACTATTAACATATCTCACATGTTGGTTCAGTTAACATGACAAGAACAGATGTTTATTGCATACACACTGATAAGAACCAGAAAACGATTGTTCCTTTATTGATCCTGAATTGTAGGTTTGTCGTTGGTGAAAGTAGATAGCAATCAAAATTAAAGAAAGCTATTGAAATTTGAAAAGTTGGTTTTTGTAAGCAATGAAATAAACTCGATATGATATGCTTATGGTTTTCGGGTCTAGAGCACAGAATCAATATCATAATCTTTCAACTACCATGATCCTTTCACTATATCTAACAAATCAACCCTGACTTTCCTTGGTTATTATAAGATATAGATATACATTAATCGACCAACTTTTGCTATTGTTCACTAAACTCCGCAACTCAGCTTTTGGATGGTTAGGAGTTTAACTCAGCTTTCGATGGTTAGGAGTTCAACACAGCTTTTGATGGTTAGGACGTTTAGTTCACCAAATATAAAATTAAAGTTTTTAAATTTAGCACTGTGATGGTGTCAAGCTCCTTAGATCATACGGTAAAGAAATCATGCAATAATAGCAAGTAAAGATGAAGAATATAACTCATATCAAAATAGCAAGAAAAAGTTGACACATATGCATAAAGATATTGTGTTCTTGACCGAGTCATTACCTGCAACATGGTGACTTGAGCAGACAATGTGGTTGCTTCGTTCTGAAGTGTCTGTACTTTCCTCTCCAGCTCACCAGTATACCTAATCTTCCTCTCTTTTGACCTCGCCGCAGATTGTCTATTCGCTAAAATCCTATAACCAAGTCAACACAAAAGACTATGAAACTATGCTATAATCAGAGGGAAATAAACAAAAAACCCTAATTTCTGAAAAATACTTACCGTTTAGCTCTTTTGGGATCAAGCAAAGCAAGCTCGGCGAGTCTTTCACTAGCCATACCCATATTCTTCTTACCACCGTCTTTGCCATTGACGGCGGCGAGAATCGAGTCGATGTTAAACGAACCCGAACTTGTAGCTCCATCCATCGAATTACTCCGATGATGATGACCTTTCCTCTCGCCGGAGCTTGTGGGTCGGGACGATTTGGCGGCGAAGTGATTATCCTCCGTGGCGTTTAGATCGTCGAAGAAGTCGGATTCGGAATCGACTGAGAAGCTCCGAACGTGACGGCCGGGAGGGAGAGGAATCGGAGGAGCACCGTTGGATGAGGTTTCTTCGGGAGGAGAATCAACGGACATCGGAGATGGTTGTGGTTGAGGTGTCGGAGCGTTGAGGAAGTCGAGGGAAGAGAAATCTACATCGGAAGGATCGAATAGGAGGAGATCGTCGATTGATTCGCCGGAGAAGAAAGTGTCGGAGCGAGCTCGACGGTGGTGAGAGATACGCTGACGTGGAGCTTCTGGCATACGTTCGATTTCGCTTTGAATCGATGATTGGTTTGCTCTCAGGGAAGGCTCCATCGATTTCGATTTTCCACGGCGGCGAGGTTTGGGTTACTCTGTTTTTCAGTACTTATTACCTACCGCAAGGAGAGAGAAAATCTTGAAGACGAAATGACAGAACAAAGAGTTTTGTCAAGAGGGGCAAGTAGGGACGATATGACATTTGGTCCGAGTAAACCTATATTCTCGAAAATTACCAAGAAAAAAAAAAGAATATTAATATTAATCCAATAAAGAGCGACTTTGATTGGTACTAGACTAGTACAGTTTAACCTTGCATAGAACTAGAGCCTTTGAAAGAGAAAATAGTTGTACAGAAAATAAAAAAACATGTACTATGTGGTGGAAGTGTTTACGTATTTTATAGATAATCTAACCCATTACTAGAATATTATATTATAAGAAATACGAATTTAATATGTAAATGTTGAATAACTCAAATAAAGTAAAATTATAATAAGATATAATGTTTAAAACTAATTTTTTCCAAAGAGAATACTAGTATAAATCATAATTTTAATAATTACATAGAAACACATTAATATAAATTATACATTAAAAAATCAGTTAGAAAAATCAAGGACGGTTTAATAATATTAAATTTTTTGTAATAATTGAAAATTTTTGGCTTTTGATTCATATTTATAAAAAAAATTTGATATTTATTTATAAATGTTTTTTATTTATAAATGGATAAAACATTTTGATATTTATTTATAAATGTTTTGTGTCCTACAAGAATGCGGGGGACTGGGGTTCAGAGATTTACATGATTTTAATCTGGCCCTGCTCGCAAAGCAACTTTGGCGATTAACACAGTATCCGAACTCTCTCCTGGCTCGGGGTCCTCCGAGGAAGATATTACAGAGGACGGGACTCACTTCAAGATCATCGAGTTTATTCCTTGTCTTTTGGATGGAGGAGTATTATGGCTGCCCGAAAAGTCTTAAACCAGGGACTCCGTAAGAAAATTGGATCGGGACATACTACAAGAGTTTGTAGTGAAAAATGGATCCCAGCTATTCTGGCACGACGGCCGAGGATGAGAATCCATGGAGGCTATATAGACCCACAACTACTGGTTAAAGATCTCATCAAACAAGACACTAAGGACTGGAATATGAATCTCATTCGTAAGCTTTTCCATCCGGAAGATAATTAATTGATCTTAGAGATGCGACCTTCTCTAACTATTAGCCCAAATGGTTATGCTTGGAATCATTCAAAGTACGGACTCTATACGGTTAAATCTGGGTATGAACTACAACAGAGGATGAGACTTGAGATGATGGACCCATTAGTTCTGGAGCCCAGTATCACCCAGCTTCAGGGTCAAGCCTGGAAAGTCAAAGCTCCCGGAAAACTTAAGCACTTCATGTGGCAAGTGATCTCGGGATGTGTGGCGACTTGCCAACGGCTTACCTACCGACATTTGGGCACGAACCCGAGTTGCCCTAGGTGTGGAGCTGAGGAGGAATCGATAAATCACCTCATCTTTGAATGCCCTCCGACCCTTCAAGTATGGGGACTATCGGACTTTCCGTTCCTTCCGGGTTGCTTCCCGAGTACATCCTTATACCAAAACATATTTTTTTCTGTGTTTGGAAGATGAAAGAAATAGACCTACCAGCGCCACAAAAAGATACTTTTCCTTGGATTATCTGGTATATTTGAAAGGCGAGAAATGAGAAGGTTTTCAAGGGGAAGGAGATATCCCCAATGGACACCCTTTAGCTTACCATCCTGAAAGCTGAAAGCTGGAGGTTAGCAAATCAGATAGAAGAGGAGGATGTCGAGCTGTATACCCACAATGCTCCCCCCGTTGATCTTACCTTCCCAATCTGCCGGACTGATGCATCCTGGACTGCCCGTGACGCAATCAGTGGGGTGGGATGGGTACTTAGTACTAGCACGGGCACGGTTTCTACTGGAGTACGAGGTATCCGGAGGAGTCTTTCCGTGCTTCATGCGGAAATGGACGGGCTTTTATGGGCCATGTCTAGCCTTCTCGAGACTGAGCTTCTCACAGTGGCTTTCGAGACGGATTGCTCGGACCTGATTAGGATGACAGAGGATCCCTTGGATTGACCAGTCTTTAAGACATAATTGGAAGCTTTTAGCAGCTTTAGAGAGAAATTTGTTGGTTCCATTTAAGGTTGATTTCACGGTCGCTTAACGACCATGCTGACTCCTTGGCTAAGAGGGCCAGATTACGGGGTTTTGAATTTTCCCATATAAGTCATGATATATCGGCTGATGGATTACCGGAAGGTTTTCGGTCTGGCGGATCAAATGTGATTTAATACAATGGAACAAGTTGACAAAAAAAAAGTTTTTTGATTTTAAAAAAGCTTCAAAAATTTTGGACACTGAACATTTGTTGTATTTGCACATGTCTAACGCCAGTTTTAAGAAAAAAAAAAATACAATTATACATTTTAATTTTTCGCAAAAACCTATGATTTAAATATATACTTTATGAAAAAAATTTTATGGGCCAAGTTCAACTTAATGTCTGTACATCCAAAACTCGCTCTAGCACTGACTTGTACGGACACATAGAAAGATATATTCTCTATTGAATCTCTAACAAATTTGTTCCCCTTATATTTTCTACTTCCTTATCCCTAACATTCCTTCAAGTTTTGTGCCACTTTTGATGCAAACATAGGTCTACCAAACCAATAGGTCTACCAAATAACCAATTTTCTCATGACTTTTCTTCCTTGTTGAAAAGATCTAACAACCCAGTTTATATACAATAAATCTAACTATTTTCAACCTTTAGCATTTTGCTAAGGAAGTCTAGCCAAATCGCGCTCCAAACAACCAAGGTGACAAATCTTTTAGCATGGCCAAGCCAAATAACAATATGCCCCAAGAAAATCAAGAAGACGATGAAGTGATAATCTTAACTCAAGTTGATAACTCGAGGCTAATTGCTCACTTCAGCAAAAACCTGGTTGGGAGGATGTTCAATACGGAGGGAAGAAGCACATAAGCGCTTATAGCCTTCATGCTAAGGGCCAATATTTAGAATGTTGAAGGCCGGGTCAAAGATATAAATCTTGGTAACTCACTCTTTCAATTTGACTTCAACTCGAAGGCAAATCTTTAGAAGGTTTTGAACAATCGTCAATGCCTTTTCAACAACTGGTCTTTTGCCCAGGAACGATGGGCTCCACTTCAACATTGAAGACGTCTTCCCAAACACAATGATCTTTTGGGTTAAAGTTAAAGGACTTCTTATTCACTTTTGGATGACAAATATCTTCTCAGAAATTGGATACTCTCTGGAATAGGTCCAAGCTACAGACACAAACACGACAAGAGTGCAAGTGTCTATGATTGCTAATGGTCCCCTGAAATTCACCAAAAAAGTTTAGCTTCCAACGGAGAAATTGGTGAAGATAGTCCCCAAACATATAAAGATTTTCAGATGGTGCTTTACCTACGGGTCTATCTCACATGATGAGAGCTCATGCCCTCAACTCACTGAGGAACAACGTCGAGAGAAGATGGCAATTAGAGAAGCTGAGAGAAACCTGACCCTGAACAACTGTGAGACTAGGGAGGAATGTTTCAAGACAAGAGAAGCCCCACCCCATAACCAAACTGACAACATGCCTAGTCCCTCGTCTTTGAGGTGGTCCCCCAAAGGAAATCCTCCAGTGGCTGGAAGGAAACAGTGATACCAATATGAGAAGGCTCCTGATTCACAAAGATACAAACTTGACCGAAGGGCACCAACTTGGGATGAAACTGCTAGGACATAACTCAACAAGAGGGAGAGTGAAACACCCCAACCCGATAATCCCCGACCGCGGTCGACCGGACTCAGGTCATGCCAGAATTTCCCATACTTGGAATAATTTTTAGCCTTTTTCCATCCTTTAAGACAATTCTATCACGTCTAGAATCCGACCTGGATTCTTTAACTCACAGAACATTTCGATCTATTCCAGCTAACCAGCATCCTAACCAGTCAGGCTAACCATTCAACCTAGCCAGTCTACGCAGCGGAAAGTAAGACCTGGCTAATTAATGATTACCTTAGCCTTAGGCAGATATCGGTTAGCCCGTGCTGTGGCCGGCTCCATGATCCACGAGAGTGTTCACGAGACTCCACGTCCGATCATTCTCCCCGCCGCGCCACATCCTTCATGCATGCTATCCGACAATCCGCAGCACCAACTCACCTTGTTACTAAGTCACTCAGCCAACCATCCCCACATGACTCAAGTAACAAAGTAAAGATGGTACGGATCCACGACCCAACCCGTCCACAGTCACGTCTGGCTCTTCCAGTGAACCGCGTCAGTTACTAACCACAGAACCATCCGACAGTTATCGTTTGAACCGCAGTTCTCACGATCAGAACACACAGTCGCGTCTACACGCCTGGCTCCACAGAACTTCCCGACAGATCCACTAATCTCCCCATCATGTTCCTTCTCCGATCGCACATCCACGGCTATCACCAGCCATCCCACCGATCTACATATCCTCCCGAGCAATCTCCTTCCCGATCGCTCCAAGCCCAATCTTAATGTTTTTACCCGACAGTTCTCCTCCTTTGCCCCGGCCAATCCACCCTTTGCCCCATTCCGAAATCCCGCGGAATATGCTGTCTCGGGCAACACCAACCGTATAACCGATTCACCGAGCAATCTCTTCCAGGAATGCTCTTCTAACTTATATCCGCGTTTCGCCGGATGGTAATCATCCTTTGCTCCAGCCGATCCGACGATTGCCCCAGTCCGGCCGTTCCACGAACGTACTGACTCGGTCTCCACTAACCGACTAACCTTTTACTCAAGCAATCCCTCTCGGAACTGCTCAGTCTTCCCTGTACGACATTCTTCCCCGATGGAAATCACCCATTGCTCCAGTCAAATCGACGAATTCCAATCGCGTCGTGCATACGAACGTTTGGCTCGGTAACGGCAAGCCAAAAGCACGATCAAGCCTTGTCACTCTCGGGTATACCGAATTTCCCTCGAGCAAATCTCCATCTTTTGCCCTCGCACGTCCTTTCCTAACGTTTTCCCGATAGTAACCGCTTATCGCCCCAGTAACTCCTACGATTCGCACAGAATCACTCGTACTCACACACAGACCATCGCGACACAGCGAAACCCGGACGATCTTCTCTCCTCTCGGTCATCTTCCCAGTTCTCTTGAGCAAAATCTCTCTTTATGCTCTCGGATTATCTTTCTATCTCCTTTTTCCCGACAGAACCTGCCGTGTCCTGTTCTTTGCCCGATAATCATCCTTATAACGGACGGTTACTCAGTTTTGCCCCATCAAAACCGTCCAGAACCGTTCCCACGAGTTTTGCCCCATCAAAAACCATCCAGAACCGTTCCCACGCGTCTGTTACTCGGCGTAAGACATAAACTGCTGCCCTGCGCTCGGCACAACTTTTCCACAATCGTTCGGGCAGTTTGGGGTCGTTACAACCGTCCGGTAACCGTCCTGCGCGCGTCCTTAACTACCCCGTGCTTGGACGTCGTCCAGCGTGACTTTTGTCGCACGCGTCCTGGTAACCGTTTTCCCGTACCACATCGAACACACGACCTGTTTGGCCTACAACCGCCTCAGTCCATACTCAGCTCAGCTGTCCCGTCCTTTAAGTCTCCACTTGGATCACAAGCCCACGTTACTAAGCTCGACCGTCCGACCAACCGATCCAGCTCTGGCCGGCCGTCCCGCGGGAACCGTTCGGTCCGATTAGCCGTCAGTGTTGCCAAAAGTTGCGAACTGAGCTAAACAGCTCACTTCAGCTGAGCTGAGCTAACTCCCGAGCTACAGCTGCTCATTTCGGCCATCACCCTTGATCGACCCGGACTAAAACGCCGACCACGGGTGTTACAGAGAGCTTGTGGATGCACATGAATTCTCGTACTAAACTCAAACAAGATAAGCAATATGATGCTAAGCTTAGAAAAACAATTTGGAATAGAGGAGGACTCGTACATTTAGATGATATTGAAAATATTCCATAGATATAACACAATCATCAACCGAAATCTCATCTCATTGATCATTTACATGTGTAGCTAAATGATTTTCTCTAAGTCAACTAGACTATGTTTTGCTCCACTTTTACTATATACAAATATATGGTACACAATTAGTATATACACTTCTCACCAAGCAATCGTGCAAATTTATGGTCTAATATCTTTTTTTCATCTTACGAAGTTCTCAACTGAGTTTTACTTCCATTTGATTTCTAACGTTTTGTTGCTTTCCATACAAAAAAATAAAAATAAAAAATACTATCGATAGTATCTAAATCGTATATCACTTAGTAAATTATTCCAAAATTTATATGATGGTATTTATATTGTTAACAATTTAAAATTAAAAAACTGTGTGTAATCTAGTCTCTTATAAAACGAGTTGACATATGTGAAGTTAAAAAATAAAATGAAAATGTATTTTTAATGGCTATACGATACTCAAGTCACTAATAATCGCAGGAAACCCGTAAAAACATCATTGTATATCAGAAAACAATCAATAAACAAAGAAAATAATCGTGTAAGGTTCTACAGTAAAAAACGATGAATTCATAGACTATAGAGTTTATAAGAACATCTTTGACATAAAATAATATAACCGAAAATAACCAAAATTAGAGTATTACCATTTAAACTTAACATAATAAATTTGATTAATTCAATTAATTTGATTCTTCGATTTTAAAATATATTATATCACCGAATTAAACCGGGGTTATCTTTGGATTTTTCCAACTTAATGAAACAAGTAAAATGCATAAAAGCCTAACTAATAAATCTTGTTGAAAACAAAAGCCCAACAATACACATATTCAATTAAAATTAGGGCTTCAGAAGAAAAAAACAAAAAACAAAAATGAAGTTTATATTTGTCGCATCTGTGGTGTGAAATGGTAAAATGATGTCAGCTTTATATTTGCAAATGACGGCGGTTTAATATGAAAGCACAAGATATCAGATAAAATACTTTGGTCAATACAATAAAGATGATGATAGAATAACGATGGCTATGTCGAATTTGAAAATTGAAGGACCAACAAGAAGAGATTTCAAACCAAACAGAGAACCAAATATATCTTATACTTTTGTCAATCAATTCTTTTTTTTTTTTTTGTCATCTGAGATTAACATTAACAACCGAAACCTGAGTACATACTAGATTTACAGAAGGAAAGAGATGAACAACAAGACGATAAGAGGCTGTATAAACAAACCTACAGCCAATACCAAAAAATAAAGTATAGTGTTTGAAAAAGAGAAACGACACGCCCAAAAGACTAACAACCAAGCCTTTCTTCTTCTTCATACAGAGTACGAAGTCAATTCGGATGACCTCTAGCCACATACGACTGAAAATGAAATTCTTCTGAAACACTTTTAGCCAAAAGTGTAACCCCAAAATTAGAAGAAGCCGTCTCCAAAACTACGTGCCAAAAGGGAATATCCTTTAAGACATGAGAGATTTCATTCCCCTGAAATGAGAAGCAGGGCCATTCTTGAGGTCTGTTTATCACTCCAACAAATCTGGAGCCTGGAGAGCCAGAATGATTTTGTTCCTCCGGAGATTAACCATACTTCTAAGAGCCCACAAAACAGCACTAAGCTCCGCCTCAGATCTAGAGAGATTACTGTTGGAGGTGGGTCTGAACGACCCTCGGTCAAGCCCGGTGAAATCGATTTCGGTCCATTAAGTGATAATATTCCGAATGGTGAAGTCGGGCCCAGAATATAAGACGGATCCAGGGAGCTTGAAACACCCTAACCCAATTTACCCGACTTCAGTCAGTCAACTAGGCCAGGTTATTAAAATTTTCCTTGCTTAATTCAATTCTTGCATTTTCGATTCCTTCTAAGAATTTCTTTGAACATAAACGTTTTATTGAGTAAAACACGAGGTTCGATACAATATTGATCGTTTGCTATTAAGCTATTACAACATTGTATTTATCCAGTTTCTACTCAACGAAATTCCCTAATTTTCCATTCTTCCCCGCGTCCTGTGCCCTTGTCCCGCGGCTCATGCTTTCGGTTCATCCTTACCTGCGTCCAAAAGGAGGCATAAGCAACAATAATGCTTAGTGAGTACGGTTACCCGTCTCACCGAGCCAAAACCAACAATCGCAACATACACAAGTCAACCAATCTATTCATGTAATCCTATGAAGTCTGACCGAACCAATCATCACTTTGACCGAGCCCCAAGTCCGCGACCCAGTCAGGCTTTGCGGCCATCACGCCCAAGCGTTCAGACTGATCCGGACACCCGCATCTCCGTGAATGATTAACCCGGCCGAACCAAGCAGACAGTGAATATATGAATATAATAAGCATCTACGAACAATCTCCTATCCATCCCTAGACTAAGTTCTCGTGCGAGCCCGAACGTGGAACCAGCCCCGGGTATGCACTCACCTTTGCCTATCGGATCGATTCTGACACCCCTTTCTCACGGAAATTCTTCCCACGGCACTATCGCGTCCACGGTCCTCGATCGCTGTCCCAGCGCTCGTACGGTCGAATATCGGTCAAACAGAAATTGCGACCCAATTTGCCTTTTTCCTCCAAGTAAATCGATGAATCCTCTCGATTTGTTCTTACTTGTGTTTTCTGTGATTTTCGTTCGTGAGAAATCATCAAACGGTTGCGGAATCCTTTAAATATGACCGTTCGGGCAGTTTTTGGGACGTTACAACCGTCCGGTAACCGTCCCGCGTACGCGTCCCAACTGCCCCGCGCTCGGACGTCCTTCTGCGCGACTTTTGTCACGCGCGTCCCCGGGTAACCGTTTCCCGTACCAAGTTGGACACGCGGCCTGTCCGTCCTTCAACCGCCCCAGTCAACACTCGGCTCAGCTGTCCCCACCTGATGGTCTCCACTTGGATCACAAGCCCACGCTACTGAGCTCGACCGTCCGTCCACTCCCAGCCCATACCTGGCTGATCATCCCGCCGGGACCGTTCGGTCCGATTAACCGTCAGTGTGGCCGGAAGTTGCGGATTGAGCTGATCAGCTTATTTCAGCTGATCCGAGCTAACTTCCGAGCTTAAGCTTCCCTCTCCAGTCATCACCCACGATCCACCCGGACAGAATCGCCGACCACGGGTGTCACAACTCTCCCCCACTTGGCTGAGACTTGTCCTCAAGTGTTTCTTCTTTTCTCCGGCTTTACCTGAAGTTTATCAAACCACTTAGGGAATTCCGCTTTCATTCTTGTTTCTGGCTCCCAAGTGATTTCTTCCTCACCATCGCAGTCCCACACGACTTGGATCATTCTCTGCTTCTTTCTGCCATTCGGTTTAATTTTCTCCCCAATGACCCGGACTGGACGTCCTTCCACTGTCAGATTCGGCCTTAAGTCCTTAGGCGGTTCTGTCACCACTTTTTCCCGGTCAGATAGGCACTTCCTAAGTTGGGACACATGGAATACATTGTGAAATGCATCCATGGACGATGGCAGGTTTAACCGGTAAGCCACTTGGCCGATTCTTTCAAAAATCTCATATGGCCCCATGTACCTTGGACTGAGCTTCGCATTCTTTGAAGCCCGGTCCTTACCCTTGTAAGTCACGGTTTTGAGATAAACCATCTCTCCAACCGCGAACTCCAGTTCTTTCCTGCGCTTATCAGCATAGCTCTTCTGCCGGTTCTGAGCTTCTTTCATTTTAAGCTTCAGAACCCGGATCCTCTCGGTCGTTTCCTCCACGAAATCTCGGCCAAATATGCTGCGCTCCCCCACTTGGGTCCAGCATAACGGTGTTCTGCACGGCCGTCCGTACAATTCCTCATAAGGTGACATCCCGATACTAGCTTGATAGCTGTTATTGTACGAAAACTCGGCCAAGTGCAGGTACTGATCCCATTTTCCACCCCAGTCCAGGACACAAGCTCGCAGTAAATCCTCAAGTGTCCTGATCGTTCTTTCGGACTGTCCATCCGTCTGAGGGTGATACGCCGTACTCAGATGGACCTTGGTCCCCATACTTTTCTGCATTGCCTTCCAAAAGGCCGATTTGAACTTAACATCCCGATCAGACACGATGCTATACGGGACTCCATGAAG